>CM028755.1:43020350-44220350 GCA_016801395.1 Leptodermis oblonga
TAGAGCTCTTAGTTCATTTTTTGACTGTTCAATGGATACTTCGGATAAAAGAGTGCTTCCTTCTGAAAGTGAAAAGCCAGCGGGAAAAACTCAAAAGAAAAGATCTAAGAATTTAAAGAAAGAAAGAAGGCCTTCATCGCCTCAAGGACAGTGTTTAGTTGCCGGCCATAATTTGAGGATGACTCGATCAAGATATAGGTCCTTGGAGAGAAGTTGCGATATTGATTCTAGTAATGCCGAGTGTGGGCCTGCAGTGAAGTCAAATAATGATAACTTGTTTGCTTGCAATCCTGCACCTTACCAAGTAGAACTAGCATCCGATTCTAAAACTTCTGTTGCTGACTCTGCGTCTGAAATTGCTTGGCTTTGCAACAAAATAAAATGTTGGCATTGTCTCGTTCTTGAAGCTCTGGAATCTGGGTCTTTGACAGATTTTGCCCATTTGAACTGGGAACTACTCAGAAGACGGATTTTACGGCAATTACTGATCAAGATAGGTAAAAAACAATCACAATGGAGCTTATTGTGTTTTTCTCTGAAAATACTTGTCCTGCAAGTTGCATAAATAAACACTTTATTGAGTATCTTGGTCATGATAATGTCTGCCAGACATAACATCTACCAAAAGTTTGTCTGTTTTTGACATGACTAAGAAGCTGCTGAACAGAAACTACACGAGCATTGAAACTGGAAGCTCTATTTCTCATTTTCTCTTTACTCTTTTTTTCGTTAAGTTAGAATCAATTTCTTCCGCACCCCCCTCATTTTCTGACTTCAGGATCCATTTCTGGTTAGGGATACCTTTCTACCGGCAATGGAAATATTGTTTGTCGCTTATTTTTTCAAGTTTGTTGGTGCATATGAAGTTTGTGGGGATCATTTTGTTCCTTGTTATAGCTAATATCAGTTCTTAATTATGTCATGTTTGCATCAAAGTACAAGTGGTAAAACAAACCATAGAGTTCACTAGCAGCTTCTAGCATATAACTTGGTATACAGACCATAAAATGTGGACTGATGTTTCTTTAGGAAATTTAATCTTATTGTGATTACTCTAAACATTTATAGTGGCAAAAATAAGAGTTAATTCATGTTTTTGGCATGATCTGGGGACATTTGCTTGATATATGCCTAAGGAAAGTTGGATATGGTCACAGTATTGTGTCAGGAATTGTTACTCTAGCTGAACTGTTAATTTGTGTTTGTTTATTTCAAAACTTAGTATGGTTGGTGCAGTTACATTACATGAAACTTGGGTAAAAATGGCACTGCCTTGTCTGGCTGAATTCAGTTATGCTCAAAAGAATGAAATTACGTGTGCTTCTTCCTTTTTTTGCCCAGGGCATGTATATGAACAATTTGTGCAAAGTATATATTTGTGTCGTGTTTATCTCCATTCATGGAAATGACAGTGTGGCCAAACTGCAAATCTTTAAATTATGTTGCTGTTCTCTTGCGACAGGAAAAAGCTTTGGTGCTTATGATGACAACCATAAAGCACATCAAATAGTTTTGCTGAGTACGTCAGTTCTGGTCAATCCATTTTGTGCCAAGTACTCTTCTGTTTCCTGGACATCTTTAATTGACATAATCAATGAGGATTTCCCTCGGGAGGTACTCGCTGTTGAGCATGCAATTTCTCTTTATAATATCTGCCGGATCGCTTTGCTAAGCTATTCTTCCAGGTTTACTAGGTATGCCGAGAAGCAACTTTCTTAATCATATATATATAGCTTCTAACATTTCTTGGTACTCCCATGTCTTGTCTGCTGTATAATTCCCTGGGTTCTACTGTCAAATTCCCTTTCTTTGATTATATTGACCAATCTTGTAGTTAAAACTCATCAGGAAGCTCCAGTAGATATATAATTTGACTAGAGGAAGAACTTCTTTAGAATCTTCATTAATCACATCTCTGTTTGAGGACTGATGTTTTGTTCATTTGTAGAATTTTTTCCTGATGTCTTAATACCTGCTATTCGGGTTTCTGTTTTCTTAGATATGATTACTCAACGTCATTCTGCATTGTTCTCACAACTTTTGTTCTTGCTGGTGTTGTCTAATTTAGTAGCCTGCTCTCTTTTGTTTTCTATTTCTTATTTCAAGCAGGGAGAATGGTTGTCAAATTTCAAAAATTGGGATTCCTAGGATCTTTTCTTGGTTGAAGCTGGCATTTGTGCTCTGTTGTGAAGTCCCATTAGTTTCTCAAAAGGTTAGACATTTTCAAAGTTTTGTAAGTTTTATGCCTTTTAATTAAATGTACCAAGTTCAATGGACGGCGTTATAGACATTGTTAACTGCTTATTATGAAAGAAAACCATTGGTTGACTAATTATAAGAGATTATGATAATGGCTTCTGACCCTGAGCTGTATTTGTGCTTCGTTTGATCATGACTCAAATTAACTGCATTTGCACCTCCCATATAGCGAAATGACATTTTGCCTTTTCACTTTGCTTCCTTCTACTCAGAGGGACCAGCAGCACGATGTTGTAAAGATATTGTTAACTGTTTGTTATGAATGAAACCATTGGGTGATGGATGTTATTTTTCTTTTAATGGTTAGGGCACCCTGAGCAATGTTTGGGCTCATTTTGATATTGTCAGGAATAGCTGCATTTGCCGACCCTTCCATTTAGTGATTGATATTTTCCATTTGACGGAGCCGAAATTCGATGCAACAGGTTTCCAGGTTGCTTACAGTTCTCTACGTGCTTTCAACCTCAGTGAAGGCATTTTCTTTGTCAACTGGTGAAGCACCTTCTGAAAATTATTGGGCCTCATTTTTTCATCAAGCGTCAATTGGCGTCCATTTTAACCAGCAGCTGCTTTCTAGTATGATGAGAAAGACAAAAGGTGGAGATGTGATAGATCTTGAGGTCTGTGTGCTGATTTGAATAACTGAAGACAGTCCTTTGGTCTTTTGCAGTAGTTTTTTTTCTTTTTATGTGTCTTCATTCATAGTCATTTTGTTTGATGTTAAAGTTTCTATCACATCTATATTCTCCATGTGAATACCATGTTTTAGATGTGTTTTTTTAATCGTTTGTCACGATTCTGTTTCAGGGTTTTTGTCTTTCTAGCTCAGAATCTGGTTTTCTTGGAATGCTTAATTCACTCAGGTTTCATCTCTTCTTATTCAAGGAAGACAAAATTTAAATTTCGATGGATGTTGTAGCCCTAACATCTCTATCCTGATGCAGGCTGACGCCCAAATCACTAAGTGATATGGGTGAATTTGTTATGAGATTCTTTGAAGGCCTGCCTTGTTCGACCATTATCTGTATTAGTGTTATAGGAGGTGCTGATGCTAGTCTTTTGAGAGAAGTGTTGTGTTGTGCTTCTGCTCGGGCATGGATTTTGTTGTCCCGCTTGAATTCCAAAAGCCAGCCCGTTATCCTACTTCTGCCTACTGATTCAATATTAGGAGGTAATCTTCACTGTTTTACACGGTGCTTATAAAGACATTTTATCCATGGGGACTTTAATAGCTTAATATTGGCAAGGCAGTCTATCCTGCATAATGGAGTTTTCAGAAAACCTTGATAACTGAAAAGGCTTCATAAAATTTGCTGTATATTTCTAAGTTAGCTGCCAATAAATGAAATCTAAAACCCATTGAACAATTAATAATTGATCGAAGTTTCTATTTTGCAATCGCAATTAAGTGGTGTTTGGAATATGAAGGAATGGAAAGATAGAAAAATGGTGTTTTGTTTATGGGTTTGTGAATGGAAAATTAGGAATCATACCCATATAATTGAAAATGGACCAAACCCACCCGCCTTGATGGATTTCCAACTTGGTTCCATTCTCATTACACCCTGCTATCAAACCCATTACAGGACACAAACCAAATGCCACCTTAGTCTTTGAGTTTCAGTCTTCAAACAGTTGGTGTCTCTTGCTGGAGTTTTTGGAGTTCAGGAATGCTTTGATGAATAAACAACACAGAGAATTGTATATTTGACCTTTTATGTAAATTACTCTCAGATGTACTACTTTTGAACCAAGCAAATCCTTTGATCTCATATTTGCAGGTTTACCGCTTAATGATGGGGGCTCTAACTCAGGTATCTCTACAGAAGGCAAAGATTTTGTCAAGAAGTGGCGCTGTCCATGGGTCTCTTCCATAGTTGATGAAATTGCCCCAATTTTTAAAGCAATAATTGAAGAAAATTACTCATCTTCAGGATTCCAAACTGAAGACAGGTTATTATGGTGGTCAAAGAGGAAGAGTCTTGACAACTGTCTTGGTAAATTTTTGCAGTAAGTCTTTTTCTCTAGAAATATATTTCTACTGCAACAAAGAACTTGTCCTTGCAATTGGAGGCTTTTCATGATATATTGCACATGAGCCCCTATGCTTTAAGGTTTTCCTTGGGTCTGAAAGTATAGCTTCTTTTAAATTAATTCTAGGTTAACTAGCTTTAAAAGCTAGAAGTTCAACGCTTCATAAATGTAGGTTGGAATCCCCTAACATGTTTTACAAAGTGGCAACATGGTATGCAATTGACTTTGAAGGAATCAAGGTTGGGAACTTTTTGTGATATACCATTATAAGATTTTTGGTTTGGACTAAAATTTTTGTATATATTAACTTTTTCCAAGATATATTCTATATCTTATTTTCTAACAAGTTGTTACCATTTTTGCACCTTCTTGCCTCAGGAATTTGGAAGATACATGGTTAGGTCCTTGGAAATATTTGCTTTTAGGGGAATGTTCAAACAGCGATCACATGGATTCTCTGAAAAAGAAACTTACAGAAGATCTGATACTCAAGTGTAAAGTGAAGGCTCATGAGGATCTTCTTAAAGTTATCCTTGGCTGTGCTAATTATGCTTCTGAAATAAGAGAATGTGGATTACAGCTTATTCTAAACAAAGGATGTTTCATTGGTGGATGCTGTGAGGCTGTATCAAATGTGTCTGTTGAAGTCAAGAGACTGTCCAATGAAGTGTTTAAGACAATAGTTGGAGCAGATGCACTTGAAGAGACTAAAAGCCTTGCCCGGGAGCCTGTTATTCTTGTTTTGGATTCTGAAGTGCAGGTAGGACTTTTGTTTTTCTAATACTTGATTACCGAATAGTGCTTTAAAGGTTAAATTTGAGTGTATAGAATTGTCTGCTAAATCATTCATCCATAACTTCACTACATTATGATTAATCTTATTAATGTCATGAATCTTGGTAGAAAATGTATGCTTGATTGGATTGCTATCTCAACTGGGAGTTACAAGACTAACTTATCTGTTTTTAGGGTTTAGTTTTATGAGCTTACTAGGTAACAGAGTCAGAGAATACTTGTAGCTTGACCTATTTCCCTCTGATTATTCTTGATATGCTTTGGGAAACTAATCATATATTTTATGGATTATCTCTGAGTTATTTAAGGAATAGTGTTCATTCTGATCGCCTAATAATTCTGCCTACTTGTGATCAAATAATTTATCCTCATGATTGATTTCATTTGAAATAAAATGATTACCATCGTTCTCAATGCAGATGCTGCCATGGGAAAGTCTGCCTATTCTTAGAGATGAGGAGGTCTATCGCATGCCTTCTGTTAGCAGTATCTGTGCAACACTTGATAGATGCTGGGATCATCAGGAGCAACTCAATAAGTATGCTGAAATATTTCCAGTTATAGATCCTTCGGATTCCTTCTATGTGTTGAATCCCAGTGGTGATCTGAGTGATACACAGATTAAATTTGAGAATTGGTTCAGAGATCAGAAGTTTGAGGTAATTGTTGTCTTGATTGGTCACCAAAAGTATGAAATGGAAATGATTTGTTCTTCATTTACTATGTTCTTATTATCTTTCCTTAAAAAAGTAGATATGCCTGTCATAGCAGATGCTTGATCATGGAGACAGCTCATTTAACTTCTTTGACAGGGAAAGAGTGGCACGGCGCCCACCTGCGAAGAACTGGTCACTGCCCTGAAAATTCATGACCTCTTTATTTATATCGGCCATGGAAGCGGTATGATTAACCGAAATTTTCACTACTGACGACTAGCTAATCCAGCATTAATCTTCATGTGTTTAAATATCACCTTGCGTTGCATTGCATTAACAATGATTCTTCTTCAGGATCACAATATATTCCTGGACAGAAGATTCAGAATCTAGGCAGCTGTGCCGCAACTGTGCTGATGGGTTGCAGCAGTGGATCTCTGTTTATGAATGGACGTTATGCCCCGAAAGGCGCGCCGCTCTACTACCTCTTAGCAGGCTCTCCTGTCATTGTGGCTAATTTGTGGGAAGTGACAGATAAGGATATCGACAGGTTCGGGAAAGCCATGCTTGATGCGTGGTTGAGAGAAAGATCATGTGTTTCGACGAGGTGCAATGAATGCGACGAGCTTTCGGATGAATTCAGTTCCCTTAACATTGGCAGGACAAGAAGAGAAAATGGAAAGGAGAAGTGGTCAAGAAACCACTCAAGAGAGAGTTTTGATGCATCTCATTCTTGTAAACACAGGCCAAAGGTTGGTTCCTTCATGGGGCAAGCGCGCAAAGCTTGTGTCCTCCCTTTCTTGATTGGAGCATCTCCTGTTTGTTATGGTGTTCCTACTTGTATAGCTAAAAAGAAAAGGCCAGTTATAATATTATCTCCCTGAAGTTTTTCTTTTGCTAGTGATAGAGTTTATTCTTTTAGGTAAATCTGTATAGTCTCTTTAGCTCGATCTGTATTATTATAATAATTTTTCATTATATTTTTTTACGTTTCTAACTGTAGCTCTTTGGAGTCCTAATCTTTTGGTCGCAAAGAATTTTCATTTTTATTTTATTTTGTTGGGAAGAAAGCAATAGGGTAGTCTCAAGCTTGCGTATTCAATTCAAATGATTACACCCTTGAGGAATTAATACTCTCTAAGTTTTCATTAAAAGATTTTATTTTGTAATATTGTACAAATTAAAAGTAATATTATAACGTTGGCTCTTTTAATAAAATAGACGGAGTATTAAATGGATTCTTATGAGGTCAATTTGTTAAAATTAACTGAAATTTCAGTTCACTTGGAGATTAACTTTTTAATGTCTTGAAATCACCTCATCTATATAATAATGTTATTGAATAATATGTTCATTTGGTAATTAGTCAAACTTATTGAGAGTTTCAATAATTGACCCTTTGAAATTTGTGTCATGACATTTTAACTTTTGTGCCAATTGGAATTTTAATTTGGATTGTTTTTAATAATACTAAAAGTTGGTTAAAAAAATAAAAGTAAAAAATTTATATTAAAAAATGATAAATGCATAAGGTTAAATTTGAAGTTGTACACTCATACAAATGAAGTTGAAACCATTGGAATTTGAACAACAGTTGTGGAAGGACCAAGACCCCAAGATTGGTTGTTTCAAAAGCACCACTCTTATATTTGCAAAAAAAGAAAAAAGAAGAAAAGTATAACTCCTTTTCTTTGAAGCTATCTATACGTACCAAAACAAACAGCAGATGCCCCAAAACAAGAAAGAGTGCTTGACCCATGAATGAAACAACCTCTTATCTGTGTCTACAATAATTCAAACACAACAACATCATCGAAACTCAGTTGAGCTCCCTTTCCACTTCCTCTTTTGTCCTTCTAATGATAAAGGGAATTGATGGAATGTAATATAAGAAAGATATAGTTAAAAATGTAAAAATATATATTAGGAATAATGAAAAATTAGTATATAATATTCAAAAAAATGTTTTTTTTTGAAAACTCGACAACGAACAAGACCTGAGTTTATACCATGTGGCTCTCAAATTCAGGGAAACAGAAGGTCAATCTCTAAACCTTTATATTCCCAGAAAATAGGTACAATAACAGAAGGAACCTGCTAAGAGAAAGCAAAGGGCGTAGTATATTCGGTGGTCGAGGAATTCACATGAACTGTCCAGCATTCAATCAGTTACAGCCAATCTAAAAAATTACACAAGAATAGTTATGGAAGCAGGAGCTATGATCTATCATACAATCCATCGAAGCAATGGAATTTTGACCAGACACCGTGCAAAATAAACAAAAAACAATGGACAACATGAAAAGTACACCTGAATCTTTTCCTAAACCCCTCTAACCTAAGTTCCTAAAAATCTACTCGTTCCACCCCCACCATTTAAATTTCTACCTCCTGCCCCTATTGGCCTCCCTTCGCCTCCGCCTCCTCCCAGACCGTCCCAGAAGGACTCTCCCTTGATTGCGAAGGCGACTAACAAGGGATGCACGCTCATTGGCACGCCCGTTTACTGCAGTTTCCCCGTTGTCACTGTCACTGTCTTCATCAGAATAGTCGTATCCTCCTATAGGCGATGTATTACCACTCACAACTGTACCTCCCTCCGATGCCTGATTAGCATTCCTTTCCTGCCGCCTAATACCTCTATTTGAGCCAACGTTACCTGCCTGATTAATAGTCCGCAAAAGAAAAAGCATAAAACTTCTGTCAATCCCGACTTCAAAGCCATCGCGTTGTTCACTCGGATCATCATCAAAGCCATCTTCCCCCTCTGAAATAAATCCATAATGATTCCCCTCAATTACATAATCACCAAAAACTACTGCCCCTGGCATTGATGATGTTATTGTGCTAATAACATCTTCCCTTTCTCGCTCCCGCTCTAGTCTTCTCCATTTCTGTTCCAGAAGAGGGTCCACTTCATGTGGTTTAGCAGTAGGGTGATCTGCCCTCACATGTTTTCTCAGCTCCTTGTAAGTTCCAACAAAAGAGCAGCCATCCTGTGTGCAGGTTCGCTTTTTACCATTTAGATATTCTCTTGCTGGTTCTACTACAGTCCATCCCTTCACTTGGCCCCTACAAAGGGGACAAGCAAGTTCAGCGACTTCACATTTATCAACAGACCAACTAGTCAACGGAATCACCGCTGGCCTATCAATATCAGCACCAAGATTCTGACTGGGATGGGCAGATGTCGTTTTTGTGTAGGCTTTTCTGTATTGATCAAGGCAGTTGGAATAGCGATAACTAGTTCCACACATATAGGGTCGGCAACCTTTTTCATGCGAGGAACATAGAAGGAGAACAGCATTATGGGGAAACTCCATACACACAGAACAAGTGGCATCTTCCCAGTCCTTTTTCACAAGCGTTTTGGAGCATTGTCCCTGGTGCATTTCCTCGGATTGATCATGGCATGGCAACGGATATGGAGCTGGCCTGCACTGTCGTGAAGCGATCCTGCGTCTTCCCCTGCTACCTTTTGCCATTTCCCCTATAAACCTGCATGCCAAATAGCAATTTTCAAACACAGACATCATACACGATATGAAAGGAAATCTATCCCACCATCAGCAAAATCTGTGAATTATACCTTTGAAATTAAGAGTTATAGTTGTGTTTGTAATTAAACTAGCTAAACACATATAATCAATCGTAAGTTTCATCCTTATCTACAAGACTGAAAATATTCAAGGATTTGTTGTAAACAATGTTGCCATGTGCAAGAATTTTCAGTTGATTAGCTTTGCAAGACACTACTGGAATTGAGAAAATGATGACAGCAGGCAGAAGCCAACCCCGATTAGAATATTCTGTGAGGCATCTTCCGAAATCATAAGATCTTTAAGAAAACTATCAAACATACACGCCCAAAAACTATCAATGACAATCTTGGATGTTTCAAACCAAAATGCGAATAAAATCAGGGCTCAGAAAGTGTCCAGGTAAGAAGGCAGGTTGATGACGTAAAATAGTGTGAATTAACAATACACAATTCTGTGATAGTTTACAAGAACAGTGAGACCCAGGTATCCTGACCACAACAATATTCGCTAAATATACACCCTCCCAATTTGTTATAACACACAAAATATCACACAAAAGTAAATGAGCTGGATAAGACTCATCAGTTACCAATATTTATAGATCTAGAACTCGGTAGTAAGAGATTGAATGAGAGGGCAACAGTAAGCAACTGACAGGTGACAGCACAATATAATGTCTTCCAAACTTGTTCAAACTCAGCTCAGTTTCTACATCCATGCAAAGATCCTCAAAAGAACTACAAACAGGCTTACAAAATTATTTAACCAGTTATCTAACAATGCTTCCAAATTCCAGCTTTTACATTAGTAAAACAGAATACTCCCGTCCCATTAGAAGAGTCCGGTTTCAAAAAGTACAATTTATTATGAGTTTCAAAGTATAACACCTAAAATAGCTAATTTGCCACCCTTTATTCCAATCATGTCCTTACTTTTTAAGAGTGAGTTAATTATGGACTACACATTATTATATTAGTGAGTGTAGGAAAAGTGAAAAATTAGAAAGTGGACTCTTCTCTTGGAAGAAAAGGATTTTTGAAAGTAGACTTTGATAGTGACACTGAGGGAGTAAAAAAATTATCCAGAATTCTCAGTAGGTTCTCAACTTTACCCACACAAGACCAACCAACCTCAGCCAGATAATTGAAGGTACTCTAGTAACCACAGAAAGGAAACCAAAACAACTTAAAAGTAAAATTCAAAATATCAACATTATGTCGGTTATTCATTTGACACAATGAATTTTTTTCTCTTTTCTCCATACTCAAAAAATTTGAGGCTTATCCGTTTCCATTGCTTCTCCCACAATTCAGATCCAACCTCAAATTCAGAGCCTACAACAAACATGATTCTAACTAATCACATTCAATCAATTTTACGTTCTTCATCTTAATAGGAGTGAACCCAGATTCTATTTTGTGGGAATGCAGATAAATTCAAAAGACAATCTGAATTCAGATACAGAACTAATCCGCTTTATCGCCTCCATACTTAGTTGACAGTCAAATTCTATAATAAATTAAAACATCATAGTAATAATCAAACAAAATGAATCGCTAAAATCGCCGGTCACCCAGACGATGAATTCTAAAACAGCAAATCTTGCATTTATATAAAAGGCTAAAAATCAACCCCAAAAGAAAAAAAAAAATTGACGAGAGGAAAAGCAAGCCCACCTCACTCTTCGAGCAAATCTGGATCTCAGCAACTCACAGCTATCAAATTGAAGCTTCTCAAAGTAATCCTACATTAAAGACCCCATCTTTTATAGAAATCTGATATCCGATTGTGCAAAAGAATAATAACCCCCAATCACGAAACAACGTGCAACAGCGGCACCATCACGCGAGCAGAGAGTTCAGAAAATGAATAAACAAATCACAAAATTACAACGAAAAGATTCTTTCAAAAATGGAAGGGAAAAAAGATTAATAAAAGCACTCAATTATCTTACTCCAAAAAAATTAATCCAAATCGCCCTAGCACATGACCCTCTGACTTTTAATTATCCATCTGAGATTCATACAATCTTAAATTATACATCAATATTCATCAATAATCTCAGGAAGGAAAAATAAACAAACAATTAACGAAATTGAAAGCTCCGATTTCTCGTACCAGAAAATTCCTCCGAAATGGATAAAATTGGGAAGATGAAAATTCTTAGAGAGAGAAAGTAGTGGAGAGAGAGATTTATAGAGGAAAAAGACCAAGGAGAAAGCTAGGGTTACGGATAGATCGAGGGAAATAACAATTGAAGCGCGGGCATTTCTAATTTTTCCCCTTTTCCCTTTTCGCTGTTCTTTTTTATTATTTATATTTAATAATAATATTAATAAATATTAAAAAAAAGTGAAAAAGAATAAATCACAGAAAATTGCTGAGCCGCAGCATAAAGCTGGGGTGGGAGGGGGACGACGAACGACGATTTATGGATTCGTCGAGTTATTTCTACGCTACTCTTTCTCTCTCTTCGCTCCCATTTTTAGAGAGAGAAAGTAGAGGTACCTGTGAGATGATGATTCCTTCACGCTCTGCCTGAGGGATTGGGGCACACGCGAACTGGACGGGCGGCGATCGGTTGAACGGCGGAGGTGGTAGTGGTGGTCGGGCGGCGGCGAATTCTCCGGCGGAGTGGGGGTTATTGGGAAAATGGGAGAGTGAAGATAGGCGACGGTGTGGAGACGTGGGGGTGAGTTAAAGGGTAGTGACGTGAGGAGAACTGGTTTTATCAACATGGGGAAGCGTGATGGTGACAATGCCATGTTTAATGCTGTCGTCATTTTATATTTTTATTTAACTATTTATTTTTAGGTTTAATTAGTTTTTGTCCCTTGTATTTTTAAATTAATTTTGATTATACCTCCTAAATTTTTTGTACATTTTCTAACTCTAAGATGCTTTTGGTGCGCGAGAATATGAATGAAGAATGAGCATCTGATTATTATGATTTAAATTCATATGTTCGATTGTTCGGTACATACGTAAATCTGATAATTTAAACTATTATATTTTTTTAAAAAAAAAATTATATTTCTTTAACTAAAGATTTATCTATTCCTAAATATGAAATCCTTAAATTTCCGTTCATGTTCCTGCGTGCCAGACGCACCAATATTAAGCGGTTTAAAGTTTCATACCTCAAACACTTCAAAGTTTTGTTTTCAAGCTTTTTTTTTTCCAATTAATAATCTTTCCAATTATATCTTTTAATTTTTTGTTTTATGAAAATATTATTGTTATTCAATTATTGAATTTGGCCTCAAATTAACCAAATTTTAATGACAGTATAAACTATTTTAAACGGGACTATAATCGCACCTATAACTTTGACGTAGCTGTTGTCAATTTTTATTGATATTATAAAGTAGCATGGTTTTGTCAATAATGAGGTCTTTCTAGATCTCAAAGATTCAAACATTTTAGATAAGCATATTTGACTAGGGAAAAGTTTTAATCCAAATAAACATTTTTATAATAATCAGTCACCAAGTTCTATAATACAAATTTCATATGTAATAGAAGTGTAGTTAAATTTCATTTAAAATATGCACTTTGATAAATAAATAAATAAAAATAAATTAATTTTGAATTACATCTTTTAATTTTGTTTAAAATACACGTTCTATTTATTTCTTAACTCCAATCTGTCTGCATATAATTGTCCTATTTTAAAATGTACAATTTTGTAGAAAAGTTAAAACCACAATACTTAAAAATAAATCATGTTTTTTTATTATATCTTTATTCTTAATTTTTCAAATGTAAGTTAAATATAAATAACATATTTTAAACATGTACAATCGAATCGACTAGTTTTTCTTTACCTTAAAATATAATGAGAATATGACTCGAGTAATGTCTGACGTTACTAGGCCTACTAAGGTTGTTTGCATACAGCTGCTGTCCTAGTTATGATTGCATATAATTATATTAATAAATGTGTGAAAATGTAAAAGAAGAAATACTATTATCATTAACATTGTTTCATTTATTTTGAGGCAAAATTTTTTTATTTTATTTATTTATTTTTTGGTTGAAAGCTATTCTTCCCATTCTACACAAATCCTTTCTCCAACTAGTACTATTCTTATCAAAGTAAAGGGATTGTTTGGCTTTATTATAAATCTTAAAGAGGATTACTAATTAATCACGCAACTTAATATTCGTATTTTTTGTGTTGCAAATTGCAATTTGTATACTTCGATTGTGCTTTGCTTTACGGATGAAAATAGCAGTAGCGTGGACGTGGTTGATGCCAAATACTTTAAATTTGTTTATTTCTTTTTTATTGGTTCAGTACTTAAAACTTTAAAAAAATTGCGTGACCAATTATTTTATTTTTTATATATATTTTTTGAAACCAAGAGCATTATGTATTAAGATGATGTGTTGAGGTAAAACATAATGCCACAATTAGGAGCATGTTCCCATATGCGAGATGCAATATTTAACGAAGTACAATTTGTCGTAGGCAGCGATGTTGTGAACTAGTTAGCTAGTCATGCAAGCGATGAATCCAGAATAGGGAGGACAAATGGGAGTGAGCCATGAGTTGTCGGACCTCGGTGATTATGGCTCCGAACTATTTATTTATACTTTTAGTCGGATGAATTTTCAAATTATGTGAACACTAAAATGTGGATATTAAGATACTCATCTCGTTCCACTAAAATAATTTAGTAGTATAAATAATTATGAATCATCATGTACAAGTAATCGAGAGAGCTACTAGTTAAAAAACTCAAATAAAGCTTCTCTGATTGTAATGGAATGGAATGAGTATTTAATTAGGTGAAAATGCCTAATCACATTGTGGTTTGATGGATGATTAAGACAGCAACCAATCATCTTCCCTGTTCTTTTATTTTATTTTTATTTTTTCTCTCTTGGAAGTTAGAGACTCCATTATATATTTAAGGAGGTGGACTTTGCTTGTTAAGGATTGACAAAATAATTCCACGTTTTTCTCTTTGAAACCTCTTAAGAAAGTGACGATATTTTAATCTAGAAAATGGAGACACTATTGGGTAATGAGTATGGGCAAAACCAGCCAAACCACCAAAAGGCTTTTTAGTTTCGTTCCACATTTCTAGTGAACTTACTTAGTTCACGTATCATGAATGCACATATTACATCTTCCTGTCAACACTAATTTGAATGATTAACTTTACCCTTATTCTTATCCTTAGTGTCAACATTTTTATAACATTGAAACGCAAAAATTGTAACCAACTTTCTAATACCAATTGTCACGAATCAAAATTCAATATACTACTACCTATGAGAAACCTATCCCACACTTCAAGAAGAATATAGCATGTTCCAGGACATATTCCATTCCAGATGAAAGTCAAATTTTCCTTTTTTAAAAAAATGAAAAAGAGCCCCTCATTCATTATTACCACATAGCATATGAGTCAGACTACCCCACAAGCTATCTGAATAAGATTGCACAACGAATGATACCTTGCCCAATCGTGAATGAGGGTGAGGGTGAGACTCCACTTCATTCCCCTCAAAAAAAAAATATTCAATCATTACATTTAGCCTATGCAGTTACACTAGTAATACATTCAAAACCAAACAAATTATTCAGTCATTAAATTTAGCTATGCAATTACACTAGTAATACATTCGAAACCAAATTTAATGACTAAATGATACCATAACAAAACTGTAGTTTTCCTCCATGAATCATACCAAGCCTTTAAGTTTAAACTTGAAACCCTTTCAACAACAGAAGCTTCATCTTACAATATCACCTTTCTGAAATTAACTTTAGTTCAAAGGTTAAGCAAACAACCAACTGATCATAGGTTACTATGAGCCACCAAACATCTGCCCTACACACACCATACTAACAGCTACAAATAGGGTCAATTTGAAGCAGCAGTGACATCAGAATCAGATACTACTAAGGCTTCAACAACAAAAAGGAAAAATCAAATGGAACTTTGAAACCCCTAGATGTTTATACATATCCTAATACTCATACATTGGCCCCCCTCTTGGGCTCAAACTCAATGGTATTGGTACGCCTAGACTAGGGACTAGGAGCCCCTTGTTGCCTCGTCTCCAGGTAAATCATCTTCGTCGTGGTAGATGTTCTCTGCCATCTGCCATATTTGTAGTATGTTGTCCTCTGCTACACTAGCAACAACCCAATCCTCGCATGGATTCCATGAGAAGTCCGAGATTTTACTCGTGTGACCGCCGTGAATGAAAAGTAACTCCGGGGGACCATCTTCCGCGTCCTCTGGTGTCTGTTCCTCATCAATTCTGGGGAAGGAGAATCAAGATTTACTAAGTTCTACTTCTTCTTATGATTGTATAAACCAAAATACCTAGTTAGCTACAAAAATAAGGTATAAGAAAAGTACCTGCTGAGATCCCAGACCATGAGTCTCCTACCAAGACAACAAGAAGCTAAGATAGTTTCATTCTTTGGGTTCCATCCTACCTGGAAAACCTCCTCCCTGTTGTACAATCATAGCAAAAGTTAAGTTAATCAAACATAAATCCCAGACAACATATCTTCAAAGATTAAAGTTGTGCAAAAAAAGTCAGCAACCAAGAATGCCAACAAGGACGTAATTAGATTCAAGAAAGATTCTTACTTGTGACAGTCAAAAGTATGAAGTGCAGTTGTAATTTTTCGCAGATCAAATAACTTGACAGTCTTATCAGTAGATCCCGTTGCTACAACCCACTCATTAAAAGGATTGAATGCCAAACAGTTGACCTACAGAAATATTCACACAGAATTAATCCTGTCATGGAATGCTAATAACATTTGTTATTCAGTCGAAAAACAAATGATCAAGAAGCGTCCAAGAGCAAAAAGAACATACTTCTATCTAACACATTGTTTACATTATGTTTTCAGTTTCCAAATGTACACACCGAAATTTTCAGTTATCATGCAAAGTATTGTATCTTATTAGCCATCTAATAATGATAACAAATGAAATAATCCGAACAAAATCTGTTAACTCAGAATGTCCTTTCAAATCTAATTTGTAGAACACTCTTAGCAAAAGAAATCATAACTGTGACAAAATGGAAAGAGACCAATATAGAAAATCAGGAAGCACGGAGACATCTTCCAGTTGCAAGGCTGAGCAAAAGGATTTCAAATTGTAGATTTGGTATTTGCATCTGCACAACCATAAAACAGCCTATTTTGGAAGTTTGATAATTCATCTCCATGTATCATTATTTTCTTTGTTTCCTCTTTTTAAGTATAATAAATAACCTATACCCTTGCAAGTGAAAGTCATTCATTGTTATCCCTTTATTAAGTGATTATCACTTTGGTTCCAACATCCCAGAACAACAGTTTGAAGAGGGAAGGATACAAATGCTACAGGAGAGGAAAAAATTTAGGAGAAAAATTAAAGAAAGAAAGAAGAAGACAGTGCACAAAAAGTATTACAAAAATTTAAATCAGAGAACTTCAATAAATTGTTTTTCATCCCAAGCATAAGTAAAATTGCATGGGAAAGTTAACAGGTGTTCTAAGGAAAGACCTACCTCACTTTGATGAGCAACTACAGACTGAATAGGCTTGGCAACTGCAGGAACCCGCAGATCCCATATGTGCAGATATTGATCATCCCCGCATGAACCAAATAAGTACTCATGCCTCAGATGCCATGCCACATCTTCTACAACACCTTCATGAACCTATTTGTCACAAGTTCCATATGATTGTCAGTTTAACTTCACACATGATTCAAAAAGATATGATATGATTGGTGTTGTAAAGCTTCAAGCCTGTTACTTATAAACAGATGAAGAACAAGAAAAACCCTCCATCACCATCACTGTATTATAAATTGAATTCATCTTTGCAGGCAAGTATCAGTTCAGGCATAAACCTCCTTATACATTGTCCCAATTTAAAACAGTCTTCTGCTCAGTCAATTGCAACTTACTCATTCTTCCACCCCGCCTTCTAACCCAAGTTTGGAACTTGGAAAGCCAGGGAAGCTTTCGAGTTGGACTTTGCTATTGCAACAGTCTCTTATATGTTTTCAAATGTCTAACACAAAGTAGTAAGTACCTTAAATATCTGCATGGCATCTAATGACTTATTCTTTGGAGTTGCATTTATGTCCCACAAGCATATTTGAGCATCATCAGAACCACTCAATAAATGACCCTCCTTGAACTGACTCCACGATAAACCATAGCCTTCAGTGCTATGTCCCCTCAGTCTCAAATCAGGGTTGCAAGCACCATCTAGAGGAGGCTTGGATGGATGCTTGCTATAATCAAATACGTAAACCTCTGCACTAATTGTCTTAGTAGCAATGATGAAGCGGTTTTGGGGCATATAGCGAGCACGGTTAACTTCTCCATCATGATTTATTTGCTGGATTATTTGAACCTGCAACAAATTTGCACTGTGTTACATGACAAGGCCCGAAATTTTGCCAAAACACAAAGCACAAATGAAAATGTGACCTCTCAATTGATGCTTGACCAAAAAATATGACAAGGCTTTGGACATCAAACCAGATAATAACAAAGACGCATGAGTAAAGTGATCAAACACCAAAAGACCAAAAGCATTAGTGATGCAAGCAAGTGTAATATAACTACAGTCCAAACATTATCTCCTCATATATTAGAAGTAGCAGTATGAAATTGAGCCAAGTTACATCAGATAATTCTCGATCTTTTTAGATATGAACAAGATTAAGCAAATCAATATCATCTAAAAAAAATTAACATCCTTCTTTTACCCACCACATACATTTCAATGAACCAAACAAAACCTTGACACCCAATATGAAAAAAAACAACCCAAAACCCTCAAACACACTAAAATACATCCCACAAGCTGATAGTAACATGCTGCCACCAGGGCATTAAAGAAATAAAATTAAAAAAGGAAAGGCAAATTGACCAAACCTTGCCGTTGGCGCAGCCGAAGCCACCAAATTCAGACCGATCGTCGTCGTAATGGCGGGCGTCGTTTTCGGCATCCTCAAGAGGGAGTTGGACCTGGGCAAGCATGAGGTAATTAGGCTCGTTCTCAGAGGTGTGGGTCCCCAAAATCATCTTCTGGACGGAGTAATCCTTCCCCGGCGGCTCCTCCCGGTCGGGAAGCCACTCCACGGTGAGGGACGGCCATTCCAGGGCATGGGTTATAACCAAATCGTACAGAAACGGAGTATTCTTCTTCCAGATTTTGTACTCCTCGTTGATTAGCCGTTCTTCGACCTCCCCCCTCATCTCATCCTCATCTTTTCCCATAATTTGCTCTGAAAATTACTTCTATGTGATGGGTTTTGCGAATTTTTGAGGGATTCAAACCCAGAAAAGGCCGGGATTATTCTTTTTTGGGGGGAAAACAGATTGGGAATTTCCTTTATTGTTGTGGGGCGGGAGACGATAACCTCACTGGACTGCTGAACTGAAGAAGAAGAAAAAGGTAGACGAGGGTTGAGGGGGGTTTTGGAGGGATCTGAAATTTTATTCCGCCAGAGTCCGCTTTAATTTTGTGGGAATTTTTTTGGCTCAATTGCACTTGGACCCCTATATTATTATCTCTTTTACAATTTGACCACTTTATTTTAGAAGTATATCCATTGCCCCCACTTGAACCATTTTACTTTGACCCATGTGAAATCATTCTAATTTCTAACATTAACAAAAGTAAAAGAAAAAAAATGTTTAAAAGCAAGTAAAGAGTACTTCTTTTGTTAGATTATAATATTTTACTCTCGAATTGTACTTTTTGACTCATGAACTGTTATATTACTAAACTCATCCAATGAAATTGAATAATATTAATTTTAAAACACAAGAATATCAATGAGTGTAATTGAGAAAATAAAATAAAATTTGCAGTGAAATTTATAGTAAGCTTAATTATTGCAAACCCTTGTGTTTGTGGGTGTTTTGCGATTTGCCCTCCAACGTTTTGGAAATAGACATTTTGCTCCCGCCCAAAACATTTGTTGCACTTTCTCTGTCCATATAAAACAATACAAAACAAAAAATAATAATTTATCTCACTAAAATGGATTGCCTTGAATTTGTTTTCTTACCATATCTCTACTAATATAATAATGTGCGATTCACAATTAACTTATATTTAAAAAATAGAACATAAATAAAAAATATACTGTGAAATTACTTATTTTAAGTATTATACATTAATATTCATAATAAATTATATATTTTTTAAATCAAATTTTTTTAATAAATTTATTATTCATAATAAATTGTACATCGTAAATTATTTTTTAATAACCAAAGATTAATAATTAATAAAGGGTAACTGATTACGAAAAAAGTCATAAATGAAGACCAATTAGCTTTGAAAGCCAAGGCCCACAGCAATGTTTTTTTTTTTGGGAGGGATAAAACATACAATTTTTTTTAACAAAATAAAATAAAATTTTCATTAATAGTATTTAAAATCGTCTAATAGCAATTGACGATAGAAACTTAAGAAACAGTCAATACAACTGACTATAAAAGATATACCACACCCGTGTGTATGATCTGCTAAATTATAAATATATACCTAATATAGATCTAAACGTAGTAGAAATATAAAACTGAAAAATCTCTTGCGAACGATTACTGATTTGCTACTAATTACTAATGAAAGCTTATTTGAGACTGAATTTTTAACCAAATATTCATACACCATGGTCATGAATAGTATCATAATCAATCACTCATACACCATAGCCATGATAAATAGAATCACCATAAACAGGGAGAAAATCATTATAGACATAGAGAAAATATCTATAACCAAGAAAGAAAAACAGAATAAACAACGATAGATTGAAATAAAAGCTTCAAATCATGAAAAAATTAACTAAAAGATAACAAAAAAGTGGGGAAACTGCTTCCCTCATCCTCCTTCGCGGAGAATGAGGGAAGAAGATGATAAATTTTACGTTTTTGAGAGAAAGGAGAGGGAGAGGCGTATAGGGCGAGAGCAAAAAAGGGGAGAGTTCTTTCTCAATAAAACATACTTCTCATAATCATAGTTTGCAAAATCGCGATCTCATGTGGGATAGATTTGAGTGCATGATCGGTATCGATAGGATCGGATCGTAGGATCGTAATATCTAACATGAAAGATGTATGTGTAAAATTAATAATAAATTATAAAAGTTACTCTTATTTAAGTTATTTTAGTAAATTTTTATAATATCAGATAGAATTAAAAGTATGATTAATTTGGTGTTTTGAGATAATTTCGAGAAGTATGTCATAACCGATGATCTCTTTAATTAATTGACACCGTGCACCATGTGATAACGACAAGCACCTACATTTTATTGGGCCCTCTCATATAAACAATCCAAGGGCCCCGTCCAAAATAATTCAGCTGCCGGGATTCTAAAGATTTGTAGAGCTGAACCCCGGAACGACGTCGTCGAACAGCGTCCCGCTAAACTTTTCTCAGGTTTTACAAAACAAAAATTAATAATTTATCTCACTAAAATGGATTGCCTTGAATTTGTGTACGGTAACATGCATTGACACCCCCCTCAGGTTTTACAAAGTAACAAAGAGACCATTTCTGTGAATTATCCGTTACCTTCTCTGTCAGCTTGAAGGGCAAATTTGTCAAACTAAATTAAATAAATAAAACTATAAAATTTTGAGGTAAACTTCTCTATTTTTTACACAGTTTTTGAATTGGAATTTCCTTTTCTGGTCAATTTTTTTTTTTTTTTTTTTTGTGTGGACTTTGTGAATTGGAATTTTTTTTTTTCTGGACTGTTCTTTATTTTTTCTGGTCTGTTTTTTTGTTTTCTGGAATGTTTGTATACTGGAAAATTTTTGGGTTAATTTGGTATTGCAATAGATTATGATTTGCCTGTGAATCAACTATCTCTTCCACTTTAGTTGGATTCTTACTAGTATCCATCTCCGGTATTAATGTAAAATCCATGTTTAACAGGAAATTTGAGATTTAGCCCATGATTTTGTGAATAAATTCTTTACTTCTAAAGCTTTGGCAACCAGAACATACAGAGAGGTACTATATTTGTTACTAAGCCTCTTCCCTTTTTTAAGTGAAATTTTAAATGTTAACTATGAGAAAATTGCAAGGGATGATAATCTAAAATTTCAAAATAAGGGTAATTTTGTCAATTTATACATTTTCAATGAAAAATTTAACAAAATGTTAAAAAATGGGTCTCTTTGCTACTTTATGAAACCTGAAGGAGTGTCTTTGCCACTTTATGAAACCTGAGGGAGTGTCTTTGCCACTTTATGAAACCTGAGGGGGTGTTAATGCATTTTACCCATTTGTTTACCTAGTATATCTCTATTATAATATAATAATGTGATATCCACAATTAACTTGTATTTAAAAAGTAGAACATAAATAAAAAATATAATATGAAATTACTTATTTTAGTTATTGTACCTTACTATTTATAATAAATTATACAGTTTTTCAAATCAAATTCTTTTAGTATATTTGTTATTCATAATAATTTGTACATCTTCAATTATTTTCTAATAACCAAAGATTAATAATTAATAAATAATTGATTACGAAAAATGTCATAAATGAAGCCCAATTAGGTTTGAAAGCCAACTAGCCAAGGCCCACAGCAATGTTTTTTTTTTTTTTTGGGATAAAACATACTCTCTCCGTTTCATTAGAAGGGTCCACTTTAAAAAATATTTTTTGTTTCATTAGAAGTATCTAGTTTGAGTTTTTTTACATCTCCTACCCTTACTAATATAATTATGTGCGATTTACAATTAATCATTACTTTTTAAGTAATAATATAAATGGAACAAATGATGACAAATTAATTATTTTAAGTATTATACATTAACATTCATAATAAGTTACACTTAAGTAAAGATAGATCCTTCTAATGGAACGAAAAAATTATAATTTTTTAAATAAATAAATAAATAATTCATTAATAATATTGAAAATCGTCCAATAACAATTGACAGGCTCCGAATCTCTAGTCCCAATTCCTAGTCCACCAGTAATATCTTGTCACATGATCCCCACTTCTTCTTCCTTCCTTCCCACTTTTTCTCTGCTCCATCACCAAACAACTCTTTCATCTCATCACCAAACAAGGGCCAAATCATTGAGAAAAATAATACCCCACTTAATTCATTCAATTGAAAAAAATTAAAAAGAAATATCTTAATTAAAACCAAAAGAATTAACAAAGAGAAAGAACCAAAAATACAAACCCAGAACACAGTGGGGTTTGGAGGATTCCCTGACTTTGGATTCGCCGGAAAGCACGGGGTTCTGCAATTTCCAGCGAATCCAAAGCCGGAAATTGCATAAGGGGGAAGAGAAGGGGGGAGGAACAGTGGGGGTTCTGCACTTCGCCCATGGAAATAATATTTCCTTTCTTTTTCACTAGTGCCATGCTCATGCATGATGCTGCTGCTGCTTAGATTTGTTCTTCAGCCATGGCAATTTTTTTTCTTTCTTTTCCGTGGCTAATTAATTTACAGTCATTTTGCTAGTTTGTTTTGTTTAATTACTTGCAATATTAATACACATTTTTGTTTCGTCAAATAAAAAAAAAATAAAAAAAAAGAAGGGCGGCGAGGTAAGGAGAAGAGAGGAGGGGCGACGGCGGAGGGAGGAGTTATTTGGTGATGGAGTAGAGAAAAAGTGAGAAGGAGGGAAGAAGAAGTCTGAGGAAGAAGAAGTGGGTTAGTGGTAGGGGTGGCAAAAAAATCCACTAAACCAAAAACCGTCCAAATTTATTGGGTATTAACCCAATAAAATTCACTTTAAAAAATAATTGTCTGGGTGGGCTTGGGCTAAATATGTAATTGGCAGATTTAGAGTAGCCTATTGGGTACCCTAAAACTCGCCCATCATGGGTATCAAAAATACTCATCCACAATTACCCTTAAAAGTATTAAAAAAAAAAAAAAAACCAACAACTCACATTCTTTAGTGTGCCCATTTTATTTTTTTCTTCAAATTTATTTTTTCTTTTTCTTTAGTTTTCGTGTCATACAATTACTTTACGTTTTTTTTCCATTTATTTTTTTATAATATTTTTAAATTACCTACTTATAATACTAATTCAAAATTCGTTCAGGTTTAGGACCGGGTTTGGGTTTTTCGGCCCGGTTTAGTTCGGGCCCAATTTTTGACCGATTTCGGGGCGGGCCCAGTTTCAGCTCGGGCCTAGTTTTGGGCGTCGGGATCAGTTTTGGGCATCGGACCCAGTTTTGGCCCGGGCCCAGTTTCGGTGTCGGGGCATGCACGGTTTATATAAATATAAAAAGTTAAAAATTGTGTTTCGACAAAAAAATTACATACAATTAAATATAAAAGTATATAAAATTTAATATTTCAAATTTTAGAATATATTCAAAGAATTAAAATTCACTTTAAAAAAATTTCAAAATGAAATTAAAAAAAATTTTAAAAATTTTTTTATTAATAAACTATTAAATAAGCCTTACATTTTTGTATAATAGGTATTATGAGTACCCATAGCTACCCATTACACATTTGAGTTAAAACCATTAATTGAATGGATAATGGGTACCCATTACCTATTAAGTTAACACCCATTTAATATCCGCGCCAATACCCGCCCAACCCGCCCGTTTGACACCCCTAGTTAGTGGGTAAGGGATTAGTTTTTAGAGGTAGTGATGTGGCAAGATATTACTCGTGGACTAGGAAATGGACTAGGAATTGGGACTAGGAGACCTGTAGCCCAATTGACAATAGAAAATTATGAAACAGTCAATACAACTGGCTACAAAAGATACACCACACCCGTGTATATGATTTACTAAATTATAAATATATACCTAATATAGATATAAACGTAGTAAAAATATAAAACTAAAAAATCTCTTGCAAACGATTACGGATTTGTTACTAATTACTAATGAAAGTTTATTCGAAATTGAATTTTCAACCAAATATTTATACACCATGGTCATGAATAATATCATAATTAATCACTCATACACTATAATCATGATAAATAAAATTACCATGACTAGGGAGAAAATTATTATAGCCAAAAAGAAAAACAAAATAAATAATGATAGATTGAAAGAAAAACTTCAAATCATGAAAAAATTAACTAAAAGATAACAAAAAAGAGGGGAAAACTGCTTCCCTCATTCTCCGCTCATCCTCCTTCGCGGAGAATGAGGGAAGAAGATAATAAATTTTACTTTTTTGTGAGGAAGGAGAGGGAGAGGCGGCTAGGGCGAGAGCAAAACAGGGGAGAGTTATTTCTCAATAAAACATACTTCTCATAATCATAGTTTGAGTGCAGAATCGATATCGATATGATTGGATCGTAGGATCGTAAGATCTTACATAATATGTGTAGGTGTAAAATTAATAATAAACTATAAAAGTTACTATTATTTGAATCATTTTAATAAATTTTTATAATATCAAGTAGAATTAAAAGTATGATCAATTTGATATTTTGATATCGTTTCGATACTACGCTAATTACCTCAAACCAGATGATCAGCAATGTCTTTAATTAAGTGACACCGTGCACCATATGATAACGACGAGCACCTAGATTTTATTGGGGCCTCTCGGACAAACGATCCAAGGGCCCAGTCCAAAATAATTCAGCGGCGGGGATTCTAAAGATTTGTCGAGCTGACCACCCCCCCCCCCCCCCCCCCCCCCCCCCCCCCCCCCCAACAAACGTCGTCGAACAGCCTCCCGCTAAACTTTCAAAAATCTTCTCAAGTCGCGTCCATCAAATCAAACTCCCGTAATGGCTTGGAAAAGAGGTTCGCCCTTATTTAACACGCAGCAGTACAATTAACACGGCCGTTTTCTTGGTTCCAGTGGAGGTTCCGTGGCCTGAAATTGCCGAATCCGCTGCAGCAGAGGAAGACGATTACGATGATAATTTGTTAAAGCCTCTGTTGAAGAAACCAGTTGAAGGGTTGTACCTCTGTTTATTTTTGGACTTTTTTACTTTTCTCCTAATGTGCTCTTGTTCATTTTGATTTCATAGACGTTTGTTCTTGTCGGTTGAGTCTTGTTCCAGTTATACGAGCCAGTTGGAATCGTTCGCTCTCCAGCAGGTTTTTTTCGCCTGCCTTAATTTCATGAAATTTTCCTGCTTTGTGAACATTGCTACCTGCGGTCCGAAGTTCCTTTTTGTGTCGTTTATGAGCCAATATCTTAACTAGAAAAGCACAGAATCATAGAGAAAGAGACAATGGCGGATCCACGATTTGAGAATTCTGAAAACTATAATGTACTTAAAGAGATTTTGTTCAGTTTGGCTCTTTGTGTACTTGAAAAGCATTCTGTCAAAGTTATTGGTCTAGTTTCATTTGAAATTTCACATGCTCTACTCTCCATGCAGCTTATATTATCATAAACGGTTGCTATTTTAAATAGCTTAACAGATAGTCTGATCCATTAAGCATTTCTGAAAAATTATGAACTGGATAATATTGAGACTAAGTTTGCTAGTGTTACAGCATGCAATGATGTGATGTAATGAATAAAATGCTACATTTCAATGTGGGAAAAAGACTGTCAATCCCTTTCCTTAATTCCATTAACCTGTTTGCATTTTTCCTGTTCTGCAGCCCAAGTTTGGTAAAGGAGACTGTATACTGCCAAGAGGTTGATTACTTTGAACTGTTGGAGGAAAGCACATCACCCAAGACACCTAGTACATGGATCATGGTAGTATTTGTCATGACAGCTAAAGACCAACAACTTTAATTTAATTGCAAGAATAAACAAAGACTCACTTGTCATTAGAGAAAGAGTGAACGGCACATTTACTATATTTTGACTTACTTTACGGTTATATATTTATATTTTTTATATTAAAATATATTTATATTTTCGAAAATGCGTAGGTTATATTTTTTTTACAAAGGATTAACTACGTATAACCTCCCGTATTTTGTGAAAATTATCGATTATCCCATATAGTTTAAAAAATTACGATTAATCCCGTTACTTTCCCAAATGCTATAAAGTATATAAAGTAGACGAAAAATGTTAAAGCTAATGGTTTTGTTTAAATTTCCACTTTAACCCTTGCATAATTATCGACCTTTTTAATCATATAATATAATTTTAGTTTAAATTTCTATTTTTCGTTTTTCTCTTTAAAAATTGCAATTGATAAATATATATAAACAGCTATTGCGTCTTTGTGAGGCAGAGAGCATATAGATCTTATTTGGATGAGGTTGACAGCAATCCTGGAGGCTGGAACCCTTATATAGTGATAGGGCGGGCTATTTTATGAAGAAATGCTGGCTGAAATTATTCAGAAAATCTAAGTACACAGATAGAGTTGATGTTTTAAAACATATAATGTGCTTGTCTGTATGTGTTTATGAAGGTTCCAAAATAGATATAGATCAAGCATGTGAAAGATTATCTGCATTATGACAGTTCTTATCCAGAGTTGGGTGTTCATCAGAACTTCCAGTTTGGGAAGAAGATGCTTCACTCAAGTATGATGATCCTTGTGTTTTTCTTTGTTTTTTGATGAAAACGATTTCCAAGATGTTGTTTTCTTCGGACTTTTTTTTTTTTGTTTTATGAAGAAAACTATTTTCAGGAAGTCGTTTTTTTCAGGCTATGTTTGTTTTTTGGTTTAGCACTAATTTTCACATGATTGAGTGAAAAGAAAAGAAAACCGAAAGGAATGAGGAGAATGAAGAGAAAAACAAAGGAGAAACTGAAAATGAAGAAGCAGAACAACTAGCAAGTATACTATTGGTATTGGTATTTGTCATGACAACGAAAGATCAAATGGGGCAGAGGATTTGCAGCCTGCTCACTTTTTGCATTAGAGAAGCAAATAATTGTACTGTCAAAATATTGAATTAAAAATGATCCTTCAACAAAAACTAAACTAAAAATGATACTTCTCGACAGGGTTGTGATGTACAACCATGACACTTATTTTATTTCAACCATGACACTTTTCTATTTCATAATCAAATTAAATACTTATTCTTTTTATCATTTTATTCCTTTATTTCCGAACAAAACCATTAAAACAAGTCCATCATAATGTTATAAACTTATGACCATTTTACTCATTAAAGCTACGTTCTTTACATTTTTATTTTTGTTTTGATTTTAGTTTCAACAGTAAATTTAATATATTATAATCAATTTTCAATATAATTTTTACTATTCAGTTTTTTATATAATTTTTACATTTTCAATATATTTTTTATATTATAAAAAATTATTTTCAAACCCATAAAAGTTTTCAAACCAATAAAAAAAGAAGAAGCAGGGAGTGAAACAACGAAGTTCAACTAACAAGGTTGGATCAGGGTGGGAGTCTAGCTTTTGATGTTAATGTTAGGTAAAGGAAAAAAAGAAGAAAAAGAAAAGACTAGCCTTTTTTTGTAAAGAAGAAAAGACTAGCCTAATCACATAGCAAGTGATACGATAGGAGAAGCTTTTTAAAAGAACACCATAATAAAGTTAAAGCAATGTCCATTTTCTCTGCTAAAATGATGGAAAGCTCCGCACTCTGCGCTTCCATTTTTCTTGGTGGGAGATTGGAATTCGACACGCTAGATCTTTTATCTCAAAATTAATTTTTTTCACTGCATATGAGAAGGTACATGGATACATAAACAGATACAAAGGTTGTGATTATGGACCCCAAAAAAATCGTATTCTGCTCCAAGTTACCGGATGAGCTCCCAAGTGTTGTTGCATGAAAAGAACCAGCGTAAAAATGATATCAATAAAGGTATGAAAATAAAATTATCTTATAAAATCTATTATTTTTTCTAAAAATAGAACACTTACTGCATTTCAATAAACACAATTAAATGGGATGGGGTGGTTGAGTAATTGCATTTCCATGGCTTTTGTTACCTTCTGCCGAACCCACTACCTTAAAAGGAATCCCTCTTTTTTTTTTCTTTTTTTTAAAATGAAAATAAAATACTATATTAAATTATACTGAAAACCGTCCAGTAGATTTTGAAATACAGACTTCAGGGCTACGCCCCAATTCCACTTATGACTCAAACCAAGCACTAATTCCAAGCATCAACAACAAATTGGATTTTAAAGCTAATAAACCAAGTTGTGATAATCTAAGGCAATATGCATACCGTAGTAATGATACAGCAAGCCCTTTGGCTTTAAAATTGAAGAATAAACAATGATGTTTTAATTTCTTGTTGCCATATTTCCCAGCCCCATTCCAAATTCATTTGCAAGAGATCAGCAATTGTAATGCTCAGCTACTATGCTGAAATCCAACATACAAAAATATAGCCACATTTATGCAACTCCATCTGTATGTATGTGATGGAAGTTGCATATTAGGAAGTTAAGAGGAAGTTAAAAAAGTTGTGGTACTTTCTACTACAAACAGAAGTCCACGCAGTATCATTTATGAACCTCAGCAAGTTTCCTATAACTGGAATGTATTTTGAATTTATCAGCTTTATCAAGAACTTGTTACTGAATCCGTGAGTCCAAATGCACATAGTACTAAATTTCATACAAAAAAACCTAATTAGTTGCCCAAATAAACAACAAAGCCTCTTCTTTGTTCCACTCTCAACCTCACAACAAACGCATCAAAGGAGCTGACTTCAATGACAGTTACCACCAATCCAATTCAACTTTCCAATCAAAGACTTCAAAAATGAAAAGAACATTTGGGGAGTGAAAAGAACAGACCCTAAATAAACATTCTCTGTATGAGCAGGAAACTCTCCACCTTATGCTCCAACATTAATTTTTGTTTCCCATGCATGAATGCATGCTTAGTCACCATCCCATCCATGATGTCCCCAACCCGAGGTTGGCCACCCACTCTATGCTCCAGCTCCACCACTAATTTTGTCTGCCCACATGGCCACCCAGCCCACCAGCCATCCATGAATGCATGCTTTGTCTACCCACATGCCCACCCGTCAACCTCTTTTCCGGCGCCGATCTCCTTCTCCTGCCCACCGACCACCTTCTCCCTCTCCCCGACTCCTCTCTTGGCAAACTCATCGTCCTTCATTCGTGAATCCAGAACCCCTCCATGCAGCTCTAACGCCATGCGTGCCTCCTCCTTTTTTGTATCCTTGACTCCTCTCATTTCCTCTTCCCATTGCAGCCCATCCTTATCCTCCACCACAACCCGCCCTATAGCAAGAAGAATCTGCTTCCACCACCGACTCCACCAACGCAACATTCCTCATTGGCAAACTAACAACTAGAAAAACTCTCTAAAAGAGAGGCAAAAAACCTCACAAGAAGGGACAAACCCTTACAAGAAGGAACAAACCAAACCAAAGGGAAACAAACAGAATTAAAAAAAACTCTCCAAAGAGAGACCAAACACTCCCGAAGGAGAACAAATTGAAGACTATCTACAAATAGTTCCTAAAAATATAAGCGATACTTTAAAAGACTATTACTAAAAGAACTAATAAATAAATAAAAAGTATTGTTGAACCCCACTTTTGATGAAGTTTGAAAGTAACAATACTATTATTCTAAAAACAAAAGCAATTTCTGATACACGTGTCTAATCATGTATGCACCTAATTGCGTAATGAATGGATGCATGCAAGTTTTTGCTCGTATTCATTTTGTGTCATATATGATATAATTATCTTATAAAAGTATGATAACTAGAAAACCAAATTTATGGATACTCTATTTCTATTAATTAGTTTGCTGCGTGGTGGAACAATTTTTCTTCATCATGAGCCCTCAACCCCCCATCCCATCCCAGCCCACCATATCAGAAGAGATCTTAAGAAAATTGCAAATTAAACTTTCTCCACTAAATATATAAAAGGGGGTTCTAGGATTTACATCCATCTCAAATCATCTTGTTCAATCTTCTCATACCCTTTCAACTTTAGGAAGAACACCACCATCAGAGCCATTTTTATTTTTAAATTTTATAAGAGCGTAATCATGACTTGTGTGCATAAAAATAGGTCTTCATTGGGTCAGGCCCAATGAACAAAAGAAAGGATAAACAGTTAAAAATGTAAAGATATCTGAAAGGTCTAAAACTAAGTTTAGGTCGGAAAGTTCCATAAAGCCGAGTCAAAGACATAAGCTTAGGTCGGTTTAACCCTTAGGTCGGTCCCACTAAGTTTTCCTATATTCATCCCAACGGTTATCACTACCGAGCCATAGAGCTTAGGTCGGAACAAGTAAGGGCACTGACATAGTAGGTAGAAGTCATAATAGGATTAGACATGTATTTTGAATGCATGCAAGAATCACTCAGAACGATGGCGTGAAGGAAGCCACAAGTCAGATTATGATGACAGGAGCAGTTAGATACGCAGGGAGAAGGAGCAGTTGGGAATACTGATCATTATATTGCAACGGCATAATCTGAGTCTTGATATAAATACTAAGTCTTCAAACTTAGGGAGGTACGCGATCTTTTACATTTGAGCTCTTAGTGCATACTGTTCATCTTCTTCAACCTTACTAACTTGACCGTCGGAGTTACACCGGGGGGAAAGCCCCGCTTTTCTCCTGCACTTTTACATTTGTCATCAGAACACTCCCCAGCCTCCGGTTTCCCCTTCATATGAGTTAATCTGAGCCATCCAGCCCGGTTTCTGGCGTTGCTTCCTTTCTCTTTGGTTAGCAGCTACAGGGGTGTACCTTGCCGCACAAGATTCCACATTGGGCCTCAAGAAGCATCCATTGACGGACGATTTGCGTCGCATCAATAACTCATATAAGAAAGCATATGTTAGATTGTAACATATTGTAAGAATAATAAAATCTATTAGATTAAGAAAGATGATTGCAATGTCTCATGATTCATGATATTCTCTTTATGCATACCTTCTTCTTCTTCTTTTTTTGAAAAGTTCTCTTTATGCATACCTCATAAACGACATATGAGATTTTCAATGTCAACAAAAAATTCTCATGCATAAACATCTTACTCATGATCTCACGATACATATTTTATTTTTCAATTAAATACATACCTCAAAGTTCTTAGAAAACTACATAAACATGATTTTCGATTATGCTTAGAAAAGCCTTTGTAGCAATGGCTTCTTCAAATCACTTGCGTTGGAAAAGGGTAGACTCTATAACGAGTATTGAATTACCTAAAATTGTTGTTTCAACTCGCACAAGTGACATACAAAACAATAAAACAAACAAAGAAAATAAAACGAGATAATTCGTTAGTGAAGCTAATGTAGAAGGGATGAGGCGCGTAGTCGCTATCTTTAGGTGATTCAAGCCCTTCTGCAAAGAATTATCTTTGGTGCAACAGAATTGTCGAAACTTGTCACACTTGATGTGTTTTTCTACACAATTGTTAGGAAACTAAACCAACTCTTCTAACATATTTTTGTTCCTTGCCAAAGCTATATTTTTAAAGGGGTTTGTAAAGAACATAGAAAAATTAATATCACACCCTACTACCCTCTCTGTAGGTAGGTGTATATATATATATGTATGTATGTATATATATACAAAGAATTAAAATTGGCTTTTTAATTCAAATTAGCGAAACAGAAAGGCTTTATGTAATACTCTCTCTATCCTACTCAAAGAGCCCACTTTCAAAAAAATATTGTCCTATTTAAAGAATTCGCTTTGAATTTATTTACATTACATATCTTTATTAATATTACAATGTGTGGTTCACAATTAACCCTTACTTTTAAAGTAAAGTAGAAAAAATAGTGGTAAATTAATTATTTTAAGTGTTGTACCTCACAACCCATAATAAATTGTACATATTTCAAAGTTGACTCTTTGAATGAGACGGAGGGAGTAATTGAAATTCCGTTGTTTATCACAAATATGAACGGAAGCTTTAACATGCCAAACGAAATAGGGTTGTTAGGGAAAATGACACTTTTGGTCCCTAATGTTTGGGGGTGTGACACTTTTGGTCCATAATGTTTAAACTTTGACACTTTTGGTCCATAATATTTTGCTCCAGTGACACTTTTGGTCCTTAAACCCGCTATTACCTATTTTATAGGTAAATTGGGGTTAAAATGTAAATTATCAAAAATATTAGGCTGAATCAAAAATTATAAAAAATTCACCACTTATTAAAACAGAAGTTTTGACATAATTTTTTTTTATTATCACAGTTGATATAGTTTTTATATTAGAGCTAATTTTTATGTTGGATTTTTTTCTTCATCCATTCCAATAAAGAAATTGTACATGCTAACTAGATCTAACTTACATTTCATCCATTCCGATAATCAAATCCAAAACCAATGAGTAAAAGAGACAACAAAACTTAACAATAAAACATGAAGAATAAGCATCTAACCGAAATGTTATCCATTGAGTCTTCTAATGTGAGTAATTTATTTTATGCATGCTTTATTGCTCACAATAAATTACTCACAATAAATTATCTAATTTTATGCATGATTTATTTTATGCATGCTTTATTTTATGAAAGCAATAAAAAAGAAATTAAAGCAATAATAAATTATTTTATGCATGCTTTATTTTATGCTGTCATTATAAATTACTCACAATAAATTATCTAATTTTATGCATGCTTTATTTTATGAAAGCAATAAAAAATAAATTAAAGCAATAATAAATTATTTTATGCATGCTTTATTTTATGCTTTCATTATAAATTACTCACAATAAATTATCTAATTTTATGCATGCTTTATTTTACGAAAGCAATAAAAAATAAATTAAAGCAATAATAAATTATTTTATGCATGCTTTATTTTATGCTTTCATTATAAATTACTCATAATAAATTATCTAATTTTATGCATGCTTTATTTTATGAAAGCAATAAAAAATAAATTAAAGCAATAATAAATTATTTTATGCATGCTTTATTTTATGCGTGCTCTAATGAAAGCAATAAAGCATGCATAAAATAAATTACTCACATTAGAAGACTCAATGGATAATATTTCGGTTGGATGCTTATTCTTCATGTTTTATTGTTAAGTTTTGTTGTCTCTTTTACTCATTGGTTTTGGATTTGACTACCGGAATGGATGAAATGTATGTTAGATCTAGTTTAGCATGTACAATTTTTTTATTGGAATAGATGAAGGCAAAAAAAATCCAACACAAATTATGCCAAAACTTTTGTTTTAATAAGTGGTGAATTTTTCATAATTTTTTATTCAGCCTAATATTTTTCATAATTTACATTTTGACCCCAATTTACCTATAAAATATGTAATAGCCGGTTTAGGGACCAAAAGTGTCACTGGAGCAAAACATTAGGGATTAAAAGTGTCAAAGTTGAAACATTAGATACCAAAAGTATCACACCTCCAAACATTAAGGACCAAAAGTGTAATTTTTCCAAACGAAATAACCAAATGCATTGATTCTCTTTTTGAAACTGATGCTAATTATAACAAAATATTAGTGTAATAATAATTCATACAATTGATTGATAAAACTGAAGAATCAATTCACAATAATGTTTTAATAAAATAATTACTTCAAATGCATTTTCAAAATTTCGGTTACCAAAAATTAAGCATTCTCGCAAATACTAAAGATTATTGTTCAAACCATTTTTGTGACTTATCAAACTTGTAACTTAATTTTTAACGTAAAAGTTAAAGCTACAATTTAATTAATAAAAAATAAATTTTATTAAAAGGTTTCAACAATCGCCCACTCATGCGTAGGAGGTAAAAATTTTAAATTTGTGCATGAATAGAAGAAGTGGGGATTGTGATACTGTTTAAAGCGTATCTCCAGTTGTGAGTTTTAAATTTATTTAAGCTTACCCATATATGTGCCTCATTCAAAGAGAATAATATTACATTATTGTCTCTGTTTCTGAAAGCTAAAAGATTCCGAAGATTGTGTCCATTACTTTTAATTCACATGTGGTGGTTTTGAAAATGTTCTTTTTTCTTTTCTTTTTTTTTTTTTTTTGTTTTTTTTGTTTGTCTCTTCTACTAATTCTTAACTCACTTTTCATGTTATGCAATGAAAATTTAAGAAAGAAGAAATACAAATATTTTATTAAAGCTCCAGCAGATAAGGTGGGTGACGTGAGTTCCAAGTTTGCGTGTTGTTAGAGTTCCAAGAAAACTTCAACCCGTGGCTATGGTGTGTGTGCTTTGTTTCTTTTCTCCCTATATTATGCTTCATCAACAGTCAGCAATCGATTTTACAAGTCTCAAATTTACTCCCAAAGTAGTGAATTGTATGTTAGCGCCGGGAAAATTCGCCTAGTATCTTAAACTTATTTTTAACTAATTAACCCAGATTCTGGAGTTATTTATTTCAACTGATAGCCTTAAAAAAAGTTTTTTATTAAGGAAGTAAATTATAAAGAAAAATTATATATTGCTATAGACAATCACACCCTTACGTTTATTAAGGAAATTTTTCTCCATCAGTTTGCCCTCATCAGCATGCCACATCATATATACTGTGAAAATGACCGATGGTAGCTGAATAAATTATACTTTCATTTTGCAGCTCAAAGGTTGATATGATATTCCAAACGAGTGATTATAGGGAGAAAAGAATATTATTACAACGAGTGATTATATACTAACAATTACAATATAGAGAAAAATCCGACTGTAATTAATGAATTAAAATCATATAAAAAGAAAACAACTCAATTCAATAAAAGCAATCTGAAAAATATTCAAAAGATGGAAACACAGAGAGTCCCCAGAAATCCTTCAAACTTAAGTTGTTCATTATCAAACTTCAAATTGGACTTTTCTTTCTCAAGGAGTCCCCAGAGATCCCCACCACTTTCTCTCAATTTCTGTCCTTCCTTTCCCTTCCCTAATAATAAAGTCATGCTTAATATATCAATGACCCAAAATAACTCAGTAATAATACACACACGTCAATAAATATATAATTTATAAGGTAGGAGAAAGAGAAATTAAACCTGCAAATCTGCATTCCCTAGCCTACAATATTGATCTTCAAACTTGAATTGCCGTACATCTCCTGTTGTTCTTCAATTTGTCTTACCATCTCTACCACGCCGCGATCGCAATGATCGACATAAATCTCTTCGAGTGTCGAAATGCTCTCTAAGCACGAAGGAATCTCCTCCAAACTGTCAACATAACTCAACACCAACTTCTGCAAACAGTTTAATTGATCATCGCAAGCTGTCCATTTCAAAACTTTAACATTACATATCTTGATGAATCTAAGTTTCGAGAATTCCCCTTCTTTCATTTCCAAAGTGTTCCGTTCGAAACGCACGAAGTTGAATTTCAGAACTTCAAGACTCGGCAGTTGACCAATCACTGAAATACTCTTCAAAGACAGACTTAAATCTGACAGTGATAGTTTTTTCAGAGTATTTGGAAAACTAAACTCAAATATACTGAGTACATCATAGATTATATGGAGTGATTCCAATTGACTCTGAAAGTCGACAATATCTTCATAGTCGATAAGCCAGCATTTCAACCTACGAAGTTTTGGAAACTTTTTCAAAAGCCTTCCCACTTCAGCTGAAGGAATAACCGCACCAGAAAACGTATCCAGCTCATATGATATGGGTGAGCTATCAAGACTTTCATTGCTCAAAATACCACCTCCAAAACCAGTATACGTAAGGACTATGTAAATATACTGTAGTTTTTGCAGATTAAATAGACTACCTGGAAGTGAAGATGCATCATACTGTGAATACAGAATTAGAGTTTCCAAATTGGAGAGGCGAGCTATGGATGATGGGATGTGCGTTATTCTGCCCCCAATTGCCAAGAAGGCCAACTGAACAAGTAGTACTATTTCATCTGGAAAGCCATTCACTAAATGAAAACTCTGCAAATCCAACACTTTTAGAAGCTTAAAGGCGTGAATAACAAATGAGATGCTTAGCGATTCATTTTTTGACATGTCTTGACGGAATTCCGCAGAGCATTTGAAAAGCAGAGAGTGTGCACCAGGACAAAACAACTGTGATCGCATGAATTCCTGTGTCTCAGAGCGAATGCATAACCTTCGAAGATTGCTCGGCTCACTAAATGCTAAAAGCTCATCGCCCCCTTTCAGGAAATGGAAAAAATGTTCATTTTTGGCTTTCTCTACACAAAAATCATGAATCAAATCATGAACACGGCATGTTTTGACTCCACCATCTGATCTTTGACTGGCAACCATAATTAAACTTCTTCCAATTAAATCCTTCAGGCAATCTTCAGCAGCATCTTCATGGCTTTTCCGCTCAGTTTTATGAACAAACCCTTCAGCTAGCCATAAACGAAACAGCTTTCTAACTGAAACCTCTTCATCTTCTTCAAACGCCCCAAAATAGAGGAGGCATGACCTTAGATCGTTCCCTAAACTTTTGTAACTCAGCTCCAATGTGTTCTTGCAACCGTGTAAAACCGATCCAAGGCCCATGCTTAAATCACCCAGAATTTCCTTCCAATCCCCTGGCTCTGTAGTGGCTAGAAATCCAGCAACAATGACTATTGACAGAGGTAATCCTTTACAAACGTCAGCAATTTGCACCAAAATATCATGTACTTCAAGAGGCCAACCATTTTGAGGTTTCAATAAATTCTTCTGCAATAACTCAAGACTCTCTTCTTTTCCAAGTTGACGAAGAAAATGAGGTTCCTGATCGAGCATACGATGAGGAGCAGCATTATGACTACGACTTGTCAAAATAATTCTGCTTCCAACAGCATCGTCGGGGAATAAGCAACCATCCATGGTCAATTTATTCCATGCATCTATTTCCCATACATCGTCCAAAAAGATGAGATATCTTCTTCCCTTCAAACTGCGTCGTAGCTTCTCTGCTAAATCTTCTTCATCCTTGTCATGACTCATAGGATGAATTTGATTTAGAAGGTCAATTAACACTTTCTTTCTGTTCAATGTTTGCGAAATAGTACACCATGCACGAACTTGAAAATGGTGCATAACAGAAGAATCATTGAAAGTTTTCGTTGCCAGAGTGGTCTTACCTGATCCAGCCATACCCACAATGGAAATAATACGCAAACTCCGTGATCCTCTTGTGAGCCGCTCCGTAATTGATCTTGCCTCATCATCAAAACCTACAACTTCATTTGCTTTTGATGGAGTTCTTTGTGATGGCATCTCATTGCTAGTGCCTGTTGCTTCCTCGACTTCAATTTCATGACTCTTGCCATAAAAACTACTCAACACATCCGCCTTGATTTCCACAATGTCTTTTAGGAGAGAATCAAATGATGTTGAAAGGGAATCTGGAAGGTCACCAACCACCGGGGGGTCAATGAGGCTCTCTATTTTGTTCGCCACTGCCAAAACACGATCCCAAAGAGCTTGAAATTCCTCCTGTCCACTGCGCAGCTCCACAATTTCCCCTGCGAAAGGCCTTAAGAAAACAAGTTCTTGTTGGATAATTTCAACATGGCTCTTGGCAATTGGTTCAGCTTGGGAAGTTGTGAATGCCATCAGTTTTTCTAATAAAAGATCTAGAAAACCCAATTCATCAGTCGCTGGGAAGTCGAATTTTTGTATTTGAGGATCTTGTTTGCCAGCTTCTGCCAGAATAATCTTGATTGTTTGTAACAAATCTTGAAACCCAAGTCCAAGGTCAACTTCTGGATTTGTTTGGTAAAATGGCCAAATGAAGATTGCAGCATCACATAACACGGCTCCAATTTTCAAATCGAACATATTTGGGTGCTGCATCAGAACCTTTCTCAAGGATCTAAGTCCTCCATATAGCTCTTTCAATTGATCCACCACACAAGTAGTATCAAGTGGTAGTAGGATCTCCCAGAGATTAGATATGAGAGTATTAAGGATTGAAGAGGTAACCTTATGATCCATGTCTTGAGTTGAAGGAAGTAATCCTCTTAGAACATCTGAACCACTTAGGACTTGTGTGTAAACCTCATATACCTGAGGATTAATAGGTTTAATCTTTTGCACCAATGTTGAGATCTTCAACTGCATTTCTTCCCTAGACTCAGACTCAGAATCATCAACTACAAGAGCAGAAAAGAGGGATGCAGCTTCGAGAGCAACAATTTGAGAGTGAGCTAAGAAATCTTGTGTGGGTTCAACACTTGCCTGTGTAGCAAGCCAGATAAGACATGAAAGGAATCTCAGTTGCTCTATCCAGGCGTCACCTGCATCTAACAAAAGATTATTGTACCTATATTTAAGATGGATGTAGTCTCTCACGGGACAGTCCACAATACAAAGAAAGATTTCCAAGAGTTGATCTGCTGTAAGAATAAGAGAAGTTGAATTTTGGGAGTGATCCAACAGAGTAGCGTACCATTTATATACTTCTTCCTCCAGAGATTGAAACTCATCTCAGATCTTATTATGAAGCATAATAATAAGTGACTCACCACCATCTGGATGCAGATCAGATTCCGAGCGTTGAAGGTGAATTTCCTCTGCCCATTCGGGAATAGTATCTTGAATCCTAGCCAAGAAGGATCCCAGACTTGTGTCGTCGGGTAAATTTCTGGCACAAAGAACAAATGCTTTGATATTGCATAACCAATTTACCAGATTATGGAACCCCTTATCTTCAATCCTAGCCAAGAAGGATCCCAGACTTGTGTCGTCTGGTAACTTTCCGACACAAAGAACAAATGTTTTGAGATTCCGTAACCCGAATACCAGATTAACGAAATCCATCTCTTCATCATAAGCAGTGCCTTTTTTCAGAAACTCCAAATCATGAATGGCAGTATCAATGCAAGTAAGGAAGGCGGAGGCGGAGGCCATCTTGTTCTCTGAGCAAAGAAAACCGGAAGGAATGAGAAGAGTGAAGAGAAAAAACAAAGGAGTCTTGTGGCAGACAAAGGAGATAAGAAGCAGAACAAATAGTTGCAAGTATACTATTGGTAGTATTTGCCATGACAACGAAAGACCAACAACTTTTGCAAGAATAAAGAAAGACTCACTTGTAGGGGTGATAACGAGCCAAGTCAGCCCTACTCACTTGTAGGATTGGAGTTCGACTGAAATTCAGGCTGCAGACAAGCTCCAACCTAATGACAAGCCTGGATGCTGCAAACTCAGCAACTGAATTCTTTACTTATGATCATGGCGCAGAATCAGCACGACCTTCAACAAACGCCACCAGAAAATGAATGAATTCATCTAGAGTTATACCATACTATGATGAACACAAGCAGAAAAAACTGTCAAAAGAGCAAGGAAAAAACTCACCTCTGACCTCTGATCAATTTGGAGAGGCTGCTGTTTTGCTAAATGGGATTATTTTCGTGGTGGTCTGCGACTCTTATCGCTGTACTCTTAGCTTAGAAACAAAGCATACTGAATGAATGATTGGAGATTTTTTTCAGGCCTGAGCCTGTGTTTGCAGGGTTCTCAAACTCCTTCTGGTCAGATTCTCATTCTCTTCTAGTTTTCAAATTTCAATCCTGATTATTTTGTGATCAGGTTCTTCACGTTGTTGAAGTCAATGAAGGTCAATGACTCACTAGAAATATCTATTTAATTTGCTTGGCTGCTTTAGAGGATGCTTTTTGCTGTCCATCAAATTAAAGGCAAAAGATGTCTCCCACTAAGGCTCTCACTTTACTGAGTGCTGCATTATCCTTTACTAATTTTTCCACCATTGTTGCAAGAAAAGCACTTTGATTCAGGTAGTGCAGTGCAATTATTAAGTGCGAACGTTTGAACAAATAGATGCCGGCGTAGCCAGGATAAAAAATGTAGGGAGTCTAGTGTAATTTTTCCACGCAAAACAATCAAATTTCAATCCTTGAAATATAATTCAATTTTTAAAGTTTTTAAAGTAAATTAATTATTCCACATTCATTACTTAAATTCAAAATTGAAATTTTTTTAATTTTAAGTTATAGTCTATAAAATCTCTAATTCAAATGATAAACCCTAATTTAGGCTTAAATTAATAATAAAAATTACAAAATTACAATTTCAATTCAACCCATACACAAAAAATTGATTTACTAATCTATAAATTTAAACATACAAATAATAAAAATTAATGAATTAATTAGAAAACTAACATCTAAATTAAATTATTAGTTAAGAGAATACTAGTCAATACCATTCATTGAGAAGCTACAAGCGAAAATAAAAAGAAAAATATTTAGTATAAAAGTGAGTGCTTGAATTTGATCACATTTCATGATAAAATATAAAAGAAATTCCAATTTAAATTCAACTTAAACAATCAAATTTGATTTAATAATCCATAAATTTGAATATACAATTAATAAAACTTATTCAATAAAAATTTTAGGAAATAAACTAACTCTAGATTGATAAGGTTAAGAAAAATAAATAGAGTAAAAAATATCGGAAGAGAGCTGCAAATTAAAAACAAATGAGAAATAATTAAAGTGTGGGCTTTCCTTTGAAAAAGAAAAGTTGAGAAAAAATGACTTCCCTGCTGTGATTTCCGTGCTGGAGACAAGCTAAGCAAATGAAATGAGGGACGGATAGAAGTTTGTTATTGTTGATGGCTGATTTTTGCAAATTTGGCTTTGTTTGGGGGGTTTTCAGAATTTTTCTTTGTAGTTAAGTGGAACAACGTCGTTTTAAAAAAGAATTTTAAAAATTGATGCCCATCTAGTCTTCTTCTCTGTCCGCCGAGTGAGGGGTCTAAACCCTTGCCGGAAAATTTGTAACACTAGTACTAAGGAAAAATATGGGGGTCCTCTGGAACCCCTTGGCTCCGCCACTGGCCCATAAACAATAACTTTGATTCTATTATGTTCCTAGCTGTACTGCATTAGTTAGAATTTAACTGAGAAGTGATGAATTTCACTCAGAAAGAAATTTCTGTTTTTATTTTCCTTTCCCTCTGTTATGTGTAAATTCCATGCAACCAAGTTTTTGGCTCTTTTCAACTTTTCACTCAAGCTTATTAGTGAATGTTCGTTCTCAGCCCTACTCACTTGCCATTAGAGAAAGAGTGAACGACACATTATATATTTATATTTTGCCTTAGTTCACGGTTATGTACTTATATATATTTTTTCACTCAAAATATACCTATACTTTCGAAAATTCGTCAGCTATGTCCTTTTTACAAAGGGTTAATTACGCATAGCCCCTGTGGTTTGTGAAAGTTATCGATGACCTCCCTATAGTTTAAAAGGCTACGATGATAACTAATGACCTTTTTAATCATATAATATAGGTACATATTGTTTTTTGTATACTTCCAACAAGTCATTTACTTCAGACTTTTTTTTTTTTTTTCCTTTGGTTTCTGAAGAAAATGATTTTCAAGAAGTCGTTTACTTCAGACTTTTTTTTTTTTTTTTTGGTTTATGAAGAAAACGCTTTCCAAGAAGTCGTTTTCTTCAGACTTTGTTTTTTTTTTTTTCCTTTTGTTTCTCAAGAAAACGGTTTCTGGGAAGTCGTTTTCAAAACGATTTCTTGAAAATTCATTTTTATCATACTTTGTTTTTTCTGGTTTCTGAAAAAAAACGTGTTTCTGGAAGTCGTTTTCTTTAGACTTTGTTTTTTTTTAAAATTTTTTGAAGAAAACGATTTCCAAGAAGTTGTATTGCTTTCTGAAAGCAATGCTGCAGGTTTTTCGCTCGTGGACTATGCTGCCTAAAAAGATTGAGGACAGCTGCAAAGCTGCGGGTAAGCATTCCTTCTCTTTCATCCAATTTTTCTGCTATGGATTCTGTTGCAGCTAACCAGTTTGTTTCCTATGAAAACTTTGGAGAGGAGGAGAATTCCACTGTCATTGATATTTCGTACATAAACATATTTGTAACTATTTAAACTGGTTTAATCACTCCTCAGTTTCATTGTGAGATATTCACCGGGATGTTAACAAAACCTTTTCATTTCAGGTATGGCTCTGCTTCTTTTTTTCACTTCAAAGTTGATTGTTTGATTCTATGTTTGGTCAATAACCGTGACTTGTTTTACTTGGGAGCTTACAATGAAAAGTAGAGATGATTCAGTAGCCAAGCTTTTCATTTCTGCAATTTATTATCAATCCATCCCACTGCATATATCCTCTTAAACTCCTTTTGAATTAGTATTTAAGTTTACTTCAGTTGATGGGGAATATGGGTTTATTTACTCTACAATCTTTCGAGTTTAATGTCATGATATCTTTTTCTTCTTTTTTTTTTTTTCCTTTTTTTTCTTCCTCGGTTCGTTACAGAATTTCAAAAGATCCAAAGATCGGCTCGTTAGAGAATTTGAAAAGAAATTTTAGAAAAGTTTCCTTTTGAAACATATAATCCTGCAACACTGTGATACAAAACCTAAATATAAAGGCATTTAGAACAAGATGAAGATGAATTTCTAGTTAGTGTCTATAATGCCATATATTTTACATCAAATTTTGTCGCAGAAATTACAACCTGTAATGCAGCAGAGAAGAAGTTCCATCAAGTCCCTTGCTACGGAAGTAGGCCGTATATTCCTTTATGGTGATTTCCCGGTACTTCGGAAGATTCTTTTCCGACAACAGCTCCTTAATGGGTCCGTACAACTTCGACGATTCCGCCAGGTTCGTCGTGAAAAACGACGCGGACGACACTCTTGGTCCGATCCGATTCGCCAGAACTCGATGCTTAGAGCTGATGAACTTGTCATTCGAAATCAGCTGAAAAAATGAAAAAAAATCCCACCAAAAATACATTGTCAGAATCTTGAATTGTGATAGGTGTCCTTTAGCTGCTGAATTTTAGAGCATATTTGTGGCAAATCTCACGGGTATGTGCAAGTTTTTGTAAGATAAATGCAGGTTTTAGGAAGAAGAATAATTAGAGAAAGCAGATGCAAAAAGAGGAAGAAAAGAGCAATCCAGTTCAAAGAAGCAATGAAGGGAGGAATTATTAATATCATGCATGCAAAAAGGAGCAAGTGGGCCAAAGTTGAAGCAGCCCAAAGATGGAACAAGCAGCCCAAAGAAATTGAAGAAGGCCCAATAAAACAATTAATTGATCAATCGTGTGAAGCAATTGGAATGGAATTTGGATTCTTTAATTGCCAACATTGGTGGTGCGCCAGCTGGAAGAAGGGATTATTTCCTAATACAAATTATCCTTATTTATTTTGGAGATTATTTTTGGTAGTATCCTACATGGACAAGAGTTTTAGTAATTTACTATTAGTTATTCTCTCCATTCTACACCTTTATAAAGGGATAGAAGGGAGAGAACAGGACGTTCTGGACAGTAGAATATTATTCCATATTTTCATAGCTATTTCAGATTTTAGAGCAGTAGTTTTCGGTTCTCGCGTTTTGAGAAATTCTGCCAGGACAAGGTCCCGTTTGTCCAAACGGGACGTTGCATACTCTGAGATTATTTTCCAGATCGCAAATCAAGTATTCCTTTCTTATTTATTTTATTCTTTTCAACTATTTTCAGTATGATTCATATAATAATTATGTTCGTAGTTAGTTTAATTATGAGTAGCTAAATTTCTTATTCCGGCATAATGTAACAGCAATTAATCCGGGCATGTTATGAAACCGAATTGTGCCTAAATTAAATTGCATGTGTTCCTTCTTATTCTCTGCTCATAACTTTGATTACTGATATTTAATTAAGACTGATCACCTTAGTTGAATTAGGTAGAGCCAATTAATTCCCAGTTAAATAACATAATATTTATTGGGCAAGATTAATTAGTGGTAAAGTTACCTTCAGGTAATAGAGAATAAAGGGTTAGTAATTCTTAGATGTTAATTCAATAAGAATAACTAAAATCGGGTTTCCCTAGATCTTAAGGCTGTTAACTTGGTTAATAGACGTCGATGCCTTACGGCCTGTTCCTTGTTAATTAGAGTAGCAATTATGTCTGATGCGGATTCACGGTAATTGCCGATAAAGTAAGGGGAGATTGGGTTATGTCTGATGCGGATTCACGGTAACCTATAACTGATTGATGACATGCTATTTAATATATTATTGAGTTGATGATTAACATGCACGTGATTATTGTGATTTACATATTGCTGGAATATTTTATTTCATTGATTAAATTCTCTTTCTTAATTTAAATTTGTATTTAGTTTTCAATATTTTTTTATAAAGTCTCTCTGAGCAATAAAGGTGGTTGCGAACCAAAAATTTTTAGGAATTAATAGGTTTTGTGATTTTAAACAATCCGTTCCCTGTGGGATCGACCCTGTTATCATTGTGCTACTTATAGCTAATTATTGCAGGTTTATACAGTACTTTTACTGTATTTGATAGGGCCAACGACGGTCCTATCAAATTGCGCAAAGAAATTTAGTCAATTTAAGGGACTTGCCTGAAGGAAGTCTCCGATATTGACAACTAGGGCTCCGGGCGTCGGAGGAACATCAACCCACTGGTTCCGGTAGAGAACCTGCAGGCCTCCGAAATGGTCCTGAAGAAGTCATTATCTTCATGCCTGCTGGCCCCCATAGTTAGTTCTGGTTCAGGGCATGCCGGATAGTAATGGCCCATAATATAGAGCCCGTCGGCGCAATCCGCCTCTTTGAGATAGTTCGAGTGAAGTCCAAGAGCCTCCGAGAGCAATTCGAACAGAGTATGTGCCAATTTTTTCACCGATTCAGTGTATTTGATTACAATTTCACTGCAGACGGAAGGCAAATCTTCAGCGGGAGGAGGATCGGGAACCATGACGAAAGTGATTGTGTCTCTCCAGTTGGTGGCCGGCGCAGTGTACAGATCGAAATTGCTGTTCCATCTTGCCTTTTTAGAATAATCTCTCGAGTACCATTGCTTTTTCAGTTCAGTGTCTTGGTCAAAGAATTTGCGCATCCCATCCAACATCCCCTGAAGAACATCATCGGAGATTCCATGGTTGACTACTTGAAAAAAAACCCCATGTCCCAGATGCCTCGTCGATTTTCTCGACCACCTGCTTTCGCTTGGCGGGATCTCCGTTTATGCCATTTAAATCTATGATCGGAAACTCGAACCTGGTGCTGTTTGGATTGTAGTTTTCAAGGGGAGAAATGAAAATCCGAGGGACTTTGGTGATTCCGGCATCAACGAGCCTCTTCACGCCGGCTTTGGTGTCATCGAAAGCTCTGAGTTCGGCCTTTCTGTCGTATTCTCTGGTGACAACCATTCTCGCTCCCCTGTTTGTGATCGGCGCAGCGATGGCTGAAACCGGTGATGATGATCAAATGGTACCTAATTCTAAAAAATAATATCGTTATTATATTTAAAACTCTTATCTTTCACGCATAATTTTTCATAGAATAATTCTCATCAATTTTGTCATCTGTAAGTTTATAAAATTATCAAGTAGACTTTGAGATTTAGAAAATTATATAAAGTAGACTCCATTTCGTTAAATTTTGTGCGCTGCGTTTGGTAGTGTTTATAGTCTTCTTGATCATTTTTCAAAATTTAAAGTCCTTTAAATAGTTTGAAAAAAGATCTTAAGAGAAGTTTTGTAATTTACCATGCTTTAAAATAACTTTGTTACCTTTTAAGTGTATAGCTTTACTAATTTTGAAACAAAAATTAAAAACATTTTAAAAATAAAAATGACTTCACACAAAGCCAGACAACCATCGTCGGCTTAGAAGGACATAAAGGAGGACAACAATATAATGACGGGATCATTTAAGAGTCGGAGATTTAGCTCCTACCCAATATGGATCATTTACAAGTAGGAAGAGATTCAATTCCTACTATGTCATATTTATGTCAAGAAACATTATCTCGGTGAATTTGCTTCTTTTTCTTTTTTTTATAATAATTTTCATCCATTATTTATAATTTTAATAATTAATGATTGAGTTACCAAACTTTTATTTTTTGAAAGTAAAGGTCTTGGAATTCATTTAGGGGAGGATCGTACGCCTAATTTTGCCACTTGTACCTGCATAAAGAGTGACACTGCACCTGGGAGTGACCATAATCAAACCTTGTGAATGCCTTGGGATATTTACTAGACCACGGCCATGAGATACCAAACTTCTATTTCTCTATTTCTTAATTTTCTACTTGCACCGTAACTCTTATTTTGTAAATCAAATTAATTACATTAAAAAAATATATACAACACACGTCTACAATATAGGGCAAAGTTCCAGTTTCTTTTTTTCCTCTTAAGTTATCTGTCATTTAAGGGCACGTTCGTTAGAGGATTTTAAAAAAGATTTTAGAAAACATACTTTAAAAAAGAAACAAACGAATAGATAAGGAAAAACTATTTTAAATAATTATAGTCCCTTTGTTCCACTAAAAAAATTTACTTTGTATTACTCAAAATAGTAATACAAAGTGGACTCCTTAAATGAGACGAAGGGGATATTTGTAGTAAAGGAGTTTAGAACAAATTATTTCAAAATTTTTGTTTCGTAAAGTAGTAGACATCAAACAAAATTTTCCTTAAAGTTTGAGTTTAGAGAAGAAAGTATTTTGTGTCGAATTTGTTGTTAAAATAAGGTTTTAGAAACAATTTATAGAAAGCCCTGCCAAACAAAGTTCCAGTATTAAAACCATTCAAGAAACTTATTTAAAACATCCATAACAAGATAAAGATGAATACAGTGAGTAGTGTATCTAATGCACTACACTGATTAAACATCAAATTTTATCGCAGAAAATCGCCAAATTCAGAAGGCATATATGGATATGGGATTGCTCATCGTTAAGAACACAGGTTACAATCCTTTATGGTGATTTCCCGGTACTTCAGTGGATTCTTTTCAGACAACAGCTCCTTAATGGGTCCGTACAACTTCGACGATTCCGCCAAGTTCGCCGCGAAAAACGCCTCCGCAGATAACCTTGGCTCGACCCGATTCGCCAGAACTCTATGCTGAGCGCTGATGAACTTGTCATTAGAAATCAGCTGAAAAAAGCGAAAAATTCCACCACAAAGACATTATCAGAACCTCGAATTGTGCAAAGAATTTAGTTAATTTAAGGGACTTGCCTGGAGGTAGTCTCCGATATTGACAACTAGGGCTCCGGGCGTCGGAGGAACATCAGCCCACTGGTTCCGGTGGAGAACTTGCAGGCCTCTGATATGGTCCTGAAGAAGCAGAGTGATGAAGTCATTATCTTCATGCTTGCTGGTCCCCATAGTTAGTTCTGGTTCAGGGCACCCCGGATAGCAATGGCCCAGAATAGTTTACCCTTCATCGCAATCCGCATCTTTCAGAGTGATTACTTGAAAGAAACCCCATGTCCCAGATGGCTCATTGATTTTCTCTACCACCTCCTTTCGCTATTACTTGAAAGAAACCCCATGTCCCAGATGGCTCATTGATTTTCTCTACCACCTCCTTTCGCTTGGGGGGATCTCCGTTCATTCCCTATAAATCTGTTATGGGAAACTCATACCGGGTGGTGTTTGGGTTGGATTTTTCATTCAATTTCATATTTTCAATCATGTAACAATCCCTAAAATTTCGGAAAATCAGCATTAAATTATCATAGTAATTTCAAAATTGAGTCAGCACGAAGAGTAGTCGCCCGCTCATTTAAACAGTATAACTAAATAAATATACATATAACATACTCAAAGCAATTTAAACACATAATACACATTGTTAAGCACACACTAGTCAAAAGTAGGTTTTCAATGAGAACACTCACATGTATCTAGCGAATCCGAATATAGTGAGTCAACCAAATCTGTAATTCGTATAAATCAAAATGTTTTCTTTAGACATATTTTCCGTTTTATTCTTTATTTTAATAAATCCTATATTAGAGTAAAGTTAATGTTAATATATTTTCTAAGAGCTTTTGAATATTGCTAATGAATCTTCATGAGAGCTGCCCGAGAATTCCTTTATTTGTAAACTTTGTAAAACTCACTTCTAGCACACATAGAACATTTTAGGATATCTAAACCATGAAATGAGCAAGTTACGTTCAGTTCAAAAATTCCATGGATTTCATGCCAATTTTTCAGTTTTCTTTAAAACAAGTTTCTAAGATCATAAAAATCTTATGTTCAGTATTTTTAACACAAACACCAACGGTTTCAGTCAGTTTTCAGAATTTCTCTTTATTTTCGGCCGATCGAAAAGCTACCCCGATTAATCTATAGCTATCTTCTCTAGCTAGTATGTACTCCTAGCCTTCTATTATGAGCTTAACATGCCATTCTTAAAGAATTAAATCATACTGCAAAATCGTGAAAGAGGACGTTTACGGTATATTTACGTTTTCATACTGCATACTTCGGACATGAATTTACTAACTACGGAGGGTAGGGTATTAAAGGCTTACCTAAGTCGGGATACTTGAAGTCGGGACTACGGTGAGCGAGCGAGTTCGGCCTCCTTCTTCCTCAATCCTTCTCGATTTCATCCTCTTTCTCCCCGGTTTCTCACATTTTTCTTCTTCTTCCCCTGTTTTCTATCTCTACGGTGAGTGATGTAATGAATAAAATGCTACATTTCACTGTGGGAAAAAGACTGTCAATCCCTTTCCTTAATTCCATTAACCTGTTTGCATTTTTCCTGTGCTGCAGCCCAAGTTTGGTAAGGAGATTGCATACTTCCAAGAGGTTGAATCCTTTGAACTGTTGGAGGAAAGTACATCACCCAAGACACCTATTGAAAAGGTTGCTTTATCACATGTGTCATCTGTGTTACAGAAGTGGCTGATTGCTCAGAAGCGAGGCTTTGGGATTCTTACTTCTCTGGGAAGGATATTAGAAACTCCAGCAACTCTTGTGAAATCTGTAGCTTCAGATTACAACCACTCTGTAGAAGAACCTATTCAAATACCATCCGCGCTTTCATTCTATTACGAACAGAATTGACTCCAGTGCTGTGAGTGAAGATGCCTAAGCCATTCCTCATTAAATAACAGTTACATGGGTTGTGGAGAGATTGATTTGGCAGTTGGTGAACTCTCCTTGACTTCAAGCCCGGCTTCAGTGGATGATCAGAGGTGGGATCTCCTTGTGGCTTTGTTGACAGCTTGTGGCCAGTCAGCTCCTTCAACATTTCCAGATGTGCTTTTGACTTACAGCTAACTACTACTAGGTTTTTAATTTTCCCTATCATTGGTTGACATTTTTCTTATTTGTTCGTTTCTACTCATTGTATAGAAGGTTTAATATTATTATCTGGAAAATAGTCTTGTTAATCAAATAGTCAACTAAGTGCACCTGTGCTTCTCAAATACTGCAAATGCTTTTTGGACTATGTCCTTGATGTTTGCTTCAATCTCGAGCCAAGGATCAGTTTTTAATTCTTTGGTTAGTGTTTACAAAGATGTTTGTAAAGGGCATTCTCTTCCCTAACTGGAACTTTGAGATAACTAAGCTGTAGTTCTGTCAAGATTATATCTTCCCTTTTAGATATATGCATCACTTAGATTTTATGAGCCAAGTTGCAAGTTGAGGATTCTAAGTATGGTGCTTCACTTTTTTTCTCGTTTCCAAAACATATTACATATAACAGTTTTTTTTTTTAATTTTATTTTAATCGTCCCCTTTCTCCTTATATGCGATGTCAAGTAGTTTTTTATTTCTGTCAACTGTTATTAGTTTCTTTCTCATCTATTTTGACATGCTTTGGCAAGCTGAAGAGATACTTGAGGAGGTCATGCTTTCCTGCACTGTTAATCAGCTAAGGAATTGGGAGAATCATGTTCTCAATGCCTGTAATTCCTTCATGCAGTGTTAATCAGCAATGGAATTGGGAGAATCATGTTCTCAATGCCTGTAATTCCTTCATGCAGACCGTAGAGTAAGTTCATATCTCACTATTATTCGTGTTGTGGGTTTTTGTACCTAACAGTGTCAGTACTTGCATGATGCAGAACCTGCTTTCGTGGGAAAATAAATGTTGTCCGCAACCATGTTTTTATGGATGAGAGCCCAACTGTTCTATGACTGAAAATATCTTGAAATAAGATCAACTTTCTGACGTGTTTACCATTGGAATTAAAATTTGTCATTCTGACTAGTAGTGTTCTGAAGAACCAGAACTGAGATAAATCATATGTGGGATTCTGGTTTTTTCGAGTTCTGAAATTCCTGATCCTATTTGATCAGGAATAATTTGCTCGTAGAAAAGCAATAAGGAGATTCTTTTTTTTATACTGAAATAACTGGTAGACTTTTCATTTCTTATTGCAAGTTTGCGGGTGTCCCAAGGTAATTATGATGCTGCTTTAGTAAGAGCTAGGCTGGGAAGACTGGAATGTAAAGCTGATTATTTGATCATATTCCAGTTAGATAACTTAAGATATTTTGTTCAGTGTTGTGTTGTTTTTGTTCAAGATCTTGAAAGCTTTGTGCTTCTTAACTTTGATGAAGTCCGAAGCTTCTTGGCTCAGGTAAAAATAGTTCCATCTGTCCCACTCAAAGAGTCTACTTTCAAATATAAATCTTGTCTCATTTAAATAGTCCACTTTGAATTTATTTACATTCACACCCCTACTAACATAACAATGCGTGGTTCACAATTAACCCTTACTTTTAAAGTAAGGATATAAGTGGAAAATATGGTAATAAATTACTTATTTTAGGTGTCGTACCTCACAACCCATAATAAGTTGTACACATTTTAAAGTGGACTCTTTGAGTGGGACGGAGGGAGTATTTCTTTCATATCATTGGTAGTTTTGCCCTTTGCCTGCTGAATAATCTCTTTCGTAGGTTACTCTTGCATTGGCTGTATATGAATTTGAGCATCGAGATCTACACTGGTCTGGTTTTTATTTTGTTATTGCACATTTAGAAAGTATTTTCTGCTACGCTACATCCATGCATTTTGTGAGAAAATACTTGGCTGTAGCTGAGTCGGTGTATGAATTTGAACATCGAGATCTACACTGGTCTGGTTGTGATGCTATTGACATACATTAGTACAATGTTTTTATTTGCAAGTTGCAGGGGAAACATTCTCTTGAGTCGGAAGGGCTCTGAAATGCTTTCTTTCACACTTGAAACATATCGGAAGATGAGAGAGGTTACTGATGATTGCTGGGAGGGAAGGTACATAGTTTTGGTTTCTGAAGAAAATGATTGGCTGGAGTTGTTTTCTTCGGAGTTGTTTTTTTTTTTTTTTTTTTCCTGATTTCTGAAGAAAACAATTTCCACACTGTTTTTTTTTCACTTTTCTTTTTTTGGTTTCTGAAGTACATGAATTCCTGTAAGTCGTTTTCTTCAGGCTTGCTTTTTTTTTGGTTTCTGAAGAAACGTTTTCGGGGAAGTCGTTTTCTTCAGATTTGTCGTTTTCCTCAGCCTTGGTTTTTTTCGATTTTTGAAAAAAGTGCTTTCCTGGAAATCGTTTTCTTTGGACATGATTTTTTATTTTGATTTCTAAAGAATTCAGACTTGGTTTTTATTTTGTTATTGCACATTTAGAAAGTAATTTCTGCTACGCTACGTCCATGCATTTTGTGAGATATTGAAGTTATCTTGTTTATGACATTACATGCACTGTTTGTTGGCGTAAATCCCTTTGGCCATGGGCATTCTTTTAGGCAAATATTTCTCAGATGACAAGGGTCCTCGCCTGAATCTTTTCAGAGTTCATCTGGATGCTACTTTATAATCTTATGAGTTGGACAGCCTGTTGTTCGTTTTCTCAGAATATTGTTGCTTTCTTGCTCCTGCTGGAAGATATGTTTCTGCTCTTTAATTGAACAGGTATATGAATGTTGATAGTAGAACTTAAGAGTTAGGTTATTTTACAAGATGTCTTTTTTGCATGGTGATGACTTTCAGAGGACTCTCACACAGTGCATAGCAATACTGAGATATAATTTTTGGACAATAAATTATGACAGTGCTAACTATGATTTATGCAAACTTATAAATCAGCCAAAATGCTACTCCCTCCTCCGTCTCATTCAAAAAGTTCACTATGTATTACTATTTTTAGTAATATAAAGTGGACTCTTTGAGTGGGACAGAGAGAGTAATTACAATGAGTGATGATTATATACTAACAATTGCAATGTAGAGAAAAATCCCAACAGTAATTAATGAATTAAAATCAAACCAGCCGAAATGTATCACTAAACTGATTCACGCAAAAGTATATTTTTAGAACATTAATAAGTGTTAAGTAACATCTAAATTACAACTTAACAGTAAACTTTTTCTTGAATTCATTGAACAAAAATCATAAATTATAAGAAATTGTTATTAAGGGAGCAAAAGCATAGGTTCGAAACGATAAAAGAAAACCATCTCAATTTCGCATACGATAGGAATAAAAGTAATCTGAAAAATATTCAAAAGATGGGAACACAGAGAGTCCCCAGAAACCCTTCAAACTTTTAAGTTCTTCATTATCAAACTTCAAATTGGACTTTTCTTTCTCAAGGAGTCCCCAGAGATCCCCACCACTTTCTCTCAATTTCTGTCGTTCCTTTCCCTTCCCTAATAATAAAGTCATACTTAATATATCAATGACCCAAAATAACTCAGTAATAATACACACACGTTAATAAATATATAATTTATAAATGATAAGGTTGGAGAAAGAGAAATTAAACCTGCAAATCTTCAATAGCTATAGCCTGCAATATTGATCTTCAAGCTTGAATTGCCGAACATCTCCTGTTGTTCTTCAATTTGTCTCACCATCTCTACTACACCGCGATCGCAATTATAGACAAGAATCTCTTCGAGTGTCGAAAGGCTCTCTAAGCACGAAGGAATCTCCTCCAAACTGCGAACATAAATCAACACCAACTTCTGCAAACAGTCAAATTGATCATCGCAAGCTGTCCATTTGAAACCTTCAACATCATCTATCTTGATGAATCTAAGTTTTGAGAACTCCCCTTCTTTCATTTCCAATGTGTTCTGTTCAAAACTCACGTGCAAGAATTTCAGAACTTCAAGACTTGGCAGTTGACCAATCACTGAAATACTCTTCAAAGACAGAGTTAATCTTTCCAGTGATAGTTTTTTCAGAGTATTTGGAAAACTAAACTCAAATATATTCGAACTGTATCGATCATAGATTATATGGAGTGATTCCAATTGACTCTGAAAGTCAACAATTGACTCTGTATCGATCATAAACTCAAAATCTTCAGAGCAGAGAAGCTTGCATTTCAACCTACGAAGTTTTGGAAACTTTTTCAAAAGCCTTCCCACCACTTCAGCTGAAGGAATAACCGCACCAGAAAACCAATCCAGCTCATATGATATGGGTGAGCTATCAAGACTTTCATTGCTCAAAATACCAACATAAGAAGGAATGGAAATATGTGAGCTATCAAGACTTTCATTGCTCAAAATACCACCATAAGAAGGAATGGAAATATACTGTAGTTTTTGCAGATTAAATAGACTACCTGGAAGTGAAGACGCATCATACGGTGAATACAGAATTAGAGTTTCCAAATTCGAGAGGCGACCTATGGATGATGGGATGTTCTTTATTCTGCCCCCAATTGCCAAGAAGGCCAACTGAACAAGTAGTACTATTTCATCTGGAAAGCCATTCACTAACCAAATACTTTGCAAATCCAACACTTTTAGAAGCTTAAAAGCGTGAATAACAAATGAGATATTTAGCAAGTCTTCTGGTTCTTCGTCACTATCCCATGCTACTGGAGAGCAGTTGAAAAGCAGAGAGTGTGCACCAGGACAAAACAACTGTGATCGCTTGAAATTCTCTGCCTCAGAGCGAATGCATAACCTTCGAAGATTGCTTGGCTCACTAAATGCTAAAAGCTCGTCTTTCCCCTTTAGGAAATGGAAAAAATGTTCTTTTTTGGCTTTCTCTACACAAAAGTCATGAATCAAATCATGAACGCGACATGTTTTCACTCCACCATCTGATCTTTTACTGGCAACCATAATTAAACTTCTTCCAATCAAATCCTTCAGGCAATCTTCAGCTGCATCTTCATGGTTTTTCACCTCAGTTTTATGAACAAACCCTTCAGCTATCCATAAACGAAACAGCTTTCTGACTGAAACCTCTTGATCTTCTTCAAACGCCCCTAAATAGAGGAGGCATGACCTTAGATCGGTCCGTAAACTTTTGTAACTCAGCTCCAATGTGTTCTTGCAATGGTCTACAACCGATACAAGGCCCAATCTTAAATGATCCAGAATTTCCTTCCAACCCCTTGGCTCTGTAGTGGCTAGAAGTCCAGCAACAATGACTATTGTCAGAGGTAATCCTTTACAAACTTCAGCAATTTGCACCAAAATTTCAAGAGGCCAACCATTTTGAGGTTTCAATAACTTCTTCTGCAATAACTCGAGACTCTCTTCTTTTCCAAGTCGACGAAGAAAAAGAGGTTCCTGATCGAGCATACGACGAGGAGCAGCGTCGTGACTACGACTTGTCAAAATAATTCTACTTCCAACAGCATCGTCGGGGAATAAGCAACCACCCATGGTCAATTTATTCCATGCATCTATTTCCCATACATCGTCCAAAAAGATGAGATATCTTCTTCCCTTCAAACTGCGCCGTAGCTTCTCTGCTAAATCTTCTTCAGCCGTGCCCTGATTCATTGGATGAATTCCATTTAGAAGGTCAAGTAACACTTTCTTTCTGTTCAATGTTTGTGAAATAGCACACCATGCACGAACTTGAAAATGGTGCATAACAGAAGAATCATTGAAAGCTTTGGTTGCCAGAGTGGTCTTACCTGATCCAGCCATACCCACAATGGCAATGATACGCAAACTCCATGATCCTCTTGTGAGCCGCTCCGTGGTTGATCTTGCCTCATCATCAAAACCTACAACTTCATTTATTGTTGATGGAAATCTTTGTGATGGCATCTGATTGCTAGTGCTGGTTGCTTCCTCGACTTCAATTTCCTGACTCTTGCCATAAAAGGTATTTAACACATCCGCCTTTATTTCGATAATGTCTTGTATAACAGAATCAAATGATGTTGAAAGGGAATCTGGAAGGTCACCAATCACCTGGGGATCAATGAGGCTCTCTATTTTGTTCGCCACTGCCAAAACACGATCCCAAAGAGCTTGAAATTCCTCCTGTCCACTGCGCAGCTCCACAATTTCTCCGGCAAAAGGTCTTAAGAAAACAAGTTCTTGTTGGATCTTGGCAATTGGTTCAGCTTTGGAAGCTGTGAATGCCATCAGTTTTTCTAGTAAAAGATCTAGAAAGCCCAACTCATCAGTCCCTGGGAAGTTGAATTTTGGTATCTGTGGATCTTGTTCGTCAACCTCTGCCAGAATATTCTTGATTGTTCGTAACAAACCTTGAAGGTCAACCTCTGTATTTGTTTGGTAAAATGGCAAAATTAAGACTGCCAGAATATTCTTGATTGTTTGTAAGCAACCTTGAGGCCCAAGGTCAACCTCTGGATATGTTTGGTAAAGTGGCCAAATGAATACTGCAACATCACATAACAGAGCTCCAATTTTCAAATCCAACTTATCTGGGTGGTGCTTACGAATGTGTCTCAAGGATCTAAGTCCTCCGTATAACTCTTTCAATTGATCCACCATACAAGTATCAATTTGTGGTAGGATCTCCCAAAGATTAGATTTAAGAGTATTAAGGATTACAGAGGTAACCTTATCATCCATGTCTTGCGTTGAAGGAAGTAATCCTCTTAGAACCTCTGAACCACTTAGGACTTGAATGTAAGTCTCACACACCCAAGGATCAATAGGTTTAATCTTTTGCACTAATGTTGACATCTTCAACTGAATTCCTCTGCTATACCACGGATCATGTCTAAGAGCAGAAACGAGGGATGCAGCTTCGAGAGCAACAATTTGAGAGTGAGCTAAGAAATCTTGTGTGGGTTCAACGCTTGCCTGTGTAGCAAGCCAGATAAGACATGAAAGGAAGCTCATTTGCCCTGTCCAGGTTTCTATTGCTTCTCCTAAAATACCAGGGTACCTATATTTACGGTCTAAAATACCAGTGTACCCTCTCACTAGACCGTCCGCAATACAATGAATGATTTCAAAGAGTTCATCTGGTGTAAGAATAAGAGAAGTTGAATTTTGGGAGTGATCCAACAGAGTAACGTACCATTTATCTACTTCTTCCTCTAGAGATTCAAACTCAGCTCGGATCTTATTAACAAGTGACACAACACCATCTGGATGCAGATCAGATTGAGAGCGTTGAAGGTGAATTTCCTCTGCAGGCACGCGAAAAGTATCTTCAATCCTAGACAAGAAGGATCCCAGACTTGTGTGTTTGCATAACTTTCTGGCACAAAGAACAAATGTTTTGAGATTCCATAACCGGAATACCAGATTACGGAATTCCGTATCAAAATAACCAGCGCCTTTTTCCATAAACTCCAAATCATGAATGGCAGTATCAATGCAAGTAACGAAGGCGGAGGCGGAGGCCATCTTGTTCTCTGAGAAAAGAAAATGGAAAGGAATGAGAAGATTGAAGAGAAAAAACAAAGGAGACTAGTGGCAGAGAAAGGAGACAAGAAGCAGAACAACTAGTAGGAAGTATACTATTGGTAGTAGTTGTCATGACAATGAAAGGCCAACAACTTTAGTTTAATTGCAAGAATAAAGAAAGACTCACTTGGAGGGGTCATCACGAGCCGAGTCAGCCCTACTCACTTGTAGGATTGGAGTTCGACGGCAGACAAGCTCCAGCCTAATGACAAGCCTGGATGTTGCAACTGCAAACTATAGAATAATTAAACTAAATTTCATATTAATTTCTATTTCCTATTTGATTTATGTTTCCTATTCGTTTGTTTCTTGTTTGATTTCATATTTGTTTTAAGAAACCTAATTGTTTTAGGAAATAGTTGTAATCTGAATGAATGTAGGATTCAGGAATAATTTAGCCTATAAATATATGTCTTGAGTTACCATTGTAATCACAGAGAAAATTACAAAGATTTAAAGAAAGCCTTGTAGCTGTTTTTGCGGTTTATTTTCTGCAGCCGGTTCTTTTGTTTATTTGGTTAGCTTGAATTTGATTTTAAGCTTTGATTTGGTTTTTCTCGGCTCGTGTGCAATTAATTGCATATAGCTTATTGTTGTTTGTTCGGTGGCCGACACCCTAAACAAATCAATTTGATTTAATTCTCTTGATTTGTTCGATCGGCTTTGCTCCGGTTGTTCGTTCGACGATTATAGCTTCCGCTATTATCTGTGGGTTTGTTTTATTTTTGGGTCCTACATTTGGTATCAGAGCCTGTGCTATTTTTTGAGAGTCAAGATGTCTTCTTTATTTAATCCTCCTGAGTGTCATGTATTTGTTTTTGATGAAAAAATAATTTTGAAATTGGGTGTCAATTTATGGAGAATTTTTTCAAGATAGTTGGTATCTGGCATGTAATTGAGCCTGGTTAGAAGAACCTGAAAAAGACAAGGAAGGTGAAAAATTAACAGATGAGAAAAGTAAAGAATTGGAGAAAAATCGTTCTCACAATAATCATGCACTCTATTATTTAAGAACGAAGGTTGGATTAGACGTATGCAGAAGTTTAATGGAGGTAGAGACAACTAAGGAGTTTTGGGACAAGTTAAAAGTTACCAATCGAGGAAACGAAAAAGTTCAAAAAAAGAAACTGCAAGAGTTACAAAGACAATTCGAGTTGGCAAAGATGAAACCTAATGAAAAGGTGCAAGAATACATGGCTAGGGTAAAATCCATAGCTGGTCAGATGAAGATCAACGGTAATACAGTAACGGAAGAGCAGATGGTATCTAAAGTTCTTCAGACGTTGACTTCGAAATTTCACACAAAGAAGGAGATTATTGAGGCCATTATCTTTCCACTTTTTCGTATGCTGATTTGGAAGTAGAAATGGTGACATATGAGATGTCATGTGACAGACCATCTGTTGATGCGGCGTCAGAAGCATTGAAGGCTTTGGTATATAAATTTAGTCAATTTAAGGGACTTGCCTGAAGGAAGTCTCCGATATTGACAACTAGGGCTCCGGGCGTCGGAGGAACATCAACCCACTGGTTCCGGTAGAGAACCTGCAGGCCTCCGATATGGTCCTGAAGAAGCAGAGTGATGAAGTCATTATCTTGATGCCTGCTGGCCCCCATAGTTAGTTCTGGTTCAGGGCATGCCGGATAGTAATGGCCCATAATATAGAGCCCGTCGGCGCAATCCGCATCCTTCAGATAGTTCGAGGGAAGTCCAAGAGCCTCCGAGAGCAAATCGAACAGAGTATCTGCCAAATTTTTCACCGATTCCGTGTATTTGATTACAATTTCACTGCAGACGGAAGGCAAATCTTCAGCGGGAGGAGGATCGGGAACCATGACGAAAGTAATTGTGTCTCTCCAGTTGGTCGCCGGCGCAGTGTACAGATCGAAATTGCTGTTCCATCTTGCGTTTTTAGAATAATCTCTCGAGTACCATTGCTTTTTCAGTTCAGTGTCTTGGTCAAAGAATTTGCGCATCCCATCCAACATCCCCTGAAGAACATCATCGGAGATTCCATGGTTGACTACTTGAAAAAAAACCCCATGTCCCAGATGCCTCGTCGATTTTCTCGACCACCTGCTTTCGCTTGGCGGGATCTCCGTTTATGCCATTTAAATCTATGATCGGAAACTCGAACCTGGTGCTGTTTGGGTTGTAGTTTTCAAGGGGAGAAATGAAAATCCGAGGGACTTTGGTGATTCCGGCATCAACGAGCCCCTTGACGCCGGCTTTGGTGTCATCGAAAGCTCTGAGTTCGGCCTTTCTGTCGTATTCTCTGGTGACAACCATTCTCGCTCCTCTGTTTGTGATCGGCGCAGCGATGGCTGAAACAGGTGATGATGATCAAATGGTACCTAATTCTAAAAAAATAATATCTTTATTATATTTAAAACTCTATCTTTCACGCATAATTTTTCATAGAATAATTCTCATCAATTTTGTCGTCTGAGTTTTTAAAATTATCAAGTAGACTCTGAGATTTAGAAAATTATATAAAATATACTCCATTTTGTGCGCTGCGTTTGGTAGTGTTTATAGTCTTCTTGATCATTTTTCAAAATTTAAAGTCCTTTAAATAATTTGAAAAAATATCTTAAGAGAAGTTTTGTAATTTACCATGCTTTAAAATAACTTTATTACCTTTTAAGTGTATAGCTTTACTAATTTTGAAACAAAAATTAAAAACATTTTAACAAATAAAAATGACTTCACACAAAGCCAGACAACCATCGTTGGCTTAAAAGTTAAAAGGACATAAAGGAGGACAACAATATAATGACGGGATCATTTAAGAGTCGGAGATTTAGCTCCTACCCAATATGGATCATTTACAAGTAGGAAGAGATTCAATTCCTACTATGTCATATTTATGTCAAGAAACATTATCTCGGTGAATTTGCTTCTTTTTCTTTTTTTTTATAATAATTTTCATCCATTATAATTTTAATAATTAGTGATTGAGTTGCCAAACTTTTATTTTTTGAAAGTAAAGGTCTTGGAATTCATTTAGGGGAGGATCGCATGCCTAATTTTGCCACTTGTACCTGCATAAAGAGTGACATTGCACCTGGGAGTGGCCAGAATCAAACCTTGTGAATGCCTTGGGATATCTACTAGACCACGGCCATGAGATACCAAACTTCTATTTCTCTATTTCTTAATTTTCTACTTGCACCGTAACTCTTATTTTGTAAATCAAATTAATTACATTACAAAAAAAATATACAACACACGTCTACAATATAGGGCAAAGTTCCAGTTTCTTTTTTTCCTCTTAAGTTATCTATCATTTAAGGGCACATTCGTTAGAGGATTTTAAAAAAGATTTTAGAAAACATACTTTAAAAAAGAAACAAACGAATAGATAAGGAAAAACTATTTTAAACAATTATAGTCCCTCTGTTGCACTAAAAATTTTTACTTTGTATTACTAAAACCAGTAATACAAAGTGAACTCTTTAAATGAGACGAAGGGGATATTTAGTAGTAAAGGAATTTAGAACAAATTATTTCAAAATTTTTGTTTCGTAAAGTAGTAGACATCAAACCAAATTTTCGTTAAAGTTTGAGTTTAGAGAAGAAAGTATTTTGTGTCGAATTTGTTGTTAAAATAAGGTTTTCGAAACAATTTATAGAGCCCTGCCAAACAAAGTTCCAGTATTAAAACCATTCAAGAAACTTATTTAAAACATCCATAACAAGATAAAGATGAATACAGTGAGTAGTGTATCTAATGCACTACACTGATTAAACATCAAATTTTATGGCAGAAAATCGCCAAATTCAGAAGGCATATGTGGATATGGGATTGCTCATCGTTAAGAACACAGGTTACAATCCTTTATGGTGATTTCCCGGTACTTCAGTGGATTCTTTTCCGACAACAGCTCCTTAATGGGTCCGTACAACTTCGACGATTCCGCCAAGTTCGCCGCGAAAAACGCCTCCGCAGATAACCTTGGCTCGACCCGATTCGCCAGAACTCTATGCTGAGCGCTGATGAACTTGTCATTAGAAATCAGCTGAAAAAAGCAAAAAATTCCACCACAAAGACATTATCAGAACCTCGAATTGTGCAAAGAATTTAGTTAATTTAAGGGACTTGCCTGGAGGTAGTCTCCGATATTGACAACTAGGGCTCCGGGCGTCGGAGGAACATCAACCCACTGGTTCCGGTAGAGAACTTGCAGGCCTCTGATATGGTCCTGAAGAAGCAGAGTGGTGAAGTCATTATCTTCATGCTTGCTGGCCCCCATAGTTAGTTCTGGTTCAGGGCACGCCGGATAGCAATGGCCCAGAATAGTTTACCCTTCATCGCAATCCGCATCTTTCAGAGTGATTACTTGAAAGAAACCCCGTGTCCCAGATGGCTCATTGATTTTCTCTACCACCTCCTTTCGCTTGGCGGGATCTCCGTTCATTCCCTATAAATCTGTTATGGGAAACTCATACCGGGTGGTGTTTGGGTTGGATTTTTCATTCAATTTCATATTTTCAATCATGTAACAATCCCTAAAATTTCGGAAAATCAACATTAAATTATCATAGTAATTTCAAAATTGAGTCAGCACGAAAAGTAGTCGCCCGCTCATTTAAACAGTATAACTAAATAAATACAATCTCTAATTTTTATTAAAATCAATTAAATATACATATAACATATTCAAAGCAATTTAAACACATAATACACATTGTCTTATCAAACATAGTCAAAGCAATTTAAACACATTACCAATTATTCTATTCATTATTATTATTGTTTTATTTTATTAATTTTCTTTTGGTTCAGTTTCTTAGTTCAGTCTTCTTGGAACTAAATCTGCAGGGACCACTTTTCTCCATTTGTTCTGTTTATACTAGTTGCAACGATAGGGACTAAAATTGACATTTTTCCTTTCTAAGATCATAAAAATCTTATGTTCAGTATTTTTAACACAAACACCAACGGTTTCGGTCAGTTTTCAGAATTTCTCTTTCTTTCGGCCGATCGAAAAGCTACCCCGATTAATCTATAGCTATCTTCTCTAGCTAGTATGTACTCCTAGCCTTTTATTATGAGCTTAACATGCCATTCTTGAAGAATTAAATCATACTGCAAAATCGTGAAAGAGGACGTTTACGGTATATTTACGTTTTCATACTGCATACTTCGGACATGAATTTACTAACTACGGAGGGTAGGGTATTAAAGGCTTACCTAAGTCGGGATACTTGAAGTCGGGACTACGGTGAGCGAGCGAGTTCGGCCTCCTTCTTCCTCAATCCTTCTCGATTTCATCCTCTTTCTCCCCTGTTTCTCACATTTTTCTTCTTCTTCCCCTGTTTTCTATCTCTACGGTGAGTGATGTAATGAATAAAATGCTACATTTCACTGTGGGAAAAAGACTGTCAATCCCTTTCCTTAATTCCATTAACCTGTTTGCATTTTTCCTGTGCTGCAGCCCGAGTTTGGTAAGGAGATTGCATACTTCGAAGAGGTTGAATCCTTTGAACTGTTGGAGGAAAGTACATCACCCAAGATACCTATTGAAAAGGTTGCTTTATCACATGTGTCATCTGTGTTACAGAAGTGGCTGATTGCTCAGAAGCGAGGCTGTGGGATTCCTACTTCTCTGGGAAGGATATTAGAAACTCCAGCAACTCTTGTGAAATCTGTAGCTTCAGATTACAACCTCTCTGGAAACCTTTTCAAATACCATCCGCACTTTCATTCTATTACGAACAGAATTGACTCCAGTGCTGTGAGTGAAGATGCCTAAGCCATTCCTCATTAAATAACAGTTACATGGGTTGTGGAGAGATTGATTTGGCAGTTGGTGAACTCTCCTTGACTTCAAGCCCGGATTCAGTGGACCGATCAGAGGTGGGATCTCCTTGTGGCTTTGTTGACAGCTTGTGGCCAGTCAACTCCTTCAACATTTCCAGATGTGCTTTTGACTTACAGCTAACTACTACTAGGTTTTTAATTTTCCCTATCATTGGTTGACATTTTTCTTATTTGTTCGTTTCTACTCATTGTATAAAAGGTTTAATATTATTATCTGGAAAATAGTCTTGTTAATCAAATAGTCAACTAAGTGCACCTGTGCTTCTCAAATACTGCAAATGCTTTTTGGACTATGTCCTTGATGCTTGCTTCAATCTCGATCCAAGGATTAGTTTTTAATTCTTTGGTTAGTGTTTACAAAGATGTTTGTAAGGGCATTCTCTTCCCTAGCTGCAACTTTGAGATAACTAAGCTGTCGTTCTGTCAAGATTATCTCTTCCCTTTTAGATATATGCATCGCTTAGATGATATGAGCCAAGTTGCAAGTTGAGGATTCTAAGTATGGTGCTTCACTTTTTTTTCTGGTTTCCCAAACATATTACATCTAACAGTTTTTTTTTTATATTTTTAATTGTCCCCTTTCTCCTTATATGCAATGCCAAGTAGTTTTTTATTTTTGTAACTGTTATGAGTTTCTTTCTCATCTATTTTGACATGCTTCAGCAAGCTGAAGAGATTCTTGAGGAGGTCATGCTTTCCAGCTGTTAATCAGCTAAGGAATTGGGAGAATCATGTTTTCAATGCCTGTAATTCCTTCATTCAGACCATAGAGTAAGTTCATCTCTCAGTATTATCCGTGTTGCGGGTTTTGTACATAACAGTGTCAGTCCTTGCATGATGCAGAACCTGCTTTTGTGGGAAAATAAATGTTGTCCGCAACCATGTTTTTACTGATGAGAGCCCAACTGTTCTATGACTGAAAATATCTTGAAATAAGATTAACTTTCTGACATGTTTACCATTGGAATTAAAGTCTGTCATTCTGACTAGTAGTGTTCTGAAGAACCAGAACTGAGATAAGTCAGTCATATGTGGGCTTCTAGTTTTTTCGAGTTCTGAAATTCCTGATTCTATTTAATCAGGAATAATTTGCTTGTTGAAAAGCAATAAGGAGTTGATATATGAAGTAATTTATTTATTTTATACGGAAATAACTGGTAGACTTTTCATTTCTTATTGCAAGTTTGCGGGTGTGCCAAGGCCATTATAATGCTGCTTTATAAGAGCCTGGGCTATGTTGGTTTTGTTCAAGATCTTGAAAGTTTTGTGCTTCTTAACTTTGATGAAGTCCGAAGCTTCTTGGTTCAGGTAAAAATAGTATTTCTTTCGTAGGTTACTCTTGCATTGGCTGTAGCTGAGTCGGCGTACGAATTTGAACATCGAGATCTACACTGGTTTGGTTGTGATGCTATTGACATACATTAGTACAATGTTTTTACTTGCAAGTTAACTTTCCGTTTTGCTTGTTTCAGGGGAAACATTCTCTTGAGTCGGAAGGGCTCTGAAATGCTTTCTTTCACACTTGAAACATATCAGAAGATGAGAGAGGTTGAGGGAAGGTAAATATTTTTGGTTTCTGAAGAAAACGATTTCCTGGAGTCGTATCGTTTTCTTCAGACTTGTTTTGTTTTTTTTTTAGTTTATGAAGAAAACGATTTCCAGAAATTCGTTTTGTTCAGATTTTTTTTCTTTATGGTTTCTGAAGAAACGATTTTCTAGAAGCCGTTTCCTTCATATTTGTTTTTCTTTTTTGGTTTCTTAAGAAAACGATTTCCGGAAGTATGGAGAAAAACCGAACTGTAATTAATAAATTAAAATCAAACCAGCCGATATATATCACTAAACTGATATTCCCTTTTAAGCAAAAGTATATTCTTAGAACATTAATCAAGTGTTAAGTAACAATTAAATTACAGATTAACAGTAAACTTTTCTTGAATTCATTGAACACAAAAATCATAAACATAAGAAGTTGTTATTAAGAGAGCAAAAGCATAAGTTCGAAACCATAAAAGAAAACAATCTCAATTCCACATTCGACAGGACTAAAAGCAATCTGAAAAATATTCAAAAGATGGGAACACACAGATTCCCCAGAAATCCTTCAAACTTTTAAGTTCTTCATTATCAAACTTCAAATTGGACTTTTCTTTCCAGCTTTCTCAAGGAGTCCCCAGATATCCCCACCACTTTCTCTCAATTTCTCTCCTTCCTTTCCCTTCCCTAATAATAAAGTCATGCTTAATATATCAATGACCCAAAATAACTCAGTAATAATACACACACGTCAATAAATATATAATTTATAATGTAGGAGAAAGAGAAATTCAACGAGCAAATCTGCCTACAATATTGATCTTAAAACTTGAATTGCCGTACATCTCCTGTTGTTCTTCAATTTGTCTCACCATCTCTATTATGCCGCCGTCACAGTAATAGACATCAATCTCTTCGAGTGTCGAAAGGCTCTCTAAGCACGAAGGAATCTCCTCCAAACTGTCAACACCAATCAACACCAACTTCTGCAAACAGTGAAATTGATCATCGCAAGCTGTCCATTTGAAACCTTCAACATAAGCTATCTTGATGAATCTAAGTTTCGAGAATTCCCCTTCTTTCATTTCCAATGTGTTATGTTCAAAACTCACGTCGAAGAATTTCAGAACTTCAAGGTTCGGCAGTTGACCAATCACTGAAATACTCTTCAAAGACAGAGTTAAGAATGACAGTGATAGTTTTTTCAGAGTAGTTGGAAAACTAAACTCCAACATATTCGAACTGAATCGATCATCAGGGATTATATGGAGTGATTCCAATTGACTCTGAAAGTCGACAATATCTCCCTTACGGTTGAGAAGCCTGCATTTCAACCTACGAAGTTTTGGAAACTTTTTCAAAAGCCTTCCCACTTCAGCTGAAGGAATAACCGCACCAGAAAACCTATCCAGCTCATATGATATGGGTGAGCTATCAAGACTTTCATTGCATAAAATACCACCTCCAAAACCATCAAACGTAAGGTCCATGCGAATAGACTGTAGTTTTTGCAGATTAAATAGACTACCTGGAAGTGAAACAAAACCCATTGTATCCAGAATTAGAGTTTCCAAATTGGAGAGGCAAGCTATGGATGATGGGATGTGCTTTATTTCGCCCCTAATTGCCAAGAAGGCTAACTGAACAAGTAGTACTATTTCATCTGGAAAGCCATTAACCAATTGAATAGTCTGCAAATCCAACACTCTTAGAAGCTTAAAGACCTGAATAACAGATGAGATGTTTCGCAACTGTTCTCCGTTTCTTTCATATACTGAAGAGACTGGAGAGCAGTTGAAAAGCAGTGTGTGTGCACCGGGACAAAACAACTGTGCTCGCTTGAAACCTCCTGACTTAGAGCGAATGCATAACCTTCGAAGATTGCTCGGCTCACTAAATGCTAAAAGCTCATCTTGCCTTTTCAGGAAATGGAAAAAATGTTCATTTTTGGCTTTCTCAAGACAAAAATCATGAATCAAATCATGAACGCGTCATGTTTTGACTCCACCATCTGATCTTTGTCTGGCAACCATAATTAAACTTCTTCCAATCAAATCCTTCAGGTAATCTTCAGCAGCATCTTCATGGCTTTTCACCTCAGTTTTATGAACAAACCCTTCAGCTATCCATAAACGAAACAGCTTTCTGACTGAAACCTCTTGATCGTCTTCAAACGCCCCAAAATAGAGGAGGCATGACCTTAGATCATTCCATAAACTTTTGTAACTCAACTCCAATGTGTTCTTGCAACCGTCTACAACCGATCCAAGGCCCAAGCTTAAATGATCCAAAATTTCCTTCCAATCCCCTGGCTCTGTAGTGGCTAGAAGTCCAGCAACAATGACTATTGACAGAGGTAATCCTTTACAAACTTTAGCAATTTGCACCAAAATATCATGTACTTCAAGAGGCCAACCATTTTGATGTTTCAATAAATTCTTCTGCAATAACTCAAGACTCTCTTCTTTTCCAAGTTGATGAAGAAAATGAGGTTCCTGATCGAGCATACCACGAGGAGCAGCATTATGACTACGACTTGTCAAAATAATTCTACTTCCAACACTTCCAACAGCATCGTCGGGGAATAAGCAACCATCCATGGTCAATTTATTCCACGCATCTATCTCCCATACATCGTCCAAAAAGATGAGATATCTTTTTCCCTTCAAACTGCGCCGTAGCTTCTCTGCTAAATCTTGTTCCGCCGTGTCATGATCAGGACGACTCTTTGGATCAATTTGATTTAAAAGGTCAAGTAACACTTTCTTTCTGTTCAATGTTTGCGAAATAATACACCATGCACGAACTCGAAAATGGTGCATAACAGAAGAATCATTGAAAACTTTCGTTGCAATAGTGGTCTTACCCGATCCTGCCATACCCACAATGGCAATAATACGCAAACTCCGTGATCCTCTTGTTAGCCGCTCCTTAATTGATCTTGCCTCATCATCAAAACCTACAACTTCATTTACTGTTGATGGAATTCTTTGGGATGGCATCTGGTTGCTACTGCTGGTTGCTTCCTCGACTTGATCAATTTCCCGACTCTTGCCATAAAAAGTATTTAACACATCCGCCTTGATTTCCATAATGTCTTCTATGACAGAATCAAATGATGTTGAAAGGGAATCTGGAAGGTCACCAACCACCGGGGGGTCAATGAGGCTCTCTATTTTGTTCGCCACAGCCAAAACACGATCCCAAAGAGCTTGAAATTCCTCCTGTCCACTGCGCAGCTCCACAAGTTCCCCTGCGAAAGGTCTTAAGAAAACAAGTTCTTGTTGGATAATTTCAACATGGCTCTTGGCAATTGGTTCAGCTTTGGAAGTTGTGAATGCCATCAGTTTTTCTAATAAAATATCTAGAAAACCCAACTCATCAGTCCTTGGGAAGTCGAATTTTGGTATTTGTGGATCTTGTTCGCTAGCCTCTGCCAGAATATTCTTGATTGTTTGTAACAAATCTTGAAACCCAAGTCCAAGGTCAACTTCTGGATTTGTTTGATGTAATAATGCCCAAATGAAGACTGCAGCATCACATAACATGGCTCCAACTTTGAAATCGAACATATTTGGGTGCTGCGTGAGAATGTATCTCAAGGATCTAAGTCCTCCATATAGCTCTTTCAATGGATCCACCACACAAGTATCAAGTCGTAGTAGAATCTCCCAAAGATTAGATATAAGAGTATTAAGGACAATCTCCCTTGCAGAGGTAACCTTATCATCCATGTCTTGAGTTGAAGGAAGTAATCCTCTTAGAACCTCTGAACCACTTAGGACTTGAATGTAAGTCTCACAAACCCGAGGATCAATAGGTTTAATCTTTTGCACTAATGTTGACATCTTCAACTGCAGCTCAGACTCAGACTGAGACTCAGACTTTTTAACTCGAAGAGTAGAAAAGAGGGATGCAGCTTCGAAAGCAACAATTTGAGAGTGAGCTAAGAAATCTTGTGTGGGTTCAACACTTGCCTGTGTAGCAAGCCAGATAAGACATGAAAGGAATCTCAGTTGCTCTGTCCAGGCTTCTATTTCTTCCATCAAAAGATTAATGCCCCTATATTTGAAATCGATGTAGTCTCTCACTCGACCGTCCACAATACAAAGAAAGATTTCCAAGAGTTCATCTGCTGTAAGAATAAGAGAAGTTGAATTTATGGAGTGATCCAATAGAGTAACGTACCATTTATCTACTTCTTCCTCCAGAGAGTCAAACTCAGCTCGGATCTTATTAACTGACACAACACCATAATAATAATAATGCCGAAGGTGAATTTCCTCTGCAAACAAATAATAATGCCCTTGGTGAATTTCCTCTGCAAACACCCGAATATTATCTTCCATCCTAGCCAAGAAGGATCCTAGACTTGTGTCGTCGGGTAACTTTCTGGCACAAAGAACAAATGTTTTGAGATTCCATAACCCGAATACCAGGTTAAAGAACACCTTCTTTTCATGATAACCAGTGCCTTTTTTCAGAAACCTCAAATCATGAATGGCAGTATCAATGCAAGTAACGATGGAGGAGGCGGAGGCGGAGGCCATCTTGTTCTCTGAGAAAAGAAAACCGAAAGGAATGAGAAGATTGAAGAGAAAAGACAAAGTAGACTTGTGGCAGACAAAGGAGATAAGAAGCAGAAAAACTAATAGCAAGTATACTATTGGTAGTGTTTGTCATGACAACGAAAGACCAACAACTTTAATTTAATTGCAAGAATAAAGAAAGACTCACTTGTACCACACTATGATGAACACAAGCAGAAAAAACTGAAAAAGAGCGGAAAAAACTCACCTCTGACCTCTGATGAATTTGGAGAGGCTGCTGTTTTGCTAAATGGGATTATTTTCGTGTTGGTCTGCGCCTCTTATAACTGTTGTACTCTTAGCTTAGAAACAAAGCAGACTGAATGAAGATTCTTTTCAGGCCTTAGCCTGTGTTTGCAGGGTTCTCAAAATAAAAAGGTGTGGCTCAAGTTTTATAATGCTCGACTCCTTCTGGTCAGATTATCATTCTCTTCTAGTTTTCAATCCTGATTATTTTGTGATCATGTTCTTCACGTTGTTGAAGTCAATGAAGGTCAATGACTCACTAGAAATATCTCTTGAACTTGCTTGGCTGCTTTAGAGGATGCTTTTTGCTGTCCATCAAATTAAAGGCAAAAAGATGTCTCCCACTAAGGCTCTCACTTTACTGAATGCTGCGTTATCCTTTAATTTTTCCACCATTGTTGCAAGAAAAGGACTTTGATTCAGGTAGTGCAGTGCAATTATTAAGTGCGAACGGTTGAACAAATAGATGCCCATAAACAATGTAAAAACTAATCTACAATCTTTACCCTTGTTTTAAATATAGTCTACAATCTTTAGTAAGTATTAAATATAGTCCACAATCTTTAGTAAGTATCAAATGTAATCCATAATGTATCCATTTTATTTCAATTTCAGTCCAATTAACGGAAATTGGACCAAATTAACGGTCAAACCAGTTGACCGTCAGTCAAAGGTGGTTTTGACCTCTTGAAACCACCTTCAAAGATTGTGGACTACTTTTGAAACATGAGTAAAGATTGTGGACTACTATTGATTTTTTTCATATTATTTAAGAATAACACATTTATCTTACTTTTAAAGATATTGATAATTTTAATTCCTTTTATACTTATTATATGAGCTTCCTAAGTTACAAAAAATTATGTTACAATTGTATTATATTCATCTCAAATTCGCATTTTTAAAAATTAATTATTCTCTATGTTCCATTAGAAGAGTCCATTTTAAAAAATATTTCTTATTATAATAAAAAATTTGTAACAATACAATTTTTTTAATAGAATACTTATTAAATTTTTTAAAAAACATTTTGAAAAATATTTCTTGTTCCAATAGAAAATTGTATGTGGGTTACAATTTTTCAAATTTTTTCTAGAAAAATTGAGAGCAAAATTCACTAACCAACATACAAGGGGTAGCTTCACCGAATGTCTGCCTAGTTCGCAACAAAACTCACATGTTTATCACAAAAAGATATATTCTTTATTAATATATAAAATTTAAAACTAACACAACCCCGCAATATTATTTAAAACTTTTTTTTAACTATTCATAGTCGTGCAATCGCAACAAAAATAATTTTATGATTTTATAAAATTTTCTAAAGAAAATATTTCTCAACTAAAATTCTTTTTATAAAATACTCTTATAAATTTATTAAATGTTCGTAAAATATTTTAAAATATTCTGATATACTTATTATGAATATTAGGGTACAATAACTAAAATAACTAATTTGACACTAATTATTTCACACATATACTTATTAGGTATGAGATAAATGTATACTACATATTATTATATTAGTAAGGATATGGGGAGTAAAAAAATTTAAAAGTTGACTATTCTATTGGAACAAGAAATATTTTTTAAAATAGACTCTTCTAATGGAATATAGAGAATAATTAATTTTTAAAAATGCGAATTTGAGATGAATATAATACAATTGTAACATAATTTTTTGTAACTTGGGAAACTCATATAATAAGTATAAAAGGAATTAAAATTATCAATATCTTTAAAAGTAAGATAAATGTGTTATTCTTAAATAATATAAAAAAAATCAATAGTAGTCCACAATCTTTACCAATGTTTCAAAAGTAGTCCACAATCTTTGAAGGTGGTTTCAAGAGGTCAAAACCACCTTTGACTGACGGTCAATTGGTTTGACCGTTAATTTGGTCCAATTTCCGTTAATTGGACTGAAATTGAAACAAAATGGATACATTGTGGACTACATTTGATATTTACTAAAGATTGTGGACTATATTTGAAACAGGGGTAAAGATTGTGGACTACTTTTGCAGTTTTTCCTTTTTGTATTAAAAATCTAAGAAATATATCGGCATTTTGAGAAGTTTTGAAGCATCCAAGAGGAGAAATTGGTGGCAGAATTTGAAAGAGTATAGCAGTCGAGGATCAGATCCAGAATTGCAAGACTTTAGCGTAGTTGGCACTCCCTTTTCCCCATGATTAATATAAGCAATTGAAAGTTTCAAAAAAGGCAGTTATCAGAGCTTTCAAATGGGCTGAGCTTCATAGTCCTACAATTGGGAAAATCTCATTTTTTGTCCATCTTCTATACTCTCAAGGAAGAGAAAAGAGAGAGTGCAAAGGGAAGCATTGAAGTTTAAGGCCTAAAGTAATCCACTTGATTCCCACAAATTAAATACCAAAAGAATGAAAAGAGAAAACCAAAATAAAGTATTAATTTAACATAAGAATTCAGACTGAAATATTTATAAATATCGGTCAAACAAGAAACCTTCTATTAACGACAAATATTTTGTAATTCACACTCATCAAACTCAGCAAGAGAAGCATAATTAATTTAAACAATAAAATAGAATTACAAGTTATTCAGTACCAGGTTTCAAAATAAAATCCGCCCCCTGCCTGTTCCTTTGCCTTCTTTTTTCCTGTTTGTGTTTCTTTTGGTGTTGTCTTTCTTCCCCTTGTTCTTGGTTTGTCGTTGGTTTTGTATGTGTGGAAGAACGAGTAGACCCTGCATTCTTTCTTTCAACTGCTAAAACACCATCAATTGTTCAAGCAATTTTGAAAATTTTGCTTGACGCTTAGTGAACAGTGGAATCAGGTTTTTTTTTTTTTTTTTTTTTTTTTTTTTAGCGTTCTTTCTATTCAATTTGAAATGGCTCAATTTTTTCTTTCTTAATCTGCTTCTTCTTTTGGACTGTATTTGTTTGCATTTCACAGGCAAAGTTTCCCTTATGGATCCTACATTTCTTGATTGCTAGAATTGAAGTTTTCTCCCCTCCTGGCCAAGGGGATTTGTATTTCAGTTCTGACAATATAATTTCTGACGTTCATTTACCTATATGCCATGAGCTGTTTTTTAAATAATTAATTTAAAAGTAAAATGAGAAATCTCATTTCAGCATGGCATCCATTTAATCAGAATCACGGAAATTTAAGAGGGGTGATGTAATTAGGTGGACTGTATTTGTGTCTGACATTGATCATCAGGTCAAATATTAGTTTTGTGTTTGACATTGATCATCAGGTCAAATATTAGTTTTGTGTTTGAAATATTTATTGTTGTCAATTGCAGGAGGCAGAGGAGTTGTTGATCTTCCTTTTGTGTTTGTAGGCAGAAGAGTTACTCTGTTTTTTCTTTCCTTTTCTCTTCCCTTATCCGAGATGTTTTCCATGTATAAATTTTTAATATGGGTTTCCTTAAGGTACTCAATTTTTATGTTCCGAGGGGCTTGCAAGCTTACTGCCAGTTGTATGTATGAGAGGGTGATATCTTTCTTTTTTCAATTTATATTTTTGGTGGCTTACTTAGCATCTATACCAACATCCTTCCAAGTTTCCTGATTTTGGAACTCTTGTATGGACCCAAGTATTTATTATTATGACCGTTTAAGTTTTGTTGCTGGTTGTGCAGAATCCTCCAATTAATTTGCCCTTTGTTTTGGACTTATAATTCTGGAAATTTGGGTGCTAAATTAATTTGCCCTTTGTTTCTGGAAAGTTGGGTGCTAAACAGTGGCGGAGCCAGAACTAAAAACCAGGGGGGGCTCAACAATACAAGCAAGAGAATAAAATTTATATCATTAAATAAATATATGTTTAAAATGTTATTATATAAACATTGATTAAACAACTATTTTTTGACATTTGAACTACTACAATCTGGCGTGGGAATCAGATGAGACAATTGTATTGATTAGGCTTTGATGCTGGACTGGACTGGTCCGACTCACTGAGTCACTAAAGTATCAAAAACCAGAAAAGAAACAGAGCAACGGAATTCAGCCAACAAATGAAACTCAATAATTTTAATTTCATGTATTCAATCAACTCAAAAACCCATAACATCAAAGGAATTCAAAAATAAATTGCAAATAGAGAACACAACAAAGCCATACATACAAACACAAAAGCCATACAAACACAGCAAATAACCATCAGAAAATCAAACAAGTACCAAAAAATTAAGAAAACTTAAGTTCCAATTCCACATTAATAATAAAGATCCATATAAATTCACAAAAATTGTATCATTCAATCAGAATTCACAATTCATATGAAATTAAAAATAATTGAATACACATCTAACCTTAAATTTTAAAATCTCTATTGTCGACTATAAATTCACCCTAACAATAAAATAAATTTCAAATAAACTCAAACACTTCAAATCTGATTAATTGATATAATTTAGACACACAGTTTAAATTCCTAAAATACTAGAAATAAAAATTCAAAAATATAATCTAACGATTCTAACCTCTAAATAGAAGAATTATTGGTTGAGTTGAGAATAAATAGACTCATGGACTCCATAGAAAATTCAAAGATCAAGCTGCACCTGCACATGAAAAAGAGAAAAAAGTAAAGTTAGTGTTTCAATATGAAAAGATAATGAAAGAAAAAAAAATTAACAAACCATGGTGAAAATGGAGCTTCACTCTCGGGGCGGCGCTACTGGGGAGTCAGGGAGAAGTGGAGAAGAAGCAGTGGGGAAGAATGGAATAAGTGTTTGGGTTTGTTTTAAAATTTCTTTTCATTTTTTTATGAATATATGGGCCCTAATGTTTTTTTTTTCTTTGTAAAGTGTTAAGTGGAACGGATTTGTGTTGCTTTTAAATTTTCTTTTCTTTTTTTCATGAATATGGGTCCTTCTTTCCACTCAACTCTTATTATAAAAAAATAAAAAAAAATAGAGGCTTTCTTTTTCTTCTCCAGTTCTCCGAACAGAGGCTTCTCTTCACTCTTCTCTGCATTTTCCGACAGCAACAGCATCGAAGGGGCGGTGGTTGTTGGAGGGGGCGCCCCAAAGGAAATTTTTTTTTATATACTGGTACTACCTATGCTTACCGGAGGAAGGGGAGGCGCCAGCACCCTCTCGCCCCCCCCCCCTAGCTCCGCCAGTGGTGCTAAATATGAGATGGGTATTGGGCGTGATTTGTGATTTCCAAGGTCTTCAGTCAACATTCATCTGAAATATCTCCATGTACAGTAGTATAATAAGGATCTTGTTATTGGGACCGATTCGGGATGAAAAAACGTGCCCCGAAAGTGATTTTGTTGTGGGCTTCTCCACAAACACTCCTGAGTGGAAAGTCCACTCAGCAAGCCAATGGAGTTTCTTTTTGTTTTCCCAAGTAATGGTGATGCAAGGTCATCCATCATTTATGCATACCGTTCAAATAAAGTAGTCATGAAATAATTTATTATATTTTATATTTTGGTGAATTATTTTTATTGTTTCTTTTTCTTATAATGAACACTTATCACGTTACAATTTAAGAGTAATGATAAATATATCATATAATTCATCACAACTTTTGTATAACAATTCAAGTGTTATGTATTCATTTGTCAATTATATGATATTAGTAATTTGTTCATAAAAAATGTAACCAATAAATACATGGCACATGAGTTGTTACACGAAAGTTGTGATGAATTATAAAAGATGTCTATCATTACTTTTTAATTGAAACAATATCTTGTTGTATAAGTAATATTATCAAATAATTAATGTAAGCATATAATATTCAAATTTGGGAATGCAAGTGTGATGTTTTTATGAATATTATGTTAACTACAGTATAAACACTGATTAAAGTATTGTGTTTAATATTAAAGAATGACTAAATTGAAGAACAACGGATAAGTGGCCCAAGTTCATTATTAAATCGTCATATTATTTTAATTTGTGATTAGATTTATGATTTTTGAGTATTTTATTAACAAAATGATGGTGTATTATTAATAATTATTAAAACTCAGAAGGTCAAATTATAATAATCCTAATGTTTTAATGAAAGTATTAAAACTAACATGGAGAATAGACCATAAAATATTATATCAAATTTTTTTGTCATTATAACGATAGATCTGCCATAAAACATGTTTGGAAAATACAATAACACTTGATGGATACGGGGGAATCATGGAACACTCGTAAAATTGACGTCTAGTGTACAATGGACTACTCGATAAATCTGAACTAGACATTGTTTCTGTTTCTTGGTTGGCAAATTTTTTTTTTTTTTTTTTGAAGTTACTGTCGGAGTGTTAATGGTGAACCTCGCTGATTCTGGTTTTGAGAGTAAGAAACAATAAAAATAATTCACCAAAACATAAAATATATAAATTATTTCATGACTACCTCATTTGAACCATATGCATAAATGATGGGGATGATGGATAACCTTGCATCACCATTACATCATCCATGCATGAATAGTGCATTTGTTGGGAAAACAAAACTAAAATTAAAAAAAAAACTCCATTCAACTTTTTTTCCACGTAATATTTATATTTTTTAAATGTATGACTTAACTTGCTGAGTGGACTTTCCACTCAGGGGTATTTGTGGGAGGGGTTTTGTGGGGAGGCCCACAAAACCACTTTCGGGGCACGTTGTCTCGCCCCAAATCGGTGCCAATAACAAGATCCAATATTATCCATATTCATGTCTACATATTTCATATCATGAGCAGACATGGATCTAAATGCACTTACTTGTCACCTATAAACTTTCCTTGAATAAAGTAGCCAAGGAAAATGAAAAAAAATAAAAATAAAAAAGGGAGGAGGATATGCAACCAGGGATTAGCATACCTTCAAATGCTCTCCAGTTTCTTCTCTATCCTTAAATGCAACCAACCAAATCTCTGACAAAAAAATTTGTATGCTTCAGATTTCAGTAGACAGAAAGGTAAAAAAGACTCAATGTGACTTCTCTATATTTATTTTGACAGAATATAGCAAACCAAAGCAAAACAAACAAGTGAAAAATGTCAACTAAAGCTGGCAAAAAGCATTTAATCAACTCAGTTGCACTATTTTTTTTTAAAATCTAAGAAAGAATCAATTCAAAGTAAAAACAAAAAGTGAGTACAAAGATTTAATCAACCTGATTGGAGCGTTGAATAACACGTACTTCGAATCACTTGGAGAGATTAACCGTGAATCGAAAGCATAATGCCCTTACACTTGATCTTTTCATGTTCTTTTGATGAAGCAATAAAAATCCTAAAAACTTCTGCATCATTACACCCCTGCCACATGCATAACTAAATTACATCAAAAGTTATTGCAATTTAACCAAGCAGTAGTATCAACTTATTTTCATTTGATAAAATCATTGCTAAGAAAATGTCAGCATCAAGAAATTAGTAATTCACACATGTTAGCCCTTTCTAAAGTACCCACACACCTCTTTGCCCTTTCTCAAGCACCCACAAATGCCCCAAATGGTCAATTAGCCATAAGCTGGAAATCAAACTGAATGAAAGATACAAAGATGCTTAGGTCTATATATGGCAGAAAAATCTTTGCTACTTGTCTTTTCAAAATAGCATGACACAAAAGATGAGAGAGGGACCATATGATAATCAATTTGTGAGGATCATTATTCATCCTAAAAATCAATTCTTTGAAGATGTTTTAATCAAACTAAAACTGTAGAAACTGATGAAAAACGTAGCCCAAAACAAGAACCATTAAGCCAAAAAAAAAAAGATTTTTTGTTTATGGAAACTACATTATTGGAATTACACCCAAAGTTCCATATTTTTCTCAGCTGCTGAGGCGAATAACTTCTCCAAATTCTGCAGAAGATTTTCTGGGGTGATGCCCTTTATTGCTGAGTCCTTATTCTAGGCAGGTTGCTAATTCTTGTTTCTTTCTGCAGTTCCAAAAGACTTTGGACAGTAAACAATAAGAGAAAATAGAAAAACCTCAGAAAATTAAGGGAAAATCTCAAATTTAGGATAGTTTTTTGCCAGACCTCGGAACAAAGTTTTTCGCAAGACTTTTCAAGTTAAGACCAAATTTTCCAAGACTTCTTTTTATGCTGCAGCAAGAAAAAGGAACAAAAAATCTATAGTTTCCGTATCAAATCAGAACATCTTCCCAAAAGCCAATGAGAACTAATACAAAATCATTATGAACTAAACATTGAAGAAAACCACAAAAGCATGGCAAGCCAAAATAGGGAACCAAAAGGAAAAGGTTTTACCAGACACAACAACAATGGGAAATGGGAAGATAGAAACAGAGATCAAAGAAACCTTTGTCCTTCCTATGTAGTTCATCGAATATGAAAGCCGACAGTACAATTGTAAGTACTGTAGCAATGAATCTCAAATCTAGAGAAACAGGATGAAATCCAGGAATTTGAGCAAATGAAATCCTTCAGCCACCAACTCGTCTAAATCATTGGGAATTCGCTTCTCACACAGGTAAATCAAAACAGAAAGTTCAAGTCACAAAGAATCCGAGAATCCAGCTTATCTAACTCAGACAAAGATTATAGAGTTGAAGGGCATTATGTAATGATGAGATTATTATCAAACAACTCAATGTATGACTTGAGAAAGGGATTCTTGTTAAACTTGGAGATTACAGGGATTGTTCCCTTTCTTAGGCCTTAGCAGTGTTTTCCCAGGCTTACCTACCCCCGACTCCAAAAGCAAAATTAAAAAAGGAAAAAAAGAAGGGTCAGTTCAAGAAAGATCAGAATCCCAAAAAAATCAGTTGCATACTTCAAGTATAAACTATCATCCAAGAAATTAGCACACGAATGATTTAAGGAGAATACTAAAACAAAAATCAAAAATAGTTTCAATTTAAAGAGCATTTCCTCCAAATCTCGAATCCCCCTCTTAATCCCCTCCCTAGCATCATCACCAAAACCTCCATCGTGCAATCTACCGTACATATGGTGATGTTGTGGTAATTTTGCCCAGGCAGTTCATTTCCATTGAGACCGTGGTGATGTTGCTGAAGAGCGGAGCCGTTGTTCATCTGGGTCGCTGGCGCCGGTTTCTAATTCGCCGCCGGCTGACCGTTAGCAAAGCTCTGCTGCTACTGGACCAGGAGGCTGACAGCAAATCCCATAATCAAACTTCATCAGCACCATGCAGTGTAGTGTTCGTGAATGGTGAAAAATTCTGAGTTGAAGAGCAAACTTGAGACCTTAAGGTTTGAGGCCAAAACAACCATCCAGCCATACTCACAACCAATTATCCCTCTTGAGAAGGCCAAAACAATGATCCTCCGGAAATTGTCTTTAATTTTTTTGTGTAATCAAAATATCAGGAGGTTAAAAACCAAGAAGTACATGTAGATAGGAATCCGTAGAACAAATTTATGATGGAAAGAGAGAAACAAGAAGAGAAGATGGAGAGAGACATCAGATTAAAGCATTCGGGTCTTCAATGGAAGAGAGAAGAAGACTGGAGAGAGAGAGACAGAGGAAGACGCAGAGGAGGCAGAAACGTCAGAGGGCGATGGAATTGGAATTTCGCGCAAAGATCCATTTTACCCCGAAGTTACAGGAGAATTTCAAAAGTGGCAAACGAACAAAGAGCGAAGGGGTCAAAACGACAGCGTTTTGAAACTCACCCTCTCAAATATCAAATCAGAAATGGAATCTTGCGCAAATGACAATTTTACCCCGAAATTGCATGGGAATTACAACAAAGGCATACCAACATGGCTTGCCCAAGCCCCTTTATTGAATGGGAGGCATTAAGGGTCTGTTCTTTAAGTTCTAGTTTTGATTTCAACAGTAAATTTAAAGCATGTTCTTTTACTTGGCTTGAGTCCTGGACTCTGGACTCAAACCAAATGGGTTTGAAACCAAAACAAAAAAAACAAAGTTTTCAACCCAGAACTTAAAACACATATTCCACCCCCACCAGGTCCGCCCCTCCGCCTCCTCACCGCCATCACCGGCGCCTCACTGCCGCCGCCGCCGCCCTCCTAAACCCTAAACCCTAACAATCCAATTCTTCTTCTTTTTCTTTTTCTTTTCATGTCAATTTGGAATTGAATTCAACACCTCCCCAAATCCCCAAATAGAATGCGATGTGAACTAGGGTTTCAATTTCAAATTCCAATTACAAAAAAAAAGAGCTTGAGGGTGGAAGCGTTGGTGACTGGAAGAAGAAGAGGTTGCGGGTGGAGGCGGCAGGAAGAATAATAAGAAGAAGAGGTTAAAACTCAGAGGCGGAGGCGGCGGAAAGAAGAAGAAGAAGAGGAGGCTGCGGGTGGAGGCATCAGTGGCGGGAAGAAGAAGAAGAAGAAGAAGTTGCAAGCGGAGGCGGGAAGAAGAATAAGAAGAAGAAGAAGAAGAAGTTGCAAACGGAGTCGGATAAGAAGAAGAAGATGGTCGGCCGGCGGCGGCAGCAGTGGCAAGGAGTGGGAGTTCATGTCTCAAGCTTTTTGAGGTGAAGCTTGGTTTTAGTTTTGGGTTTGAGTTCTTGGTAAGAAACATGGGTTTGGTTTTGGTTTTGGGTTTGAACCCAAAAAAAGGGCAAACCAGGGTTAAGTTCAACCCAAAAGAACATGCCCTTAATATATTATAATCAATTTTCATCATTTTCAATACAGTTTTTTACTATTCTGCTATACCTTTTTATATTTCCAATACACTTTTTACATTATAAAATTATTTTTTCCAAACCAAAGTTCAACCCAACCAAAAAGAACATGCCTAAATGGACCGATGAAAATGGGGACCGAGAGGGACCGAGGTGCGTGAGTGGAATTCCACGTCAAAAACTCGGTCTAAACTACAAAAATGCCCATTTGTTTGTCTCTCTTTCCTCCAGTCTTTCTCCTCCACATATTTATTATATTCTCTCTCTTTCTCTTTTCTAGCACTCTCTTCCTTTCTTTTCATTTTTCACGACTATCAATTTCATCTCTCTTCTTCTCTAATTTATTTTCATTCTCCTCTTTTATCATTCATTTCAGTAGATGATTTTATTTTATTTTTTTCGTTTAGCATTTTGAAAACCCATGAAGCAAAACATCACAGAGTAGTAAAAACAGTACAATCTTTATCGTAAAATATTATAGTGTAGTGAACAATTTAGTACGGTCTATGTTGTAAAACAGTTCAGTGTAGTAAACAATTCAGTACAATCTATGTTGTAAGACAGTATAGAGTAATAAACAAATCAGTATAGTCTTTATTGTACAGAGTAGTAAAAAAATAATACAGTTTATAGTGTAAAACGTTACATTCTATATTGTGAAATATTACATTCTATATTGTATAATAGTATATTCTATATTGTAAAACAGTACGTACTATATTGTAAAACAATACAGACTAGTCATATTATAAATTAATTGTTCAAAAAATCTGGACGAAAAATAAAAATGAAGAAATAATCGCCATATATTTACAACCCATAATTTTTACTTTTTTACTACATTATTTTTCAAAAATCTGGATGAAAAATAAAAAGAACAAAAATAAAACCACCTATTAAAAGATGATAAAAGAGGAAACTTTTAAAAAAAAAATGGAAAGGAATAAAGAAGTAATTGACCAAAAAAAAGCAAATGACAAACAAAAGAGAATAGAGAGAAGAAAAAGTAGACAAGAAAAATGACAAAAATGTCAAATGACATAGAGGAACTACTTTCCGGAACTTCGGTCCGTGAATTCCCCGGTCCATTTACATTTTCTTTTATTGAATAGAGTAGATAATCCTGCAATACGGTGATACAAAACCTAAATATAAAGGCATTTAGAACAAGATGAAGATGAATTTCTAGTGAGTAGTGTCTATAATGCCACATATTTTACATCAAATTTTGTCGCAGAGATTACATCCTGTAATGCAGCAGAGAAGAAGTTCCATCAAGTCCCTTGCTACGGAAGTAGGCCGTATATTCCTTTATAGTGATTTCCCGGTACTTCGGAGGATTTTTCCGACAACAGCTCCTTAATGGGTCCGTACGACTTCGACGATTCCGCCAGGTTCGTCGTGAAAATCGACGCGGACGACACCCTTGGTCCCATCCGATTCGCCAGAACTCGATGCTTAGCGCTGATGAACTTGTCATTCGAAATAAGCTGAAAAAATGAAAAAAAATCCCACCAAAAATATAGTCAGAATCTTGAATTGCGCAAAGAAATTTAGTCAATTTAAGGGACTTGCCTGAAGGAAGTCTCCGATATTGACAACTATGGCTCCGGGCGTCGGAGGAACATCAACCCACTGGTTCCGGTAGAGAACCTGCAGGTCCCGAAATGGTCCTGAAGAAGTCATTATCTTCATGCCTGCTGGCCCCCATAGTTAGTTCTGGTTCAGGGCATGCCGGATAGTAATGGCCCATAATATAGAGCCCGTCGGCGCAATCCGCCTCTTTCAGATAGTTCGAGTGAAGTCCAAGAGCCTCCGAGAGCAATTCGAACAGAGTATGTGCCAAAATTTTCACGGATTCAGTGTATTTGATTACAATTTCACTGCAGACGGAAGGCAAATCTTCAGCGGGAGGAGGATCGGGAACCATGACGAAAGTAATTATGTCTCTCCAGTTGGTGGCCGGCGCAGTGTACAGATCGAAATTGCTGTTCCATCATGCCTTTTTAGAATAATCTCTCGAGTACCATTGCTTTTTCAGTTCAGTGTCTTGGTCAAAGAATTTGCGCATCCCATCCAACATCCCCTGAAGAACATCATCGGAGATTCCATGGTTGACTACTTGAAAAAAACCCCATGTCCCAGATGCCTCGTCGATTTTCTCGACCACCTGCTTTCGCTTGGCGGGATCTCCGTTTATGCCATTTAAATCTATGATCGGAAACTCGAACCTGGTGCTGTTTGGGTTGTAGTTTTCAAGGGGAGAAATGAAAATCCGAGGGACTTTGGTGATTCCGGCATCAACGAGCCTCTTCACGCCGGCTTTGGTGTCATCGAAAGCTCTGAGTTCGGCCTTTCTGTCGTATTCGGCATCTTCATCCCTGGTGACAACCATTCTCGCTCCCCTGTTTGTGATCGGGCGCAGCGATGGCTGAAACCGGTGATGATGATCAAATGGTACCTAATTCTAAAAAATAATATCGTTATTATATTTAAAACTCTTATCTTTCACGCATAATTTTTCATAGAATAATTCTCATCAATTTTGTCGTCTGTGAGTTTTTAAAATTATCAAGTAGACTTTGAGATTTAGAAAATTATATAAAGTAGACTCCATTTCGTTAAATTTTGTGCGCTGCGATTGGTAGTGTTTATAGTCTTCTTGATCATTTTTCAAAATTTAAAGTCCTTTAAATAATTTGAAAAAAGATCTTAAGAGAAGTTTTGTAATTTACCATGCTTTAAAATAACTTTATTACCTTTTAAGTGTATAGCTTTACTAATTTTGAAACAAAAATTAAAAACATTTTAAAAATAAAAATGACTTCACACAAAGTCCGACAACCATCGTTGGCATAAAAGGACAGAGAGGAGGAGGACAACAATATAATGACGGGATCATTTGAGAGTTGGAGATTTAGCTCCTGCCCAATACGGATCATTTACAAGTAGGAAGAGATTCAATTCCTACCATGTCATATTTATGTCAAGAAACATTATCTCGGTGAATTTGCTTCTTTTTCTTTTTTTTTAAAATAATTTTAATAATTAGTGATTGAGTTACCAAACTTTTATTTTTTGAAAGTAAAGGTCTTGGAATTCATTTAGGGGAGGATCGCACGCCTAATTTTGCCACTTGTATCTGCATAAAGAGTGGCACTGCACCTGGGAGTGGCCAGAATCGAACCTTGTGAATGCCTTGAGATATCCACTAGACCACGGCCATGAGATACCAAACTTCTATTTCTTAATTTCCTACTTGCACCGTAACTCTTATTTTGTAAATCAAATTAATTACATTACAAAAAAAATATACAACGCACGTCTACAATATAGGGCAAAGTTCCAGTTTCTTTTTTTTCTCTTAAGTTATCTGTCATTTAAGGGCACGTTCGTTAGAGGATTTAAAAAAAGATTTTAGAAAACATACTTTAAAAAAGAAACAAACGAATAGATAATGAAAAACTATTTTAAACAATTATAGTCCCTCTGTTCCACTAAAAAAATTTACTTTGTATTACTAAAAATAGTAATACAAAGTGGACTCCTTAAATGAGACGAAAGGAATATTTAGTAGTAAAGGAGTTTAGAACAAATTATTTCAAAATTTTTGTTTCGTAAAGTAAAGTAGTAGACATCAAACAAAATTTTCCTTAAAGTTTGAGTTTAGAGAAGAAAGTATTTTGTGTCGAATTTGTTGTTAAAATAAGGTTTTAGAAACAATTTATAGAGAGCCCTGCCAAACAAAGTTCCAGTATTAAAACCATTCAAGAAACTTATTTAAAACATCCATAACAAGATAAAGATGAATACAGTGAGTAGTGTATCTAATGCACTACACTGATTAAACATCAAATTTTATCGCAGAAAATCGCCAAATTCAGAAGGCATATATGGATATGGGATTGCTCATCGTTAAGAACACAGGTTACAATCCTTTATGGTGATTTCCCGGTACTTCAGTGGATTCTTTTCAGACAACAGCTCCTTAATGGGTCCGTACAACTTCGACGATTCCGCCAAGTTCGCCGCGAAAAACGCCTCCGCAGATAACCTTGGCTCGACCCGATTCGCCAGAACTCTATGCTGAGCGCTGATGAACTTGTCATTAGAAATCAGCTGAAAAAAGCGAAAAATTCCACCACAAAGACATTATCAGAACCTCGAATTGTGCAAAGAATTTAGTTAATTTAAGGGACTTGCCTGGAGGTAGTCTCCGATATTGACAACTAGGGCTCCGGGCGTCGGAGGAACATCAGCCCACTGGTTCCGGTGGAGAACTTGCAGGCCTCTGATATGGTCCTGAAGAAGCAGAGTGATGAAGTCATTATCTTCACGCTTGCTGGCCCCCATAGTTAGTTCTGGTTCAGGGCACGCCGGATAGCAATGGCCCAGAATAGTTTACCCTTCATCGCAATCCGCATCTTTCAGAGTGATTACTTGAAAGAAACCCCATGTCCCAGATGGCTCATTGATTTTCTCTACCACCTCCTTTTGCTTGGCGGGATCTCCGTTCATTCCCTATAAATCTGTTATGGGAAACTCGTACCAGGTGGTGTTTGGGTTGGATTTTTCATTCAATTTCATATTTTCAATCATGTAACAATCCCTAAAATTTCGGAAAATCAACATTAAATTATCATAGTAATTTCAAAATTGAGTCGGCACGAGAAGTAGTCAATCTTTAATTTTTATTAAAATCAATTAAATATACATATAACATATTCAAAGCAATTTAAACACATAATACACATTGTCAAGCACACACTAGTCAAAAGTGGGTTTTCAATGAGAACACTCACATGTCTCTAGCGAGTCCGAATAAAGTGAGTCAACCAAATCTGTAATTCGTATAAATCAAAATGTTTGTCAAAATATTTTCTTTAGACACATTTTCCGTTTTATTCTTTGTTTTAATTAATCCTATATTAGAGTAAAGTTAATGTTAATATATTTTCTAAGAGCTTTTGAATATTGCCAATGAATCTTCATGAGACCTGCCCCAGAATTCCTTTATTTGTAAACTTTGTAAAACTCACTTCTAGCACACACAGAACATTTTAGGATATCTAAAACATGAAATGAGCAAGTTCCGTTCAGTTCAAAAATTCCATAATGAGCAAGTTACGTTCAGTTCAAAAATTCCATGGATTTCATGCCAATTTTTCAGTTTTCTTAAAAACAAGTTTCTAAGATCATAAAAATCTTATGTTCAGTATTTTTAACACAAACACCAACGGTTTCGGTCAGTTTTCAGAATTTCTCTTTATTTTCGGCCGATCGAAAAGCTACCCCGATTAATCTATAGCTATCTTCTCTAGCTAGTATGTACTCCTAGCCTTCTATTATGAGCTTAACATGCCATTCTTAAAGAATTAAATCATACTGCAAAATTGTGAATGAGGACGTTTACGATATATTTACGTTTTCATACTGCATACTTCGGACATGAATTTACTAACGACGGAGGGTAGGGTTTTAAAGGCTTACCTAAGTCGGGATACTTGAAGTCGGGACTACGGTGAGCGAGCGAGTTCGGCCTCCTTCTTCCTCAATCCTTCTCGATTTCATCCTCTTTCTCCCCTGTTTCTCACATTTTTCTTCTTCTTCCCCTGTTTTCTATCTCTACGGTGAGTGATGTAATGAATAAAATGCTACATTTCACTGTGGGAAAAAGACTGTCAATCCCTTTCCTTAATTCCATTAACCTGTTTGTATTTTTCCTGTGCTGCACCCCAAGTTTGGTAAGGAGATTGCATACTTCCAAGAGGTTGATTCCTTTGAACTGTTGGAGGAAAGCACATCACCCAAGACACCTAGTACATGGATTATGGGTGTCCCTATTGAAAATGCTGCTTTACCACATGTGTCATCTGTGTTACGGAAGTGGCTGATTGCTCAGAAGCTAGGCTGTGGGATTCCTCCTCCTCTGGGAAGGATATTAGAAACTCCAGCAGCTTCAGATTACAACCTCTCTGGAGAAGTACCTTCCCAAATACCATCCGCGCTTTCATTCTATTACAAACAGAATTGACTCCAGTTCTGTGAGTGAAGATGCCATAAGCCATTCCTCATTAAATAACAGTTACATGAGATTGATTTGGCAGTTGGTAAACTCTCCTTGACTTCAAGCCCGGCTTCAGCGGACGATCAGAGCTGGGATCCCCTTGTGCCTTTGTTGACAGCTTGTGGCCAGTCACACTACTAGAAATAGGGGCCTTTTACGACGACTTTTCTCCACAAGTATAAACTGCAACTCATAGTGTGTCCTCTGTATAAGCATGTTTTCAAAACCCATATGATGGAGAAATAGAGGATTTATGCTTCAACCTTCATAACATGCTCTATCTAATGATGAACTAAAAAATCATACACATTTCAGAAACTCAGTTTTCCATATACATGTATACACAAAATAATTACATATATACACATACGTGCATAAAGATCCACATTGTTTTATCAAGAAAATCAAGAAGTTACATTGCATGTTCGGTGAAAAAGAGATGAACTAACCTGGGGCAATGCATCTCACTTTCGACCAAAAACATTCATCACTTGGGCAATTTCAGCACATGATTGAAGCATAGAAGAGCTATCTACCTCAAAGAAAATCAACACTGAAACAAGATTCATCAGGACACTAATCTGCATTTATCAGAAGATTTAGAATGAAGGTTCAATAAATTATAGAGCTTATGAGAAAATCTGAATCTGAATCAATCGATAAATCAAGTCATGGCTATGATTAAATGGTAAAACAAAGTGCCAAAATCTAGCAAGTCCAGTAACTTCAGCAAAATATGTATCTCTAACTTGCTAGTACACAAATTTCTCCCTGGTGAAATCTGGAGTGAGAATGAAATATCAACAAGCAAGTAATATGACAGCTACAGAAAAAATCAAATGACTCGTAGAAGTGCCAAAACTACTCACCAATCCCCTGACATAACAGCAGCCTTCAAGGCATTTTTGAGCTCTTAAATTTGCTTTGCTTAGTTCAGTCAACCATTTATCCATGATTGTTCTCTATTCAGCAGATATATTTAGACAATAATTGGTTGTCCTACAATAAAGCCACAAAAACCATCAAAGCATAGCTATTATAAAACCTGGGAACAATTGCCCAACAAGAGAAGAAACATAAAATGCTTGTAAACTCTTGCTTATAAAGTCACTTGAATCACAAAGGAAACCAGAACCCCTGCAGAATTCTATGAGCCATAGCTGTAGCCAAACTAGGCAATCAAAGTAGGCATTTAAAGCAGGCATTAATGTTAATCAATAAGTATGAAACACAGTATTTTATGGCAACTGAAACAAAGCTAATAGCAGAATCCTAGACTACTTTCAAGTTTTGGCTATACATCTTATGAATATACACACAACAACAAAAATAAATTAAGGAATTCAATAATTGAAGAATCTTTTGACTGGGTTTGAGTGTTCCTGAAACCTCATAATCAAATTTGACCGGTTGCACCGTCCTGTGCAAAGCAAGACTTGTCAGAGAACTCAATATAAAATGTATTAACAGCGAGAGGGTGACGGAAAGCCAAACGATACCAAAAGCGGAGATGATTTCTTCGAAATGAAAAACGAATTCATGACTCAAATGTCTAAATTGCCGCCCCCACCCTCGGCGCCTGAACCGTCAAGGTCTCGATGCAGGGAAACTTCGTGTCTGGATAAAGAAAACCTTCGGAAATCAAATGTCGGAGACAGAGGAGTAATAGTTGCAGAGATTGGCAATGGAGGTGGCGCTCTGATTTAGGGTTTCAGACGCAAACGATTTCCACAAGTATAAACTGCCATTGGAGCAGTTTTCTCAACAAGCCGAAGTACCGAAATTAATAATCTACTCCGAAGAGTTGAGCGCCATGACCGAATCATAATCACCAACAATCACCCAATCGTAATCGAAATCTCCTCTGGACGACTCCTAACCGAAGAAGCCGATACCTTCAGATTCCTTGAAAGAACATTCGAATCCTTATTCAGAATTTCAGAGTGAAGAAGAAACCAATCGAGTAGACGAAGATTGCTTCTCACCACAGAAGCGGAGGAAAGGGAGGAGTAGGCGGAAATTATGAGGAACAAGGAAATGGGGGAATAGGGAGGGTTAGGTGAAAATTAATTGGAGTCAGAGGAGGAGAAGAAAGACCTATGAATGCTAATTTTTCTAATTTTGACCCAAAAATAACACTGTAGATAAAATATTGAAATTAAATATGTATAAAATAGAATTTGGAGACTAGATAATATGCAGAGAATTTTATCCCCAATTTATTTTACAACGTAATTAGAGCCTTTACAACTAGATTAGGGTTTTGCTGTAATTTAAAAGTAAATTTTACGTCCAGACTGGGAAACACGTCGTCATTCACGATTATTAACGACGAGATCCGAGTGTTGTCGTCACTATTGGTCGTAAAAAGCCCCAATTTTTTGTAGTGTCAGCTCCTTCGACATTTCCAGATGTGAGGTAACAACTACTAGGTTTTTAATTTTCCCTATCATTGGTTGATATTTTTCTTATTTGTTAGTTTCTACTCAATGTATAAAAGGTTTAATATTATTATCTGGAAAATATTCTTATTAATCAAATAGTCAACTAAGTGCACCTGTGCTTCTCAAATATAGCAAATGCTTTTTGGACTATGTCCTTGATGTTTGCTTCAATCTCTAGCCAAGGATTAGTTTTTAATTCTTTGGTTAGTGTTTACAAAGATGTTTGTAAGGGCATTCTCTTCCCTAGCTGCAACGTTGAGATAACTAAGCTGTAGTTCAGTCAAGATTATCTCCTCCCTTTTAGATATATGCATCAGAGCCAAGTTGCAAGTTGAGGATTCTAACTATGGTGCTTCCCAAACATATTACACCTAACAGTTTTTTTAAATTTTTAATCGTCCCCTTTCTCCTTATATGCGATGCCAAGTAGTTTTTTACTTTTATTAACTGTTATGAGTTTCTTTCTCATCTATTTTGACATGCTTCAGCAAGCTGAAGAGCTACTTGAGGAGGTCATGCTTTCCTGCACTGTTAATCAGCTAAGGAATTGGGAGAATCATGTTCTCAATGCCTGAAATTCCTTCATACTTGCATGATGTCAGTGTCAGTACTTGCATGATGCAGAACCTGCTTTTGTGGGAAAATAAATGTTGTCTGCAATCATGTTTTTATTGATGAGAGCCCAACTGTTCAATGACTGAAAATATCTTGAAATAAGATTAACTTTTTGACATTTTTACCATTGGAATTAAAGCCTGTCATTCTGACTAGTAATGGGCTTCTAGTTTTTTCGAGTTCTGAAATTCCTTATCCTATTTAATCACGAATAATTTGCTCGTTGAAAAGCAATAAGGAGTTGATAAATGAAGTGATTTTTTTTTATACGGAAATAACTGGTAGACTTTTCATTTCTTATTGCAAGTTTGCGGGTGTCCCAAGGTCATTATAAAGCATGGTTCAGAGAATGATCACCCTAAGCAGTTTCCTGAACATCAGGTTCCTCATTTTGTGAACTTGTTGAACTCAATTGTCATAGGGTCATGTTACTTAGCACATTGGTTAATTTCTTTCCATACAGAAATATTTCTTTACCTGTTTCTCAGCTGATTATTTGATCATATTCCAGTTAGATAACTTAAGATAATTTTTCAGTGTTATGTTGTTTTTGTTCAAGATCTTGAAAGTTTTGTGCTTCTTAACTTTGATGAAGTCCAAAGCTTCTTGGTTCAGGTAAAAATAGTATTTCTTTCATATCATTGGTAGTATTGCCCTTTGCCTGCTGAATAATCTCTTTAGTAGGTTACTCTTGCATTGGCTGTAGCTGAGTCGGCGTATGAATTTGAACATCGAGATCTACGCTGGTCTGGTTGTGATGCTATTGACATATATTACTACTAGGTTTTTAATTTTCCCTATCATTGGTTGACATTTTTCTTATTTGTTAGTTTCTACTCATTGTATAAAAGGTTTAATATTATTATCTGGAAAATAGTCTTGTTAATCAATTAGTCAACTAAGTGCACCTGTGCTTCTCAAATACTGCAAATGCTTTTTGGACTATGTCCTTGATGTTTGCTTCAATCTCGAGCCAAGGATCAGTTTTTAATTCTTTGGTTAGTGTTTACAAAGATGTTTGTAAAGGGCATTCTCTTCCCTAACTGGAACTTTGAGATAACTAAGCTGTAGTACTGTCAAGATTATATCTTCCCTTTTAGATATATGCATCACTTAGATGCTATGAGCCAAGTTGCAAGTTGAGGATTCTAAGTATGGTGCTTCACTTTTTTTTCTGGTTTCCAAAACATATTACATCTAACAGTTTCTTATTTTTATTTTATTTTAATCGTCCCCTTTCTCCTTATATGCGATGCCAAGTAGTTTTTTATTTCTGTCAACTGTTATTAGTTTCTTTCTCATCTATTTTGACATGCTTTAGCAAGCTGACGAGATACTTGAGGAGGTCATGCTTTCCTGCACTGTTAATCAGCTAAGGAATTGGGAGAATCATGTTCTCAATGCCTGTAATTCCTTCATGCAGACCGTAGAGTAAGTTCATATCTCACTATTATTCGTGTTGTGGGTTTTGTACATAACAGTGTCAGATCTTGCATGATGCAGAACCTGCTTTTGGGGAAAATAAATGTTGTCCGCAACCATGTTTTTATGGATGAGAGCCCAACTGTTCTATGACTGAAAATATCTTGAAATAAGATCAACTTTCTGACGTGTTTACCATTGGAATTAAAATTTGTCATTCTGACTAGTAGTGTTCTGAAGAACCAGAACTGAGATAAATCATATGTGGGATTCTGGTTTTTTCGAGTTCTGAAATTCCTGATCCTATTTGATCAGGAATAATTTGCTCGTAGAAAAGCAATAAGGAGATTCTTTTTTTATACTGAAATAACTGGTAGACTTTTCATTTCTTATTGCAAGTTTGCGGGTGTCCCAAGGTAATTATGATGCTGCTTTAGTAAGAGCTAGGCTGGGAAGACTGGAATGTAAAGCTGATTATTTGATCATATTCCAGTTAGATAACTTAAGATATTTTGTTCAGTGTTGTGTTGTTTTTGTTCAAGATCTTGAAAGCTTTGTGCTTCTTAACTTTGATGAAGTCCGAAGCTTCTTGGCTCAGGTAAAAATAGTTCCATCTGTCCCACTCAAAGAGTCTACTTTCAAATATAAATCTTGTCTCATTTAAATAGTCCACTTTGAATTTATTTACATTCACACCCCTACTAACATAACAATGCGTGGTTCACAATTAACCCTTACTTTTAAAGTAAGGATATAAGTGGAAAATATGGTAATAAATTACTTATTTTAGGTGTCGTACCTCACAACCCATAATAAGTTGTACACATTTTAAAGTGGACTCTTTGAGTGGGACGGAGGGAGTATTTCTTTCATATCATTGGTAGTTTTGCCCTTTGCCTGCTGAATAATCTCTTTCGTAGGTTACTCTTGCATTGACTGTATATGAATTTGAGCATCGAGATCTACACTGGTCTGGTTTTTTTTTGTTATTGCACATTTAGAAAGTATTTTCTGCTACGCTACATCCATGCATTTTGTGAGAAAATACTTGGCTGTAGCTGAGTCGGTGTATGAATTTGAACATCGAGATCTACACTGGTCTGGTTGTGATGCTATTGACATACATTAGTACAATGTTTTTATTTGCAAGTTGCAGGGGAAACATTCTCTTGAGTCGGAAGGGCTCTGAAATGCTTTCTTTCACACTTGAAACATATCGGAAGATGAGAGAGGTTACTGATGATTGCTGGGAGGGAAGGTAAATAGTTTTGGTTTCTGAAGAAAATGATTGGCTGGAGTTGTTTTCTTCGGAGTTGTTTTTTTTTTTTTTTTTTTTCTGGTTTCTGAAGAAAACGATTTCCACAAAGTGTTTTTTTTCACTTTTCTTTTTTTTGGTTTCTGAAGAACATGAATTCCCGTAAGTCGTTTTCTTCAGGCTTGCTTTTTTTTTTTTGTTTCTGAAGAAACGTTTTCCGGGAAGTCGTTTTCTTCAGATTTGTCGTTTTCCTCAGCCTTGGTTTTTTTCGATTTTTGAAAAAAGTGCTTTCCTGGAAATCGTTTTCTTTGGACATGATTTTTTATTTTGATTTCTAAAGAATACAGAGTTGGTTTTTATTTTGTTATTGCACATTTAGAAAGTAATTTCTGCTACGCTACGTCCATGCATTTTGTGAGATATTGAAGTTATCTTGTTTATGACATTACATGCACTGTTTGTTGGCGTAAATCCCTTTGGCCATGGGCATTCTTTTAGGCAAATATTTCTCAGATGACAAGGGTCCTCGCCTGAATCTTTTCAGAGTTCATCTGGATGCTACTTTATAATCTTATGAGTTGGACAGCCTGTTGTTCGTTTTCTCAGAATATTGTTGCTTTCTTGCTCCTGCTGGAAGATATGTTTCTGCTCTTTAATTGAACAGGTATATGAATGTTGATAGTAGAACTTAAGAGTTAGGTTATTTTACAAGATGTCTTTTTTGCATGGTGATGACTTTCAGAGGACTCTCACACAGTGCATAGCAATACTGAGATATAATTTTTGGACAATAAATTATGACAGTGCTAACTATGATTTATGCAAACTTATAAATCAGCCAAAATGCTACTCCCTCCTCCGTCTCATTCAAAAAGTTCACTATGTATTACTATTTTTAGTAATATAAAGTGGACTCTTTGAGTGGGACAGAGAGAGTAATTACAATGAGTGATGATTATATACTAACAATTGCAATGTAGAGAAAAATCCCAACAGTAATTAATGAATTAAAATCAAACCAGCCGAAATGTATCACTAAACTGATTCACGCAAAAGTATATTTTTAGAACATTAATAAGTGTTAAGTAACATCTAAATTACAACTTAACAGTAAACTTTTTCTTGAATTCATTGAACAAAAATCATAAAAGTTAGAAATTGTTATTAAGGGAGCAAAAGCATAGGTTCGAAACGATAAAAGAAAACCATCTCAATTTCGCATACGATAGGAATAAAAGCAATCTGAAAAATATTCAAAAGATGGGAACACAGAGAGTCCCCAGAAACCCTTCAAACTTAAGTTGTTCATTATCAAACTTCAAATTGGACTTTTCTTTCTCAAGGAGTCCCCAGAGATCCCCACCACTTTCTCTCTATTTCTGTCCTTCCTTTCCCTTCCCTAATAATAAAGCCATGCTTAATATATCAATGACCCAAAATAACTCAGTAATAATACACACACGCCAATAAATATATAATTTATAAATGATAAGGTTGGAGAAAGAGAAATTAAACCTGCAAATCTTCAATCGCTATCGCCATCCCAATCGCTATAGTCTACAATATTGATCTTCAAGCTTGAATTGCCGAACATCTCCTGTTGTTCTTCAATTTGTCTCACCATTTCTATTACGCCGCCATCGCAGTAATAGACATCAATCTCTTCGAGTGTCGAAAGGGTCTCTAAGCACGAAGGAATCTCCTCCAAACTGTCAACAGACCTCAACACCAACTTCTGCAAACAGTCAAATTGATCCTCGCAAGCTGTCCATTTGAAACCTTCAACAGACCGTATCTTGATGAATCTAAGTTTTGAGAACTCCCCTTCTTTCATTTCCAATGTGTTCCGTTCGAACCTCATGTAGTAGAATTTCAGAACTTCAAGGCTCGGCAGTTGACCAATCACTGAAATACTCTTCAGAGACAGAGTTAATGATGATAGTGATAGTTTTTTCAGAGTATTTGGAAAACTAAACTCAGATATATTGGCCCTGCATTTATCATAGATTATATGGAGTGATTCCAGTTGACTCTGAAAGTCGACAATACTTCCCTTACGGTCGAGAAGCCTGCATTTCAACCTACGAAGTTTTGGAAACTTTTTCAAAAGCCATCCCACCACTTCAGCTGAAGGAATAACCGCACCAGAAAACGTATCCAGCTCATATGATATGGGTGAGCTATCAAGACTTTCATTGCTCAAACTACCACCACCAACATCAGTAGACTTATGGCGTATGTAAAGATACTGTAGTTTTTGCAGATTAAATAGACTACCTGGAAGTGAAACTTCAAAATATGTATTCAGAATTAGAGTTTCCAAATTGGAGAGGCGAGCTATGGATGATGGGATGTGCTTAAAGATGCCCCCAATTGCAAGAAAGGCCAACTGAACAAGTAGTACTATTTCATCTGGAAAGCCATTAATTAATTTAATTCGATGCAAATCCAACACTTTTAGAAGCTTAAAGACCTGACTAACAAATGAGATGTTTGGCAACTCTTCGTATCTTTCATATACTACTGGAGAGCGGTTGAAAAGCAGAGAGTGTGCACCAGGACAAAACAACTGTGATCGCTTGAATTCCCCCTCCTTAGAGCGAATGCATAACCTTCGAAGATTGCTCGGTTCACTAAATGATAAAAGCTCATCTTGCCCTCTCAGGAAATGGAAAAAATGTTCATTTTTGGCTTTCTCTACACAAAAGTCATGAATCAAATCATGAACGCGACATGTTTTGACTCCACCATCTGATCTTTGACTGGCAACCATAATTAAACTTCTTCCAATCAAATCCTTCAGGCAATCTTCAGCAGCATCTTCATGGCTTTTCCCCTCAGTTTTATGAACAAACCCTTCAGCTATCCATAAACGAAACAGCTTTCTAACTGAAACCTCTTCATCTTCTTCAAACGCCCCAAAATAGAGGAGGCATGACCTTAGATCGTTCCGTAAACTTTTGTAACTCAGCTCCAATGTGTTCTTGCCAAGGTCTACAACCGATCCAAGGCCCGAGCTTAAATGATCCAGAATTTCCTTCCGACCCCCTGGCTTTGTAGTGGCTAGAAGTCCAGCAACAACGACAATTGTCAGAGGTAATCCTTTACAAACTTCAGCAATTTGCACCAAAATATCAAGAGGCCAATCATTTTGAGGGAATAACTTCTTCTGCAGTAACTCAAGACTCTCTTCTTTTCCAAGTTGACGAAGAAAATGAGGTTCCTGATCGAGCATACAACGAGGAGCAGCATTATGACTACGACTCGTCAAAATAATTCTACTTCCAACAGCATCGTCGGGGAATAAGCAACCATTCATGGTCAATCCATTCCATGCATCTATTTCCCATACATCGTCCAAAAAGATGAGATGTCTTCTTCCCTTCAAACTGCGCCGTAGCTTCTCTGCTAAATCTTCTTCATCCATGTCATGACTCATAGGATGAACTCCATGTAGAAGGTCAAGTAACACTTTCTTTCTGTTCAATGTTTGCGAAATAGTGCACCATGCACGAACTGGAAAATGGTGCATAACAGAAGAATCATTGAAAGTTTTCGTTGCAAAAGTTGTCTTACCCGATCCTGCCATACCCACAATGGCAATGATACGCAAACTCCGTGATCCTCTTGTGAGCCGCTCCATGATTGATCTTGCCTCCTTGTCAAAACCTACAACTTCATTTACTGTTGATGGAGTTCTTTGTGATGGCATCTGATTATTACTGCTGGTTGCTTCCTCGACTTGATCAATTTCCTGACTCTTGCCATAAAACGTATTCAACACATCCGCCTTGATTTCCACAATGTCTTTTAGGACATAATCAAATGATGTCGAAAGGGAATCTGGAAGGTCACCAACAACCGGGGGGGGGGGGGGGGGGTCAATGAGGCTCTCTATTTTGTTCGCCACTGCCAAAACACGATCCCAAAGAGCTTGAAGTTCCTCATTTCTACTGCGCAGCTCCACAATTTCCCCTGCGAAAGGTCTTAAGAAAACAAGTTCTTGTTGGATCTTGGCAATTGGTTCAGCTTTGGAAGCTGTGAATGCCATCAGTTTTTCTAGTAAAAGATCTAGAAAGCCCAACTCATCAGTCCCTGGGAAGTTGAATTTTGATATCTGTGGATCTTGTTCGTCAACCTCTGCCAGAATATTCTTGATTGTTCGTAACAAACCTTGAAGGTCAACCTCTGTATTTGTTTGGTAAAATGGCGAAATTAAGACTGCCAGAATATTCTTGATTGTTTGTAAGCAACCTTGAAGCCCAAGGTCAACCTCTGGATATGTTTGGCAAAGTGGCCAAATGAATACTGCAGCATCACATAACACAGCTCCAATTTTCAAATCCAACTTATTTGGGTGGTGCTTGAGAATGTGTCTCAAGGATCTAAGTCCTCCGTATAACTCTTTCAATTGATCCACCACACAAGTATCAATTCGTGGTAGGATCTCCCAAAGATTAGATATAAGAGTATTAAGGATTACAGAGGTAACCTTAGCATCCATGTCTTGCGTTGAAGGAAGTAATCCTCTTAGAACCTCTGAACCACTTAGGACTTGAATGTAAGTCTCACACACCCGAGGATCAATAGGTTTAATCTTTTGCACTAATGTTGACATCTTCAACTGAATTCCTCTGCTATACCACAGATCATGTCTAAGAGCAGAAAAGAGGGATGCAGCTTCGAGAGCAACAATTTGAGAGTGAGCTAAGAAATCTTGTGTGGGTTCAACGCTTGCCTGTGTAGCAAGCCAGATAAGACATGAAAGGAAGCTCATTTGCCCTGTCCAGGTTTCTATTGCTTCTCCTAAACTACCAGTGTACCTATATTTACGATGGAGGTACCCTCTTACTAGACCGTCCGCAATACAATGAATGATTTCAAAGAGTTCATCTGGTGTAAGAATAAGAGAAGTTGAATTTTGGGAGTGATCCAACAGAGTAACGTAACATTTTTCTACTTCTTCCTCCAGAGATTCAAACTCAGCTCGGATCTTATTAACAAGCATAATAATAAGTGACTCACCACCATCTGGATGCAGATCAGATTCCAAGCGTTGAAAGTGAATTTCCTCTGCCCATTTGCGAATAGTATCTTCCATCCTTAACAAAAGGATCCCAGACTTGTGTGGTCGGGTAACTTTCTGGCACAACGAACAAATGTTTTGAGATTCCGTAACCAGAATACCAGATTAAGGAACCCCATCTCTTCATCACTGCCTTTTCTCAGAAACTCCAAATCATGAATGGCAGTATCAATGCAAGTAACGATGGCGTTGGCGGAGGCCATCTTGTTCTCTGTGAAAAAAACAGAAAGGAATGAGAAGATTGAAAATAAAAAACAAAGGAGACTTGTGGCAGACAAAGGAGATAAGAAGCAGAACAAGTAGCAAATATACTATTGGTATTGGTATTTGTCAGGACAAGGAAAGACCAACAACTTTAATTTAATTGCAATAATAAAGAAAGACTCACTTGTAGGGTGATAACGAGCCGAGTCAGCCCTACTCACTTGTAGGATTGGAGTTCGACTGAAATTCAGGCTGCAGACAAGCTCCTACCTAATGACAAGCCTGGATGCTGCAAACTCAGCAACTGAATTCTTTACTTATTATGATGGCGCAGAACTGGCACAACCTTCAGCAAACGCCACCAGAAAACGAATGAATTCATCTAGAGTTATACCATACTATGATGAACACAAGCAGAAAAAACTGTCAAAAGAGCAAGGAAAAAACTCACCTCTGACCTCTGATCAATTTGGAGAGGCTGCTGTTTTGGTAAATGGGATTATTTTCGTGGTGGTCTGCGACTCTTATAACTGTACTCTTAGCTTAGAAACAAAACATACTGAATGAATGATTGAAGATTCTTTTCAGGCCTGAGCCTGTTTTTGCAGGGTTCTCAAACTAAAAAGGTGTGGCTCAAGTTTTATAATGCTCGACTCCTTCTGGTCAGATTCTCATTCTCTTCTAGTTTTCAATCCTGATTATTTTGTGATCATGTTCTTCAAGTTGTTGAAGTCAATGAAGGTCAATGACTCACTAGAAATATCCCTTTAACTTGCTTGGCTGCTTTAGAGGATGCTTTTTGCTGCCATCAAATTAAAGGCAAAAAGATGTCTCCCACTAAGGCTATCCTTTTACTGAGTGCTGCCTTATCCTTTAATTTTTCCACCATTGTTGCAAGAAAAGGACTTTGATTCAGGTAGTGCAGTGCAATTAGTAAGTGCGAACGTTTGAACAAATAGATGCCCATAAACAGTAGCTTTGATTCTATTCTGTTCCTAGCTGTACTGCATTAGTTAGAATTTAACTGAGAAGTGATGAACTTCACTCAGAAAGAAATTTCTATTTTTATTTTCCTTTCCCTCTGTTATGTGTAAATTCCATGCAACCAAGTTTTTGGCTCTTTTCAACTTTTCACTCGAGCTTGTTAGTGAATGTTCGTTCTCAACCCTACTCACTTGCCATTAGAAAAAGAGTGAACGACACATTATATACTTTGCCTTAGTTCACGGTTATGTACTTATATATATATTTTTTCGCTCAAAATATACCTATACTTTTGAAAATTTGTCAGCTATGTCCTTTTTACGAAGGGTTAATTACGCATATATAACCCCTGTGGTTTGCGAAAGTTATCGATGACCTCCCTATAGTTTAAAAGGCTAAGATGATAATTAATGACCTTCTTAATCATATAATATAGGTACATATTGTTTTTTGTACACTTCCAACAAGTCATTTACTTCAAACTTTTTTTTTTTTCTTTGGTTTCTGAAGAAAACGATTTTCAAGAAGTCGTTTACTTCAGACTTTGTTTTTTTGTTTTGGTTTCTGAAGAAAATGCTTTCCAAGAAGTTGTTTTCTTCAGACTTTGTTTTTTTTTCTTTTGTTTCTCAAGAAAACAATTTCCGTGAAGTCGTTTTCAAAACGATTTCATGAAATTCATTTTTATCATAGTTTTTTTTTTTTGGTTTCTGAAAAAAAAACGTGTTTCTAGAAGTCGTTTTCTTTAGACTTTGTTTTTTTTTTTTTTAATTTTCTGAAGAAAACTATTTCCAAGAAGTTGTATTGCTGGTATGCATTCCTTCTCTTTCATCCAATTTTTCTGCTATGGATTCTGTTGCAGCTAACCAGTTTGTTTCCTATGAACTTTGGAAAGGAGGAGAATTCCACTGTCATTGATATTTCGTACATAAACATATTTGTAACTATTTAAACTGGTTTAATCACTCCTCAGCTTCATTGTGAGATACACACTGGGATGGTAACAAAACCTTTTCATTTCAGGTATGGCTCTGCTTCTTTTTTTTTTTTCACTTCAAAGTTGTTTGTTTGATTCTATGTTTGGTCAATAACTGTGACTTGTTTTACTTGGGAGCTCACAATGAAAAGTAGAGATGATTCAGTAGCCAAGCTTTTCATTTCTGCAATTTATTATCAATCCATCCCACTGCATGTATCCTCTTCAACTCCTTTTGAAATAGTATTTAAGTTTACTTCAGTTGATGGGGAATATGGGTTTATTTACTCTACAATCTTTCGAGTTTAATGTCATGATATCTTCTTCTTTTTATAAGATAGATTCAATTTCTACTATTCCATATTTAGGCCCATTTTAAAATTTAATTATTCCCGCTTAACTGTCATCTAAAGATCGGTTCGTTAGAGAATTTCAAAAGAAATTTTAGAAATGTTTCAGTTTTAAAATCCTTTTGAAACATATAATCCTGCAACACTATGATACAAAACCTAAACATAAAGCATTCAGAACCAGATGAAGATGAATAATTAATTTTCAAAAAATAGTGTCTACAATGCCAAATATTTTACATCAAATTTTGTCGCAGAGATTACAACCTGTAATGCAGCAGAGAAGAAGTTCCATCAAGTCCCTTGCTACGGAAGTAGGCCGTATATTCCTTTATGGTGATTTCCAGGTACTTCGGAGGATTCTTTTCCGACAACAGCTCCTTAATGGGTCCGTACAACTTCGACGATTCCGCCAGGTTCATCGTGAAAAATGACGCGGACGACACTCTTGGTCCGATCCGATTCGCCAGAACTCGTTGCTTAGCGCTGATGAACTTGTCATTCGAAATCAGCTGAAAAAATGAAAAAAATCCCACCAAAAATACATTGTCAGAATCTTGAATTGCGCAAAGAAATTTAGTCAATTTAAGGGACTTGCCTGAAGGAAGTCTCCGATATAGACAACTAGGGCTCCGGGCGTCGGAGGAACATCAACCCACTGGTTCCGGTAGAGAACCTGCAGGCCTCCGATATGGTCCTGAAGAAGCAGAGTGATGAAGTCATTATCTTCATGCCTGCTGGCCCCCATAGTTAGTTCTGGTTCAGGGCATGCCGGATAGTAATGGCCCATAATATAGAGCCCGTCGGCGCAATCCGCATCCTTCAGATAGTTCGAGGGAAGTCCAAGAGCCTCCGAGAGCAATTCGAACAGAGTATCTGCCAAATTTTTCACCGATTCCGTGTATTTGATTACAATTTCACTGCAGACGGAAGGCAAATCTTCAGCGGGAGGAGGATCGGGAACCATGACGAAAGTAATTGTGTCTCTCCAGTTGGTGGCCGGCGCAGTGTACAGATCGAAATTGCTGTTCCATCTTGCCTTTTTAGAATAATCTCTCGAGTACCATTGCTTTTTCAGTTCAGTGTCTTGGTCAAAGAATTTGGGCATCCCATCCAACATCCCCTGAAGAACATCATCGGAGATTCCATGGTTGACTACTTGAAAAAAACCCCATGTCCCAGATGCCTCGTCGATTTTCTCGACCACCTGCTTTCGCTTGGTGGAATCTCCGTTTATGCCATTTAAATCTATGATCGGAAACTCGAACCTGGTGCTGTTTGGGTTGTAGTTTTCAAGGGGAGAAATGAAAATCCGAGGGACTTTGGTGATTCCGGCATCAACGAGCCCCTTGACGCCGGCTTTGGTGTCATCGAAAGCTCTGAGTTCCGCCTTTCTGTCGTATTCGGCATCTTCATCTCTGATGACAACCATTCTCGCTCCCCTGTTTGTGATCGGCGCAGCGATGACTGAAACCGGTGATGATGATCAAATGGTACCTAATTCTAAGAAATAATATCGTTATTATATTTAAAACTCTGGGCATGTTCTTTTTGAACGTTTTGAAAACGGTTTTGAAAATAAGTTTTAGAAAATAGTTTTATAATGTAAAAAGTATATTGAAAATGTAAAAAGTAGATGCTGAATAATAAAAAGTTGTATTGAAAATGATGAAATATGATTAAAATATATTAAATTTACTGTTGAAACAAAAACCGTTTTCAAAACGAAACAAAAAGAACATTCCCTCTATCTTTCACGCATAATTTTTCATAGAATAATTCTCATCAATTTTGTCGTCAGTTTTTAAAATTGTCAAGTAGACTTTGAGATTTAGAAAATTATATAAAGTAGACTCCATTTTGTGCGCTGCGTTTGGTAGTGTTTATAGTCTTCTTGATCATTTTTCAAAATTTGAAGTCCTTTGAATAATTTGAAAACAGATCTTAAGAGAAGTTTTGTAATTTACTATGCTTTAAAATAACTTTGTTACCTTTTAAGTGTATAGCTTTACTAATTTTGAAACAAAAATTAAAAACATTTTAAAAATAAAAGTGACTTCACACAAAGCCCGACAACCATCGTTGGCATAAAAGGACAGAGAGGAGGACAACAATATAATGACCGGATCATTTGAGAGTTGGAGATTTAGCTCCTGCCCAATACGGATCATTTACAAGTAGGAAGAGATTCAATTCCTACTATGTCATATTTGGGCCTGTTCTTTTTGGTTGAGCTGAGTTTTAATTTGAGTTTTAGTTTGGAGAAAATAGTTTTATAACGTAAAAATGTATTATAAATATAAAAAGGTATAGTTAAATAGTAAAAAGCTGTATTGAAAATGATGAAAACTAATTATAATATATTAAATTTACTATTAATATCAAAACCAAAACTTATATTTTCCCTTCTTTTTTTTTTTGAAAGTAAAGTTATTGGAATTCATTCAGGGGAGGATTGCACGCCTAATTCTGCCAGAATTGAATCTTGTGAATGCCTTGGGATATCACTAGACCATAGCCATGAGATACCAAACTTCTAATTTCTATTTATCACTAGACCATAGCCATGAGATACCAAACTTCTAATTTCTATTTCTTAATTTCCTACTTGCACCGTAATTCTTATTCTGTAAATCAAATTAATTACATTACAATATACAATATACAACACACGTCAACAATATAGGCCAAAGTTCCAGTTTCTTTTCTCCCTCTTAAGTTATTTGTCATTTAAGGGTACATTCATTAGAGGGTTTTGAAAAAGATTTTAGAAAACATACTTTTAAAAGAAGAAACAAACCAACAGATAAGGAAAAATTATTTTAAACAATTATAGTCCCTCTGTTCCACTCAAGAATTTCACTTTGTATTACTAAAATAAGTAATACAAAGGGGATTCTTTAAATAAGACGAAAGAGATATTTAGTAGCAAAGGAATTTCGAGCAAATTATTTCAAAATTTTTGTTTCGTAAAGTAGTAGACATCAAACAAAATTTTCCTTAAAGTTTGAGTTTAGAGGAGAAAGTGTTTTGTGTCTGATAGATGTCCTTTAGCTGCTGAATTTTAGAGCATAATTGTGGCAAATCTCACGGGTATGTGCAAGTTTTTGTGAGATAAATGCAGGTTTTAGGAAGAAGAATAATTAAAGGAAGCAGATGCAAAAAGAGGAAGAAAAGAGCAATCCAGTTCAAAGAAGCAATGAAGGGAGGAATTATTAATATCATGCATGCAAAAAGGAGCAAATGGGCTAAAGTTGAAGCAGCCCAAAGATGGAACAAGCAGCCCAAAGAAAGTGAAGAAGGCCCAATGAAGCAATTAATTGATCAATCAATCGTGTGAAGCAATTGGAATGGAATTTGGATTCTTTAATTGCCAACATTGGTGGTGCGCCAGCTGGAAGAAGGGATTATTTCCTAATACAAATTATCCTTATTTATTTTGGAAAATATTTTTGGTAGTATCCTACATGGACAAGAGTTTTAGTAATTTACTATTAGTTATTCTCTCCATTCTACACCTTTATAAAAGGGATAGAAGGGAGAAGAACAGTACGTACGTAGGAAGCAGAATATTATTCCATATTCTCATAGCTATTTTAGATTTTAGAGCAGTAGTTTTCGTTTCTGGCGTTTGGAGAATTTCTGTCGGCAGAGGTCCCGTTTGCCCAAACGGGACGTTGCATACGCTGAGACTATTTTTCAGATCGCTAATCAAGTATTTCTTTCTTAGTTATTTTATTCTTTTCAACTATTTTCAGTATGATTCATATAATAATTATGTGCGTAGTTAGTTTAAATATGAGTAGCTAATTTACTTATTCCAGCATAATGTAATAGCAATTAATCCGGGCATGTTATGAAACCGAATTGTGCTTAAATTAAATTGCATGTGTTCCTTCTTATTCTCTGCTCATAACTTTGATTACTGATATTGAATTAAGACTGATCACCTTAGTTGAATTAGGTAGAGCCAATTAATTCCCAGTTAAATAACATAATATTTATTGGGCAAGATTAATTAGTGGCAAAGTTACCTTCAGGTAATAGAGAATAAGGGGTTAGTAATTCTTAGATGTTAATTCAATAAGAATAACTAAAATCGGGTTTCCCTAGATCTTAAGGCTGTTAACTTGGTTAATAGGTGTCGACACCTTACGGCCTGTTCCTTGTTAATTAGAGTAGCAATTATGTCTGATGCGGATTCACGGTAATTGCCGATAAAGTAAGGGGAGATTGGGTTATGTCTGATGCGGATTCACGTAACCTATAACTGATTGATGACATGCTATTTAATATATTATTGAGTTGATGATTAACATGCACGTGATTATTGTGATTTACATATTGCTGGAATACTTTATTTCATTGATTAATTTCTTTTTCTTAATTTAAGTTTATTATTTATTTTTCATTAACCTTTTGAAAAGTCTCTCTGAGCAAACTAAGGTGGTTGCAAACCAAAGTTTTTTTTAGGAATTAATAGGTTTTGTGATTTTAAGCAGTCCGTTCCCTGTGGATCGACCCTGTTCTCATTGTGCTACTTATAGCTAATTATTGCAGGTTTATACAGTACTTTTACTGTATTTGATAGGGCTAACGACGGTCCTACCAGTGTCGAATTTGTTGTTAAAATAAGGTTTTGGAAACAACTTTTAGAGCCCTGCCAAACCAGTGTGGGCGATTGTTTTCGAGAAAATTATTTCGCACACACGATTTTTTCTACAGTTTGCCGGAAACTCATTTTTTCGGCAAACAAGGTAGAAATTTATATTAACATTAGTAAAATATAGCCGGAAAATACCGAAAATTACAAGACCAAACCATAAGACGAAGAAGGAGGCGAAGGAGTCCACAGTAAAAAAAAACTTCCAATTTCACAACATATGTGTAGTAGAAAAGGGAAGGGCAAAACGGTCATTTCACGGCTCAAAATTTTAAAAATGGTCCTATAATTACTATAAGTGGTTGTGCAAGTAACAATTCCGTACTCTAATTGTCCTTTCTCCAAAACTTGTACTTATCTCACAAAAACTATAATATACCTTACCTGTGAGATTTGTCATAAATAAACTCTAAAATTCAACATCTAAAAGACACATATCACTTGCTCAAAGAATCTGCACAACCCATCCAAAATCCCCCGAAGAACATCATCGGGGATTCCATGGTTGATTACTTGAAAGAAACCCCATGTCCCAGATGCCTCATTGACTTTCTCTACCACCTCCTTTAGCTGGGCGGGATCTCCATTCATTCCCTTTAAATCTATTATCGAAAACTTGTACCGAGTGGTGTTTGGGTTGGATTTTTCATTCAATTTCATATTTTCAATCATGTAACAATCCATAAAATTTCACGGAAAATCAACATTAAATTATCATAGTAAATTCAAATTTGAGTCGGCCCGAAAAGTAGTCGCCCGCTCATTTAAACAGTATAATTAAATAAATAATTCATACAATCTCTAATTTTTATTAAAATCAATTAAATATACATATAACATATTCAAAGCAATTTAAACACATAATACACATTGTCTTATCAAGCACACACTAGCGAGTCCTATATTAGAGTAAAGTTAATGTTAATATATTTTCTAAGAGCTTTTGAATATTGCTAATGAATCTTCATGAGACCTGCCCCAGAATTCCTTTATTTGTATTACCAATTATTCTATTCATTATTATTATTGTTTTATTTTATTAATTTTCTTTTGGTTCAGTTTCTTAGTTCAGACTTCTTGGAACTAAATCTGCAGGGACCACTTTTCTCCATTTGTTCTGTTTATACTAGTTGCAAGGCTTGCTGATTGTCGGAAATTGTTTCCGAGGAGGAGCTGCGACATCTTTTGCTAAAATCATGAAACCTTTATAAAGCTCATTTACAGTATGGATAGGTCATTTTAGACGGATTAAAACATGAAAAGAACTAGTTTCATTTGATCCGAAATCTCTACGGCTTTATTGTCAATTTTTTTTCATCGTTTCCGAAAACAACTTCCTTAAATCATGAAAACTCTACATTCAGTGTTTCTAGTGTGATTACAGTTTTTACAGCACCGAAAACAGAAGCAGACGGCTGGACACCTGATTTATTGAAATCGATCGGATTTCGATTCTGCCATTGAAGAACTTCAAGCTTTCGGGTCCAAATTTTTTAAAATCATATAAACTTTGTAAAACTCACTTCTAGAACAGACAGAACATTTTAGGATATCTAAAACATGGAATGAGCAAGTTACGTTCAGTACAAAAATTCCATGGATTTCATGCCAATTTTTCAGTTTTCTTAAAAACAAGTTCCTAAGATCATAAAAATCTTATGTTCAGTATTTTTAACATAAACACCAACGGCTTTGGTCAGTTTTCAAAATTTCTCTTTTATTTTTGGCCGATCGAAAAGCTACCCCGATTAATCTATAGCTATCTTCTCTAGCTAATATGTACTCCTAGCCAACATGCCATGTTTACTAAAGAATTAAATCATACTGCAAAATCGTGAAAGACTTGTTTACGGTATATTTACGTTTTTATACGGCAAACTTCGGACACCAATTTACTAGGGCATTAAAGGCCAACCTAAGTAGGGATACTCGGAGTCGGAACTAGGATGAGCGAGCGAGTTTGGTCTCCTTCTTCCTCAATCCTTCTCGATTTCATCCTCTTTCTCCCCTGTTTCTCACATTTTTCTTCTTCTTCCCCTGTTTTCTATCTCTGGCTGAAGCTTGTATTAAAGAGGCAACGGCGGATCCACGATTTGAGAATTTTGAAAACTATAATGTAGTTAAAGAGATTTTGTTCTGTTTGGTTCTTTTGTGTACTTGAAGATCATTCTGTCAAAGTTATTGGTCTAGTTGCATGTTACAATGATCACTTGAAAAGGAATCCGCTTAATATTATTCTAAAGTTTTCATTTGAAATTTCACATACTCTACTTTCCATGCAGCTTATATTATCATAAACGGTTGCTATTTTAAATAGCTTAACAGATAGTCTGATTCACTAAGCATTTCTGAAAAATTATGAACAGGACAATATTGAGACGGAGTTTGCTAGTGTTCCGGCATGCAATGATGTGATGTAATGAATAAAATGCTACATTTCACTGTGGGAAAAAGACTGTCAATCCCTTTCCTTAATTCCATTAACCTGTTTGCATTTTTCCTGTGCTGCACCCCAAGTTTGGTAAGGAGATTGCATACTTCCAAGAGGTTGATTCCTTTGAACTGTTGGAGGAAAGCACATCACCCAAGACACCTAGTACATGGATTATGGGTGTCCCTATTGAAAATGCTGCTTTACCACATGTGTCATCTGTGTTACAGAAGTGGCTGATTCCTCAGAAGCTAGGCTGTGGGATTCCTCCTTCTCTGGGAAGGATATTAGAAACTCCAGCAGCTTCAGATTACAACCTCTCTGGAGAAGTACCTTCCCAAATACCATCCGCGCTTTCATTCTATTACAAACAGAATTGACTCCAGTTCTGTGAGTGAAGATGCCATAAGCCATTCCTCATTAAATAACAGTTACATGAGATTGATTTGGCAGTTGGTAAACTCTCCTTGACTTCAAGCCCGGCTTCAGCGGACGATCAGAGCTGGGATCCCCTTGTGCCTTTGTTGACAGCTTGTGGCCAGTCAGCTCCTTCAACATTTCCAGATGTGAGGTAACAACTACTAGGTTTTTAATTTTCCCTTCATTGGTTGATATTTTTCTTATTTGTTAGTTTCTACTCAATGTATAAAAGGTTTAATATTATTATCTGGAAAATAGTCTTGTTAATCAAATAGTCAACTAAGTGCACCTGTGCTTCTCAAATACAGCAAATGCTTTTTGGACTATGTCCTTGATGTTTGCTTCAATCTCTAGCCAAGGATTAGTTTTTTTTTTGTTTATGAAGAAAACGTTTTCCTGAAGACTTGTTCTTTTTTGTTCCTTAAGGAAATGGTTTCCTGGAAGTCGTTTTCTTCAGATTTGTCGTTTTCCTCAGACTTGTTTTTTTTCGGTTTCTGAAGAAAACGGAAATTGTTTTCTCTAGACTTGGTTTTTTATTTTGGTTTCTGAAGAATTCAGACTTGGTTTTTATTTTGTTACTGCACATTTAGAAAGTATTTTCTGCTACGCTACATCCGTGCATTTTGTGAGATATTGAAGTTATCTTGTTTATGACATTACATGCACTGTTTGTTGGGGTAAATCCCTTTGGCCATGGGCATTCTTTCAGGCAAGTATTTCTCACATGACAAGGGTCCTCGCCTGAATCTTTTCAGAGGTCATCTGTCTGCTACTTTATAATCGAATGTTGGACAGCCTGTTGTTCGTTTTCTCAGAATATTGTTGCTTTCTTGTTCCTGTTGGAAGCTATGTTTCTGCTCTTTAATTGAACAGGTATACATGTTACATAAAATATGAATGTCGATCGTGGATTTTAGAACTTAAGAGTTAGATTATTTTACAAGATGTATTTTTTGCATGGTGATAACTTTCAGAGGACTCTCACACAGTGCATAGCAATACTGAGATTTAATTTCTGGACAAGAAATTATGACTGATAACTAAGATTTATGCAGCCTCTTTAGGATTTTGGGATTATCTTTAGAAATTGTTTGAATCTTATGCTGTTGATTAAACTTATAAATCAGCAAAAAAATGCAAAGTAGACTTTTTGAGTGGGACATAGAAAATAATTGTTAATATATAATCATTAAGTTTTCTCTATATTATTACAATGAGTGATTATATCCTAACAATTACAATATAGAGAAAAATCACACTGTAATTAGTGAATTAAAATCAAACCAACTGAAATATATTCAAAAAATGGGAACACAGAGAGTCCCCAGAAATCCTTCAAACTTAAGTTGTTCAAATTGGACTTTTCTTTCCAGCTTTCTCATGGAGTCCCGATTCCCTTCCCTACATCTAGTAAAACACACTTTTTAGAGCAAATAAAACACAGTTTTTAGCCCAAATAATGAAGTCATGCTTAATATATTAATGACCCAAAAGAACTCAGTAATAATACGCACACGTAAATAAATATATAATTTATAAATTATGAGGTAGGAGAAAGAGAAATTAAACCTCCAAATCTACAATCGGTAGCTTCCAATATTGATCTTCAAGCTTGAATTGCCGAACATCTCCTGTTGTTCTTCAATTTGTCTCACCATCTCTATGACACCGCCATCGCAGTCATAGACAACAATCTCTTCAAGTGTCGAAAGGCTCTCTAAGCACGAAGGAATTTCCTCCAAACTGTAAACATTAATCAACACCAACTTCTGCAAACAGTCAAATTGATCATCGCAAGCTGTCCATTTGAAACCTTTAACATAATCTATCTTGATGTATCTAAGTTTTGAGAATTCCCCTTCTTTCATTTCCAATGTGCTCCGTTCGAACCTCACGTGGCAGAATTTCAGAACTTCAAGGTTTGGCAGTTGACCAATTACTGAAATACTCTTCAAAGACAGTTAAATCTGACAGTGATAGTTTTTTCAGAGTATTTGGAAAACTAAACTCCAATTTATTGATTCGCCTGCAGAATATATGGAGTGATTCCAATTGACTCTGAAAGTCGACAATATCTTCATAGTCGAGAAGCCTGCATGTCAACCTACGAAGTTTTGGAAACTTTTTCAAAAGCCTTCCCACTTGAGCTGAAGGAATAACCGCACCAGAAAACGTATCCAGCTCATCTGATATGGGTGAGCTATCAAGACTTTCATTGCTCAAAATACCACCCTTACACCAAAGATACTGTAGTTTTTGCAGATTAAATAGACTACCTGGAAGTAAAAGTTTATCCGTTCCAAACTCAAAATACAACCATAGAGTTTCCAAATTCGAGAGGCGATCTATGGATGATGGGATGTGCTTTATTCTGCCCCCAATTGCCAAGAAGGCCAACTGAACAAGTAGTACTATTTCATCTGGAAAGCCATTCACTAACCAAATACTTTGCAAATCCAACACTTTTAGAAGCTTAAAAGCGTGAATAACAAATGAGATATTTAGCAAGTCTTCTGGTTCTTCGTCACTATCCCATGCTACTGGAGAGCAGTTGAAAAGCAGAGAGTGTGCACCAGGACAAAACAACTGTGATCGCTTGAAATCCTCTGCCTTAGAGCGAATGCATAACCTTTGAAGATTGCTCGGCTCACTAAATGCGAAAAGCTCATCTTGCCCTCTCAGGAAATGGAAAAAATGTTCATTTTTGGCTTTCTCTACACAAAAGTCATGAATCAAATCATGAACGCGACATGTTTTCACTCCACCATCTGATCTTTGACTGGCAACCATAATTAAACTTCTTCCAATCAAATCCTTCAGGTGATCTTCAGCAGCATCTTCATGGTTTTTCACCTCAGTTTTATGAACAAACCCTTCACCTATCCATAAACGAAACAGCTTTCTAACTGAAACCTCTTGATCTTCTTTAAACGCCCCAAAATAGAGGAGGCATGACCTTAGATCGTTCCGTAAAGTTTTGTAACTCAGCTCCAATGTGTTCTTGCAAAGGTCTATAACCGATCCAAGGCCCAAGCTTAAATGATCCAGAATTTCCTTCCGACCCCCTGGCTCTGTAGTGGCTAGAAGTCCAGCAGCAATGACTATTGTCAGAGGTAATCCTTTACAAACTTCAGCAATTTGCACCAAAATTTCAAGAGGCCAACCATATTGAGGTAATAACTTCTTCTGCAATAACTCAAGACTCTCTTCTTTTCCAAGTTGACGAAGAAAAATAGGTTCCTGATCGAGCATACGACGAGGAGCAGCGTCGCTATGACGACTTGTCAAAATAATTCTACTTCCAACAGCATCATCGGGGAATAAGTGAGTCAATCTATTCCACGCATCAAGTTCCCATACATCATCCAAAAAGATAAGATATCTTATTCCCTTCAAACTGCGCCACAGCTTCACTTCTAAATCTTGTTCAGCCGTTTTATGATCAGGACGACTCTTTGGATCAATTTGATTTAGAAGGTCAAGATACACTTTCTTTCTGTTCAATGTTTGCGAAATAGTACACCATGCACGAACTCGAAAATGGTGCATAACAGAAGAATCATTGAAAGTTTTCGTTGCCAGAGTGGTCTTACCTGATCCAGCCATACCCACAATGGCAATAATACGCACACTCCGTGATCCTCTTGTGTGCCGCTCCGTAATTGATCTTGCCTCATCATCAAAACCTACAACTTCATTCGCTTTTGATGGAGTTCTTTGTGATGGCATCTCATTGCTAGTGCCTGTTGCTTCCTCGACTTCAATTTCCTGACTCTTGCCATAAAAACTATTCAACACATCCGCCTTGATTTCCACAATGTCTTTTAGGAGAGAATCAAATGATGTTGAAAGGGAATCTGGAAGGTCACCAACCACCGGCGGGTCAATGAGGCTCTCTATTTTGTTCGCCACTGCCAAAACACGATCCCAAAGAGCTTGAAATTCCTCCTGTCCACTGTGCAGCTCCACAATTTCCCCGGCGAAAGGTCTTAAGAAAACAAGTTCTTGTTGGATAATTTCAACATGGCTCTTGGAAATTAGATCAGCTTTGAAAGATGTGAATGCCATCAGTTTTTCTAATAAAAGATCAAGAAAACCCAACTCATCAGTCCCTGGGAAGTTGAATTTTGGTATTTGTGGATCTTGTTGGCCAACCTCTGCCAGAATATTGTTGATTGTTTGTAACAAATCTTGAAACCCTCTACCAGAATATTCTGGATTTGTTTGGTAAAATGGCCAAATGAAGACTGCAGCATCACATAACACGGCTCCAATTTTCAAATCGAACTTATTTGGGTGCTGCTTGAGAACCTTTCTCAAGGATCTAAGTCCTCCATATAGCTCTTTCAATTGATCCACCACACAAGTATCAAGTAGTAGGATCTCCCAGAGATTAGATATAAGAGTATTAAGGACAATTTCCCTTACATAAGTAACAGCATCATCCATGTCTTGAGTTGAAGGAAGTAGTCCCCTTAGAACCTCTGAACCACTTAGGACTTGAATGTAAGCCTCACACACCCGAGGATCAATAGGTTTAATCTTTTGCACTAATGTTGAGATCTTCAACTTCATTTCTTCCTTAGACTTAGACTTAGACTTAGACTCAGAGTTAGACTCATAAACTCCAAGAGCATAAAAGAGGGATGCAGCTTCGAGAGCAACAATTTGAGAGTGAGCTAAGAAATCTTGTGTGGGTTCAAGACTTGCCTGTGTAGCAAGCCAGATAAGACATGAAAGGAATCTCAGTTGCTCTGTCCAGGCTTCTATTGCTTCCTTAAAAAAATAAATGGCATAATATTTAAAATCGGTACTGTAGTTTCTCACAAGACCGTCCACAATAAAAAGAAAGATTTCCATGAGTTCATCTGCTGTAAGAATAAGAGAAGTTGAATTTATGGAGTGATCCAATAGAGTAACGTACCATTTATCTACTTCTTCCTCCAGAGATTGAAACTTAGCTCGGATCTTATTACGAAGCATCATAAGTGACTCACCACCATCTGGATGCAGATCTGATTGAGAGCGTTGAAGGTGAATTTCCTCTGCCCATTTGCGAATAGTATCTTGAATCCTAGCCAAGAAGGATCCCAGACTTGTGTCGTCGGGTAACTTTCTGGCACAAAGAACAAATGTTTTGAGATTCCATAACCAGAATACTAACTTCCCTACATAATAACCAGCGCGTTCTGTTAGAAACTCCAAATCATAAATGGCAGTATCAATGCAAGTAACGATGGCGGAGGAAGAGGCGGAGGCCATCTTGTTCTATGAGAAGAGAAAACCGAATGGAATGAGAAGATTGAAGAGAAAAAACAAAGGAGACTTGTGGCAGACAAAGGAGATAAGAAGCAGAACAAATAGTAGCAAGTATACTATTGGTGGTATTTGTCATGACAACGAAAGACCAACAACTTTAATTTAATTGCAAGAATAAAGAAATACTCACTGCCATTAGAGAAAGAGTAAACGGCACATTATGTACTTATACTTTGTCTTAATTCACGGTCATGTACTTATAATTTTTTTTAGCCTAAAATATACTTATAGTTTCAAAAATGCATTGGCTATGTCCTTTTTACAAAGGGTTAATTACTCATAACCCTCTGTGGTTTGCGAAAGTTATCGATGATCCCCTATAATTTAAAAAGTTAGGATTAACCCCTCTTGCTTTCCCTAATGCTGTAAAGTGGACGGAAATGTTAAAGCTAACAGTTTTGTTTAAATTTCCACGGAAATGTTAAAGCTAACAGTTTTGTTTAAATTTCCACTTTTCTACCCTTGCATAATTAATGACCTTTTTAATCATATAATATAACTTTAGTTTAAATTTCTAATTTTTTGTTTTTCTCTTTTAAAAATGCATGTCATAAATATATATAAACAGCTATTGAATCTTTGTGAGGCAGAGAGCATATATATCTTATTTGGATGAAATTGCCAGCAATCCTGGAACCTTTAGAGGTCGGTCCTTATATACTGATAGGGAAGGCTATTTTCTGAACAAATTAGGAAAAACGGCAGTTTTGGTCCCTTACGTTTGGCTTAGTGGCGATTTTAGTCTCTCTTTTTTTTTTCTCTCAGTAGTTTTGGTCCCTTATGTTTTTCCTTTTGGCAGTTTTGGTCCTTTTACAGAGAGTTAGAGGTAAAACAAGTAATTTGGGGCGTTTGAAAAGATTGGTTTCATAGGATTTAGGGGCTAAATTCGGTTTTGGGTTTCCCATTTTCGGAAAATTTTGGTTCCATGACTTATTGAATCTTTTGAGAATTCATTCAACCAAAAACCAAAACACCCACAAAGATTTTCTCAAACTCTTTGGGTTTATTTTTGTTGGGTTAATTGAAACGCCAAGACTTTGATGGCTTTGTAATTGAAGGAAATGTTTTCCTTTTTCAGATTATATTGTCAATTTTGTCTTCGGTTTTGAGTTCTTTACGAGGATTCACCCAATTTCTTCTGCTCTTCTACTTTGGGTTTCTTCGAATAGGTTGGTGCATTTTTGTTGGGTGTTTTAATTTTGTGGTTGAAAGAGGTGTTGATAGTTGAAGGTTGGTAGTTATGGAGTTGGATATGTGGGGGTGGACCGGTGGTGAGGAAGAAGAGAGAAAGAAGAAAAAAAAAAGAAAAAGGAAAATTTGGATTTGCCCCAAAAATTTGGAAAATTATTTAAACTCCCCAAATTACCTGTTTTACCTCTAACTCTCGGTAAAAGGAGCAAAACTGCCAAAAGGGGAAAACATAAGGGACCAAAACTGCTGAGAGAGAAAAAAAAGGGGACTAAAATCGCCACTGGACCAAACGTAAGGGACCAAAACTGCCGTTTTTCCGAACAAATTATTCAGAAAATCTAAGTACACAGATATAGTTGATGTTAAACATATACTGTGCTTGTCTTTATGTGTTGATGAAGGTTCCAAAATAGATATAGATCAAGCATGTGAAAGATTATCGGCATTATGAGAGTTCTTATCCAGTTTAGGAAGAAGATGCTTCCCTGAACTATGATGATCCTTGTGTTTTTCTTTGGTTTATGAAGAAAACGATTTCCAACAAGCCGTTTACTTCAAACTTCATTTTTTTTAGTTTTTGAAGAAAATGATTTCCTGGAAGTAGTATTCTTCAGACTTTGTTTGTTTTTTGTTTCTGAAGAAAACGGTTTCCTGGAAGTCGTTTTTTTTCAGAATTTGTTTGTTTTTTGTTTCTGAAGAAAACGGTTTCTTGGAAGTCATTTTTTCAGACTTTGTTTTTTTTTTTTAAAGAAAACGGTTTTCTAGAAATCGTTTTCTTCAGACTTGTTTTTTTGTTTCTGAAAGAAACGGTTTCCAGAAAATATTTTTCTTCAAATTTGGTTTTATTTATTTATTTTTGGTTTGTGAAGAAAATGATTTCCAAAAAATTTTATTGCTTTCTAAAACCAATGCTGCAGGTTATTCGATTGTGGACTATAATGCTTACTTGGAGTTACGATCTGAGGTATCGCAAATGATTAAGACAGCTGCTAAGCTGCATTACTTCTCTTTCATCCAATTTTGTTGCTATGGCTTTTGTTGCAGCTAACCAGTTTGTTTCCTATGAACTTTGGAAAGGTGGAGAGTTTCAGAGTCATTTATACTCGTAGATAAACACATTTGTAACTACTTAAATTAGTTTAATCACTCGTTAGTTTCATTGTGAGATATTCATTGGAATGGTAACAAAACTTTTTTCGTAGGCTACTGAGTGTTTTCATTTCAAGTATAAGTTGTACATTTTGAATTATTTTTAAGAACGAGTGAATAATAGTTAGAAAAAAAAAAAGGAAAATTAGTAAAGTTTGGGTTGCATAAAAAAATCACAAATAAAGCCCATTCAAATAGGCTTGAAAGCCAAGGCCTACAGCAATGTCTTTGATTTATTGACACCGTAGAAAGAGATGTGTGCAACGATTTTTTTTTTTCTTTTATGAAAAAATAGAAAGGGTAAATTCATCAAATTTTAAATTATTTATAGGGTGATATCTGTGCAATAATTTACCATTCAAAACAATTTATAAGTAAACATCTGCAAATTTGCCCATATAATAAGATATTTGACCATAACATTACCTTTTTAATATACCTCTCATAAGTTATATTGGAAAATTCACTTTCATATTTTTTTATTTAAAAAAAATAATAATAACATTAATGGACTAAACATTGACAAATTAACTATTTCAATTAATGTACCTTAAAATTCATAATAAGTTATAAATTTTTCAGACACTCATATATTTTTAAAAACACATTTTTGCCCTATCTCAATACTATTTCAATGCAAGGAGTATGATGGACCATTTTATGCACACTTTTTGAGGGGTAGTTACAACTTACAACTTGCACATTTCCAATAAATTACCGAAACACACTACTATTTTAATTTACAGGTAGACAGTAACTACAAACACAACACCGCCTAGTACACTTACTGCTAATAATGACTGAAAATATAGCTAAGCTCAGCAAAAAGGGCTCGTTTTCTTCTTCTTCTTTTTCAAACTATCCCAAGAATTGCAGGATCGTAATAGACCAATGCACAATATGGATAACAAATAAACTAGCTTGCTTCACGCTCTTGACTATTTCACCGGGAACCGCGCGTGCCGTAGATTGCATCTCATACTAATGGTTACGCACAACAATTCCTAGTACAGAGATTCGAGAGAAGACCAGAAACCTGTGGTATTTTGCCAAAAGCATCATCTCATCTGGTCAGGTCGAAATGCCAGAGACACACACCGATCCCTGCAAATTTGCCAGAGATCGATCAACTTTGGAACGGTATAAGATAATAGAGTGCATGTACATGGAGGAATTGCAACACACTTTCCCACATCAGATTCTTTATACCACCAACCATGTACCACAACCCGATAGAATCAGCTATGTTGAATGTTACTCTAATTGAACAAGAGAAGTATTCACCTTCATAGAGTCAGTAAAGTGATTGTTATGACCTTGGAGATGCAGGGACTGGTAATGTTAACAATGGCTTCTTGACAAATGGATGATCCAACAATTGAGCAGCGGTAGGTCGAGCATCAGGATTTACTTGTAAACATGTCCGTATAAAATCCTGGGCATCTCCTGATAATGTATCAGGAATAGGAGGAAGTTCACCCCTGCCGATTCTGAACAATGCTGGCATCTGTACCAAAGAGAAGTCAAAAGACAGATTACAACTAAAAGCTTTCATGCACTAATTTTGAATATGAGATTATGACCGAAACAAAATGAAGAATATCAATTCTCACAAACATATATATATTTTGCATTTTATCCAGTTGTATGTGAGCATGATGTTGAAAATGCCGCAACAAGAGAACAAAAAAGTACATATTGCAATTATATCAAAGAGACAAGTTAAAAAGATACAGTATATTTCACGCGTACCCATTCCAGATGAGAGTATGGAATTCGACCAGTTAACATCTCTAATGCTGTGCACCCAAGGCTCCATATGTCAGCAGCAGTCCATACCCTTGAGTTTTTGCTCTCACAACCTGATGATAGATATGGTGTTTTTACAATACAGAAACATGTGGATTTGTGCTTTAAAGATTCAAACACGAATTTGAATTTCAATCTGGCAGCATGCAAGTGAAGAAGTTTCAAATAGATAGAGACAAAATAAGATCAGTCGGGTTTAGGGGGCTTCTGTTAGAGAAGTCCAGAACATATGTAATGTTTTCCATCCAATGAAGGAAAAAGAATTCCAAATGATTGTTTTCCCCCAAAAATTGCCATAGTTTGCTGCTAACATTGGTCCTCCTCTTGGAATACAGTTAGAAATTTGAATCTAAATCTTTGGTCCAAGGGAGTTAATATATTTCATCTGAAGATCCTTCTGATATGATATTCAACTACCACCAACTTAGATGAATAACAAATAACATAATGAAACAGAGCCGGGGTTCAGGGAAGAATTATATAGCCGGGCCATTAAGGCTTGAGGTACGCAGCCTTACCAAATATTTCTAGAAGAGTTTGTTTCCGCAACTTGAACCCATGACCTCATGTCATATGGCAGCAGTTTTTGACCACTGTGCCAAGGTTCTCTTTCAAGGGACAAATAAATCCACCTCCTTTATTATTATCCTTATCTTTCAAGGAATTTCAAATGCTATATCAACTAAGAAAGACAAATAATAACCCACTGAGCAACAGGATTGCTTTCATGCCAAACCGTAGGAAAAATTACACAGAGAAACTGTCTAACCCTTCCAAAGAAAAGGTGAAATATTGAGATCTTTGGAACATAAACACTAGATAGTAAGTATGAAAAAAAATTATTCAACTAATAATAAGATTTTAATCATTTCCATCACCTGTGGACCAAATTTTGTTGATGAAGATAATTCAATCCGCTCTGAGTATCTGCCTTGTGTATACAGAGACTTGAGAATCCCGCAGGTTATATTTTTGGTACAGTCTTGAAAGAGAGCCCTTAGTTACAAGCTCTTGGAAGATATAGAGTTTGCTATCATCTTGGAAACAGGAACTTTTGTTCAGAAATATAAAAAATGAAGCCAAAATTCTATATTTTGTGAGATAATAAGAAGCTTGAATAGGGTTAAATAACACGGACAAACAAAGCTGTAGGCAGTAGGGACTTCCTTCCAGAATTCCAAGTTCATATATACTAACCTCCCATTGAGTAATTTTATTATTGCAACTTGTTAGTCAAGCTTTAAAGCCTCTACTGAGCAACTTGAAGTCTACGGTACAGTTAATGCCATTGTCAAACTATTGATGAGGACAAAAAAATTAAGAGCAAAGTCAGAACTTTTTATAGATTTCATCCCTATCACATGCCCGAGGGTGATTAAGCTTAACGAGTATCCCCCAAAGCTCCAAAGGCAACATAGCAGATAAAAAAGGAGAAGTAGAAAAAAAGAGAATGGAACAACAAGCTGAGGATATCAGGGGCATACCCTCTCTGTGCCAAGATCTATTGGACAATGTTTTCATACTGGAATCGACTTAAAAGAGAAATCTCCTGAACCAACCAACAACCATGACATCAATTCAGAAAGATAAAGTAAACGGAATTCCACATTAAAAGAAAGAAAATATGAACACATAACCTAAATTCTAATTGAGAAAAGAGTGAAATCTACATAACTGAAAAAATATAGCAAATTAGCCACCCTGCTCAAGTTGATAAATGCTTTGCCTCCCTAGTCTTCCTCGATCAAGTAAAGAAACCTCCTTGACCGCAAAAAAGAACCCATCACTGCAGGACAGTAAACATTGCAAGAAATGATATTAATCCTTAACTAGTCATATAGCAAGTTCGGTAGAATAAATCAAACATCCAAACAGACAGGATAGTGAAGATATGTTCCAGTAAAGGGGGACAGTTCGATTACAGGACAATATTGTTAGTGTTCCGGCATGCGAGGATGTGATGTAATGAATAAGATGCTACATTTCACTGTGGGAAAAAGACTGTCAATCCCTTTCCTTAATTCCATTAACCTGTTTGTATTTTTCCTGTGCTGCAGCCCAAGTTTGGTAAGGAGATTGCATACTTCCAAGAGGTTGATTCCTTTGAACTGTTGGAGGAAAGCACATAACCCAAGACACCTAGTATATGGATTATGGGTGTTCCTATTGAAAAGGTTGCTTTACCACATGTGTCATCTGTGTTACAGAAGTGGCTGATTGCTCAGAAGCGAGGATGTGGGTTTCCTCCTTCTCAGGGAAGGATATTAGAAACTCCAGCAACTGGTGTGAAATCTATAGCTTCAGATTACAACCTCTCTGGAGAAGTACCTTCTCAATACCATCAGCGCTTTCATTCTATTACAAACAGAATTGACTCCAGTGATGTGAGTGAAGATGCCACAAGCCATTCCTCATTAAATAACAGTTACATGGGTTGTGGAGAGATTGATTTGGCAGTTGGTAAACTCTCCTTGACTTCAAGCCCGGCTTCAGTGGACGATCAGAGCTGGGATCCCCTTGTGCCTTTGTTGACAGCTTGTGGGCAGTCAGCTCCTTCAGCATTTCCAGATGTGCTTTTGACTTACGGCTAACTACTACTAGGTTTTAAATTTTCCCCATCATTGGTTGACATTTTTCTTATTTGTTAGTTTCTACTCATTGTATAAAAGGTTTAATATTACTATCTGGCAAATAGTCTTGTTAATCAAATAGTCAACTAAGTGCACCTGTGCTTCTCAAATACTGCAAATGCTTTTTGGACTATGTCCTTGATGTTTGCTTCAATCTTGAGCCAAGGATTAGTTTTTTTAATTCTTTGGTTAGTGTTTAGAAAGATGGCATTCCTTGATAAGAAAACCGAAAGGAATGAGAAGATTGAAGAGAAAAAACAAAGGAGACTTGTTTACAAAGATGCTTGAAAAGGCTCATTGGAAAAGTCATAGTAGGGCTGACATCAAGTGGATAAGGAAAGTCTTAAGAGTTATTTAAACTTCTTTCAGCCTCTTATATTGCTTACCGCTTGAATATCATGAACACGACTTGTTCTTGTACTTCAAATAAATGGGTAGGTGGGCTGTTTTTATTTTAATTTTTTCTTATTGGTAAGAGCTTGTGTTTTTTCTCTTTATCTCTTTTGAACTGGTATTCTTAAGATGAGAATGTGTAAACATCAAACTCATCAGACGAAATTGCGTCTGGCTATAGGGTGATACTGTGGGCAAGGTTGTTCATTTCAATGGAGAATTCCGAGTGAACGGGGAACTGCAAAAGGTAAAGAGGTTAACTGTTTTCATTTTCATTCTTATGCAAGTGAAATATCTTAAATTCAAGGATATGAGTGGATGGGGATTTCTGGTTTTTCCATAATCCCCTTGCTGAAACTTTGAGATAACTAAGCTGTAGTTCTGTCGAGACTATCTCTTCCCTTTACATACATGCATCACTTAGATGATATGAGCCAAGTTGCAAGTTGAGGATTCTAAGTATGGTGCTTCACTTTTTTTTTTTCTGGTTTCCCAAACTTATTACATCTAACAGTTTTTTTTTTTTCTTTTTTTATCATCCCCTTTCTCCTTATATGCGATGCCAAGTAGTTTTTTGATTTTTGTTAACTGTTATTAGTTTCTTTCTCATCTATTTTGACATGCTTCAGCAAGCTGACGAGCTACTTGAGGAGGTCATGCTTTCCTGCAGTGTTAATCAGCTAAGGAGTTGGGAGAATCATGTTCTCAATGCCTTTAATTACTTCATACAGACCGTAGAGTAAGTTCATCTCTCACTATTATTCGTGTTGTGGGTTTTGTACATAACAATGTCAGTACTTGCGTGATGCAGAACCTGCTTTTGTGGGAAAATAAATGTTGTCTGCAATCATGTTTTTATTGATGAGAGTCCAACTGTTCTATGACTGAAAATTTCTTGAAATACGATTAATAAGAGCCTGGGACGGGATGTAAAGCATGGTTCAGAGAATGATGCAGTTTCCTGAAAATCAGGTTCCTCATTTTGTGAACTTGTTGAACTCAATTGTCAAAGGGTCATGTTACTCAGCACATTTGTTAATTCCTCCTTATATCTTTCCATACAGAAATATTTCTTTACATGTTTCTCAGCTGATTTTTTGATCATATTCCAGTTAGATAACTTAAGATATTTTGTTCAGTGCTATGCTGTTTTTGTTCAAGATCTTGAAAGTTTTGTGCTTCTTAACTTTGATGAAGTCCGAAGCTCCTTGGTTCAGGTAAAAATACTGTCTCTTTCATATCATTGGTAGTTTTGCGCTTTGCCTGCTGAATAGTCTCTTCCGTAGGTAACTCTTGCATTGGCTGTAACTGAGTCGGCGTATGAATTTGAGCATCGAGATCTACACTGGTCTGGTTGTGATGCTATTGACATACACTAGTACAATGTTTTTACTTGCAAGTTAAGATTCCTTTTTGCTTGTTGCAGGGGAAACATTCTCTTGAGTCGGAAGGGCTCTGAAATGCTTTCTTTCACACTAGAAACATATCAGAAGATGAGAGAGTTTAAGGGAAGGTAAATAGTTTTGGTTTATGAAGAAAACGATTCCTGGAGTAGTTTCTGAAGAAAGCGATTTCCGGAAGTCGTTTCTTGCAGACTTCTTTTTTGTTTCTGAAGAAAAATGATTTTCTGGAAGGTGTTTTCTTCACACTTGTTTTTTTTTTTGTTTATGAAGAAAACGATTTCCCGGAAGCCATTTTGTTCAGACTTTTTTTTTTTTTTCTGAAGAAAACGATTCTCTAGAAATCTTTTTCTTCAGACTTGGTTTTTTTTTTTTTTTCTGAGGAAATGTTTTCCGGAAAGACGTTTTCTTCAGATTTTTTTTTAGTTTCTGAGGAAAACGTTTTCTTGGAAGTCGTTTTCTTTAGACTTGCTTTTTTGGTTCCTAAAGAAAACGATTTCCTGGAAGTCTGTTTCTTCAGATTTGTCATTTTCCTCAGACTTGGTATTTTTCATTTTCTTTAGACTTGGTTTTTTATTTTGGTTTCTGAAGAATTCAGACTCGGTTTTTATTTAGAAAGTATTTTCTGCTACGCTGCATCCATGCATTTTGTGAGATATTGAAGTTATCTTGTTTATGACATTACATGCACCGTTTGTTGTCGTAAATCCCTTTGTTCATGGGCATTCTTTCAGTTTCAGGCAAGTATTTCTCACATAACAAGGTCATCTGTCTGCTACTTTATAATCTTATGAGTTGGACAAACTATTGTTCGTTTTCTCATAATATTGTTGCTTTCTTGCTCCTGATGGAAGATATGTTTCTACTCTTTAATTGAACAGGTATACAAGTTACATAAATTATTTTACAAGATGTCTTTTTTTGCGTGGTGATAACTTTCAGAGGACTCTCACACAGTGCATAGCAATACTGAGAGTTAATTTCTGGACAAGAAATTATGACAGTGATAACTATGATTTATGCAACCTCTTTAGGATTTTGGGATTATCTTCAGAAATTGTTTGAAGCTTATGTTGTTGAAACTTATAAATCAGCCAAAATGCTACTCCATCCGTCTCATTCAAAGAGTTCACTTTGTATAACTATTTTTTAGTAATACAAAGTTGACTATTTGAGTCGGACATAAAGATCAATTTTAACATATATAATCACTAAGTTTTCTCTATATTATTACAATGAGTGATTATATACTAACAATTACAATATAGAGAAAAACAAAACTGTAATTAATGAATTAAAATCAAACCAGCCGAAATATATCACTAAACTGATATTCCCTTTCAATCAAAAGTTTATTTTTAGAACATTAATCAAGTGTTAAGTAACAATTAAATTACAGATTAATAGTAAACTTTTCTTGAATGCATTGAACAAAAATCACAAACAGGTTCGAAACGATAAAAGAAAACCATCTCAATTCCGCATACCATAGGAATAAAAGCAATCTGAAAATTATTCAAAACAGTCTCCCCAAAAATCCTTCAAACTTAAGTCGTTCATTATCAAGCTTCAAATTGGACTGTCCTTTCCAGCTTTCTCAGCACTCTGTCAATTTCTGTCCTTCATTTCCATTTCCTATATCTAGTAAAACACACTTTTTAGCCCAAATAATAAAGTCATGCTTAATATATTAATGACCCAAAAGAACTCAGTAACACGTAAATAAATATATAATTTATAAATTATAAGGTAGGAGAGAGAAATTAAACCTTCAAATCTGCAATCGCTGGCCTACAATATTGATCTTCAAGCTTGAATTGCCGTACATCTCCTGTTGTTCTTCAATTTGTCTCACCATCTCTATTACACCGCCATCGCAATTATAGACATAAATCTCTTCGAGTGTTGAAATGCTCTCTAAGCACGAAGGAATCTCCTCCAAACTGTCAACATACATCAACACCAACTTCTGCAAACAGTCAAATTGATCATCGCAAGCTGTCCATTTGAAACCTTTAACAGAATATATCTTGATGATTCTAAGTTTCGAGAATTCCCCTTCTTTCATTTCCAATGTGTTCTGTTCAAAACTCACGCGGAAGAATTTCAGAACTTTAAGGCTTGGCAGTTGACCAATCACTGAAATACTCTTCAAAGACACAGTTAATTCTGACAGTGTGAGTTTTTTCAGAGTATATGGAAAACTAAACTCAGATATATAGGCCCTGCGTCGATCATACATTATATGGAGTGAGTCCAATTGACTCTGAAAGGCGACAATATCTTCATAGTCGAGAAGCCTGCATTTCAACCTAAGAAGTTTTGGAAACTTTTTCAAAAGCCTTCCCACTTCAACTGAAGGAATAACAGCACCAGAGAACGTATGCAGCTCATATGAGATGGGTGAGCTATCAAGACTTTCATTGCTCAAAACACCACCACCAATACCATCATACTTGGAAAGGCTTATGTAAATATACTGTAGTGTTTGCAGATTAAATAGACTACCTGGAAGTGAAACTTCATCATATGCATCCAGAATTAGAGTTTCCAAATTGGAGAGGCGAGCTATGGATGATGGGATGTGCTTTATGTCGCCATTAATTGCCAAGAAGGCCAACTGAACAAGTAGTAGTATTTCATCTGAAAAGCCATTAACTAAATAAATAGTCTGCAAATCCAACACTCTTAGACGCTTAAAGACCTGAATAACAAATGACATGTTTTGCAAATATTCTGTTTCTCCGTCTCTTTCCCATGCATTTGGAGAGCAGTTGAAAAGCAGAGTGTGTGCACCAGGACAAAACAACTGTGATCGCTTGAAATCCTCTGCCCCAGACCGAATGCATAACCTTCGAAGATTGCTCTGCTCACTAAATGCTAAAAGCTCATCTTGCCCTCTCAGGAAATGGAAAAAATGTTCATTTTTGGCTTTCTCTACACAAAAGTCATGAATCAAATCATGAACGCGACATGTTTTCACTCCACCATCTGATCTTTGACTGGCAACCATAATTAAACTTCTTCCAATCAAATCCTTCAGGCAATCTTCAGCAGCATCTTCATGGTGTTTCGCCTCAGTTTTATGAACAAACCCTTCAGCTATCCATAAACGAAACAGCTTTCTAACTGAAACCTCTTCATCTTCTTCAAACGCCCCAAAATAGAGGAGGCATGACCTTAGATCGTTCCGTAAACTTTTGTAACTCAGATCCAATGTGTTCTTGCAAAGGTCTACAACCGAGACAAGGCCCAAGTTTAAATCATCCAGAATTTCCTTCCAAACCCCTGGTTCTGTAGTGGCTAGAAGTCCAGCAACAACGACAATTGTCAGAGGTAATCCTTTACAAACTTCAGCAATTTGCGCCAAAATATCAAGAGGCCAATCATTTTGAGTTTGAGGTAATAACTTCTTCTGCAGTAACTCCAGACTCTCTTCTTTTCCAAGTTGACGAAGAAAATGAGGATCACGATCGAGCAGATGACGAGGAACAGCGTTGTGACGACGACTTGTCAAAATAATTCTACTTCCAACAGCATCGTCGGGGAATAAGCAACCATCCATGGTCAATTTATTCCATGCATCTATTTCCCATACATCGTCCAAAAAGATGAGATATCTTCTTCCCTTCAAACTGTGCCGTAGCTTCTCTGCTAAATCTTCTTCATCTGTGTCATGACTCATAGGATGAATTTGATTTAGAAGGTCAAGATACACTTTCTTTCTGTTCAATGTTTGCGAAATAGTACACCATGCACGAACTCAAAAATGGTGCATAACAGAAGAATCATTGAAAGTTTTCGTTGCCAGAGTGGTCTTACCTGATCCAGCCATACCCACAATGGCAATAATACGCACACTCCGTGATCCTCTTGTGAGCCGCTCCGTAATTGATCTTGCCTCATCATCAAAACCTACAACTTCATTTGCTTTTGATGGAGTTCTTTGTGATGGCATCTCATTGCTAGTGCCTGTTGCTTCCTCGACTTCAATTTCCTGACTCTTGCCATAAAAACTATTCAACACATCCGCCTTGATTTCCACAATGTCTTTTAGGAGAGAATCAAATGATGTTGAAAGGGAATCTGGAAGGTCACCAACCACCGGCGGGTCAATGAGGCTCTCTATTTTGTTCGCCACTGCCAAAACGCGATCCCAAAGAGCTTGAAATTCCTCCTGTCCACTGTGCAGCTCCACAATTTCCCCGGCGAAAGGTCTTAAGAAAACAAGTTCTTGTTGGATAATTTCAACATGGCTCTTGGAAATTAGATCAGCTTTGAAAGTTGTGAATGCCATCAGTTTTTCTAATAAAAGATCAAGAAAACCCAACTCATCAGTCCCTGGGAAGTTGAATTTTGGTATTTGTGGATCTTGTTGGCCAACCTCTGCCAGAATATTGTTGATTGTTTGTAACAAATCTTGAAACCCTCTTACCAGAATATTCTGGATTTGTTTGGTAAAATGGCCAAATGAAGACTGCAGCATCACATAACACGACTCCAATTTTCAAATCGAACTTATTTGGGTGCTGCTTGAGAACCTTTCTCAAGGATCTAAGTCCTCCATATAGCTCTTTCAATTGATCCACCACACAAGTATCAAGTAGTAGGATCTCCCAGAGATTAGATATAAGAGTATTAAGGACAATTTCCCTTACATAAGTAACAGCATCATCCATGTCTTGAGTTGAAGGAAGTAGTCCCCTTAGAACCTCTGAACCACTTAGGACTTGAATGTAAGCCTCACACACCCGAGGATCAATAGGTTTAATCTTTTGCACTAATGTTGAGATCTTCAACTTCATTTCTTCCTTAGACTCAGAGTCTTCAACTCGAAGAGCAAAAAAGAGGGATGCAGCTTCGAGAGCAACAATTTGAGAGTGAGCTAAGAAATCTCGTGTGGGTTCAACACTTGCCAGTGTAGCAAGCCAGATAAGACATAAAAGGAATCTCAGTTGCTCTGTCCAGGCTTCTATTGTTTCTAACAAAAGAATGTACGTATATGTAAGATCGAAGTAGTCTCTGACTCGACCGTCCAAAATACAGAGAAAGATTTCCAAGAGTTCATCTGCTGTAAGAATAAGAGAAGTTGAATTTATGGAGTGATCCAATAGAGTAACGTACCATTTATCTACTTCTTCCTCCAGAGATTGAAACTTAGCTCGGATCTTATTATCAAGCATAATAATAAGTGACTCACCACCATCTGGATGCAGATCAGATTCAGAGCATTGAAGGTGAATGTCCTCTGCTAACACCCGAATAGTATTTTCCATCCTAGCCAAGAAGGATCCCAGACTTGTGTCGTCGGGTAACTTTCTGGCCCAAAGAACAAATGTTTTGAGATTCCGTAACCCAAATACCAGATTAAGGAAACCCTTCTTTTCATAATAACCATTGCCTTTTTTCAGAAACCCCAAATCATTAATGGCAGTATCAATGCAAGTAACGATGGCGGAGGCGGAGGCCATCTTGTTCTCTGAGAAAAGAAAACAGAAAGGAATGAGAAGATTGAAGAGAAAAAACAAAGGAGACTTGTGGCAGACAAAGGAGAAAAGAAGAATAACAACTAGCAAGTATACTATTGGTAGTATTTGTCATGACAACGAAAGACCAACAACTTTAATTTAATTGCAAGAATAAACAAAGACTCACTTGCCATTAGAGAAACAAATAATTGTACTGTCAAAATATTAAATTAAAAATAGAAAAGTCATTTACTGGTTCGTAGTTTTTCTCTCTAGTAAGCTAGAGCTGCTTTTCTCCTCAATCAAGTGGGGTTTTCTCAAAATATTTGTTTCAAGGATCTGATTTCTTAAGTCACGGGTTGCATCATGAGTAGTTTGTCGGAGATAATACAACAACTTAGGAGAGTCCAGCTGGTGGAGGAAGAGTTGGATGCAGTAGAAATAAGCGAAGAAGAAATTAAACAGGGGTTAGCGGACTGCAACAATAGTTTGGCAGATTTGTAGCATCGAAAGAGATCAACTTAAAAGAGCTAAGGGAGGAGCTTTTCAGAGCTTGGAAGATAAAGGGGCTGAAGATATTCAAAGTGCAGAGTGATATTTATCAAATATTTTTCTCTTCTACAGAAGACTTACAATTCGTGCTTCAAAAGGGCCCGTGCCCCATGGAACGTGGAGAACAACCTTCTAATTTTGAAGCAATGATATCCAGGTATTAAGGTGCAGGAGGAAGATTTTGATCACATAACTTGTTCTCGTGCATGGTTTAAAACAAAAGTTTAGCAACAGTAGAAACCACAGAATAACCTTGGCCCTCCAAAGTTTCATTTGATCGTAATTGTGAAAACTTATGTTCAGTTCTAATTGAATACATGGAACCTAATTCCAGCATCCCAAATTCAAATGTCAAACTCATTTATAGTGGCAAAAGCATCTAAGAAAAGGTTTAGATTTCCAACTAAATTAGCTTTTAAACAAAAATCAGCAGAAGTTCTAACATTTCCTCCAACAAAGTTCCAGTTTCACTAGAGTTTCATATTTAAATATTGCTTAAGGAAAACTCTCCAGTACTCCCCAAAGTTTCTATCAAACCAATGACTAGTAAAACCAAATTTTAAGACCCTAACATTTTGGAGAAAGCATAAACAAAATCTGCAATATTTAGCATTCAAGCAGACCAATTTCCTAAATCCTAGTTAGCTTTCTTTGCTCTGTTGTAGAAATAAGGTTTCAGCCAAGTACAATCCACCTATCTTAGCTATAATTTGATTCCGTCAAAGATCCTACAGTCTAGCTCAAACTTTACTTCACTAAGGAATTTTCACAAGCAACTTATAGGCAGTCAACCTTCAAACTAAGCTCATGAACAATTGTGTGATGCTTACTCCCCCAAACTGTAAAGCTTGGTCAATAGCCAATTTAAATGCATTATTACTAATCCATTCAAAGTCTCAGCATATTAAACATAACCTGAGAACCCCCCGTTTCTTGATTTGTGGATTCTTGATATTTTAGTGTCTGTTAATCTCAGAATTCAATAATCAAATATTCAGATTGTGAATTCAATACGAATTTCTATCTTGAGGGAATGGAAATTTAAAGAATCAAATACCTATTTCAAAGGTGGCTTACCCACTGGCTTTGTTACTATGCTTACTGATTCTGCTTTCTCCCTACCTCACTAGCAGCTGCAGCCGAAACAACAACCACAGACCAATGACCGCCGCAGCGCAGAATCTCAACTACCATGTCTTTAGAAGAACTCTTGAGCCCCTTTAGATTGGTTACAACACTCACTCGGTTCCACTTTTTCCTCCCAGACCGTTGTTCTGTTTCTCTACTGTTGTGGATGGGTTGGGTTTTGTTCTTGTCTTTTTGTGGATATTACAAAACTTCCTTTCTTGGTGCAGTTGAGAGGGAGAGGAGGGGTGGTGAGCACGGCTCCAAAGATGAAGAACAACACGGCAGTGATGTTGGTTCTGTTACGGTTTACGAAGTCAGGAGAGAATGAGCGAGAAATTATTTGTTCCTGTCTATTCCCTTTTCTTTTCTTTCTTTTTCTTATGGCTTCCTCTCATTTATTTATTTATTTTTATTTCTATTAATATTTTCTTTTCTTTTAATCTTTTTATTTTTAAACCATCAATCTTCCAGATATCATACTTTGACCCAAATTAATATAGAATAGTTTCAACAAAATCCTAAATTATATTTTGACTTATTTTTTTCATCTCAAATAATTCAAATTCACTTTTTTTTACTTTATCTAATTAATTTCATTTCAATCCTAGTTTAGTAAGTACCGATTTCTTTTTAGTCCACTTTACTAGAATCGTCAAGTTTTATTTCTCAAAATTTATTCTTCTAATTACTTCCTACTTCTTATTAAATCTATTTTACAAATTACACATAATCAAGTCGAAGAATCCTATTTTACATAAATTTATTATAAAATATTATTGCAGTTTAACAGATATTAGGTTATGAGATACTGGGTCTCACAGTTGATGTGCCTCCATTAAAAAAATTCTGACTCCGCAAGTACTCAAATTATTCAGAAAAATCTAAGTGCACGGATATAGTTGATGTTTTAAAACATATGTTGTGCTTGTCAGTTTGTGTTTATGAAGGTTCCAAAATAGATATAGATCAAGCATGTGAAAGATTATCTGCATTATGAGGGTTCCTATCCACAGTTGGGTGTTCCTCGGAACTTCTAGTTTGGGAAGAAGATGCTTCACTCAAGTATGATGATCCTCGTGTTTTTCTTTGGTTTTTGAAGAAAATAATTTCCAGGAAGTCATTTACCTCAGACTTTGTTTTTTGTTTTGGTTTCTGAAGAAAACGATTTTCAGAAAGTCTTTTTCTTGAGACTTGTTTTTTTTTGTTTCTGAAAAAAATGATTTCTGGGAAGCCGTTTTCTTCAGGCTTTATTTGTTTTTTGGTTTCTGAAGAAAATAATTTTCTCGAAGTCGTTTTCGTCTGACTTGTTTTATTTTTAGTTTTTGAAGAAAACGATTTCCAAGAAGTTGTATTTCTTTCTAAAACCAATGCTGCAGGTTTTTCGTTTGTGGACTATGGTGCCTACCTAGAGTTACGATATGATTCTGAGGTATCTCAAATGATTGAGGACAGCTGCAAAGCTGCTGGTATGCATTCCTTCTCTTGCATCCAATTTTTCTGCTATGGATTCTGTTGCAGCTAACCAGTTTGTTTCCTATGAAATTTGGAAAGGAGGAGAGTTCCACTGTCATTTATAGTCGTAGATAAACACATTTGTAACTACTTAAACTGGTTTAATAATCGTCAGTTTCATTGTGAGATATTCACGGGGACGGCAACAAAACCGTTTTCTTAGGTTACTGAGTATTTTTTCACTTCGAAGTTGTTTGTTTGATTCTATGTTTGGTCAATAATTGAGCCAGTCAGTTTGGGTGTTACACCTCTCTGGTTAAGGTACTTGGGAGCTTACAATGAAAAGTAGTGATGATTCAGTAGCCAAGCTTTTCTTTTCTGCAATTTGCTATCTATCCATCCCACTGCATGTATCCCCTTAAACTCCTTTTGAAATAGTGTTTTAGTTTACTTCAGTTGATGGGGAATATGGGTTTATTTACTCTACAAACTTTCGAGTTTAATGTCATGATATCTTTTTTTTAAAAAATATTTAAGAGAGATTCAATTTATACTATTCCATATTTAGGCCTATTTTTAAATTTAATTATTCCTGCTTAACAGTCATCTTAAAGATTGGTTCGTTAGAGAATTTCAAAAGAAATTTTAGAAATGTTTCAGTTTTAAAATCCTTTTGAAACATACTAGTTGGGTAACACGACGCTAACCCGCCGTGAGTTTAATTTAAGTGCATGATTAAATTTTATGGTTATGTAAAATGTTTTTTATTCATATAAATCAAAATTTAATAATTCTAATTATATTATTCTGATTTACAGTTATATATATGGCCAAATGGTTCAACAAAATGGAGACGTACCTAATACATCGTGAGTTTAAGTTAATTTTTTATTATACAAAATTTAGTGTATCCAATTCATTCCTTAATCAGTTAAACAAAAGTACGGAATAAGAAGTAAGGAAAAATGTCGCTATTACAAATCCAAAAATGTCGCCATTAGAATCTTTGACCATTGAAAAATAAAACAACATATATAGAATACAATTTACTCTCTCTATCCCATTAAAAATGTCTACATCCAAAGTTTATTTTTATTCGAATAGAAGAGTCTACTTTCAATATTTTTACTCTTCTTAATTCTACTAATATAATAATGTGTGATTCATAATTAGTCCACACTTAAAAAATAAGGACATTAATATAATACATGTGGTGGCGAATTAACCAATTTAAGTGTTGTACATACTTGAAAGTGGACTTTTCTAATAAAACAGATATTGTATTAGTTTCATTACAAACATTATATAATTAACTATTAAATTTGAGCACTTATAAATACTCAAAATTTAAGCCTAAAGCTTAAGATGGATGTTAAACACTAAATGATAATTTGTTGAGCGCTAAAATTTTGAGGATTTTAATTGTAACATTCCTGAATTTTGTAACCAAAATTGCCATCTAATCTACATGAATTAGTGAAAAATATCTCATAAATATAGATTATTAAATGATAAATAAGAATTTATTTATAAGGTGATTATAAGTGAGATATAATTACTTAACATTATTTTAAAATTAAAATATTAAAACTTTACAAGATTTCAATTAAGGACTTAGGTAATGAGAAAATTTTGAAGCAAGCTTTTGAGACAAATCAATCAAAATAATTAATTTAAATGTAAACATTGTTTTGAGGAGAGAAAAAGAAAATCGAACATACTTAACGAGCCAAAATAACCTAACCTATTAACTTAATTGATTATATGAATATAAATATTAGAGGGATTAAATTGAATGGATAGGATAGCTCTAAATTTGGATATTATAGTTTAGACCTTATAGTTTTACTTAATACTTATTTAGTTCAAAAAACTTTTAAAAATTGGACTGAAAGTCTAGATTAAACACGGTAAATTATAGAATGGACCCTATAATGTATTAAAATAAAAATATAAGAGAAAGAATAGTTAAAATTATAAATTACAACTACAACTCTATAGTTTTACTTAATGCCTGATTAGCCTTAAAAAAACTTTTATTACTTTATAATTAAGTCCAACACAATTTCCTACCTTCAAGAATTATTCTCTTTTTAACCCAGATAGAATTATTCTCTTGACCTCCACAAACCTCAGGCAACTCATCAAAAGATCTAAGAAAGTTCAGAAAAATTCAGAGAAACCAAGAAATTAAAACCAAAGAAACATTCATTGTCAGTCACAAAGAAAATACCATAACTCGCTCATCCAAAATTGTCTAAGATAACTACAACACAGAAGGTGTGCAACTTCAGGAATATAAAGATTTAAGATTTTTGAACTATTATAACAGGTGTTTATTGAGAGATTCAAATCTTTCTTAATAATATTTTACTGGAGTACATGTTAGACGTAAGTGTTTTAGACGTGTTCTATGTCATGAATTATAGTGTAATTATACTAAGTTTCCTAATTGTATGTTTTCTATGTGATTTAGTATTTCTTTTGAGAAATATAGTTGTATTTTGATATAATTTAGTTGTAATTAGATTCATAATCTGACTCAATAATAATTTAGCCTATAAATACATGTAAGAAATTTACAGATAAATGTCTTTCGACTATGATAGAAAAAAAAAGTAGTTCGGCTCTTTGTTTAGAGAATTTTTTTTCTTTCTCGACTCTCGTGTCGCCAACTTGCACCATCAATGAACATAATTTGTTTGATTTCGGTGGAGCTTTGTTTTAAACAAAGTATTTGTGGGTTTAATTAATTTGGATCAAACATATGGTATCAAATATTGTGTTAATATTGAGATAGTTAAAGATGTCTTTTTCCCTCTATTATATAGTGTCCAGATTTTGTCTTTTGATGACCAAAAAAGAAATTTTGAAACCTAATCTCGACAAATGAAAGTTTTTTAGGGTTATTGAAATTTGGCTTATGATTGAGTCAGGGTTTGAAGAACCAAAATAAGATAAAAGGGTGTTGTTCCCAATAGTCCAAGTGACCTACAAAACACAAAAATAAACCATAAAGAACAAACACATTAATCGTTATAAGGGCTGAGGCGCAGATCTTTCGCTTTCTTTAGATGATTCAAGCCTTCTACAAAGTAACGCGACTTGTCACCCCAGGATACAATAGCCCAACACACAAGTTGTGTTTCTTAACAATCTGTACAACTATTAGGAATTGTCAACTTTTACTAACACATTTTTCTTTCTTGCTCAAGACAAGTATATTGGAAGAATGTGGGATGTTCAAAGCATTTGCATGTGTCTCATGAAAAATCTCTCTTTCAACCCCTCGTGGGTTCAGCTATATACATGAGGAGTGATCTGACCAGTTTTGGACTATTATTTTAGCATCTTTGAAGGCAGTTCTCACGAGCTTTTGCTCAAGTTGTTAGTGTTTTATGCCAGGTTTGGAGAACAGTCCAAATAAGGAGGAAAGACTCTAAAATAAGGATTTTGGAGCAAGAGATGTTCGGGCAGAATGTCACACGGGTTGTGGCCCAAAAAGAAGGAGAAATCTGAAGCCCATTGGAGCAGCTGAAGTTCTAGAATGATCCAGAAATTACTGCAGTAGAAGTAAAAGCTAAAGTTCTAGAAGGTTTCAGAAATTACTGCAGTGAAAGTTAAAAGTAAAAGCTCCAGAAGAATCTCCAGAAAATCAATCGGTTGTTTCCTTCATCTGAGTGATGTGCTGACTTTGTCAAAGATTTCTTTACTCCTTAACTGATGGGATATTTTTACTGAGAGATGGTTATTTTCCTCTCTATAAATAGGGGTGCTCTCTAGGTAGAAGGCATTCAGATCTGCACTCAGTATTCATTTAGTTTCTCATTCTTTATTCACGTAGAGTTTTTTCTTTAGTTATGATAGAGTTAAAATTTCACGATACATTATTCTAGCAGTAGTTCTATTTTATTTGAGAGTTCCTTCCGGCAGGCTACCCATTGCCCAAACGGGAAGAGTCTCCAGTAGCAATTTTCAGTAAAGTATCTCTTTTTCATATTCCATCATTGTCTTCATTTCATGGCTGCTTTAATCCTATTTCGTGAGATGTTTAATTCTATGATCAGCTAAATTCTCTTATTCTAGTATTATGTGAGAAACCTTAACCATTGCATGTATGAAACCAAAGCACGAATTCCAGTCTAATTAACTAGTTCCATAATTGCCTGTGTTTATATGTCTAAAAACTAAGGTCGTATTAAGTCTGATCACCTTAATATAGATCTGGTAGGGCCAGTGAGTGGCACGACTACCAGCCGAGTAGTACAGGTTTAATTGGGTAGTAATCTCTTGAGCATCGTCGAGGGGGGTTACTGGTTTTGGGTTCTTCTTATTCTTAATGCTTCTAGCTTAGTTAATACGGTGATTGCGGGGACTCGCGGCCTGTTAATTAAACTAGATAGGGAAATAACCTTGACTGTGGGGACTCACGGGGGTTATCGATTCATTAAGGGAGAATTGGATTATGATTGCGGGGACTCGCGGTAATCTATAACTAAAACGACATAGGATAATTAAACAGTAAAAGGGGTATATGATTACATGCATACGGTTAAGGTGGATTGCATAATGCTAGGATATTCTTCTTAATTGATTCTTAATATATTTTGCATATTTGGTTTTGCTTATTGCATATTTCTACAAATTCAAGGTCTCTAGGAGACAAACAAGGTGACTGCTAGTCAAGTTTGGTTAATTTGCATGTTAATTTGGAAATTGTGTTGAATTTGCCGTCTCTGTGGATCGACCATGTACTCTGCTGTGCTACCTTTTATTTAGCTAAATTAGTGCAGGTTTTTAACAGTATTTTTACTGCATTTGATAGTCCTACGACGGGTTTATCAAGGAGCAAATGATGAAGACAAAGCTTAACATTTAGTCTGAATATTAAAGCTGGAAAACGGCAGCACTCTCTAATTCCTCAACTGAAGAATTCTCTTTAAATGCATTCAATCAAAGACCGTTTCTCCCAATTACGCATGCAAGAAATCAGCATTCAACTTAATGACTCAATTGACTCTTTAAAACCAATTTAATCACGAATAAAATAAAATTTTTAAGAAACTTTAAGCTTTAATTTTTAAGAAACTTTAAGCTTTAAACTTTAAAAACTACGTACACGATATTAAGCTTTAAGAACTTTAAGCTTTAAGCTTTGATTCAATATTTTAATCAGAATGTCTATGGATAGCACAAAGAGCTTGTTGGAAAATATTATTTAATCCAAACTTGTATTAATTAGGCAATTATATTTGTAGTATAATTTATTATTTATCTGTTTCTTATTTAGTTTAGTGTTTGTTTTGGGTAAACTAGTTGTTTTTGTGATCATTGTAATCACAAAAAAGAAAAACAAAGAGATACAGGAGAAACTGAATAGCCTTCGAGTTGTTTCTCGGCCAAGCTTTGGCTTAGGTGCGCCGCACAGATTGTGTGCGTGCGGGTTTCTTTATTGTTCGTTATTACAAAGAAGTTTTATTCCGCTGTGCGTTAATCTCTCTTAATATTATTTTGGATATATATTATTTTTTATATCCTACAAGTGGTATCAGAGACAGTTGTCAGCTATCAACTTTGTGTATGTAGCTTCCGAATTTGAGAAAATTGAGAAGACGTGAACTTCCATTAATTGAACTAGGGTCGTTGCGGTATCCGTAGAAAAGCCTTGCGCCTTTGTTTAGCAATTGATTGCTTTAATTTCTTGTTCGGTGGTCTGCAGCAAATCCAATCAAGTTTGGTTCATAATTGTGTTTGCCTGATTAATTAATTAATCAAAGTCCGTATAGTGACGTTAATCCATGTGCAGCAATTAGATCAATTGAATTGCTCTATTTTCGATTCTTCATAGTCGAAGCCGGTAGCTCTGTTTGTTCACTCCGTTCGTGGTTCGAGTCCTGTTTTGGCGCAGTCTTCGATTGCAGCTTTTGCGGTTGATCTTTATGGGTGAATTATTTGGGTACTGCATCAGATTTTAAGGAAGTAGTTAAAGATGTCTTCTTTACCTATCATTCATAAGTGTCATGTTTTTGTCTTTGATGGTAAAAATAATTATGAACTCTGGAGTCAACAGATGTAAGATTTCTTTAGAGTTATTGGAATCTAGCACGTGATTGAGACAGACTTTGAGTCAGAATTTGCAAAAAACAAAAAATTCAAGATAAATCAATATCAGGAACAATCGGCTCTGTATTATTTAAGAACGAATGTTAAATTAGACGTATGCAGAAATTTATTTGATGTAAAAACAGCTAAGGAGTTTTGGGAAAAGTTAAAAGTTGTCAATCAATAAAATGAAAAAATTCAAAGAATGATACTGCAAGAGTTAAAGAGACAATTTGAGTTGATAAAGATGAAGTCTGATGAGGCAATGCTTGAAGTTGATGGTGAAAGCTTGGAGAATGGATCTTCCAGCGACAATATAGAGAGCCAAATTATCTTTGAGCAAGAATGTGTCAAGGAGGATGAAGACATTAAAAGTGTTGATTTGGTCAAAGAAGAATATATCGTTTGTTTCACTAAACAAGAGCGAGATATTGAAATTGATGATCACATAGATGAAAGTGATCATGGGATTGTTGAAAGCTCTCTTGAATTGGAGCAGATCAAATGCAGTGAAGTCAACTCCTTATTTGGTGGAGAGTCCGACCAAGTTAAAAATGTGATAGTGAAGCCTTGGGTTTGCAAGGACATTGTTAGGTATGATGGCATTGATGACATTAGCAATGTTGATGGAAGGCTCTGTTCTAAAGATGAATGGATAGATATCAGTGAATTCTTTGATCAAGCTGAAAAATTTGACAAGATGTGCTCAAAATACAAATTTATATTCAAATCAAATTTGAAGGGAACACCTCGAATTTGCGAGGTTGTTATTGAAATTTGCAAGGATGATTACAAGGTTGATGAGAAGACTTGTTTAGATGAAGAATGGGTGGACATGACTAAGTTCCTTGATAAGGATGAGTTTCCACAGAAGATCCATGGCACATACAAATATGTCGATACGATGAGTTTGAAAGCAAATGTGAAGAACTACTACAAAGCGGTGTTGCATGTTGTCTATACTGCGAAAGAGATTTCAATGGAGATTCAAGCTCCTGATGGCGATGGAGCTGATTTGATCCAAGTTTGGTTTAAGGGAGGCTATGTTGGAAAATATTATTTAATCCAAACTTGTATTAATTAGGCAATTATATTTGTAGTAGAATTTATTATTTATCTGTTTCCTATTTAGTTTAGTGTTTGTTTTGGGTAACCTAGTTGTTTTAGGAAATAGTTCTGAATCAGATTAATGGTAGGATTCAGGGATGGTTTAGCCTATAAATAGAGGCATTATGTGATCATTGTAATCACAAAAAAGAAAAACAAAGAGATACAGGAGAAACTGAATAGCCTTCGGGTTGTTTTTCAACCAAGTTTCGGCTTAGGTGCGCCGCACAGATTGTGTGCGTGCGGGTTTTTTTATTGTTCGTTATTACAAAGAAGTTTTATTCCACTGTGCGTTAATCTATCTTAATATTATTTTGGATATATATTGTTTTTTATATCCTACAGAGCTGCCACAGCACCTGAACGCTGGCCCATGCCAGAACCCCAGTCAATCAGACAGCCACAACGGTATCCAGGTCCAGATCCAACAACAGATCAACCCACTTGAGATTCAACCTCGGCTGTCCATTCCCATTTCCACCATTTCCGGTGCCATCAACGTTATTCTTCAACCCATTCTCCTCGATTCCTCCCGCATCTTTGGTTAATGGGTCGCCGTTACCATCCCTTCCATTACTCTTACCATTGGATGCACAGGCAGATAAAGAGAATCTCCGGCGTGGGTATCGGGGTGCGAGAGAAGAGTGATGGAATTTGAAGGGATTCATGAATTGAACGGTAGAACATGACGGTGGGACGGCGGTGTTAGTGCGACAGTTGTTGACAGGGCTCTGAGAGGGATGCAGAGTCAATTTGAAGAAGATGAAAAAATCGTGAGATTCACAAACGTATCGCAATACGTATTGAATCGTGCGGTACGACGAAAAAATTAACGATTCACTACGATTTGCGATACATATGTGCGATATGTATCGAATTTCTTAATTCATGATACGTATCGTACGAGTTTAACAACTATGCTCCACTACCATATAGTAATAAATAATAAATTTTCTCAAGTAAAATACACATATAATACTTGAAATATAGTTAACCAATATCTCAAAATTTTCACATCGACCAAATAAAAAATTATTAATTTTGTTTTCACTGTCTCATTTGACAACTTTAAATCATATAAAATATGAATATATAGCAAACTCATGAAATAATTAAATATCATAATAATTTCATGAAATTTCAAATAATTTCATATATTACAACTCTATGCAAAATATAATATTATTCACATGAGAAATAAGTAACATTTATATGTACTAAATATACCTCCACTATTTCTCAATTTTTAGCTCAATTAAAAACTCATATTTATGTGATTTGTTTTAGTTATATATATGAGCATAACTTAATCATATAAATAATTAGTTTTGTATCCATAATATTTTTCATGAAAAATATTATTTTGTGCTTAACTATACCCCCACTACTTATCATATTTCACCACAATTTAAGACTTCAAACTCAAGTTATTTGTAATAGTGGTATGGATAATAATTTAAACACAAATACACTTCATTTTCTAACCACCAATTAAAAACTCAAAACCTTGCATGTGAAGAGTATAAAATGGTATTTGTAAATAATCAATTTTGCAATATAATTTCAAATAGATGAACATTAGCAAAATTATCTTTGATCACAAAAACATTGAATGACTATAAATTTTAATATTTACTTTAAAACACACAAATAAATATTAATATTGAAACCGATAAACCTTGAATGCATTTAGTTTTCATGGTTTAGTTTTTGTTTCAAATTCTGCAATTAATCGTATTAAATTAATAGCCATAAAGTCATAACTCTCACTTTTGTAACCGATGTAAAACAGTAGCAAACTTTTAGCAAATCACTTTAAAACTAAAATTCATTTGAATTTCTCAAAAAATAGTAATTTACAAACTGATCTTGAGACATAAAAGATTCATCTCATGAATCAAATAATATTTTATTATAATTATTTTTTCATGATCTCAAATTTAAAATATTATCAAAAGATTTATATAATCAAACCTCATTGAAAATCATAAGTTTTGACTCCACTAAATTGTAAAATATTGTAAGAACAATAAAATCCATTAGATTACGAAAGATGATTGCAATGTCTCATGACTCGTGATATTATCTTTATGCATACCTCATGAACACATAAGAGATTTTCAATGTCACCAAAATATTCTCATGCATAAACATCTAACTCATGTTCTGACGATATATTTTGTACTCAATTAAATACATACCTTAAAGTTCCCAAAAAAATCATATATACATGATTTTCGATTCTGCTTAGAAAGCCAGTGTGCCATGACTCAGAATGACTTTTCAAATCACTTGTGCCACTATTGGAATAGACTTTAGAGAGAGTGTTGATTCATCTAAAATTGTTGTTCCCAACAGTCCAAGTGACTTGCAAAACACAAAAATAAACCACAAAGAACAAACAAGTTAATCGGTATAAGGGCTGAGGCGCGGATCTTTTGCTTTCTTTAGATGATTCAAGCCCTCTATAAAGTTTCAACTTTAGTGCAGTAGAGCAATGCGACTTGTCACCCCAGGATACAACAGCCCAACACACAAGTTGTGTTTCCTAACAATCTGCAAAACTGTTAGGAATTGTCAACTCTTACTAACACATTTTTCTTTCTTGCTCAAGACAAGTATATTGGAAGAATGTGGGATGTTCAAAGCACATGCATGTGTCTCCTGAAAAATCTCGCTTTCAACCCCTTGCGGGTTCATCTATATATATGAGGAGCAAATGATGAAGACAAAGCTTAACATTTAGTCTGAATGTTAAAGCTGGAAAACGGCAGCACTCTCTAATTCCTCAACTGAAGAATTCTCTTTAAATGCATTCAATCAAAGACCATTTCTCCCAATTACACATGCAAGAAATCAGCATTCAACTTAATGACTGAATTGACTCTTTAAAACCAATTTAATCACGAATAAACTGTTTCAATTTAAAAGAAAATAGCAGCACAATTTTAGTAAACGAAACTGTTATAAAATTATTTTCATGAAGAAAATTAGATTTTATTTAAATGTTCCAACAAAGGGTGAAAAATTAACAAGTGAAGGAAGCAAAGAATTAGAGAAAAATCGATTTGATGATCAACATGCATGATTTTATTTGAGTTGAATTTGATGTATAAAAAAATCACGAATGCAAAGACAACCAAGGAGTGTTGGAGAATTTTGACAAATTCCAATCAAGAAACCGTGATGTTTGAAGAGTTAAGTTGCAAGAGTTATAGACACAATTTGAGCTGATACAAATGAAGCCTAATAAAAAGGTACAAGAATACATAGATAGAGTAAAATGCATAATTAGGCACATGATAAACAACGGTGATAATGTGCCTGAAGTGCTGATGGTGTCAAAATATCTAGTAGTCTAAATTTGGAAGTAGTAAACATTGAAAGTACCAAATATGATTATGGATTAATATAAGGATTTAAATGTAAACACTATAAACTCCACACTTAAAGTGCATATATTGCTTTTTTTTTTTTTTTTGAAATGAAAGTGTATATATTGTTGTTCAATGGTAATAGACAAATAATATCAAAGTAAAAAAAAAATACTTAATTGTAAGCTTTTATCCTGTAAGGATCAAAACGTAATATATCAAATATTTAAGAGCTAAAAGATAATTTATTTTTGAAAGTTTAACGATTTAAATATAAATTATTTAAACTGGTGCCTTTGGTTTAAAATAAATATTAAGCTTATAATCAAACTCAATACTTGTAAATACATTATCTAACTTTAAGTGACGTAAACGTAATTGTGAAAGTTAAAGAACTTAAATGTACATATGCAGCACTCAAACTTGATAGCATTCCCTGATGATCCTTAGCAAACATCCGCAATGTGCTAGAAATGCATTGGCGACATAATGTAATTGGTAGGAAAGTATTTGTAATAGTTATATGGAGCACCACTGTATGTTTATTGACATTGATCGGTAACCCTTGCATTTGACATGGGGTCTAGTTAGGCCGTCACATATATAACAAATCTGAAAGGGTTGTACTGATATAGACAAACGTTTTGAAACTTTTGGAGGCCTTATGAAGTGTACTTGGTTAATTGTTATGCGTATCAAGTTTTTATAGGTTATGTTGCTAGAGATGTTTACCTTTCAAGTTATTGGTCGAAGGTGAATGTTCTAAAGATAATAATAAAAATTAATTTTGTTATAGCTGTGATAATAATTGTGTGAATTACGAATGTGTGGCTATTTGTACAAATATTCATTTTATTGTTTTTATCCAAATTATTTGAAGGAAAAAAAAAGGAACACATGTAATATTAAAGAGGTTATTTGTTTTATTCAATAGTTAGGTAAAGCCAAAAAAAAGTTTTACTAATAAATAAACATACAAATCCAATTAACGAATTGTTATTTTAGAATAAGAGTGAATTGTTTAGTTCATCACAAATCTTGGCCATGTTATCCAAATTGACCGAACCTTCAAAAATTGGTTTTTTCAGCACAAACCTTTCGAAAATGGAATAAAACACGACATTCCGACTACCTCTCTGTTAAAGACTTAACATAAGTAATTTTTAGAGGGTATATTTGTCCAATTTCATTTTCTTTTGTCTTATCTCTCCATTATTTTACTATTTTTAGAAAATAACCCTCAATTTTTTATATATTCACCACTATATTATACTCCCTCAATTCTATTAGAAGAATCTATTTTGTTGTACTAAAATAGTTCAACAAAGTGGACTCTCCTAATGGAATAGAGGGGGTATATTTTTTTTACATAATATTGATTTTGTTCATTTCCATATTTCTTTCCCTAATACTCCCTCCGTTCCATTAGAAGTGTTCACTTTCATTAATGTACAACTTATTATGAATGTCAAGGTGCAAGACCTAAAATAGATAATTTGACATACTTTATTTGATTTATGCCCTTATTTATTAAGTATGGACTAATTGTGTACCACACAATTATATTAGTAAAGGTATAGGGAGTAAAAATAATTAAATCTATTGGAACAAAAAGTATTTCTCAAACTGGACCCTCCTAATAGAACGGAGGGAGTAGTTATTAATGATTTTTTTTTATCTTTCTATTTCCTAAAAAATATTCCAAAATTTTCAATTATGAAAAGCTTGTATATCATAAAAATATTTTCGAGACATTAGGAAGAAGAAAAACAAATGGAATGCTTGCATTGACAATGATGTTTTGAAGCTTATTCAAACACTTGTTTTTTAAACATATACAATGAGCACATTCTTTTTCTTTTTACTGAATGAAAGATATCAAGATTTCTAACTTTCTAGATCTGATTACAGAATCAATAACAAAAGATAAAGAAATCACCCAAAAAACAAAAAACACAACTGCACCTACATTCTGGCACCAGTGAGATGCAACCTCCAACAAGTCTGCTCCAGTCTTTTAATGCGATGACAAATAATAACCCTACTGCCCCAAGGAGAACGCCATTTATCCAAGATAGCAAGTTTATATGATAGAATTGAATACCCTCTCAATGTGGGAAAAAAAAAAATAATGGCAGCAGATAAAGCTTTTTGTATTAAAAATCTAAGAAATATATCGGCATTTTGAGAAGTTTTGAAGCATCCAAGAGGACAAATTGGTTGCAGAATTTGAAAGAGTATAGCAGTCGAGGATCAGATCCAGAATTGCAAGACTTTAGCGTAGTTGGCACTCCCTTTTCCCCATGATTAATATAAGCAATTGAAAGTTTCAAAAAAGGCAGTCATCAGAGTTTTCAAATGGGCTGAGCTTCATAGTCCTACAATTGGGAAAATCTCACTTTTTGTCCATCTTCTATACTGTCGATATATTTTTTAGCCCATCTTTTGTCTCATTGCACTTTTAGTCCCTGTTCTATGTTTCGTTGCACTTTTCCTTCATCTTCTTTTATGTTTTGGCATGTTCAATGACCTGGTTTTGTAGGTCATTTTAAAGGTAATTGTGTAAATTTTAAAACTGTATTTTGTTCCAAAAAGACTTACAAAATCCTCTATAGCAAGTCACAGGGACTAAAAGTGCAAAAACAAGAAAGAAGATGGACCAAAAGATCAATTTTCTCTTTTACAATTTATTCAAGGTCCAATCATGTGTGAATGAACGACCCAACATTTAGTTGACTGTTCTACGAGGCTATGACTAAAATCCAAATTTATAGCAGATGACATTGCACAAAACAGGTATATTGGAGAGATATGGAAGAGAAAAGAGAGAGTGCAAAAGGAAGCATTGAAGTTTAAGGCCTAAAGTAATCCACTTGATTCCCACAAATTAAATACCAAAAGAATGAAAAGAGAAAACCAAAATAAAGTATTAATTTAACATAAGAATTCAGACTGAAATATTTATAAATATCGGTCAAACAAGCAACCTTCTATTAACGACAAATATTTTGTAATTCACACTCATTAAACTCAGCAAGAGAATTTCCTGTTTGTGTTTCTTTTGGTGTTGTCTTTCTTCCCCTTGTTCTTGGTTTCTCGTTGGTATTGTATGTGTGGAAGAACGAGTAGACCCTGCATTCTTTCTTTCAACTGCTAAAACACCATCAATTGTTCAAGCAATTTTGAAAATTTTGCTTGAAGCTTAGTGAACAGTGGAATCAGGTTTGTTTTTTTTTGTTTTTTTTTTTAGCGTTCTTTCTATTCAATTTGAAATGGCTCAATTTTTTCTTTCTTAATCTGCTTCTTCTTTTGGACTGTATTTTGTTTGCATTTCAGAGGCAAAGTTTCCCTTATGGATCCTACATTTCTTGATTGCTAGAATTGAAGTTTTCTCCCCTCCTGTCCAAGGGGATTTGTATTTCAGTTCTGACAATATAATTTCTGACATTCATTTACCTATATGCCATGAGCTGTTTTTTCAATAATTAATTTAAAAGTAAAATGAGAAATCTCATTTCAGCATGGCATCCATTTAATCAGAATCATGGAAATTTAAGAGGGATGATGTAATTAGGTGGACTGTATTTGTGTCTGACATTGATCATCAGGTCAAATATTGGTTTTCCTAGGATTTTAGAATAACTTGGATGCCTCACGGTTCTTGTCGTTTCAACATATCTTAAAAGCAGGTTACTGAAGAGCAGCTTGCAACTCTTTTTCTTACTTGTGGCTCTTTGGTAATTATCATTTTAACTTTTGGTAGGTTGTAGACTTATAGATACTGTCTATTGCCCATTAATAAGAGGCCTTCCTTGAGTTCCCCCTTTCCTTTTTCGCCCGGGGACTCCTAAATTTAAGGACCGGGGCTGCAAGTAGTATTCGCTTATTCATGAAAATAATTTCAACTGAATGCGCAGAGGCCGAGCTTCATGTAATCTCAGAGCGCCTCTGTTTCATCTTTTTAAACATTGCCATGATATTTTTTATTTTCATAAAAATATCAGTTAGGGGAACTGTACCTGCTATATTTTTTAAAACGTTGGTGTTCCTGCGGTTTCTTACTTGAGGCATTCCTTTTTATCATATTTATGAAGAGTATGCAGAAAAGTTTATTCTTCAGTACAGGTTTATCTGACTCTGAGTTTGTCTTCTTGTTCTGTTTTTTTTTTTTTTTTTACGCTGTGTGCTTAGGCCTTTTATACTTTTTCTAACATTTAGGCGTGATCAAAAGCTTTGAAAAAACATAAGATGAAAAAGCATTTGGTGAATAACGACAGGAACAAAAGCATTTGGTGTGCCTGTGGTTTATTACCTATGGCTGTCTGTTTATTTATCATATTTATGAAGAGTTTGCAGATAAGATTCATCTTTTGTTGTGGTTTTTATGTATTAGTTAGAAATATTTATTGTTGTCAATTGCAGGAGGCAGAAGAGTTGTTGATCTTCCTTTTGTGGTTTGTAGGCAGAAGAGTTACTCTGTTTTTTCTTTCCTTTTCTCTTCCCTTATCCGAGATGTTTTCCATGTATAAATTTCTAATATGGGTTTCCTTAAGGTACTCAATTTTTATGTTCCGAGGGGCTTGCAAGCTTACTGCCAGTTGTATGTATGAGAGGGTGATATCTTTCTTTTTTCAATTTATATTTTTGGTGGCTTACTTAGCATTCTATACCAACATCCTTCCAAGTTTCCTGATTTTGGAACTCTTGTATGGACCCAAGTATTTATTATTATGACCGTTTAAGTTTTGTTGCTGGTTGTGCAGAATCCTCCAATTAATTTGCCCTTTGTTTTGGACTTATAATTCTGGAAATTTGGGTGCTAAATTAATTTGCCCTTTGTTTCTGGAAAGTTGGGTGCTAAATATGAGATGGGTATTGGGCGTATAATAAGGATCTTGTTATTGGCACCGATTCGGGTGAAATTGGTTTTGTGGGCTTCTCCACAAGCACTCCTGAGTGGAAAGTCCACTCAGCAAGCCAATGGAGTTTCTTTTTGTTTTCCCAAGTAATGGTGATGCAAGGTCATCCATCATCCCCATCATTTATGCATACCGTTCAAATAAAGTAGTCATGAAATAATTTATTATATTTTATGTTTTGGTGAATTATTTTTATTGTGTCTTCCTCTCATATGAACACTTTTCACATAATGAACACTTATCACTTTACAATTTAAAAGTAATGATAGATATATCATATAATTCATCACAACTTTTGTATAACAACTCAAGTGTTATGTATTTATTTGTTAATTATATGATATTAGTAATTTGTTCATAACAAATATAACCAATAAATGTATGTCACATGAGTTGTTACACGAAGGTTGTGATGAATTATAAGAGATGTCCATCATTACTCTTTAATTGAAACAATATCTTGTTGTATAAGTAATATTAATAAAATAATTAATGTAAGCATATTATATTCAAATTTGGGAATGCAAGTGTGATGTTTTTATGAATATTATGTTAACTACAGTATAAACACTGATTAAAGTATTGTGTTTAATATTAAAGAATGAATAAATTGAAGAACAACTGCCCAAGTTCATCATTAAATCGTCATATTATTTTAATTTGTGTTTAGATTTATGATTTTTGAGTATTTTATTAACAAAATGATGGTGTATTATTAATAATTATTAAAACTCAGGAGGTCAAATTATAATAATCTTAATGTTTTAATGAAAGTATTAAAACTAACATGGAGAATAGACACATAAAATATTATTACCAAATTTTTTTGTCATTATAACGATAGATTTGCCATAACACATGTTTGGAAAATACAATAACACTTACTGGATACGGAGAAGTCATGAAACACTCGTAAAATTGACGTCTAGTGTACAATGGACTACTCGATAAATCTGAACTAGACATTGTTTCCGTTTCTTGGCTGCCAGAATTTTTTTTTTTTTTTTTTTAAGTTACTGCCGGAGTGTTAATGGTGAACCTCTCTGATTCTGGTTTTGAGAGGAAGAAACAATAAAAATAATTCACCAAAGCATAAAATATATAAATTATTTCATGACTACCTCATTTGAACCATATGCATAAATGATGGGGATGATGGATAACCTTGCATCACCATTACATCATCCATGCATGAATCGTGCATTTGTTGGGAAAACAAAACTAAAATTAAAAAAAAAAACTCCATTCAACTTTTTTTCACGTAATATTTATATTGGGCCTATTTTTTTGTTCTGTTTTGAAAACGGTTTTGGTTTCAACAGTAAATTTAATATATTTTAATCATATTTCATCATTTTTAATACAACTTTTTACTATTTAACATCTACTTTTTACATTTTTAATACATTTTTTAAATTATAAAACTATTTTCCAAAATTTGTTTTTAAAATCGTTTTTAAAACGATGAAAAAGAATAGACCCATTATATAAATGTATGACTTGACTTGCTGAGTGGATTTTCCACTCAGGGGTGTTTGTGGGAGGGGTTTTGTGGGGAGGCCCACAAAACCACTTTCGGGGCACGTTGTCTCGCCCCGAATCGGTGCCAATAACAAGATCCAATATCATCCATATTCATGTCTACATATTTCATATCATGAGCAGACATGGATCTAAATGCACTTACTTGTCACCTATAAACTTTCCTTGAGTAAAGTAGCCAAGGAAAATGAAAAAAATAAAAATAAAAAAAGGGAGGAGGATATGCAACCAAGGATTAGCATACCTTCAAATGCTCTTCAGTTTCTTCTCTATCCTTAAATGCAATTAGGGGTGATAAAGAGCCGAGCCGAACCGTGCTTTGACGTGTTCGTTTATTTATTAATTGAGCCGAGCCGAGCCGAGCTTGTTCATGTTCGTTCTGAGCCCTAAGTGTCATGCTCATCTATTTATAAGGAATTTTCCTTCTAAATCTTCTCTCATTTCCGATGTGAGATTAGGTTAAATTCACCTCAAAATTGTTCATTTTCGATGTGAGATTGGGTGAAATTCACCTCAAATTTGTGAAATAAAATAAATTTGGCCTTGTGAAGATTCAAACCCTAATTCCCTTGTTTCTTCTTTTGATGTCTTACCACTACACCAAATTTATTTTCATGTTATATGAATGAATGATAAATTATATATATATTTTTTATCCTTCTTAAAAATTATTTTTTCTTATCGAGCTGTTCACGAACGTAATCGAGCCGAGCTCCCTTTTGTTCATTTATTGTTCGTTTATTAATCGAGCCTAAAATTTTGTTCGTGTTCGTTTATTAATAAATAAATGATCTCGAACCGAGCTTTTAACGAGTCGATCCCGAGCTTGTTCATGAATGTTCGTGTTCGTTCTCAGCCCTAAATGCAACCAACCAAATCTCTAACACAAAAATCCGTATGCTTCAGATTTCAGTAGACATAAAGGTAAAAAAGGCTCAATGTGACTTTTCTGTATTTATTTTGACAGAATATAGCAAACCAAAGCAAAACAAACAAGTGAAAAATGTCAACTAAAGCTGGCAAGAAGCATTTAATCAACTCAGTTGCACTATTTTTTTTTTTTAAATCTAAGAAAGAATCAATTCAAAGTAAAAACAAAAAGTGAGTACAAAGATTTAATCAACCTGATTGGAGCGTTGAATAACACGTACTTCGAATCACTTGGAGAGATTAACCGTGAATCGAAAGCATAATGCCCTTACACTTGATCTTTTCATGTTCTTTTGATGAAGCAATAAAAATCCTAAAAACTTCTGCATCATTACACCCCTGCCACATGCATAACTAAATTACATCAAAAGTTATTGCAATTTAACCCCGCAGTAGTATCAACTTATTTTCATTTGATAAAATCATTGCTAAGAAAATGTCAGCATCAAGAAATTAGTAATTCACACATGTTAGCCCTTTCTAAAGTACCCACACACCTCTTTGCCCTTTCTCAAGCACCCACAAATGCCCCAAATGGTCAATTAGCCATAAGTTGGAAATCAAACTGAATGAAAGATACAAAGATGCTTAGGTCTATATATGGCAGCAAAATCTTTGCTACTTGTCTTTTCAAAATAGCAATGAAATACATGACACAAAAGATGAGAGAGGGACCATATGATAATCAATTTGTGAGGATCATTATTCATCCTAAAAATCAATTCTTTGAACATGTTTTAATCAAACTAAAACTGTAGAAACTGATGAAAAACGTACCCCAAAACAAGAACCATTAAGCCAAAAAAAAAAAAGATTTTTTGTTTATGGAAACTACATTATTGGAATTACACTCAAATTAAGTTCCATATTTTTCTCAGCTGCTGAGGCGAATAACTTCTCCAAACTCTGTAGAAGATTTTCTGGGGTGATGCCCTTTTATTGCTGAGTCCTTATTCTAGGCAGGTTACTAATTCTTGTTTCTTTCTGCAGTTCCAAAAGACTTTCGACAGTAAACAATAAGAGAAAATAGAAAAACCTCAGAAAATTAAGGGGAAATCTCAAATTTAGGATAGTTTTTTGCAAGACCTGGGAACAAAGTTTTTCGGAAGACTTTTCAAGTTAAGACCAAATTTTCCAAGACTTCTTTTTATGCTGCAGCAAGAAAAAGGAACAAAAAATCTATAGTTTCCGTATCAAATTTGAACATCTTCCCAAAAGCCAATGAGAACTAATAGAGAATCATTATTAACTAAACATTGAAGAAAACCACAAAAGCATGGCAAGCCAAAATAGGGAACTAAAAGGAAAAGGTTTTACCAGACACAACAACAATGGGAAATGGCAAGATAGAAACAGAGATCAAAGAATCCTTTGTCCTTCCTATATAGTTCATCGAATATGAAAGCCGACAGTACAATTGTAAGTACTGTAGCAATGAATCTCAAATCTAGAGAAACCGGATGAAATCCAGGAATTTGAGCAAATGAAATCCTTCAGCCACCAACTCGTCTAAATCATTGGGAATTCGCTTCTCACACAGGTAAATCAAAACAGAAAGTTCAAGTCACAAAGAATCTGAGAATCCAGCTTATCTAACTCAGACAAAGATTATAGAGTTGAAGGACATTATGTAATGATGAGATTATTATCAAACAACTCAATGTATGACTTGAAAAAGGGATTCTTGTTAAACTTGGAGATTACAGGGATTCTTCCCTTTCTTAGGCCTTAGCAGTGTTTTCCCAGGCTTACCTACCCCCGACTCCAAAAGCAAAATTAAAAAAGGAAAAAAAGAAGGGTCAGCTCAAGAAAGATCAGAATCCCAAAAAAATCAGTTGCATACTTCAAGTATAAACTATCATCCAAGAAATTAGCACACGAATGATTTAAGAAGAATACTAAAACAAAAATCAAAAATAGTTTCAATTTAAAGAGCATTTCCTCCAAATCTCGAATCCCCCTCTTAATCCCCTCCCTAGCATCATCACCAAAACCTCCATCGTGCAATCTACCGTACATATGGTGATGTTGTGGTAATTTTGCCCAGACAGTTCATTTCCATTGAGACAGTGGTGATGTTGCTGAAGAGCGGAGCCGTTATTCATCTGGGTCGCTGGCGCCGGTTTCTAATTCGCCGCTGGCTGACCATTAGCAGAGCTCTGCTGCTGCTGGACCAGGAGGCTGACAGCAAATCCCATAATCAAACTTCATCAGCACCATGCAGTGTAGTGTTCGTGAATGGTGAAAAATTCTGAGTTGAAGAGCAAACTTGAGACCTTATGGTTTGAGACCAAAACAACCATCCAGCCATACTCACAACCAATTATCCCTCTTGAGAAGGCCAAAACAATGATCCTCCAGAAATTGTTTTTAATTTTTTTGTGTAATCAAAATATCAGGAGGTTAAAAACCAAGAAGTACATGTAGATAGGAATCCGTAGAACAAATTTATGATGGAAAGAGAGAAACAAGAAGAGAAGATGGAGAGAGACATCAGATTAAAGCATTCAGGTCTTCCATGGAAGAGAGAAGAAGACTGGAGAGAGAGAGACGGAGGAAGACGCAGAGTAGGCAGAAACGTCAGAGGGCGAAGGAATTGAAATTTCGCGCAAAGATCCATTTTACCCCGAAGTTACAGGAGAATTTCAAAAGTGGCAAACGAACAAAGAGCGAAGGGGTCAAAACGACATCGTTTTGAAACTCACCCTCTCAAATATCAAATCAGAAATGGAATCTCGCACAAATGACAATTTTACCCCGAATTTGCATGGGAATTACAACAAAGGCATACCAACATGGCTTGCCCAAGCATCTTTATTGAATGGGAGGCATTAAGGGTCTGTTATTTAAGTTCTGGTTTTGATTTCAACAGTAAATTTAAAGCATGTTCTTTTACTTGGTTTGAGTTCTGGACTCTAGACTCAAACCAAATGGGTTTGAAACCAAAACAAAAAAACAAAGTTTTCAACCCAGAACTTAAAACACATATTCCACCCCCACCAGGTCTGCCCCTCCGCCGCCTCACCGCCATCACCGGCGCCTCACCGTCGCCGCCGCCACCCTCCTAAACCCTAACAATCCAATTCCTCTTCTTCTTCTTCTTTTTCTTTTTCATGTCAATTTGGAATTGAATACAACATCTCCCCAAATCCCCAAATAGAATGTGATGTGAACTAGGGTTTCAATTTCAAATTCCAATTACAAAAAAAGAGAGCTTGAGGGTGGAAGCGTTGGTGACTGGAAGAAGAATAAGAGGTTGCGGGCGGAGGCGGAGGCGGCAGGAAGAAGAATAAGAAGAAGAGGTTAAAACTCAGAGGCGGAGGCGGTGGAAAGAAGAAGAAGAAGAGGAGGTTGCGGGTGGAGGCATCAGCGGCGGGAAGAAGAAGAAGAAGAAGAAGAAGTTGCAAGCGGAGGCGGGAAGAATAATAAGAAGAAGAAGAAGAAGAAGTTGCAGACGGAGTCGGATAAGAAGAAGAAGATGGACGGCCGGCAGCGACGGCAGTTGCAGGGAGTGGGAGTTCATGTCTCAAGTTTTTTGAGGTGAAGCTTGGTTTTAGTTTTGGGTTTGAGTTCTTGGTAAGAAATATCGGTTTGGTTTTGGTTTTGGTTTTGGTTTTGAACCCAAAAAAAGGGCAAACCAGGGTTAAGTCCAACCCAAAAGAACAGGCCCTTAATATATTATAATCAATTTTCATCATTTTCAATACAATTTTTTACTATTCTGCTATACCTTTTTATATTTCTAATATATTTTTTACATTATAAAACTATTTTTTCCAAACCAAAGTTCAACCCAACCAAAATGCCCATTTGTTTGTCTCTCTTTCTTCCAGTCTTTCTCCTTCACATATTTATTATATTCTCTCTCTTCCTCTTTTCTAGCACTCTCTTCCTTTCTTTTCATTTTTCATGACTATTAGTTTCTTCTCTCTTCTTGTCTAATTTATTTTCATTCTCCTCTTTTATCATTCAATTCAGTAGATGATTTTATTTTATTTTTTTCGTTTAGCATTTTGAAAACCCATGAAGCAAAACAATACAGAGTAGTAAAAATAGTACAATCTTTATCATAAAATATTATAGTGTAGTGAACAATTTAGTACGGTATATGTTGTAAAACAGTACAGTGTAGTAAACAATTCAGTACAATCTATGTTGTAAGACAGTATAGAGTAATAAACAAATCAGTACAGTCTTTATTGTACAGAGTAGTAAAAAAAAATACAGTTTATAGTGTAAAACGTTACATTCTATATTGTATAATACTATATTCTATATTGTAAAACAGTACGTAATATATTGTAAAACAATACAGACTAGTCATATTATAAATTAATTGTTCAAAAAATCTGGACGAAAAATAAAAATGAAGAAATAATCGCCATATATTTACAACCCATATTTTTTACTACATTATTTTTCAAAAATCTAGATGAAAAATAAAAAGAACAAAAATAAAATCACCTATTAAAAGATGATAAAAGAGGAAACTTAAAAAAAAAAAAAGGAAAGGAATAAAGAAGTAATTGACCAAAAAAAAAAGCAAATGACAAACAAAAGAGAAGAGAGAGAAGAAAAAGTAGACAAGAAAAATGACAAAAATGTCAAATGACATAGAGGAACTATTTTCCGAAACTTCGGTCCATTTACATTTTCTTTTATTGAATAGAGTAGATAATCCTGCAACACGGTGATACAAAACCTAAACATAAAGGCATTTAGAACAAGATGACGATGAATTTCTAGTGAGTAGTGTCTATAATCCATATATTTTACATCAAATTTTGTCGCAGAGATTACATCCTGTAATGCAGCAGAGAAGAAGTTCCATCAAGTCCCTTGCTACGGAAGTAGGCCGTATATTCCTTTATGGTGATTTCCCGGTACTTCGGAGGATTTTTCCGACAACAGCTCCTTAATGGGTCCGTATGACTTGGACGATTCCGCCAGGTTCGTCGTGAAAAACGACGCGGACGACACCCTTGGTCCCATCCGATTCGCCAGAAGTCGATGCTGAGCGCTGATGAACTTGTCATTCGAAATAAGCTGAAAAAATGAAAAAAAATCCCACCAAAAGTATATTGTCAGAATCTTGAATTGCGCAAAGAAATTTGGTCAATTTAAGGGACTTGCCTGAAGGAAGTCTCCGATATTGACAACTATGGCTCCGGGCGTCGGAGGAACATCAACCCACTGGTTCCAGTAGAGAACCTGCAGGCCTCCGAAATGGTCCTGAAGAAGTCATTATCTTCATGCCTGCTGGCCCCCATAGTTAGTTCTGGTTCAGGGCATGCCGGATAGTAATGGCCCATAATATAGAGCCCGTCGGCGCAATCCGCCTCTTTCAGATAGATCGAGTGAAGTCCAAGAGCCTCCGAGAGCAATTCGACCAGAGTATGTGCCAAAATTTTCACGGATTCAGTGTATTTGATTACAATTTCACTGCAGACGGAAGGCAAATCTTCAGTTGGAGGAGGATCGGGAACCATGACGAAAGTAATTGTGTCTCTCCAGTTGGTGGCCGGCGCATTGTACAGATCGAAATTGCTGTTCCATCTTGCCTTTTTAGAATAATCTCTCAAGTACCATTGCTTTTTCAGTTCAGTGTCTTGGTCAAAGAATTTGCGCATCCCATCCAACATCCCCTGAAGAACATCATCGGAGATTCCATGGTTGACTACTTGAAAAAAACCCATGTCCCAGATGCCTCATCGATTTTCTCGACCACCTGCTTTCGCTTGGCGGGATCTCCGTTTATGCCATTTAAATCTATGATCGGAAACTCGAACCTGGTGCTGTTTGGGTTGTAGTTTTCAAGGGGAGAAATGAAAATCCGAGGGTCTTTGGTGATTCCGGCATCAACGAGCTCCTTGACGCCGGCTTTGGTGTCATCGAAAGCTCTGAGTTCGGCCTTTCTGTCGTATTCTCTGGTGACAACCATTCTCGCTCCCCTGTTTGTGATCGGCGCAGCGATGGCTGAAACAGGTGATGATGATCAAATGGTACCTAATTCTTAAAAAATAATATCTTTATTATATTTAAAACTCTATCTTTCACGCATAATTTTTCATAGAATAATTCTCATCAATTTTGTCGTCTGAGTTTTTAAAATTATCAAGTAGACTCTGAGATTTAGAAGATTATATAAAATAGACTCCATTTTGTGCGCTGCGTTTGGTAGTGTTTATAGTCTTCTTGATCATTTTTCAAAATTTAAAGTCCTTTAAATAATTTGAAAAAAGATCTTAAGAGAAGTTTTGTAATTTACCATGCTTTAAAATAACTTTATTACCTTTTAAGTGTATAGCTTTACTAATTTTGAAACAAAAATTAAAAACATTTTAAAAATAAAAATGACTTCACACAAAGCAAAACAACCATCGTTGGCTTAAAAGGACATAAAGGAGGACAACAATATAATGACGGGATCATTTAAGAGTCGGAGATTTAGCTCCTACCCAATATGGATCATTTACAAGTAGGAAGAGATTCAATTCCTACTATGTCATATTTATGTCAAGAAACATTATCGCGGCGAATTTGCTTCTTTTTCTTTTTTTTTATAATAATTTTAATAATTAGTGATTGAGTTACCAAACTTTTTTTTTTTGAAAGTAAAGGTACTCGAACTCATTTAGGGGAGGATCGCACACCTAATTTTTCCACTTGTATCTGCATAAAGAGTGGCACTGCACCTGGGAGTGGCCAGAATCGAACCTTGTGAATGCCTTGAGATATCCACTAGACCACGGCCATGAGATACCAAACTTCTATTTCTCTATTTCTTAATTTCCTACTTGCACCGTAACTCTTATTTTGTAAATCAAATTAATTACATTACAAAAAAAAAACATACAACACACGTCTACAATATAGGGCAAAGTTCCAGTTTCTTTTTTTTTCTCTTAAGTTATCTGTCATTTAAGGGCACGTTCGTTAGAGGATTTTAAAAAAGATTTTAGAAAACATACTTTAAAAAAGAAACAAACGAATAGATAAGGAAAAACTATTTTAAACAATTATAGTCCCTCTGTTCCACTAAAAAATTTTACTTTGTATTACTAAAAACAATAATACAAAATAGACTCTTTAAATGAGACGAAGGAGATATTTAGTAGTAAAGGAATTTAGAACAAATTATTTCAAAATTTTTGTTTCGTAAAGTAAAGTAGTAGACATCAAACAAAATTTTCCTTAAAGTTTGAGTTTAGAGAAGAAAGTATTTTGTGTCGAATTTGTTGTTAAAATAAGGTTTTCGAAACAATTTATAGAGCCCTGCCAAACAAAGTTCCAGTATTAAAACCATTCAAGAAACTTATTTAAAACATCCATAACAAGATAAAGATGAATACAGTGAGTAGTGTATCTAATGCACTACAAAACATCAAATTTTATCGCAGAAAATCGCCAAATTCAGAAGGCATATATGGATATGGGAATGCTCATCGTTAAGAACACAGATTACAATCCTTTATGGTGATTTCCCGGTACTTCAGTGGATTCTTTTCCGACAACAGCTCCTTAATGAGTCCGTACAACTTCGACGATTCCGCCAAGTTCGCCGCGAAAAACGCCTCCGCAGATAACCTTGGATCGACCCGATTCGCCAGAACTCTATGCTGAGCGCTGATGAACTTGTCATTAGAAATCAGCTGAAGAAAGCGAAAAATTCCACCACAAAGACATTATCAGAACCTCGAATTGTGCAAAGAATTTAGTTAATTTAAGGGACTTGCCTGGAGGTAGTCTCCGATATTGACAACTAGGGCTCCGGGCGTCGGAGGAACATCAACCCACTGGTTCCGGTAGAGAACTTGCAGGCCTCTGATATGGTCCTGAAGAAGCAGAGTGATGAAGTCATTATCTTCATGCTTGCTGGCCCCCATAGTTAGTTCTGGTTCAGGGCACGCCGGATAGCAATGGCCCAGAATAGTTTACCCTTCATCGCAATCCGCATCTTTCAGAGTGATTACTTGAAAGAAACCCCATGTCCCAGATGGCTCATTGATTTTCTCTACCACCTCCTTTCGCTTGGCGGGATCTCCGTTCATTCCCTATAAATCTGTTATGGGAAACTCATACCGGGTGGTGTTTGGGTCGAATTTTTCATTCAATTTCATATTTTCAATCATGTAACAATCCCTAAAATTTCGGAAAATCAACATTAAATTATCATAGTAATTTCAAAATTGAGTCGGCACGAAAAGTAGTCGCCCGCTCATTTAAACAGTAAACTAAATAAATACAATCTTTAATTTTTATTAAAATCAATTAAATATACAAATAACATATTCAAAGCAATTTAAACACATAATACACATTGTTAAGCACACACTAATCAAAAGTAGGTTTTCAATAAGAACACTCACATGTATCTAGCGAATCCGAAATATAGTGAGTCAATTACATATAAATCAAAATGTTTGTCAAAATGTTTTCTTTAGACATATTTTCCGTTTTATTCTTTGTTTTAATAATCCTATATTAGAGTAAAGTTAATGTTAATATATTTTCTAAGAGCTTTTGAATATTGCCAATGAATCTTCATGAGACCTGCCCCAGAATTCCTTTATTTGTAAACTTTGTAAAACTCACTTCTAGCACACACAGAACATTTTAGGATATCTAAAACATGAAATGAGCAAGTTACGTTCAGTTCAAAAATTCCATGGATTTCATGCCAATTTTTCAGTTTTCTTAAAACCAAGTTTCTAAGATCATAAAAATCTTATGTTCAGTATTTTTAACACAAACACCAACGGTATCGGTCAGTTTTCAGAATTTCTCTTTATTTTTGGCCGATCGAAAAGCTACCCCGATTAATCTATAGCTATCTTCTCTAGCTAGTATGTACTCCTAGCCTTCTATTATGAGCTTAACATGCCATTCTTAAAGAATTAAATCATACTGCAAAATCGTGAAAGAGGACGTTTACGGTATATTTACGTTTTCATACTGCATACTTCGGACATGAATTTACTAACTACGGAGGGTAGGGTATTAAAGGCTTACCTAAGTCGGGATACTTGAAGTCGGGACTACGGTGAGCGAGCGAGTTCGGCCTCCTTCTTCCTCAATCCTTCTCGATTTCATCCTCTTTCTCCCCTGTTTCTCACATTTTTCTTCTTCTTCCCCTGTTTTTTATCTCTACGGTGAGTGATGTAATGAATAAAATGCCACATTTCACTGTGGGAAAAAGACTGTCAATCCCTTTCCTTAATTCCATTAACCTGTTTGCATTTTTCCTGTGCTGCAGCCCAAGTTTGGTAAGGAGATTGCATACTTCCAAGAGGTTGAATCCTTTGAACTGTTGGAGGAAAGTACATCACCCAATACACCTATTGAAAAGGTTGCTTTATCACATGTGTCATCTGTGTTACAGAAGTGGCTGATTGCTCAGAAGCGAGGCTGTGGGATTCCTACTTCTCTGGGAAGGATATTAGAAACTCCAGCAACTCTTGTGAAATCTGTAGCTTCAGATTACAACCTCTCTGGAGAAAAACCTTTTCAAATACCATCCGCGCTTTCATTCTATTACGAATTGAATTGACTCCAGTGCTGTGAGTGAAGATGCCTAAGCCATTCCTCATTAAATAACAGTTACATGGGTTGTGGAGAGATTGATTTGGCAGTTGGTGAACTCTCCTTGACTTCAAGCCCGGCTTCAGTGGACGATCAGAGGTGGGATCTCCTTGTGGCTTTGTTGACAGCTTGTGGCCAGTCAGCTCCTTCAACATTTCCAGATGTGCTTTTGACTTACAGCTAACTACTACTAGGTTTTTAATTTTCCCTATCATTGGTTGACATTTTTCTTATTTGTTCATTTCTACTCATTGTATAAAAGGTTTAATATTATTATCTGGAAAATAGTCTTGTTAATCAAATAGTCAACTAAGTGCACCTGTGCTTCTCAAATACTGCAAATGCTTTTTGGACTATGTCCTTGATGCTTGCTTCAATCTCGATCCAAGGATTAGTTTTTAATTCTTTGGTTAGTGTTTACAAAGATGTTTGTAAGGGCATTCTCTTCCCTAGCTGGAACTTTGAGATAACTAAGCTGTCGTTCTGTCAAGATTATCTCTTCCCTTTTAGATATATGCATCGCTTAGATGATATGAGCCAAGTTGCAAGTTGAGGATTCTAAGTATGGTGCTTCACTTTTTTTCTGGTTTCCCAAACATATTACATCTAACAGTTTTTTTTTTTAATATTTTTAATCGTCCCCTTTCTCCTTATATGCAATGCCAAGTAGTTTTTTATTTTTGTAACTGTTATGAGTTTCTTTCTCATCTATTTTGACATGCTTCAGCAAGCTGAAGAGATTCTTGAGGAGGTCATGCTTTCCTGCTGTTAATCAGCTAAGGAATTGGGAGAATCATGTTTTCAATGCCTGTAATTCCTTCATTCAGACCATAGAGGAAGTTCATCTCTCACTATTATCCGTGTTGCGGGTTTTGTACATAACAGTGTCAGTCCTTGCATGATGCAGAACCTGCTTTTGTGGGAAAATAAATGTTGTCCGCAACCATGTTTTTACTGATGAGAGCCCAACTGTTCTATGACTGAAAATATCTTGAAATAAGATTAACTTTCTGACATGTTTACCATTGGAATTAAAGTCTGTCATTCTGACTAGTAGTGTTCTGAAGAACCAGAACTGAGATAAGTCATATGTGGGCTTCTAGTTTTTTCGAGTTCTGAAATTCCAGATTCTATTTAATCAGGAATAATTTGCTTGTTGAAAAGCAATAAGGAGTTGATATATGAAGTAATTTATTTATTTTATACGGAAATAACTGGTAGACTTTTCATTTCTTATTGCAAGTTTGCGGGTGTGCCAAGGCCATTATAATGCTGCTTTATAAGAGCCTGGGCTATGTTGGTTTTGTTCAAGATCTTGAAAGTTTTGTGCTTCTTGACTTTGATGAAGTCCGAAGCTTCTTGGTTCAGGTAAAAATAGTATTTCTTTCGTAGGTTACTCTTGCATTGGCTGTAGCTGAGTCTGCGTACGAATTTGAACATCGAGATCTACACTGGTTTGGTTGTGATGCTATTGACATACATTAGTACAATGTTTTTACTTGCAAGTTAAGATTCCTTTTGCTTGTTTCAGGGGAAATATTCTCTTGAGTCGTAAGGGCTCTGAAATGCTTTCTTTCACACTTGAAACATATCAGAAGATGAGAGAGGTTGAGGGAAGGTAAATATTTTTGGTTTATGAAGAAAACGATTTCCTCGAGTCGTTTTCTTCAGACTTGTTTTGTTTTTTTTTTTTTTGGTTTATGAAGAAGACGATTTCCAGAAATTCGTTTTGTTCAGATTTTTTTTCTTTATGGTTTCTGAAGAAAACGATTTTCTAGAAGCCGTTTCCTTCATATTTGTTTTTCTTTTTTGGTTTCTAAAGAAAACGATTTCCGGAAGTCGTTTCCTGCAGACTTGTTTTTTTTTTTGGTTTCTTAAGAAAACGATTTCCCGGAAGCCGTTTTGTTCAGATTTTTTTTTTTTTTTGGTTTCTGAAGAAAATGATTCCCTAGAAATCTTTTTCTTCAGACTTGTTTTTTTTTGTTTATGAAGAAAACGATTTCCAGGAAGTTGTTTTCTGCAGATTTGTTTTTTTTTGGTTTATTAAGAAAACGATTTCCCGGAAGCCGTTTTGTTCAGACTTGTTTTTTTTTTTGGTTTCTGAAGAAAAGGATTCCCTATAAATCTTTTGCTTCAGACTTGTTTTTTTTTGTTTATGAAGAAAACGTTTTCCTGAAGACTTGTTTTTTTTTTTGTTCCTGAAGGAAATGGTTTCCTGGAAGTCGTTTTCTTCAGATTTGTCGTTTTCCTCAGACTTGTTTTTTTTCGATTTCTGAAGAAAACGGAAATTGTTTTCTCTAGACTTGGTTTTTTATTTTGGTTTCTGAAGAATTCAGACTTGGTTTTTATTTAGAAAGTTGGACATCCATGCATTTTGTGAGATATTGCAGTTATCTTGTTTATGACATTACATGCACTGTTTGTTGGGGTAAATCCCTTTGGCCATGGGCATTCTTTCAGGCAAGTATTTCTCACATGACAAGGGTCCTCGCCTGAATCTTTTCAGAGGTCATCTGTCTGCTATTTTATAATCGAATGTTGGACAGCCTGTTGTTCGTTTTCTCAGAATATTGTTGCTTTCTTGTTCCTGTTGGAAGATATGTTTCTGCTCTTTAATTGAACAGGTATACATGTTATATAAAATATGAATGTTGATCAAGTTAGATTATTTTACAAGATGTCTTTTTTGCATGGTGATAACTTTCAGAGGACTCTTACACACTGCATAGCAATACTGAGATTTAATTTCTGGACTAGAAATTATGACAGTGATGACTATGATTTATGCAACCTTTAGGATTTTGGGATTATCTTCAGAAATTGTTTGAAGCTTATGCTGTTGATTAAACTTATAAACCAGCCAAAATGCTACTCCCTCCATCCTATTCAAAGGATCATAGTTTTTAGTAATACAAAATGGACAGAGTAATTTTAGCATATATAATCACTATCATATACTAACAATTACAATATACAGAAAAACACAACTGTAATTAATGAATTAAAATCAAACCAGTCGAAATATATCACTAAACTGATATTCCCTTTTAAGCAAAGGTATATTCTTAGAACATTAATCAAGTGTTAAGTAACAATTAAATTACAGATTAACAGTAAACTTTTCTTGAATTCATTGAACAAAAATCATAAACATAAGAAGTTGTTATTAAGGGAGCAAAAGCATAAGTTCGAAACCATAAAAGAAAACAATCTCAATTCCACATTCGACAGGAATAAAAGCAATCTGAAAAATATTCAAAAGATGGGAACACAGAGAGTCCCCAGAAATCCTTCAAACTTAAGTTGTTCATTATCAAACTTCAAATTGGACTTTTCTCAAGGAGTTCAAACACAGAGATCCCACCACTTTCTCTCAATTTCTGTCCTTCCTTTCCCTTCCCTAATAATAAAGTCATGCTTAATATATCAATGACCCAAAATAACTCAGTAATAATACACACACGTCAATAAATATATAATTTATAAATGATAAGGTTGGAGAAAGAGAAATTAAACCTGCAAATCTTCAATCGCTATCGCTATCGTCATCTATAGTCTACAATATTGATCTTCAAGCTTGAATTGCCGAACATCTCCTGTTGTTCTTCAATTTGTCTCACCATCTCTATTACACCGCCTTGGCAGTAATAGACACCAATCTCTTCGAGTGTCGAAAGGCTCTCTAAGCACGAAGGAATCTCCTTCAAAAAGTGAACATCACACAACACCAACTTCTGCAAACAATCAAATTGATCATCGCAAGCTGTCCATTTCAAACCCATAACAGAATGTATCTTGATGAATCTAAGTTTCGAGAATTCCCCTTCCTTCATTTCCAATGTATTCTGTTCGAACGTCACGCAGAAGAATTTCAGAATTTCAAGGTTCAGCAGTTGACCAATCACTGAAATACTCTTCAAAGACAGAGTTAACCTTGCCAGTGATAGTTTTTTCAGAGTACTTGGAAAACTAAACCAAATATTTTGGAATCAGACAATATATGGAGTGATTCCAGTTGACTCTGAAAGTCAACAACTATTACTGTATATTCTTCCTCATCTTCATAGTCGAGAAGCATGCATTTCAACCTACGAAGTTTTGGAAACTTTTTCAAAAGCCTTCCCACTTGAGCTGAAGGAATAATCGCACCAGAAAACCTATCCAGCTCATATGATATCGGTGAGATATCAAGACTTCCATTGCTCAAAATACCACCACCACTGCCACCAATCGAAAGGCGTATGTAAATATACTGTAGTTTTTGCAGATTAAATAGACTACCTGGAAGTGAAACTTTCTCATCTGTATCCAGAATTAGAGTTTCCAAATTGGAGAGGTGAGCTATGGATGATGGGATGTGATTTATTCTGGATGATGGGATGTGCTTTATTCTGCCCCGAATTGACAAGAAGGCCAACTGAACAAGTAGTACTATTTCATCTGGAAAGCCATTAACTAATTCAATAATCTGCAAATCCAACACTTTCAGACGCTTAAAGGCCTGAATAACAAATGAGATGTTTTGCAATATGTCTCTTAGCGTGTACCCACCCTTTACAGAGAGCGTGTAGTTGAAAAGCAGAGAGTGTGCACCAGGACAAAACAACTGTGATCGCTTGAAATCCTCTGCCTTAGAGCGAATGCATAACCTTCGAAGATTGCTCGGCTCACTAAATGCTAAAAGCTCATCTTGCCCTCTCAGGAAATGGAAAAAATGTTCATTTTTGGCTTTCTCTACACAAAAGTCATGAATCAAATCATGGACGCGACATGTTTTGACTCCACCATCTGATCTTTGACTGGCAACCATAATTAAACTTCTTCCAATCAAATCCTTGAGGCAATCTTCAGCAGCATCTTCATGGTTTTTCACCTCAGCTTTATGAACAAACCCTTCAGCTATCCATAAATGAAACAGCTTTCTAACTGAAACCTCTTCATCTTCTTCAAACGCCCCAAAATAGAGGAGGCATGACCTTAGATCATTCCGTAAACTTTTGTAACTCAGCTCCAATGTGTTCTTGCAAAGGTCTACAACCGATACAAGGCCCAAGCTTAATTGATCCAGAATTTCCTTCCAACCCCCTGGCTTTGTAGCGGCTAGAAGTCCAGCAACAATTACTATTGACAGAGGTAATCCTTTACAAATTTCAGCAATTTGCACCAAAATATCATGTACTTCAAGAGGCCAACCGATTTGAGGTAATAACTTCTTCTGCAATAACTCAAGACTCTCTTCTTTTCCAAGTAGACGAAGAAAATGAGGTTCCTGATCGAGCATACGACGAGGAGCAGCGTTGCTATGACGACTTGTCAAAATAATTCTACTTCCAACTGCATCGTCGGGGAATAAGCAACCATCCATGGTCAATTTATTCCACGCATCTATTTCCCATACATCGTCCAAAAAGATGAGATATCTTCTTCCCTTCAAACTCTTCCTCAACTCCTCCGCTAAATCTTCTTCATTCTTCTCAGCACTACTCTTTGGATTGATTTCATTTAGAAGGTCAAGTAACACTTTCTTTCTGTTCAATGTTTGCGAAATAGGACACCATGCACGACATGAAAATGGTGCATAACAGAAGGATCATTGAAAGCTTTCTTTGCAAGAGAGGTCTTACCCGATCCTGCCATACCCACAATGGGAATAATACGCAAACTCAGTGATCCTCTTGTGAGCCGCTCCGTTATTGATCTTGCCTCATCATCAAAACCTACAACTTCATTTACAGTTGATAGAGTTCTTTGTGATGGCATCTGATTGCTACTGCTGGTTGCTTCCTTGACTTCAATTTCCTGACTCTTGACATAAAAAGTATTCAACACATCCGCCTTGATTTCCATAATGTCTTCTATGACAGAATCAAATGATGTTGAAAGGGAATCTGGAAGGTCACCAACCACCGGGGGGTCAATGAGGCTCTCTATTTTGTTCGCCACAGCCAAAACACGATCCCAAAGAGCTTGAAATTTCTCCTGTCCTCTGCGCAGCTCCGCAATTTTTCCTGCGAAAGGTCTTAAGAAAACAAGTTCTTGTTGGATAATTTGAACATGGCTCTTGGCAATTGGTTGAGCTTTGGAAGGTGTGAATGCCCTCAGTTTTTCTAATAAAAGATCTAGAAAACCCAACTCATCAGTCCCTGGGAAGTCGAATTTTTGTATTTGTGGATCTTGTTGGCTATTTTCTGCCAGAATATTGTTGATTGTTTGTAACAAATCTTGAAACCCAATTCCAAGGTCAACTTCTGGATTTGTTTGGTAAAATGGCCAAATGAAGATTGCAGCATCACATAACACAGCTCCAATTTTCAGATCGAACATATTTGGGTGCTGCTTCAGAACCTTTCTCAAGGATCTAAGTCCTCCATATAGCTCTTTCAATTGATCCACCACACAAGTATCAAGTCGTAGTAGAATCTCCCAAAGATTAGATATAAGAGTATTAAGGACAATCTCCCTTGCAGAGGTAACCTTATCATCCATGTCTTGAGTTGAAGGAAGTAATCCTCTTAGAACCTCTGAACCACTTAGGACTTGAATGTAAGTCTCACAAACCCGAGGATCAATAGGTTTAATCTTTTGCACTAATGTTGACATCTTCAACTGCAGCTCAGACTCAGACTCAGAGACTCAGACTCAAGACTTTTTAACTCAAAGAGCAGAAAAGAGGGATGCAGCTTCGAAAGCAACAATTTGAGAGTGAGCTAAGAAATCTTGTGTGGGTTCAACACTTGCCTGTGTATCAAGCCAGTTAAGACATGAAAGGAATATCAGTTGCTCTGTCCAGGCTTCTATTGTTTCTAACAAAAGATGAATGTCCCAACCTCTAGAATCAATGTAGTCTCTCACTAGACCGTCCACAATACAAAGAATGATTTCCAAGAGTTCATCTGCTGTAAGAATAAGAGAGGTTGAATTTTTGGAGTGATCCAACAGAGTAACGTACCATTTATCTACTTCTTCCTCCAGAGATTCAAACTCAGCTCGGATCTTATTATCAAGCATAATAATAAGTGACTCACCACCATCTGGATGCAGATCAGATTCCGAGCGTTGAAAGTGAATTTCCTCTGCCCATTTGCGAATAGTATCTTCCATCCTTACCAAGAAGGATCCCAGACTTGTGTGGTTGGGTAACTTTCTGGCACAAAGAACAAATGTTTTGAGATTCCGTAACCAGAATACCAGATTAAGGAACCCCTTCTTTACAGAATAATCAGTGCCTTCTTTCAGAAACTCCAAATCATGAATGGCAATATCAATGCAAGTAACGATGGCGGAGGCGGAGGCCATCTTGTTCTCTGAGAAAAGAAAACCGAAAGGAATGAGAAGATTGAAGAGAAAAAAGCAAAGGAGACTTGTGGCAGACAAAGGAGATAAGAAGCAGAACAACTAGTAGCAGGTATACTATTGGTATTGGTATTTGTCATGACAACGAAAGACCAACAACTTTAATTTAATTGCAAGAATAAAGAAAGACTCACTTGTAGGGGTGATAATGAGCCGAGTCAGCCCTACTCACTTGTAGGATTGGAGTTCGGCTGAAATTCAGGCTGCAGACAAGCTCCAACCTAATGACAAGCCTGGATGCTGCAAACTCAGCAACTGAATTCTTTACTTATGATCATGGAGCAGAACTGGCACGACCTTCAACAAACGCCACCAGAAAACAAATGAATTCATCTAGAGTTATACCATACTATGATGAACACAAGCAGAAAAAACTGAAAAGAGCAAGGAAAAAACTCACCTCTGACCTCTGATCAATTTGGAGAGGCTGCTGTTTTGCTAAATGGGATTATTTTCGTGGTGGTCTGCGACTCTTATAGCTGTACTCTTAGGTTAGAAACAAAGCAGACTGAATGAATGATTGGAGATTTTTTTCAGGCCTGAGCCTGTGTTTGCAGGGTTCTCAAACTCCTTCTGGTCAGATTCTCATTCTCTTCTAGTTTTCAATCCTGATTATTTTTTGATCATGTTCTTCACGTTGTTGAAGTCAATGAAGGTCAATGACTCACTAGAAATATCTATTTAACTTGCTTGGCTGCTTTAGAGGATGCTTTTTGCTGTCCATCAAATTAAAGGCCAAAAGATGTCTCCCACTAAGGCTCTCACTTTACTGAGTGCTGCATTATCCTTTACTAATTTTTCCACCATTGTTGCAAGAAAAGGACTTTGCTGATTCAGGTAGTGCAGTGCAATTATTAAGTGCGAACAAATAATCAAATTTCAGTCCTTGAAATATAATTCAATTTTTAAAGTTTCTTAAACTAAATTAATTATTCCACATTCATTACTTAAATTCAAAATTGTAATTTTTTTAATTTTAAGTTATAGTCTATAAAATCTCTAATTCAAATGATAAACCCTAATTTAGACTTAAATTAATAATAAAAATTACAAAATTACAATCTCAATTCAACCCATACACAAAAAATTGATTTACTAATCTATAAATTTAAACATACAAATAATAAAAATTAATGAATTAATTAGAAAACTAACATCTAAATTAAATTATTAGTTAAGAGAATACTAGTGAATACCATTCATTGAGAAGCTACAAGCGAAAATAAAAAGAAAAATATTTAGAATAAAAGTGAGTGCTTGAATTTGATCACATTTCATGATAAAATATAAAAGAAATTCCAATTTAAATTCAACTTAAACAATCAAATTTGATTTAATAATCCATAAATTTGAATATACAATTAATAAAACTTATTCAATAAAAATTTTAGGAAATAAACTAACTCTAGATTGATAAGGTTAAGAAAAATAAATAGAGTAAAAAATATCGGAAGAGGAGCTGCAAAGAAAAAACAAATGAGAAATAATTAAAGTGTGGGCTTTCCTTTGAAAAAGAAAATTTGAGAAAAAATGACTTCCCTGCTGTGATTTCCATGCTGGAGACAAGCTAAGCAAATGAAATGAGGGACAGATAGAAGTTTGTTATTGTTGATGGCTGATTTTTGCAAATTTGGCTTTGTTTGGGGGGTTTTCAGAATTTTTCTTTGTAGTTAAGTTGAAGGACGTCGTTTTAAAAAAAAAAATTTTTAAATTGATGCCCATCTAGTCTTCTTCTATGACAAAGAAAGCTCCACTGGGTGAAAACAGAAGGTTGTGTCCGCCGCATGAGGGGTCTAAACCCTTGCCGGAAAATTTGTAACACTAGTACTAAGGAAAATAGGGGGTTTAGAGGGGTCCTCTGGAACACCCTTGGCTCCGCCACTGGCCCATAAACAATAACTTTGATTATATTCTATTCCTAGCTGTACTGCATTAGTTAGAATTTAACTGAGAAGTGATGAACTTCACTCAGAAAGAAATTTCTGTTTTTATTTTCCTTTCCCTCTGTTATGTGTAAATTCCATGCAACCAGGTTTTTGGCTCTTTTAAACTTTTCACTCGAGCTTGTTAGTGAATGTTCGTTCTCAGCCCTACTCACTTGCCATTAGAGAAAGAGTGAACGACACATTATATACTTTGCCTTAGTTCACGGTTATGTACTTATATATATATTTTTGACTCAAAATATACCTATACGTTTGAAAATTCGTCAGCTATGTCCTTCTTACAAAGGTTTAATTACGCATAACCCCTGTGGTTTGCGAAAGTTATCGATGACCTCCCTATAGTATAAAAGGCTACGATGATAATTAATGACCTTCTTAATCATATAATATAGGTACATATTGTTTTTTGTACACTTCCAACAAGTCATTTACTTCAAACTTTTTTTTTTTTGATTTCTGAAGAAAACGATTTTCAAGAAGTCGTTTACTTCAGACTTTGTCTTTTTGTTTTGGTTTCTGAAGAAAATGCTTTCCAAGAAGTCGTTTTCTTCAGACTTTGTTTTTTTTTCTTTTGTTTTTCAAGAAAACAGTTTCCGGGAAGTCGTTTTCAAACCGATTTCTTGAATTCATTTTTATCATACTTTGTTTTTTTTTTGGTTTCTGAAAAAAACGTGTTTCTAGAAGTCGTTTTCTTTAGACTTTGTTTTTTTTTTTAAAAAATTTTCTGAAGAAAACGATTTCCAAGAAGTTGTATTTCTGGTATGCATTCCTTCTCTTTCATCCAATTTTTCTGCTATGGATTCTGTTGCAGCTAACCAGTTTGTTTCCTATGAACTTTGGAAAGGAGGAGAATTCCACTGTCATTGATATTTCGTACATAAACATATTTGTAACTATTTAAATTGGTTTAATCACTCCTCAGTTTCATTGTGAGATATTCACTGGGATGGTAACAAAACCTTTTCATTTCAGGTATGGCTCTGCTTATTATTATTTTTTTTTTCACTTCAAAGTTGTTTGTTTGATTCTATGTTTGGTCAATAACTGTGACTTGTTTTACTTGGGAGCTTACAATGGAAAGTAGAGATGATTCAGTAGCCCAGCTTTTCATTTCTGCAATTTATTATCAATCCATCCCACTGGCCACTGCATGTATCCTCTTCAACTCCTTTTGAAATAGTATTTAAGTTTACTCCAGTTAATGGGGAATATGGGTTTATTTACTCTACAATCTTTCGAGTTTAATGTCATGATATCTTTTTCTTTTTCTTTTTTTTCCTTTTTTTTCTTCCTCGGTTCGTTACAGAATTTCAAAAGATCCAAAGATCGGCTCGTTAGAGAATTTGAAAAGAAATTTTAGAAAAGTTTCCTTTTGAAACATATAATCCTGCAACACTGTGATACAAAACCTAAATATAAAGGCATTTAGAACAAGATGAAGATGAATTTCTAGTGAGTAGTGTCTATAATGCCATATATTTTACATCAAATTTTGTCGCAGAGATTACATCCTGTAATACAGCAGAGAAGAAGTTCCATCAAGTCCCTTGCTACGGAAGTAGGCCGTATATTCCTTTATGGTGATTTCCCGGTACTTCGGAGGATTTTTCCGACAACAGCTCCTTAATGGGTCCGTACGACTTCGACGATTCCGCCAGGTTCGTCGTGAAAAACGACGCGGACGACACCCTTGGTCCCATCCGATTCGCCAGAACTCGATGCTGAGCGCTGATGAACTTGTCATTCGAAATAAGCTGAAAAAATGAAAAAAAATCCCACCAAAAGTATATTGTCAGAATCTTGAATTGCGCAAAGAAATTTAGTCAATTTAAGGGACTTGCCTGAAGGAAGTCTCCGATATAGCTGATAGGTTTCCTTTAACTACTGAATTTTAGAGCATATTTGTGTCAAATCTCACAGGTATGTACAAGTTTTTGTAAAATAAATACAGGTTTAAGAAGAAGAACAAGTAGAGAAAGCAGGATGCAAAAAAAAGGATGAAAAGGGCTCTCCATTCTATTTTTGAATGAGTTTCTACTGTCCATTCTACACCTATTTATAGGGATAGAAGGGAGAGGAGAAAAAAACGTTTTTTTAGAGAAGTAGAGTTTTATCAGATATTTTGATAGCTAGTTCAGATTTTAAAGCAGTAGTTTTCGGTTCATGCGTTTTTAGAATTTCTGCCAGCAGAGGTCCCGTTTGCCCAAACGGGAGGTAGCATACTCTGAAATTATTTTCAGATCGTAAATCAAGTATTTCTTTCTTATTTATTTTATTCTTTTCAACTATTTTCAGTATGAATCATATAATAATTATGTGCGTAGTTAATTTGATTATGAGTAGCTAAACTATTTATTCCAGCATAATGTAATAGCAATTAATTCGGGCATGTTATGAAACCGAATTGTTCTTAAATTAAACTGCATGTGTTCCTTCTTATTCTCTGCTCAGAACGTTGATTACTGATATTTAATTAAGCTTGATCACCTTAGTTGAATTAGGTAGAGCCAATTAATTCCCAGTTAAATAACATAATATTTATTGGGCAAGATTAATTAGTGGTAAGGATACCTTCAGGTAATAGAAAATAAGGGGTTAGTAATTCTTAGATGTTAATTCAACAAGAATAACTAAAATCGGGTTTCCCTAAATCTTAATGCTGTTAACTTGGTTAATAGGTGTCGATGCCTTACGGCCTGTTCCTGGTTAATTAGAATAGCAATTATGTCTGTGCGGATTCACGGTAATCTCTAACTGATTGATGACATGCTATTTAATATATTATTGAGTTGATGATTAACATGCACGTGATTATTGTGGTTTACATATTGTTGGAATAGTTTATTAAATTAATTAAACTCTCGTTCTAATTTAAGTTTGTTATTTAGTTTTCACTAATAATTTACAAAGTCTCTCTGAGCACAAAAGGTGGTTGCAAACGAAATTGTTTGGATTTAATAGGTTTTTGTGATTTTAAGCAGTCCGTTCTCTGTGGGATCGACCATGTTATCATTGTGCTACTTATAGCTATTTGTTGCAGGTTTATACAGTACTTTTACTGTATTTGATAGGGCTAACGACGGTCCTATCAAATTGGCGCCGTTGCCGGGGAACGATTTTACATTTTAAATCACCTTTTCCTATTAATTTGTGCTTTTGTGTGTTTTATGAGCAGATCGTCGCAACCTGAATTGCAGTACGATCCAGAGATTGAAAAAACTGCAAGAAGACTCGCAAAAGAAGCATGTCAAAGGCGAGAAGCTGCTGTTTCAGATTCGGACAAGGTCCCGTTTGCCCAAACGGAAGGTAGAATAGAAGCAGAGTCTGAACAGAAATCTGTCCCCACGCCTGATTCAAAGATGGGAGACAGACAGGAAGAAAGAAGGGACGAGCGACAAGTGGAAGCTCCTGCGGCTGAACCAACTCTGAAGGAACTAAGCAACCACGACGCTGAGGATGAGCCTTCAGCAATTGTAATGCTTGAAGTCATGGGTCACTTCCAACTCAAATCTAGTTGGTTGAGTATGCTACCAAGGTACCGTGGAAGACCAGGAGAGGATCCCCATAGCTTTTTGCGTGAGTACATCAAGGGGTGCAAGGTGGGCAAGTTACCAGCAGGAGCCACTGTGGAGCAGCTCCGACTCATGGCATTCCCGTTTGTCCTGACTGGCAAAGCCAATATGTGGTTCTCTTCCCTAGAGCCAAACTCCATCACTACATGTGGGGGGGGGGGGGGGGGGAGATGAAGGAGGCTTTCCTAAAAAATTACTTCCCAGCCACGAAGACTAATGCAGTGAAGAAGGAGATAAGTGGGATCCAACAAGAATATGACGAGTCCTTCTGCACCTATTGGCTCAGATTTAAGCGATTATGCGATAACTGTCCAAACCATAGGTATTCGGATGGAGAGTTGCTGCAGTTTTTCTACCATGGAATGACGGAAGCCGAGAGGATGCATATGGATTCCGCCAGTGGAGGTGCATTTCTGAATAATACTGCCACATCTGCTCATAAGATAATAAAGGAGACACTAGAAGCACGAATGACTTTGCTGAACCCGGTATCCTTCTCGCCAAGCGGACAGCCGAAGTGAGCATTATTGATGATGTGGGACCCCGTGAGCAGGATGACATAACACAGAACAACTCCCAGCTGGTAGTCGAAATGAGAAAAATGACTGAGATGATGACTAAAATAGTAGCTGGGACGAATAAGGTGCAGACAGAGGAAGTTTGTGGAATTTGCGAAAATATGGGACATTTTACCCATAAGTGTAACCTTGCACCTACTGATCCCTTGGCTCAAGCAAATGCTGCTGGAAACTGGAATGGCCCACATCAAAGAAGGGACCCTTACTCCAACACGTACAATCAAGGGTGGAAAGATCATCCTAGTTTCAGATGGACTGAACCAGGCAGCCAGGATCAAAGTCAGCAGCCCCAGTATCAGGGTAACCAGAACCAGTATCAGAATCAGGCATACCGACCACCACAACAGAGAGGGTTCCAGCAAGGCCAGAGTTCATACCAACCACAGCGAAATGGTAAAGATTCTAATGATATAATTGCATCTCTAATGGATCAACAAAAAGAGCAGAAAGCCAGTATTGATAGTCTGGCAAATATGGTGTCCCAATTGGCTGCTTCACTCAAAGAATTAAAGGGGGACCAAGGAAGACTGCCCTCACAGGTTCAAATACAGCAGAAAGAGAATGTTAGTGCGATAACTCTGAGATATGGGAAGGTTCTGCAGCCAGAAGTGCAAAAGAATTCTACTCCGAGGTCCCATTTGCCCAAATGGGCCATCGACCCTGAACCTGAAAGTGTGGAAACAGAGCTAGAGGGTACTGTAAAAACAGGAGAATCAGAGAGACCTAAACCCTTTTTAAGTCTGAAAGGTGGGAACCCTTACGAAGAACCTCCTTTTCCAAATAGATTGATTAGTAGGAACAAAGTGGAGGCGAAATCCGAGCAAGGCGAAGAAAATTCCAGGGAATATGTGAAGTTACCGCAGCCAGAAGAGCAAGAGAGTTCTACTCTGAGGTCCCATTTGCCCAAACGAGGCATCGACCCTGAACCTGCCCAGGTTCAGGTACCGTCCAAAGAGAATGTGAATGAGATAACCTTGAGGAGTGGGAAGGTCTTGGAGCCAGCTACAGAAAAGAACTCTACGTCGAGGTCCCATTTGCCCAAACGGACCATCGACCCTAAACCTGAAATTGCAGAAACCGAGCTAGCGGGTCCTCTAAAAACAGGGATAATAGAGAGACCTGAACCTTTTCTAAGCCTAAAAGGTGGAAACCCCTATGAAGATCCACCTTTTCAATACCGACTGATCGGGAAGGCGAAAAAACCAAAAGAGGATCTTGTGGATTATTTGGCAGCTTTTGAGAAGATGGAAGTAAATATTCCTTTCCTTAAAGCACTAAAAATCCCCCCAATTGGGAAGTTCTTGAAAGAGTTTATGGTTGGGAAGCAAAGGGGAGCACGCAAGGTAATCATGGGCGAGAACGTGTCTGCCGTAATTCAAAAGAAATTGCTACCTAAGTGCAAGGACCCAGGTATGTTTTCTTTACCTTGTGTGATTGGAGATAAACAGATTAAGCATGCTATGTGTGATTTAGGTGTTTCAATTAATGTAATGCCTCTTTCTGTGTATCAAACTTTGACTGGTGCTGAATTAGTAGACATTAGTGTTATAATTCAATTGGCTGATAGATCATATGTACATCCTGTGGGTCTTTTGAAAAATGTGTTGGTAAGAGTTCATTCTTTTGTATACCCTGCTGATTTTTATGTGGTTGAGATGAGTAGTGATCCGTCAAAAGAGTCAGCCGGAGTCTTGTTGGGCCGACCTTTCTTGAAAACATCTAGAGCCCTAATTGATGTGTACAATGGATCTATTTGTTTGGACTACTGTGGTGAAAAGGTCACATTTAGTATGGATGATGCCATAAAAAGTTCAATGCCTATGGAAAATGTTTATAGTGTTGATATGATTGACCCTTGTGTCCAAGAGCATCTTGAGATGATTTTTTGCAGGAAGTGAGTCAAAATTCAAGGACTACCATCTGTTTGCCCAAACGGGCCCCCGCCGAGAAACTGCTTCTATCATTAGTTCCAGCTTCAGACCTGAAATCTGCCAAAGGGTATAGCAAAGCCATGGTAAAAAGAAGAAACAATAAACAAACATGGCTGCAAACTCCCACACAATGTGCTACTGGCCAGCAGATTAGCCAAGGAAAAAGAGTTGAGTTTGTGAATTTTGAGATCAAGGGTCTACCTGGTGAGAAGAAGAAGAAGGTAAGACCACTGGATGTAGTGTCCGTCTGTTCAAGTGGAGCTGTACAAGTTCAAAATCCCAAGATTTGAAAGAAATTCACAGTCAACAGGAAACATCTTAAACTTTTTTGTGGTGCTACCCAGGTCCAAACAGTGGAAGAAATTCCATTGTTATGTTGTCCGAATCATTGATGGAGACATACTGCGTCTGGCCGAAGACGTAAAAGAGGGGCGCTAGTGGGAGGCAACCCACGTTTTATTTTATTTTATTTTTTATTGTTATTTGTTTTCCATTATTTCTATTTTTCTATTAAAAAAAACAAAAATATATATATTTTTTAGCATTTAATAGTAATCAACCTGTTTCTACAGTCTGGGAGAAGATTAAAGGCCAACAAGGAGTAGGGGGCAGGGTTGCCAATTCAAAAATTGCAGGCAACAATTGCCACAATCAGACAAAGGAAGTACCGGCACGCAAATTTTAGGATAAGATGGAACAAGTGCTTACTCAGGGGTTGACTGAAAGTGACGACTAGAACATGAGCGATGCCCAAATAAGAGAGACTATCATGTCTCTTTACTCGACAGAAGTTGATCCAGCTTCCAGGGCGACCGCCCATTTGCCCAAACGGACCCAGAAAACAAGCTGCTTCCGTCTTTAGTAAAAGCCCCAATTCTGGATCTAAAGCCGCCACCACCGAAGCATCTCTATAGCTGGCGACCACCATTCGGAATACGCCACTGCCGCCGCGTCTCACGCTCGACTGCCGCCAGTCGCCGTCCGGTCACGGCCATTGATGAAGAATCCAAATCCTGCATCTATGCAGTAGGCAGCGCCATGTTTCCCCAGTAAGTCTTTCTCTAGTATTTTTTTGTGTTTCATGTGTTGTTTCCTGTTTTTTTTTTTTTGTTTTGTGCTGTTTTTGTTTTAGTTTTCCATAGTTGTGCTGTCTATATATGGTCCAATAAGTTTGTAGCATGGCTCATATGGTCTCACTTTAATTTTAATGTATGCTTGAGGGCAAGCATTATTTTAAGTGTGGGGATGTTTTGCGATTTTTTTCTGTGTCTTGTTTTGTTTTTTGGAGCCTTGTTATGTCAAGTGTGTGTGTGTGTGTGAAGTCCAGGATTCTGCCCAAAATCTGAATGTTAATTTGAAATAAGCAACATAAATATCCTATTAATCAATTACTATGCTTATTCTTGTGGATGTGGTTTGGGAAAGATCAGTTATTTTAATACAAGTTATGCATGAATTCCCTCTTCTAAAGCCTACTAAATAATTCTGAGCCGCACTTGATGTTTTGCATGAGAATCTCTTTGGTTTGCCTGCTTGACTGTCAAAATGGTTTATTGAGTAATGCATGGTTGGATGATGGGGGATCTTTTCTAGGATAAACCCTTTTTGGCTTGAATTTCTAAACCGTCCTATATAGAAAAAATACCTCTTAGTCAGCAAGTTGAAGCCTTGACCTTTCAATTCTGAGTCAGTAAAATTTAGCCAAGGCCTGTTTTGAGTAAATCCTTTCTTACCCTTGGTGTGCATGCTGGTATTATGTGTTGATGCTGAGACAGAGAAGAGGTCATGAGGTACAATTGTGGAGTCCAGTCCTGTTTCTTTTTGTATCTGCTGAATTTATATGAAAAAAATCAGTTCTGCTGTGGAAAGAAAATGAGTCCACATTTGAGAAAGAAAAAAAAAGAAAAAAGAAAGAGATGATGAAATAAAGAATAAGAGCTAGTTATGTTTTGAATACAATTGCAGAATAAGTTCAAAGGACTGGATTTTATGTGCTGAATTTTAATTAAGTGCTGGAAAAGTATTTGGTGATTGTCACTTCTTGAATAATTAAAGAAAGAGCTGAATGTTGTGGCTCTAGATCAGGAAAAGCAAGAAGTGGAGTTGATGTCCAAATAAAAGGAGCAGCAAGTTCTATATGCATGCACACTAATTGTTGAATTCTGCAGGTGACTTAGAACCACATAGGGCCCGACCAAATAAATAAAAATCCCTTGGCCCCATTGCGTCCATGTGAATAAAAGGTTGTTCTTAACATCTGTGCATTACTCAAACTTTACTGTAGAGATGGTCAGTTATCAAGCTTTTGAGTTCTGACTAGACTAGGGATGACGCACTTGTCCTAATTTTCTGAATTGTGAGTTGTGTGTTTTACTATCCATAAGAGTGCTTGCTTGGGAATTTGTGCATGAACTGTGTTAAACTGACTGGATATGGTTTGTTTGGTGGAATGGTAGAGTTTGCATAGTTTGTGATTAAAAGGTGAATCTCATGGTGCAAGTACAATGGCATGATGAATTTGGGCAGAGTAATCCTGTGTTTATGTGGTGTCATTGTGTCGTGTGAGTCATGTCTTGGGTTTTTTGGGTCAGTGTTTGTTTTTTCTATTATGTTTCTTTTGGGTCTGTTCAAGTTTTGTGTCTTTTGTGTTCTTGTGTTTGAGTCTTTGTTACATAAATAAGGGAAAGACAAGAGGACTGAGTTTAATTCTTCACTTCACGCTTGAGGACAAGCGTTATTCAAGTGTGGGGATATTTGATAGGTGTCCTTTAGCTGTTGAATTTTAGAGCATATTTGTGTCAAATCTCACGGGTATGTGCAAGTTTTTGTAAGATAAATGCAGGTTTAGGAAGAAGAACAAGTAGAGAAAGCAGGATGCAAAAAAAAAGGATGAAAAGGGCTCAATAGCCTAAAGAAGCAATGAAGGGAGGCATTATTCATGTTCATGCATGCAAAAAGAACAAGTGGGCCAAAGTTGAAAGAGCCCAATTACAATGAACAAGTCTAGCCCAATGAAGAAAATCTCTCTGCTGCCTAATTAATAAGAGGATGCGCAAGAGCAATGGAATTGGAATCTTTAATTATCAGCATGGGTGCTGCGCATGGGCTGTTTCCTAATATATTTATCCTTCTTTGTTTTGGAGATTAATTTTAGTAGTATCCTACATGGACAAAAGTTTTAGTAGTTTACTATTTTTGAATGAGTTTCTACTCTCCATTCTACACCTATTTATAGGGATAGAAGGGAGAGGAGAAAAAAACGTTTTTTTAGAGAAGTAGAGTTTTATCAAATATTTTGATAGCTAGTTCAGATTTTAAAGCAGTAGTTTTCGGTTCATGCGTTTTTAGAATTTCTGCCAGCAGAGGTCCCGTTTGCCCAAACGGGAGGTAGCATACTCTGAGATTATTTTCAGATCGTAAATCAAGTATTTCTTTCTTATTTATTTTATTCTTTTCAACTATTTTCAGTATGAATCATATAATAATTATGTGCGTAGTTAATTTGATTATGAGTAGCTAAACTATTTATTCCAGCATAATGTAATAGCAATTAATCCGGGCATGTTATGAAACCGAATTGTTCTTAAATTAAACTGCATGTGTTTCTTCTTATTCTCTGCTCAGAACGTTGATTACTGATATTTAATTAAGCTTGATCACCTTAGTTGAATTAGGTAGAGCCAATTAATTCCCAGTTAAATAACATAATATTTATTGGGCAAGATTAATTAGTGGTAAGGTTACCTTCAGGTAATAGAAAATAAGGGGTTAGTAATTCTTAGATGTTAATTCAATAAGAATAACTAAAATCGGGTTTCCCTAAATCTTAATGCTGTTAACTTGGTTAATAGGTGTCAATGCCTTATGGCCTGTTCCTGGTTAATTAGAGTAGCAATTATGTCTGTGCGGATTCACGGTAATTGTCGATAAAGTAAGGGGAGATTGGGTTATGTCTGTGCGGATTCACGGTAATCTATAACTGATTGATGACATGCTATTTAATATATTATTGAGTTGATGATTAACATGCACGTGATTATTGTGGTTTACATATTGCTGGAATACTTTATTAAATTAATTAAACTCTCGTTCTAATTTAAGTTTGTTATTTAGTTTTCACTAATAATTTACAAAGTCTCTCTGAGCACAAAAGGTGGTTGCAAACGAAATTGTTTGGATTTAATAGGTTTTTGTGATTTTAAGCAGTCCGTTCTCTGTGGGATCGACCATGTTATCATTGTGCTACTTATAGCTAATTGTTGCTGGTTTATACAGTACTTTTACTGTATTTGATAGGGCTAACGACGGTCCTATCAATAGCTGGAAAATACCGAAAATTGCAAGACCAAACCATAAGACGAAGAAGGAAGTGAAGGAGTCCACAGTAAAAAAAACTTCCAATTTCACAACATATGTGTAGTAGAAAAGGGAAGGGCAAAACGGTCATTTCATGGCTCAAAATTTTAAAAATGGTCCTATGATTAGTAAAAGTGGTTCTGAAAGTAACAATTCCGTACTCTAATTGTCCTTTCTCCAAAACTTGTACTTATCTCACAAAAACTATAATATACCTTACCTGTGAGATTTGTCATAAATAAACTCTAAAATTCAATATCTAAAAGACACATATCACTTGCTCAAAGAATCTGCACAACCCATCCAAAATCCCCTCAAGAACATCATCGGGGATTCCATGGTTGATTACTTGAAAGAAACCCCATGTCCCCAGATGCCTCATTGACTTTCTCTACCACCTCCTTTCGCTGGGCGGGATCTCCATTCATTCCTTTAAATCTATTATCGAAAACTTGAACCGGGTGGTGTCTGGGTTGGATTTTGCATTCAATTTCATATTTTCAATCATGTAACAATCCATAAAATTTCACGGAAATCAACATTAAATTATCATAGTAAATTCAAATTTGAGTCGGCACGAAAAGTAGTCGCCCGCTCATTTAAACAGTATTATTAAATAAATAATTCATACAATCTCTAATTTTTATTAAAATCAATTAAATATACATATAACATATTCAAAACAATTTAAACACATAATACACATTGTCTTATCAAGCACACACTAGTCAAAAGTAGGTTTTCAATGAGAACACTAACATGTATCTAGCGAGTCCAAATAAAGTGAGCCAACCAAATCTGAAATTCGTATGAATCAAAATGTTTGTCAAAATTTTTTCTTTAGACACATTTTCCGTTTTATTCTTTGTTTTAATAAATCCTATATTAGAGTAAAGTTAATGTTAATATATTTTCTAAGAGCTTTTGAATATTGCTAATGAATCTTCATGAGACCTGCCCCAGAATTCCTTTATTTGTATTACCAATTATTCTATTCATTATTATTATTGTTTTATTTTATTAATTTTCTATTGGTTCAGTTTCTTAGTTCAGTCTTCTTGGAATTAAATCTGCAGGGACCACTTTTATCCATTTGTTCTGTTTATACTAGTTGCAAAGCTTGCTGATTGTCTGAAATTGTTTCCGAGGAGGAGCTGCGACATGTTTTGCTAAAATAATGAAACCTTTATAAAGCTCATTTACAGTATGGATAGGTCATTTTAGACTGGCTAAAACATGAAAAGAACAAGTTTCATTTGATCCGAAATCTCTAGGGCTTTAATGTCGATTTTTTTTTTGTCGTTTCCGGAAACAACTTCCTTCAATCATGAAAACTCTACATTCAGTGTTTTTAGCGTGATTACAGTTTTTGCAGCACCGAAAACAGAAGCAAACGGCTGGACATCCGATTTATTGAAATCGATCGGACTCCGATTCTGGCATTGAAGAAATTCAAGCTTTCGGGTCCAAATTTTCTAAAATCATATAAACTTTGTAAAACTCACTTCTAGCACACACAGAACATTTTAGGATATCTGAAACATGAAATGAGCAAGTTACGTTCAGTTCAAAAATTCCATGGATTTCATGCGGATTTTTCCGTTTTCTTAAAAACATGTTTCTAAGATCATAAAAATCTTATGTTCAGTATTTTTAACATAAACACCAATGGTTTCGGTCAGTTTTCAAAATTTCTCTTTTATTTTCGGCCGATCGAAAAGCTACCCCGATTAATATGTACTCCTAGCCAACATGCCATGTTTACTAAAGAATTAAATCATACTGCAAAATCGTGAAAGACGACGTTTACGGGTATATTTACGTTTTCATAGGGCAAACTTCGGACACGAATTTACTAACTACGGAGGGTATTAAAGGCCAACCTAAGTAGGGATATTCGAAGTCGGAACTAGGGTGAGCGAGCGAGTTTGGCCTCCTTCTTCCTCAATCCTTCTCGATTTCATCCTCTTTCTCCCCTGTTTCTCACATTTTTCTTCTTCTTCCCCTGTTTTCTATCTCTGGCTGAAGCTTGTATTAAAGAGGCAACGGCGGATCCACGATTTGAGAATTTTGAAAACTATAATGTAGTTAAAGAGATTTTGTTCTGTTTGGTTCTTTTGTGTACTTGAAGAGCATTCTGTCAAAGTTATTGGTTTAGTTGCATGTTACAATGATCACTTGAAAAGGAATCCGCTTAATGTTATTCTAAAGTTTTCATTTGAAATTTCACATACTCTACTTTCCATGCAGCTTATATTATCATAAACGGTTGCTATTTTAAATAGCTTAACAGATAGTCTGATTCACTAAGCATTTCTGAAAAATTATGAACAGGACAATATTGAGACGGAGTTTGCTAGTGTTCCGGCATGCAATGATGTGATGTAATGAATAAAATGCTACATTTCACTGTGGGAAAAAGACTGTCCATCCCTTTCCTTAATTCCATTAACCTGTTTGCATTTTTCCTGTGCTGCACCCCAAGTTTGGTAAGGAGATTGCATACTTCCAAGAGGTTGATTCCTTTGAACTGTTGGAGGAAAGCACATCACCCAAGACACCTAGTACATGGATTATGGGTGTCCCTATTGAAAATGCTGCTTTACCACATGTGTCGTCTGTGTTACGGAAGTGGCTGATTGCTCAGAAGCTAGGCTGTGGGATTCCTCCTTCTCTGGGAAGGATATTAGAAACTCCAGCAGCTTCAGATTACAACCTCTCTGGAGAAGTACCTTCCCAAATACCATCCGCGCTTTCATTCTATTACAAACAGAATTGACTCCAGTTCTGTGAGTGAAGATGCCATAAGCCATTCCTCATTAAATAACAGTTACATGAGATTGATTTGGCAGTTGGTAAAGTCTCCTTGACTTCAAGCCCAGCTTCAGCGGACGATCAGAGCTGGGATCCCCTTGTGCCTTTGTTGACAGCTTGTGGCCAGTCAGCTCCTTCAACATTTCCAGATGTGAGGTAACAACTACTAGGTTTTTAATTTTCCCTATCATTGGTTGATATTTTTCTTATTTGTTAGTTTCTACTCAATGAATAAAAGGTTTAATATTATTATCTGGAAAATAGTCTTGTTAATCAAATAGTCAACTAAGTGCACCTGTGCTTCTCAAATACAGCAAATGCTTTTTGGACTATGTCCTTGATGTTTGCTTCAATCTCTAGCCAAGGATTAGTTTTTAATTCTTTGGTTAGTGTTTACAAAGATGTTTGTAAGGGCATTCTCTTCCCTAGCTGCAACTTTGAGATAACTAAGCTGTAGTTCTGTCAAGATTATCTCCTCCCTTTTAGATATATGCATCACTTAGATGATATGAGCCAAGTTGCAAGTTGAGGATCTAAGTATGGTGCTTCCCAAATATATTACACCTAACAGTTTTTTTATTTATTTGTAATTGTCCCCTTTCTCCTTATATGCGATGCCAAGTAGTTTTTTACTTTTGTTAACTGTTATTAGTTTCTTTCTCATCTATTTTGACATGCTTCAGCAAGCTGAAGAGCTACTTGAGGAGGTCATGCTTTCCTTGACTGTTAATCTGCAAAGGAAATGGGAGAATCATGTTCTCAATGCCTGTAATTCCTTCAAACAGACCGTAGAGTAAGTTCATCTCTCACTCTTATCTGTGTTGTGGGTTTGGTACATAACAGTGTCAGTACTTGCATGATGCAGAACCTGCTTTTGTGGGAAAATAAATGTTGTCTGCAATAATGTTTTTATTGATGAGAGCCCAACTGTTCTATGACTGAAAATTTCTTGAAATAAGATTAACTTTTTGACATGTTTACCATTGGAATTAAAGCCTGTCATTCTGAGTAGTAGTGGGCTTCTAGTTTTTTCGAGTTCTGAAATTCCTTATCCTATTTAATCAGGAATAATTTGCTCGTTGAAAAACAATAAGGAGTTGATATATGAAGTGATTTTTTTTTATATACGGAAATAACTGGTAGACTTTTCATTTCTTATTGCAAGTTTGCGGGTGTCCCAAGGTCATTATAATGCTGCTTTAATAAGAGCCTGGGATGTAAAGCATGGTTCAGAGAATGATCACCCTAAGCAGTTTCCTGAACATCAGGTTCCTCATTTTGTGAACTTGTTGAACTCAATTCTCAAAGGGTCATGTTACTTAGCAGATTGGTTAATTTCTTTCCATACAGAAATATTTCTTTACCTGTTTCTCAGCTGATTATTTGATCATATTCCAGTTAGATAACTTAAGATATTTTGTTCAGTGCTATGTTGTTTTTGTTCAAGATCTTGAAAGTTTTGTGCTTCTTAACTTTGATGAAGTCCTAAGCTTCTTGGTTCAGGTAAAAATAGTATTTCTTTCATATCATTGGTAGTATTGCCCTTTGCCTGCTGAATAATCTCTTTAGTAGGTTACTCTTGCATTGGCTGTAGCTGAGTCGGCGTATGAATTTGAACATCGAGATCTACACTGGTCTGGTTGTGATGCTATTGACATACATTAGTACAATGTTTTATTTGCAAGTTAACTTTCCTTTTTCCTCGTTGCAGGGGAAACATTCTGTTGAGTTGGAAGGGCTCCGAAATGCTTTCTTTCACACTTGAAACCATATCGGAAGATGAGAGAGGTTGAGGGAAGGTAAATAGTTTTGGACTTTTTTTTTTTTTTTTTTGGGTCTCTGAAGAAACCGATTTTCTAAACGTCGTTTTCTTCAGATTTTTTTATTTTCTAGAAGTCGTTTCCTTCTTTTTTTTTTTTTTTTTTGTTTATGAAGAAAACAAGTTCCCGGAAGTCGTTTCCTGCATACTTTTTTTTTTGGTTTTTGAAGAAAACGATTTCCTGGAAGTCGTTTTCTTCAGACTAGTATTTCTTAAGAATACGGTTTCCCGGAAGCCATTTTGTTCAGACTTTTTATTTTTTTTTTTTTATGATGAAAACGTTTCCCTGTAAGTCGTTTTCGTTAGATTTGTCACTTTCCTCAGACTTCGCTTTTTTTGGGTTTATGAAGAAAACGATTTCCAGACTTGGTTTTTTATTTTGTTTTCTGAAGAATTCAGAGTTCAGACTTGGTTTTTATTTTGTTATTGCACATTTAGAAAGTAGTTTCTGCTACGCTACCTCCAGGCATTTTGTGAGATATTGAAGTTATCTTGTTTATGACATTACATGCACTGTTTGTTGGAGTAAATCCCTTTGGCCATGGGCATTCTTTCAGGCAAGTATTTTTCACATGACAAGGGTCCTCACCTGAATCTTTCCAGAGGTCATCTGTCTGCTACTTTATAATCGAATGTTGGACAGCCTTTTGTTCGTTTTCTCAGAATATACTTTTACTTTCTTGCTCCTGCTGGAAGTATGTTTCTGCTCTTTAATTGAACATGTTACATAAAATATGAAAGTTGATCGTGGATTTTAGAACTTAAGAGTTAGATTATTTTACAAGATGTATTTTTTGCATGGTGACAACTTTCAGAGCACTCTCACACAGTGCATAGCAATACTGAGATTTAATTTTTGGACAATAAATTATGACAGTGATAACTATGATTTATGCATATTATAAATCAGCCAAAATGCTAATCCCTCCTCCGTCTCATTCAAAAAGTTCACTATCTACTAGTGGACTCTTTGAGTGGGACAGAGAGAGTAATTATAATGAGTGATGATTATATACTAACAATTACAATGTAGAGAAAAATCCCAACAGTAATTAATGAATTAAAATCAAACCAGCCGAAATGTATCACTAAACTGATTCACGCAAAAGTATATTTTTAGGGGCCGTTTGGTTGAGGGTTATTCAAGGGATCAATGGGAATGAAAAGTCTTCATTCCCATTGTTAATGTTTGGTTTATGGGTATCGGAATGAAAATCTCATTCCCATTCCCTATTATTTAGATATGGGCTAATACCAACCCACCCCCAGTATTTGGAATCCAGTCCAGTCCGGAATGAAAAAAAATTCTTCCTTGCGAAAAAACCCTTCTCCTTCTTCTCTCTCGCCTCCTCCGCCTCCAAGCTCCAACTGATGAACACCGACGCAGCCCCCTTCTCCTCCATTCCGGTACTCCGCCAATCGGAAACTTCATTTCGGCCGGAACTATTGCTTTGCTCCACTGGGTTTCTTTTGGTCTTCCAAACATGATTCCTTGATGCCCATAATCCACGAGTTGAATCTCCAATCGGTAACTCCGGATTTTATCAAAATCTGGGTTTTAACGATCAGTGCTTATACCGTGAATTTGTGTTTCCCGTTGCAGTGGCCGGTGAAGTACCGCCCTCTGGAATTAACTGGACGGGAAAAGGATTGTTGGAGAAACACTGAGTCAACTCGGTCGCTGTAGCAGTTTTCTGGACTTGGTGATGAATCTGTGACTGGAATTTTTAGCAATCTTAAGCTAACTTTGATTGGATGTTTGAATTGCTGGGTGTTACTTGTTGAAAAAATGAGCTCTTAGTGCTGCCCTATTTCTGGACTTAACTAATTGTAGCTTATTTGTGAGAAGAGGACCCATAAGAAGAACAGAAGAAGAAGATGAACAGAAGAAGAAAAGAGAAGAAGGTTGAAAAAAAAAAAGAAGAAGAGAAGACGATGAGTATGCCATCTGCATTAATCATTGCAATTCTCTGTTTTTGAGAAGAAATTTGAATTATTTTATTAAAGAAATATAAGGGTAAATTTGTAATTTTGATTGATTTCCATTACTGATATTCAATTGAACCAAACATCATGTATGTCACTGATATCCATTGACAGATTTGAACCAAACAATAACTATTCATTATGATTCTCATTCCCATTGACTCCTCAATCAAATCCATTCCCATTCCGATTGACAGATTCGAACCAAACGGCCCCTTAGAACATTAATCAAGTGTTAAGTAACATCTAAATTACAACTTAACAGTAAACTTTTCTTGAATTCATTGAACAAAAATCATAAAAATAAGACATTGTTATTAAGGGAGCAAAAGTATAGGTTCGAAACGATAAAAGAAAACCATCTCAATTCCGCATACGATAGGAATAAAAGCAATCTGAAAAATATTCAAAAGATGGGAACACAGAGAGTCCCCAGAAATCCATCAAACTTTAAGTTGTTCATTATCAAACTTCAAATTGGACTTTTCTTTCCAGCTTTCTCAAGGAGTCCCCAGAGATCCCACCACTCTCTCTATTTCTCTCCTTCCTTTCCCTTCCCTAATAATAAAGTCATGCTTAATATATCAATGACCCAAAATAACTCAGTAATAATACACACACGTCAATAAATATAAATATATAATTTATAAGGTAGGAGAAAGAGAAATTAAACCTGCAAATCTTCAATCGCTATCACCATCCATATCGCTATAGCCTACGATATTGATCTTCAAGCTTGAATTGCCGAACATCTCCTGTTGTTCGTCAATTTGTCTCACCATCTCTATTATGCCACCATCGCAGTAATAGACATCAATCTCTTCGAGTGTCGAAAGGCTCTCTAAGCACGAAGGAATCTCCTCCAAACTGCGAACATAAATCAACATCAACTTCTGCAAACAGTCAAATTGATCATCGCAAGCTGTCCATTTGAAACCTTCAACAGAACGTATCTTGATGAATCTAAGTTTCGAGAACTCCCCTTCTTTCATTTCCAATGTGTTCTGTTCAAAACTCACGCGGAAGAATTTCAGAACTTCAAGACTTGGCAGTTGACCAATCACTGAAATACTCTTCAAAGACAAAGTTAATTTTTCCAGCGATAGTTTTTTCAGAGTATTTGGAAAACTAAACTCAAATATATTCGAACTGTATCGATCATAGATTATATGGAGTGATTCCAATTGACTCTGAAAGTCGACAATATCTTCATAATAGTCGAGAAGCTTGCATTTCAACCTACGAAGTTTTGGAAACTTTTTCAAAAGCCTTCCCACCACTTCAGCTGAAGGAATAACCGCACCAGAAAACGTATCCAGCTCATATGATATGGGTGAGCTATCAAGACTTTCATTGCTCAAAATACCACCACCATAATCTTCAGACGTAATGTAAAGATACTGTAGTTTTTGCAGATTAAATAGACCAGCTGCAAGTGAAGGTGCCTCATCTGTATTCAGAATTAGAGTTTCCAAATTGGAGAGGCGAGCCATGGATGATGGGATGTCCTCAATGTCGCCCCCAATTGCCAAGAAGGCCAACTGAACAAGTAGTACTATTTCATCTGGAAAGCCATTAACTAAATAAATATGCCGCAAATCCAACACTTTTAGAAGCTTAGAGACGTGAATAACAAATGAGATATTTGGCAACTCTTCTTTTTCTCCGTATCTTTCATATACTACTGGAGAGCAGTTGAAAAGCAGAGAGTGTGCACCAGGACAAAACAACTGTGATCGCTTGAAATCCTCTGCCTCAGAGCGAATGCATAACCTTCGAAGATTGCTCGGCTCACTAAATGCTAAAAGCTCATCTTGCCCTTTTAGGAAATGGAAAAAATGTTCATTTTTGGCTTTCTCTACACAAAAATCATGAATCAAATCATGAACGCGGCATGTTTTGACTCCACCATCTGATCTTTGTCTGGCAACCATAATTAAACTTCTTCTAATCAAATCCTTCAGGCAATCTTCAACAGCATCTTCATGGCTTTTCACCTCAGTTTTATGAACAAATCCTTCAGCTATCCATAAACGAAACAGCTTTCTGACTGAAACCTCTTGATCTTCTTCAAACGCCCCAAAATAGAGGAGGCATGACCTTAGATCATTCCGTAAACATTTGTAACTCAACTCCAATGTGTTCTTGCAACCGTCTGCAACCGATCCAAGGCCCAAGCTTAAATGATTCAGAATTTCCTTCCAATCCCCTGGCTCTGTAGTGGCTAGAAGTCCAGCAACAATGACTATTGACAGAGGTAATCCTCTACAAACTTCAGCAATTTGCACCAAAATATCAAGAGGCCAACCATTTTGAGGTAATAACTTCTTCTGCAATAACTCAAGACTCTCTTCTTTTCCAAGTTGCCGAAGAAAATGAGGTTCCTGATCGAGCATACGACGAGGAGCAGCGTCGTGACTACGACTTGTCAAAATAATTCTACTTCCAACAGCATCGTCGGGGAATAAGCAACCATCCATGGTCAATTTATTCCACGCATCTATTTCCCATACATCGTCCAAAAAGATGAGATATCTTCTTCCCTTCAAACTGCGCCGTAGCTTTTCTGCTAAATCTTGTTCAGCCGTGTCATGACTCATAGGATGAATTTGATTTAGAAGGTCAAGTAACACTTTCATTCTGTTCAATGTTTGCGAAATAGTACACCATGCACGAACTTGAAAATGGTGCATAACAGAAGAATCATTGAAAGCTTTGGTTGCCAGAGTGGTCTTACCTGATCCAGCCATACCCACAATGGCAATGATACGCAAACTCCGTGATCCTCCTGTGAGCCGCTCCGTGGTTGATCTTGCCTCATCATCAAAACCTACAACTTCATTTACTGTTGATGGAAATCTTTGTGATGGCATCTGATCGCTAGTGCTGGTTGCTTCCTCGACTTCAATTTCCTGACTCTTGCCATAAAAGGTATTCAACACATCCGCCTTTATTTCGATAATGTCTTGTATAACAGAATCAAATGATGTTGAAAGGGAATCTGGAAGGTCACCAATCACCTGGGGGTCAATGAGGCTCTCTATTTTGTTCGCCACTGCCAAAACACGATCCCAAAGAGCTTGAAATTCCTCCTGTCCACTGCGCAGCTCCACAATTTCTCCGGCAAAAGGTCTTAAGAAAACAAGTTCTTGTTGGATCTTGGCAATTGGTTCAGCTTTGGAAGCTGTGAATGCCATCAGTTTTTCTAGTAAAAAATCTAGAAAGCCCAACTCATCAGTCCCTGGGAAGTTGAATTTTGGTATCTGTGGATCTTGTTCGTCAACCTCTGCCAGAATATTCTTGATTGTTCGTAACAAACCTTGAAGGTGAACCTCTGTATTTGTTTGGTAAAATGGCGAAATTAAGACTGCCAGAATATTCTTGATTGTTTGTAAGCAACCTTGAAGCCCAAGGTCAACCTCTGGATATGTTTGGTAAAGTGGCCAAATGAATACTGCAGCATCACATAACACAGCTCCAATTTTCAAATCCAACTTATTTGGGTGGTGCTTGAGAATGTGTCTCAAGGATCTAAGTCCTCCGTATAACTCTTTCAATTGATCCACCACACAAGTATCAATTCGTGGTAGGATCTCCCAAAGATTAGATATAAGAGTATTAAGGATTACAGAGGTAACCTCATCATCCATGTCTTGCGTTGAAGGAAGTAAGCCTCTTAGAACCTCTGAACCACTTAGGACTTGAATGTAAGTCTCACAAACCCGAGGATCAATAGGTTTAATCTTTTGCACTAATGTTGACATCTTCAACTGAATTCCTCTGTTATACCACAGATCATGTCTAAGAGCAGAAAATAGGGATGCAGCTTCGAGAGCAACAATTTGAGAGTGAGCTAAGAAATCTTGTGTGGGTTCAACGCTTGCCTGTGTAGCAAGCCAGATAAGACATGAAAGGAAGCTCATTTGCCCTGTCCAGGTTTCTATTGCTTCTCCTAAAATACCAGTGTACCTATATTTAAGATGGAGGTACCCTCTCACTAGACCGTCCGCAATACAATGAATGATTTCAAAGAGTTCATCTGGTGTAAGAATAAGAGAAGTTGAATTTTGGGAGTGATCCAACAGAGTAACGTACCATTTATCTACTTCTTCCTCCAGAGATTCAAACTCAGCTCGGATCTTATTAACAAGTGACTTAACAAGAAGATATGGATGCAGATCAGATTGAGAGCGTTGAAGGTGAATTTCCTCTGCATGCACGCGAATAGTATCTTCAATCCCAGACAAGAAGGATCCCAGACTTGTGTGTTTGCATAACTTTCTGGCACAAAGAACAAATGTTTTGAGATTCCATAACCGGAATACCAGATTACGAAAATCCGTATCAAAATAACCAGGGCCTTTTTTCATAAACTCCAAATCATGAATGGCAGTATCAATGCAAGTAACGAAGGCGGAGGCAGAGGCCATCTTGTTCTCTGAGAAAAGAAAACGGAAAGGAATGAGAAGATTGAAGAGAAAAAACAAAGGAGACTTTGGCAGACAAAGGAGATAAGAAGCAGAACAACTAGTAGCAAGTATACTATTGGTATTGGTATTTGTCATGACAGTGAAAGACCAACAACTTTAATTTAATTGCAAGAATAAACAAAGACTCACTTGCCATTAGAGAAAGAATGAGTCTTTCTTTAGCGCAAAATATACTTATACTTTCAAAAATGTTAAAGATAATAATTTTGTTTAAATTTCTACTTTTATCCTTGCATAATTAATGACATTTTTAATAATATAATATTTCTTCTGTCCCATTCAAAGAGTCTAGACTGTTTTTAATAATAAAAAATTAATTATTTGAGTGGGATAGATGGAGTATAACTTTAGTTTAAATTTATGTTTTTTGTTTTTCTGTTTAAAAATTGCATGTCATAACTATATATATAAACAGCTATTGCATCTTTGTGAGGCAGAGAGCATATATATCTTATTTGGATGAAGTTGCCAGCAATCCTGGAACCTTTAGAGGTTGGTCCTTTATAGGGTGATATCAGTGCAATAACTTACAACAGTTGTTTATTATAAGTAAACAACTGCAAATTTTGCCCATATAATAAGGTATTTGACCATAACATTACCTTTTAATATACCTCATAAGTTATATTGGAAAATTCACTTTTAAATTTTTTTATTTAAAAAAAAACATTAATGGACTAAACGGTGTCAAATTAACTATTTTAACTAATGTAAACTATATTTTTAAAAACACATTTTTGCCCTATCTTATGGACACTTTTTGGGGAGAAGTTACAACTTACAACTTGCACATTTCTAATAAATTACAGACAATCAGAAACACACAACTATTTTGGTTTACAGGTAAGCAGTAACTACAAACACAAACACCACCTACTACACTTACTGCTAATAATGACTGAAAATATAGCTAAGCGCAGCAAAAAAAGGCTTGTTTTCTTCTTCGATCTTCTTTTTCAAACTATCCCAAGAATTGCAGGATCGTAATAGACCAATGCACAATATGGATAACAAATAACCTAGCTTGCTTCACACTCTTCACTATTTCAGCGGGAACCGTGTGTGCCATAAATTGCATTTCATACTAATGGTTACGCACAACAATTCCTAGTACAGAGATTCGAGAGAAGACCAGAAACCTGTGGTATTTTGCCAAAAGCATCATCTCATCTGGTCAGGTCGAAATTGCCAGAGACACACACCGATCCCTGCAAAATTGCCATAGATCGATCAACTTTGGAACGGTATAAGATAATAGAGTGTATGTACACGGAGGAATTGCAACATACTTTCCCACATCAGATTCTTTATACCACCAACCATGTACCACAACCCGATAGTATCAGCTATGTTGAATGTTACTATAATTGAACAAGAGAAGTGATTACCTTCATAGAGTAGGTAAAGTGATCGTTATGACCTTGGAGATTCAAGGACTGGTAATGTTAACAATGGCTTCTTGACAAATGGATGATCCAACAATTGAACAGCAGTAGGTCGAGCATCTGGAATTACTTGTAAACATGTCCGTATGAAAATCCTGGGCATCTCCTGATAATGTATCAGGAATAGGAGGAAGTTCACCCCTGCCTATTCTGAACAATGCTGTCATCTGTTCCAAAGAGAAGTCAAAAGACAGATTACAACTAAAAGCTTTGATGTACTAATTTTGAATATGAGATTATGACCGAAACAAAATGCAGAATATCAATTCACAAACATATATATATTTTGCATTTTATCCAGTTGTATGTGAGCATGATGTTGCAAATGCCTCAACAAGAGAACAAAAAAGTACATATTGCACATTGGTTATTCCTCCTTTTATCTTTCCATATAGAAATATTTCTTTACTTGTTTCTCAGCTGATTATTTGATCATATTCCAGTTAGATAACTTAAGATATTTTGTTCAGTATCAATGCTATGTTGTTTTTGTTCAAGATCTTGAAAGCTTTGTGCTTCTTAACTTTGATGAAGTCCGAAGCTTCTTGGTTCAGGTAAAACTAGTATTTCTTTCATATCATTGGTAGTTTTGCCCTTTGCCTGCAGCCTGCTGAATAATCTCTTTCGTGAGTCGGCGTATGAATTTGAACATCGAGATCTACACTGGTCTGGTTGTGATGCTATTGACATGCATTAGTACAATGTTTTTTACTTGCAAGTTAAGATTCCTTTTTGCTTGTTGCAGGGGAAACATTCTCTTGAGTCGGAAGGGCTCTGAAATGATTTCTTTCACACTTGTAACATATCGGAAGATGAGAGAGGTTGAAGGAAGGTAAATAGTTTTGGTTTCTGAAGAAAATGATGATTTCCTGGAGTCGTTTTCTTCAGAACCTTTTCTTCTTTTTTTTTTTAGTTTCTGAAGAAAATGATTTCCTGAGAGTTAGACTCATAAGTTTAATTGTTACTTAACACTTGATTAATGTTCTAAAAATATACTTAGACTTAGACTTAGACTTAGACTTAGACTCAGAGTTAGACTTAGACTTAGACTTAGACTTAGACTCAGAGTTACTCATAAACTCCAAGAGCATAAAAGAGGGATGCAGCTTCGAGAGCAACAATTTGAGAGTGAGCTAAGAAATCTTGTGTGGGTTCAACACTTGCCTGTGTAGCAAGCCAGATAAGACATGAATCTCAGTTGTTCTGTCCAGGCTTCTATTGTTTCTAACAAAAGATCAATGTACCTATATTTAAGACCGATGTACCCTCTCACTCGACCCTCCACAATACAAAGAATGATTTCCAAGAGTTCATCTGCTGTAAGAATAAGAGAGGTTGAATTTTGGGAGTGATCCAACAGAGTAACGTACCATTTATCTACTTCTGCCTCCAGAGATTGAAACTCAGCTCGGATCTTATTATCAAGCATAATAATAAGTGACTCACCACCATCTGGATGCAGATCAGATTCCGAGCGTTGAAAGTGAATTTCCTCTGCCCATTTGCGAATAGTATCTTCCATCCTTAACAAGAAGGATCCCAAACTTGTGTGGTCGGGTAACTTTCTGGCACAAAGAACAAATGTTTTGAGATTCCGTAACCAGAATACCAGATTAAGGAACCCCATCTCTTCATCACTATCATCATCATAATCAATGCCTTTTCTCAGAAACTCCAAATCATGAATGGCAGTATCAATGCAAGTAACGATTGAAATAAAACAGAAAGGAATGAGAAGATTGAAAAAAAAAACAAAGGAGACTTGTGGCAGACAAAGGAAATAAGAAGCAGAACAAGTAGCAAGTATACTATTGGTAGTATTTGTCATGACAACGAAAGACCAACAACTTTAATTTAATTGCAAGAATAAAGAAAGATTCACTTGTAGGGGTGATAACGAGTGAGTCAACCCTACTCACTTGTAGGATTGGAGTTCGACTGAAATTCAGGCTGCAGACAAGCTCCAACCTAATGACAAGCCTGGATGCTTCAAACTCAGCAACTGAATTCTTTACTTATGATGATGGCGCAGAAATGGCACGACCTTCAACAAACGCCACCAGAAAACGAATGAATTCATCTAGAGTTATACCATACTATGATGAACACAAGCAGAAAAAACTGTCAAAAGAGCAAGGGAAAAACTCACCTCTGACCTCTGATCAATTTGGAGAGGCTGCTGTTTTGGTAAATGGGATTATTTTCGTGGTGGTCTGCGACTCTTATAACTGTACTCTTAGCTTAGAAACAAAGCATACTGAATGAATGATTGAAGATTCTTTTCAGGCCTGAGCCTGTGTTTGCAGGGTTCTCAAACTAAAAAGGTGTGGCTCAAGTTTTATAATGCTCGACTCCTTCTGGTCAGATTATCATTCTCTTCTAGTTTTCAATCCTGATTATTTTGTGATCATGTTCTTCACGTTGTTGAAGTCAATGAAGGTCAATGACTCACTAGAAATATCCCTTTAACTTGCTTGGCTGCTTTGGAGGATGCTTTTTGCTGCCATCAAATTAAAGGCAAAAAGATGCTCCCATTAAGGCTATCCTTTTACTGAGTGCTGCCTTATCCTTTAATTTTTCCACCATTGTTGCAAGAAAAGGACTTTGATTCAGGTAGTGCAGTGCAATTATTAAGTGCGAACGTTTGAACAAATAGATGCCAATAAACAATAGCTTTGATTCTATTATGTTCCTTGCTGTACTGCATTAGTTAGAATTTAACTGAGAAGTGATGAACTTCACTCAGAAAGAAATTTCTGTTTTTATTTTCCTTTCCCTCTGTTATGTGTAAATTCCATGCAACCAAGTTTTTGGCTCTTTTCAACTTTTCACTCGAGCTGGTTAGTGAATGTTCGTTCTCAGCCCTACTCACTTGCCATTAGAGAAAGAGTGAACGACACATTATATACTTTGCCTTAGTTCACGGTTATGTACTTATATATATATATTTTTTCGCTCAAAATATACCTATACTTTTGAAAATTCGTCAACTATGTCATTTTTACAAAGGTTTAATTACGCATAACCCCTGTGGTTTGCGAAAGTTATCGATGACCTCCCTATAGTTTAAAAGGCTACGATGATAATTAATGACCTTCTTAATCATATAATATAGGTACATATTGTTTTTTGTACACTTCCAACAAGTCATTTACTTCAGACTTTTTTTTTGTTTTTTTCTTTGGTTTCTGAAGAAAACAATTTTCAAGAAGTCATTTACTTCAGACTTTGTTTTTTTGTTTTGGTTTCTGAAGAAAATGCTTTCCAAGAAGTCGTTTTCTTCAGACTTTGTTTTTTTTTTCTTTTGTTTCTCAAGAAAACAGTTTCCGGGAAGTCGTTTTCAAACCGATTTCTTGAAATTCATTTTTATCATACTTTGTTTTTTTTTGGTTTCTGAAAAAAACGTGTTTCTGGAAGTCGTTTTCTTTAGACTTTGTTTTTTTTTTTTTTTTAATTTTCTGAAGAAAACGATTTCCAAGAAGTTGTATTGCTGGTATGCATTCCTTCTCTTTCATCCAATTTTTCTGCTATGGATTCTGTTGCAGCTAACCAGTTTGTTTCCTATGAACTTTGGAAAGGAGGAGAATTCCACTGTCATTGATATTTCGTACATAAACATATTTGTAACTATTTAAATTGGTTTAATCACTCCTCAGTTTCACTGTGAGATATTCACTCGGATGGTAACAAAACCTTTTCATTTCAGGTATGGCTCTCCTTTTTTTTTTTTTTTTCACTTCAAAGTTGTTTGTTTGATTCTATGTTTGGTCAATAACTGTGACTTCTTTTACTTGGGAGCTTACAATGAAAAGTAGAGATGATTCAGTAGCCAAGCTTTTCATTTCTGCAATTTATTATCAATCCATCCCAGTGCATGTATCCTCTTCAACTCCTTTTGAAATAGTATTTAAGTTTACTCCAGTTAATGGGGAATATGGGTTTATTAACTCTACAATCTTTCGAGTTTAATGTCATGATATCTTTTTTTTTTTTTTTCCTTTTTTTTCTTCCTCGGTTCGTTACAGAATTTCAAAAGATCCAAAGATCGGTTCGTTAGAGAATTTGAAAAGAAATTTTAGAAAAGTTTCCTTTTGAAACATATAATCCTGCAACACTGTGATACAAAACCTAAATATAAAGGCATTTAGAACAAGATGAAGATGAATTTCTAGTGAGCAGTGTCTATAATGCCATACTTTTTACATCAAATTTTGTCGCAGAGATTACATCCTGTAATGCAGCAGAGAAGAAGTTCCATCAAGTCCCTTGCTACGGAAGTAGCCCGTATATTTCTTTATGGTGATTTCCCGGTACTTCGGAGGATTTTTCCGACAACAGCTCCTTAATGGGTCCGTACGACTTCGACGATTCCGCCAGGTTAGTCGTTAAATTTTGTGCGCTGCGTTTGGTAGTGTTTATAGTCTTCTTGATCATTTTTCAAAATTTAAAGTCCTTTAAATAATTTGAAAAAAGATTTTAAGAGAAGTTTTGTAATTTACCATGCTTTAAAATAACTTTGTTACCTTTTAAGTGTATAGCATTACTAATTTTGAAACAAAAATTAAAAACATTTTAAAAATAAAAATGACTTCACACAAAGCCAGACAACCATCGTTGGCTTAAAAGGACATAAAGGAGGACAACAATATAATGACGGGATCATTTAAGAGTCGGAGATTTAGCTCCTACCCAATATGGATCATTTACAAGTAGGAAGAGATTCAATTCCTACTATGTCATATTTATGTCAAGAAACATTATCTCGGTGAATTTGCTTCTTTTTCTTTTTTTTTATAATAATTTTCATCCATTATAATTTTAATAATTAGTGATTGAGTTGCCAAACTGTTATTTTTTGCAAGTAAAGGTCTTGGAATTCATTTAGGGGAGGATCGCATGCCTAATTTTGCCACTTGTACCTGCATAAAGAGTGTTATTGCACCTGGGAGTGGCCAGAATCGAACCTTGTGAATGCCTTGGGATATCTACTAGACCACGGCCATGAGATACCAAACTTCTATTTCTCTATTTCTTAATTTTCTACTTGCACCATAACTCTTATTTTGTAAATCAAAATAATTACATTACAAAAAAAATATACAACACACGTCTACAATATAGGGCAAAGTTCCAGTTTCATTTTTTTCTCTTAAGTTATTTGTCATTTAAGGGCACGTTCGCTAGAGGATTTTAAAAAAGATTTTAGAAAACATACTTTAAAAATGAAACAAACGAATAGATAAGGAAAAACTATTTTAAACAATTATAGTACCTCTGTTCCACTAAAAAAATTTACTTTGTATTACTAAAAATAGTAATACAAAGTGGACTCCTTAAATGAGACGAAGGGTATATTTAGTAGTAAAGGAGTTTAGAACAAATTATTTCAAAATTTTTGTTTCGTAAAGTAAAGTAGTAGACATCAAACAAAATTTTCCTTAAAGTTTGAGTTTAGAGAAGAAAGTATTTTGTGTCGAATTTGTTGTTAAAATAAGGTTTTCGAAACAATTTATAGAGCCCTGCCAAACAAAGTTCCAGTATTAAAACCATTAAGAAACTTATTTAAAACATCCATAACAAGATAAAGATGAATACAGTGAGTAGTGTATCTAATGCGCTACACTGATTAAACATCAAATTTTATCGCAGAAAATCGCCAAATTCAGAAGGCATATATGGATATGGGATTGCTCATCGTTAAGAACACAGATTACAATCCTTTATGGTGATTTCCCGGTACTTCAGTGGATTATTTTCCGACAACAGCTCCTTAATGGGTTCGTACAACTTCGACGTTTCCGCCAAGTTCGCCGCGAAAAACACCTCCGCAGATAACCTTGGCTCGACCCGATTCGCCAGAACTCTATGCTGAGCGCTGATGAACTTGTCATTAGAAATCAGCTGAAAAAAGCGAAAAATTCCACCACAAAGACATTATCAGAACCTCGAATTGTGCAAAGAATTTAGTTAATTTAAGGGACTTGCCTGGTGGTAGTCTCCGATATTGACAACTAGGGATCCGGGCGTCGGAGGAACATCAACCCACTGGTTCCGGTAGAGAACTTGCAGGCCTCTGATATGGTCCTGAAGAAGCAGAGTGATGAAGTCATTATCTTCATGCTTGCTGGCCCCCATAGTTAGTTCTGGTTCAGGGCACGCCGGATAGCAATGGCCCAGAATAGTTTACCCTTCATCGCAATCCGCATCTTTCAGAGTGATTACTTGAAAGAAACCCCATGTCCCAGATGGCTCATTGATTTTCTCTACCACCTCCTTTCGCTTGGCGGGATCTCCGTTCATTCCCTATAAATCTGTTATGGGAAACTCATACTGGGTGGTGTTTGGGTTGGATTTTTCATTCAATTTCATATTTTCAATCATGTAACAATCCCTAAAATTTCGGAAAATCAACATTAAATTATCATAGTAATTTCAAATTTGAGTAGGCACGAAAAGTAGTCGCCCGCTCATTTAAACAGTATAACTAAATAAATACAATCTCTAATTTTTATTAAAATCAATTAAATATACATATAACATATTCAAAGCAATTTAAACACATAATACACATTGTCTTATCAAGCACACACTAGTCAAAAGTAGGTTTTCAATGAGAACACTCACATGTATCTAGCGAATCCGAATATAGTGAGTCAACCAAATCTGTAATTCGTATAAATCAAAATGTTTTCTTTAGACATATTTTCCGTTTTATGCTTTGTTTTAATAAATCCTATATTAGAGTAAAGTTAATGTTAATATATTTGCTAAGAGCTTTTGAATATTGCTAATGAATCTTCATGAGAGCTGCCCGAGAATTCCTTTATTTGTAAACTTTGTAAAACTCACTTCTAGCACACATAGAACATTTTAGGATATCTAAAACATGAAATGAGCAAGTTACGTTCAGTTCAAAAATTCCATGGATTTCATGCCAATTTTTCAGTTTTCTTAAAAACAAGTTTCTAAGATCATAAAAATCTTATGTTCAGTATTTTTAACACAAACACCAACGGTTTTGGTCAGTTTTCAGAATTTCTCTTTATTTTCGGCCGATCGAAAAGCTACCCCGATTAATCTATAGCTATCTTCTCTAGCTAGTATGTACTCCTAGCCTTCTATTATGAGCTTAACATGCCATTCTTAAAGAATTAAATCATACTGCAAAATCGTGAAAGAGGACATTTACGGTATATTTACGTTTTCATACTGCATACTTCGGACATGAATTTACTAACTACGGAGGGTAGGGTATTAAAGGCTTACCTAAGTCGGGATACTTGAAGTCGGGACTACGGTGAGCGAGCGAGTTCGGCCTCCTTCTTCCTCAATCCTTCTCGATTTCATCCTCTTTCTCCCCTGTTTCTCACATTTTTCTTCTTCTTCCCCTGTTTTCTATCTCTACGGTGAGTGCTGTAATGAATAAAATGCTACATTTCACTGTGGGAAAGACTGTCAATCCCTTTCCTTAATTCCATTAACCTGTTTGCATTTTTCCTGTGCTGCACCCCAAGTTTGGTAAGGAGATTGCATACTTCCAAGAGGTTGAATCCTTTGAACTGTTGGAGGAAAGTACATCACCCAAGATACCTATTGAAAAGGTTGCTTTATCACATGTGTCATCTGTGTTACAGAAGTGGCTGATTGCTCAGAAGCGAGGCTGTGGGATTCCTACTTCTCTGGGAAGGATATTAGAAACTCCAGCAACTCTTGTGAAATCTGTAGTTTCAGATTACAACCTTTCTGGAGAAGAACCTTTTCAAATACCATCCGCGCTTTCATTCTATTACGAACAGAATTGACTCCAGTGCTGTGAGTGAAGATGCCTAAGCCATTCCTCATTAAATAACAGTTACATGGGTTGTGGAGAGATTGATTTGGCAGTTGGTGAACTCTCCTTGACTTCAAGCCCGGCTTCAGTGGACGATCAGAGGTGGGATCTCCTTGTGGCTTTATTGACAGCTTGTGGCCAGTCAGCTCCTTCAACATTTCCAGATGTGCTTTTGACTTACAGCTAACTACTACTAGGTTTTTAATTTTCCCTATCATTGGTTGACATTTTTCTTATTTATTCGTTTCTACTCATTGTATAAAAGGTTTAATATTATTATCTGGAAAATAGTCTTGTTAATCAAATAGTCAACTAAGTGCACCTGTGCTTCTCAAATACTGCAAATGCTTTTTGGACTATGTCCTTGATGCTTGCTTCAATCTCGATCCAAGGATTAGTTTTTAATTCTTTGGTTAGTGTTTACAAAGATGTTTGTAAGGGCATTCTCTTCCCTAGCTGGAACTTTGAGATAACTAAGCTGTCATTCTGTCAATATTATCTCTTCCCTTTTAGATATATGCATCGCTTAGATGATATGAGCCAAGTTGCAAGTTGAGGATTCTAAGTATGGTGCTTCACTTTTTTTTTCTGGTTTCCCAAACATATTACATCTAACAGTTTTTTTTTATATTTTTAATCGTCCCCTTTCTCCTTATATGCAATGCCAAGTAGTTTTATATTTTTGTAACTGTTATGAGTTTCTTTCTCATCTATTCTGACATGCTTCAGCAAGCTGAAGAGATTCTTGAGGAGGTCATGCTTTCCTGCTGTTAATCAGCTAAGGAATTGGGAGAATCATGTTTTCAATGCCTGTAATTCCTTCATTCAGACCATAGAGGAAGTTCATCTCTCACTATTATCCGTGTTGCGGGTTTTGTACATAACAGTGTCAGTCCTTGCATGATGCAGAACCTGCTTTTGTGGGAAAATAAATGTTGTCCGCAGCCATGTTTTTACTGATGAGAGCCCAACTGTTCTAAGACTGAAAATATCTTGAAATAAGATTAACTTTCTGACATGTTTACCATTGGAATTAAAGTCTGTCATTCTGACTAGTAGTGTTCTGAAGAACCAGAACTGAGATAAGTCAGTCATATGTGGGCTTCTAGTTTTTTCGAGTTCTGAAATTCCTGATTCTATTTAATCAGGAATAATTTGCTTGTTGAAAAGCAATAAGGAGTTGATATATGAAGTAATTTATTTATTTTATACGGAAATAACTGGTAGACTTTTCATTTCTTATTGCAAGTTTGCGGGTGTGCCAAGGCCATTATAATGCTGCTTTATAAGAGCCTGGGCTATGTTGGTTTTGTTCAAGATCTTGAAAGTTTTGTGCTTCTTAACTTTGATGAAGTCCGAAGCTTCTTGGTTCAGGTAAAAATAGTATTTCTTTCGTAGGTTACTCTTGCATTGGCTGTAGCTGAGTCGGCGTACGAATTTGAACATCGAGATCTACACTGGTTTGGTTGTGATGTTATTGACATACATTAGTACAATGTTTTTACTTGCAAGTTAAGATTCCTTTTTGCTTGTTTCAGGGGAAACATTCTCTTGAGTCGGAAGGGCTCTGAAATGCTTTCTTTCACACTTGAAACATATCAGAAGAGGAGAGAGGTTGAGGGAAGGTAAATATTTTTGGTTTCTGAAGAAAACGATTTCCTGAAGAAAATGACTCCAGGAAATCGTTTTCTTCAGACTTGTTTTGTTTTTTTTTTTGGTTTATGAAGAAAACGATCTCCAGAAATTAGTTTTGTTCAGATTTTTTTTTTTCTTTATGGTTTCTGAAGAAAACGATTTTCTAGAAGCCGTTTCCTTCATATTTGTTTTTCTTTTTTGGTTTCTGAAGAAAACGATCTCCAGAAGTCGTTTCTTGCAGACTTGTTTTTTTTTGGTTTCTTAAGAAAACGATTTCCCGGAAGCCGTTTTGTTCAGACTTTTTTTTTTTTTGGTTTCTGAAGAAAATGATTCCCTAGAAATCTTTTTCTCCAGGAAGTCGTTTTCTGCATTTTTTTTTTTTTTTGGTTTATTAAGAAAACGATTTCCCGAAAGCCGTTTTGTTCAGACTTGTTTTTTTTTTTTGGTTTCTGAAGAAAATGATTCCCTAGAAATCTTTTGCTTCAGACTTGTTTTTTTTTTTGTTTATGAAAAAAACGTTTTCCTGAAGACTTGTTTTTTTTTTTTGTTCCCGGAAGTCGTTTTCTTTAGATTTGTCGTTTTCCTCAGACTTGTTTTTTTTCAGTTTCTGAAGAAAACGGAAATTGTTTTCTCTAGACTTGGTTTTTTATTTTGGTTTCTGAAGAATTCAGACTTGGTTTTTATTTAGAAAGTTGGACATCCATGCATTTTGTGAGATATTGAAGTTATCTTGTTTATGACATTACATGCACTGTTTGTTGGGGTAAATCCCTTTGGCCATGGGCATTCTTTCAGGCAAGTATTTCTCACATGACAAGGGTTATCTTGGACAGCCTGTTGTTCGTTTTCTCAGAATATTGTTGCTTTCTTGTTCCTGTTGGAAGATATGTTTCTGCTCTTTAATTGAACAGGTATACATGTTACATAAAATATGAATGTCGATCGTGGATTTTAGAACTTAAGAGTTAGATTATTTTACAAGATGTCTTTTTTGCATGGTGATAACTTTCAGAGGACTCTCACACACTGCATAGCAATACTGAGATTTAATTTCTGGACTAGAAATTATGACAGTGATAACTATGATTTATGCAACCTTTAGGATTTTGGGATTATCTTCAGAAATTGTTTGAAGCTTATGCTGTTGATTAAACTTATAAACCAGCCAAAATGCTACTCCCTCCATCCTATTCAAAGGGTCCACTTAGTATTACTGTTTTTAGTAATACAAAATGGACAGAGAGAGTAATTTTAGCATATATAATCACTATCATATACTAACAATTACAATATACAGAAAAACACAACTGTAATTAATGAATTAAAATCAAACCAGTCGAAATATATCACTAAACTGATATTCCCTTTTAAGCAAAAGTATATTCTTAGAACATTAATCAAGTGTTAAGTAACAATTAAATTACAGATTAACAGTAAACTTTTCTTGAATTCGTTGAACAAAAATCATAAACATAAGAAGTTGTTATTAAGGGAGCAAAAGCATAAGTTCGAAACCATAAAAGAAAACAATCTCAATTCCACATTCGACAGGACTAAAAGCAATCTGAAAATATTCAAAAGATGGGAACACACAGATTCCCCAGAAACCCTTCAAACTTTTAAGTTCTTCATTATCAAACTTCAAATTGGACTTTTCTTTCCAGCTTTCTCAAGGAGTCCCCAGAGATCCCACCACTTTCTCTCTATTTCTGTCCTTCCTTTCCAATTCCCTACATCTAGTAAACCACACACTTTTTAGCCCAAATAATAAACTCATGCTTAATAAACTCAGTAATAATACACACGCGTAAATAAATATATAATTTATAAATTATAAGGTAGGAGAAAGAGAAATTAAACCTGCCAATCTACAATATTGATCTTCAAGTTTGAATTGCCGAACATCTCATGTTGTTCTTCAATTTGCCTCACCATCCCAGCACTTTCTCTTTTTAAAGTTCATGCCACACAAAATTGATCTGCACAATAAGCCGTATAACTTTAGCAATTTCGAACCAAAAGAACTCAGTAATAATACACACACAAAAAAAATATTTACTTTGTAAGGGAAGAGAAAAGAAATTAAACCTGCAAATCTGCAATCGCTAGCTTTTTCAAAATCTTGATTCGTGTACAGTGATCTTCAAACTGGAATTGCCGAACATCTTCTGTTGTTCTTCAATTTGTCTCACCATCTCTGTTACACCGCCATCGCAGTAATCGACATCAATCTCTTCGAGTGTCGAAAGGCTCTCTAAGCAAGAAGGAATCTCCTCCAAACTGTCAACACAACTCAACACCAACTTCTGCAAACAGTCAAATTGATCATCGCAAGCGGTCCATTTGAAACCTTTAACATCATCTATCTTGATGAATCTAAGTTTCGAGAATTTCCCTTCTTTCATTTCCAACGTGTTCTGTTCAAAACTCACGCTGCAGAATTTCAGAACTTCAAGGCTTGGCAGTTGACCAATCACTGAAATACTCTTCAAAGACAGAGTTAATAATGACAGCGATAGTTTTTTCAGAGTATTTGGAAAACTAAACTCAGATATATTGGCCCTGCATTCATCATAGATTATATGGAGTGATTCCAATTGACTCTGAAAGTCGACAATATCTTCATAGTCGAGAAGCCTGCATTTCAACCTACGAAGTTTTGGAAACTTTTTCAAAAGCCTTCCCACTTCAGCTGAAGGAATAGCCGCACCAGAAAACCTATCCAGCTCATATGATATGGGTGAGCTATCAAGACTTTCATTGCTCAAAATACCACCACCACCAATAGGATTAAAGTCTATGTAAAGATACTGTAGTTTTTGCAGATTAAATAGACTACCTGGAAGTGAAACTTCACCCATTGGATACAGAATTAGAGTTTCCAAATTGGAGAGGCGAGCCATGGATGATGGGATGTGCTTTATTCTGCCCCCAATTGCCAAGAAGGCTAACTGAACAAGTAGTACTATTTCATCTGGAAAGCCATTAACCAATTTAACACTCTGCAAATCCAACACTCTTAGAAGCTTAAAGACCTGAATAACAGATGAGAAGTTTCGCAACTGTTCTCCGTTTCTTTCAAATACTACTGGAGAGCAGTTGAAAAGCAGAGAGTGTGCACCGGGACAAAACAACTTTGATCGCTTGAAATCTCCCGACTCAGAGCGAATGCATAACCTTCGAAGATTGCTCGGCTCACTAAATGCTAAAAGCTCATCTTGCCCTTTCAGGAAATGGAAAAAATGTTCATTTTTGGCTTTCTCTACACAAAAATCATGAATCAAATCATGAACGCGGCATGTTTTGACTCCACCATCTGATCTTTGTCTGGCAACCATAATTAAACTTCTTCCAATCAAATCCTTCAGGTGATCTTCAGCAGCATCTTCATGGCTTTTCACCTCAGTTTTATGAACAAACCCTTCAGCTATCCATAAACGAAACAGCTTTCTGACTGAAACCTCTTGATCTTCTTCAAACGCCCCAAAATAGAGGAGGCATGACCTTAGATCATACCGTAAACTTTTGTAACTCAACTCCAATGTGTTCTTGCAACCGTGTACAACCGATCCAAGGCCCAAGCTTAAATGATCCAGAATTTCCTTCCAATCCCCTGGCTCTGTAGTGGCTAGAAGTCCAGCAACAATGACTATTGACAGAGGTAATCCTTTACAAACTTCAGCAATTTGCACCAAAATATCATGTACTTCAAGAGGCCAACCATTTCGAGGTAATAACTTCTTCTGCAGTAACTCAAGACTCTCTTCTTTTTCAAGTTGACGAAGACAGTGAGGATCACGATCGAGCAGATGACGATGAGCAGCGTTATGACCACAACTTGTCAAAATAATTCTACTTCCAACAATATCGTCGGGGAATAAGCAACCATCCATGGTCAATTTATTCCATGCATCTACTTCCCATACATCGTCCAAAAAGATGAGATATCTTCTTCCCTTCAAACTGTGCCTTAGCTTCTCTGCTAAATCTTGTTCCGCCGTGTCATGATCAGGACGACTCTTTGGATCAATTTGATTTAGAAGGTCAAGTAACACTTTCTTTCTGTTCAATGTTTGCGAAATAATACACCATGCACGAACTCGAAAATGGTGCATAACAGAAGAATCATTGAAAACTTTCGTTGCAATAGTGGTCTTACCCGATCCTGCCATACCCACAATGGCAATAATACGCAAACTCCGTGATCCTCTTGTTAGCCGCTCCTTAATTGATCTTGCCTCATCATCAAAACCTACAACTTCATTTACTGTTGATGGAATTCTTTGGGATGGCATCTGATTGCTAGTGCTGGTTGCTTCCTCGCCTTGATCAATTTCCCGACTCTTGCCATAAAAAGTATTTAACACATCCGCCTTGATTTCCATAATGTCTTCTATGACAGAATCAAATGATGTTGAAAGGGAATCTGGAAGGTCACCAACCACCGGGGGGTCAATGAGGCTCTCTATTTTGTTCGCCACTGCCAAAACACGATCCCAAAGAGCTTGAAATTCCTCCTGTCCACTGCGCAGCTCCACAAGTTCCCCTGCGAAAGGTCTTAAGAAAACAAGTTCTTGTTGGATAATTTCAACATGGCTCTTGGCAATTGGTTCAGCTTTGGAAGTTGTGAATGCCATCAGTTTTTCTAATAAAATATCTAGAAAACCCAACTCATCAGTCCTTGGGAAGTCGAATTTTGGTATTTGTGGATCTTGTTCGCTAGCCTCTGCCAGAATATTCTTGATTGTTTGTAACAAATCTTGAAACCCAAGTCCAAGGTTAACTTCTGGATTTGTTTGATGTAATAATGCCCAAATGAAGACTGCAGCATCACATAACACGGCTCCAATTTTCACATCGAACATATTTGGGTGCTGCTTCAGAACCTTTCTCAAGGATCTAAGTCTTCCATATAGCTCTTTCAATTGATCCACCACACAAGTATCAAGTCGTAGTAGAATCTCCCAAAGATTAGATATAAGAGTACTAAGGACAATCTCCCTTGCAGAGGTAACCTTATCATCCATGTCTTGAGTTGAAGGAAGTAACCCTCTTAGAACCTCTGAACCACTTAGGACTTGAATGTAAGTCTCACAAACCCGAGGATCAATAGGTTTAATCTTTTGCACTAATGTTGACATCTTCAACTGCAGCTCAGACTCAGACTCAGACCCAGACTTAGACTTAGACTTAGACTTAGACTCAAACTCGGACTTTTTAACTCGAAGAGCAGAAAAGAGGGATGCAGCTTCGAAAGCAACAATTTGAGAGTGAGCTAAGAAATCTTGTGTGGGTTCAACACTTGCCTGTGTAGCAAGCCAGATAAGACATGAAAGGAATCTCAGTTGCTCTGTCCAGGCTTCTATTTCTTCCATCAAAAGATTAATGCCCCAATATCTGAAATCGATGTAGTCTCTCACTCGACCGTCCACAATGCAAAGAAAAATTTCCAAGAGTTCATCTGCTGTAAGAATAAGAGAAGTTGAATTTATGGAGTGATCCAATAGAGTAACGTACCATTTATCTACTTTTTCCTCCAGAGAGTCAAACTCAGCTCGGATCTTATTATCAAGCAGAAGAATAACTGGCACACCACCATAATAATAATAATGCCGATCATATTTGCGTTGAAGGTGAATTTCCTCTGCAAACACCCGAATAGTATCTTCCATCCTAGCCAAGAAGGATCCCAGACTTGTGTCGTCGGGTAACTTTCTGGCCCAAAGAACAAATGTTTTGAGATTCAGTAACCCGAATACCAGATTAAGGAACCCCTTCTTTTCATAATAATCAGAATCAGTGCCTTTTTTCAGAAGCCCCAAATCATGAATGGCAGTGTCAATGCAAGTAACGATGGCGGAGGCGGAGGCCATCTTGTTCTCTGAGAAAGAAAACCAAAAGGAATGAGAAGATTGAAGAGAAAAGACAAAGTAGACTTGTGGCAGACAAAGGAGATAAGGCTGGTGGGAGTGATGGGTTTTTGTTGGTTTAAACCCATAAAAATTCACAAAAACTCACAATTTACCATTCTCACTTGCCACCTCATAAACCCAGCTTCTGAAAATAAAAATTGGGTTTGTAACCTCACAAACTCGCGAATGGGAGGAACTGCTGGTGGCAGATAATTTTTTTTTTTTTTCTTCCTAGCTGTTGACAACAATTATATATTTATTTGTTTTTTTTTAATTTAACTTTAGCCGTTTAGTATTTTTCCTTCAATTTTTTTAATTCATTTTTTTTTCTTTCATTAGATTTTTTTAATTTATTTGTTTTAAATTCTTTTTTTTACTATTTGTTTTTTTATAAATACCTATCAATTCTAATATTTCTCTACTCATCATTCAAATCATACAATTTTTCAATCAATTTTTGAAAATGAATTTTTACAATAGAAAAATCCAATTTTTTAATTATGTAATTTTATTTTTTAGTGATTATGTAAAATCTGTTTTAATTAAAATTTAAAATGTTTTACAATTATTGATTTTAGTTTGAATAATGTAATTACGAAATTAAATATTTTAATAAATTAAAATAAATTTATAATTAAATTTAGTTGATAAATTATAATTAAAAATGTATAATTGAATGTGTATAGAGTTATTTATTAGTGGGACTCGTGATGAAATTGTTTTTCTGCGTTTATTGTTGCTGGGGTAGGTTTATAAAAGTGGGTGAGTTTTTACTTTTGATGTGGCGCTGATGTGGCGTGATAAACCTGCATTTATGGCTTATCACTCCCACCACCCTAAGAAGCAGAAAAACTAATAGCAAGTATACTATTGGTAGTGTTTGTCATGACAACGAAAGACCAACAACTTTAATTTAATTGCAAGAATAAAGAAAGACTCACTTGTACGGGTGATAACGAGTGAGTCAGCCCTACTCACTTGTAGGATTGGAGTTCGACTGAAATTCAGGCTGCAGACAAGCTCCAACCTAATGACAAGCCTGGATGCTGCAAACTCAGCAACTGAATTCTTTACTTATTAGGGCATGATATTTGCAGCGACGAAATCGATATTTGCAGCGACATTTTTGCGTGAAAAGACCGAAATGCCCTTGGGGTAAAAAAAATTTTAAAACTTTTAAAATTTTCAATCTGTTGGAATAAATTTAAAAAAAAAAAAAAAATTTCCGGAACCATCGATGGTTTATGCCAAAACCATCGCCGGTTTCCGGCGATGGTACACCCTCCCCCCCTTACCTTTAGATTTTTGATATTTGCAGCGACCACCGGGCGGATCTTCCTCATTTCGGTAAAAAATTGTACAATTTGGACAAAACTACTAATAAATTCGGACATAATACAAGTAAAATAATTAATAAAACTACATTAAAAAAAATTTTAAAAAAAAAAAACCAAGTGTCGCCTGGCGACGGCGACACTTTTGGCAAAAAGTGTCGCCGTCGCCCGGCAACACTTTTGCAAAAAATGTTGCCAAAAGTGTCGCCGTCGCCAGGCGACACTTCCCCCCCCCCCCCCCCAACTTTTTTATTTGCAGTAACCACCGGGCAGATCTTCCCCATTTCGGCGATAGTTTTGGAGAAAACCATCGCCGGTCGCCGGCGATGGTTCTGGGAAATTAATTTTTTTCTTTTTTTTATTTAGTTTTATTAATTATTTTACTTGTATTATGTCCGAATTTATTAGTAGTTTTGTCAAAATCGGCGATGGTTCTGGGTGTTTTTTTTCTTGTTTTTGAAATTTTTTACCGAAATGGGAAAATCCGCCCGGTGATCGCTGCAAATATCAAAAATCTCAACTTAAAGAGGGGGGGGGGGGGACCATCGCCGGTCGCCGGCGATGGTTTTCTCCCAAACCGGCGATGGTTTTGCGACCGGCGATGGTCCCCCCTTTTTGCACAAAACCATCCAGAAGTGTCGCTGGAAAATGGCGACACTTTTGCACAAAAGTGTCGCCGGCGACACTTTTTCGCCCGGTGTCGCCGTCGTCCGGCGACACTTTTTCCAGAGTGTCGCTGGCGACACTTTTGTACAAAAGTGTCGCCGGGAGACGGCGACACTTTTTCCCAAAAGTGTCGCCGTCGCCCGGCGACACTTTGGCTTTTTTTTTTATAATTTTTTTAATGTAATTTTATTAATTATTTTATTTGTATTATGTCCAAATTTATTAGTAGTTTTGTCAAAATTGCGACAATTTTTATCGGAATGGGGAAGATTCGCCCAGTGGTTACTGCAAATATAAAAAATCTCAAAGGAAGGGGGGAGGGGTGTACCATTGCCGGGCGACGGCGATGGTTTCTCCTAAAACCATCACCGTCGCCCGGCGATGGTTTAGGAGAAAATCATCGCCGGCGATGGTTTTCTCCTAAACCATCGCCGTCGCCCGGCAATGGTTTTGTGTTTTTTTTTTTAAAAAAAAAGTAGTAAATTTTACAGTAAAAAAAATTAATTTTTTTTCTCTAAGGGCATTTTAGTCTTTTTATAAAAAAAATGTCGCTGCAAATATCGATTCTGTCGCTGCAAATATCATGCCCCTAAACCCTAAATTGTTATACGTAGTAACCGTTTTACTATTCGCAATAACATTCTCCTATAAAAATACAAAAATGCCCCTGACTTAAAAAAAGAAAAAGAAGAAAACTGGGTATTGTTCACCATGCGTGAACAGTACTGTTTACGCACGGGTGCACAGTACCCGGTTAGAAAAAAAACTGACGAAATACCGCTGGTCTCCCCATAACCGTTTTACTAAACGCAGTAACATTCCCCTGGGGGATTTTTTACTTTAAATTAGTTTGCATAAATTCTCTATATACCCCTTCATTATAATTTTCGTGAAAAAAACCCATTCTGGGGGATTTTTTTCCCGGATCTGCGATTATCCGGACGTTTTTTTTCTGTTTCTGCAATAGTTCGGCCGGGGAGACTGTCTCCCCGGACCCGGGAAATACCGCCGGTTCTTCAATTTTTTTTCTAACCGGATACTGTTCACGCTTTTTGGCCAAAAACATTTTTATCTTTTCACAAAAAAATGTTACTGTAAATAGTAAAACGGTTACTGCGTTTAGTATGCCTCGTTTTATAATGCTCGGCTCCTTCTGGTCAGATTATCATTCTCTTCTAGTTTTCAATCCTGATTATTTTGTGATCATGTTCTTCAAGTTGTTGAAGTCAATGAAGATCAATGACTCACTAGAAATATCTCTTTAACTTGCTTGGCTGCTTTAGAGGATGCTTTTTGCTGTCCATCAAATTAAAGGCAAAAAGATGTCTCCCACACTTTAAGGCTCTCACTTTACTGAGTGCTGCGTTATCCTTTAATTTTTCCACCATTGTTGCAAGAAAAGGACTTTGATTCAGGTAGTGCAGTGCAATTATTAAGTGCGAACGTTTGAACAAATAGATGCCCATAAACAATAGCTTTGATTCTATTCTGTTCCTAGCTGTACTGCATTAGTTAGAATTTAACTGAGAAGTGATGAACTTCACTCAGAAATTTCTATTTTTATTTTCCTTTCCCTCTGTTATGTGTAAATTCCATGCAACAAGTTTTTGGCTCTTTTCACTCGAGCTTGTTAGTGAATGTTCATTCTCAGCCCTACTCACTTGCCATTAGAGAAAGAGTGGACGACACATTATATACGTTGCCTTAGTTCATGGTTATGTACATATATTTTTTTTAGCCCAAAATATACATATACTTTCGAAAATGCGTCGCCTATGTCCTTTTTACAAAGGGTTAATTACGCATAACCCCTTTGGTTTGCGAAAGTTATCGATGACCCCCCTATAGTTTAAAAAGCTACGATTAACCCCTTATTTTCCCAAATGCTGTAAAGTGGACGAAAAATATTAAAGCTAACAGTTTTGTTTAAATTTTCACTTTTACCCTTGCATAATTAATGACCTTTTTAATCATATAATATAGGTACATATTGTTTTTTGTACACTTCCAACAAGTCGTTTACTTCAGACTTTTTTTGTTTGTTTTGGTTTCTGAAGAAAACGATTTTCAAAAAGTCATTTTCTTCAGACTTTGTTTTTTTTTTTTTCTAAAGAAAACGGTTTCTGGGAAGTTGTTTTCTACATACTTAGTTTTTTATTTATTTATGAAGAAAACGATTTCCTGGAATTCTTTTTTATCATACGTTGTTTTTTTTTGGTTGCTGAAAAAAACGTATTCCTGGAAGTAGTTTTCTTCAGACTTTGTTTTTTTTCGTATCTGAAGAAAACAGTTTCCTGAAAGTCGTTTTCTTCATATTTTTTTTTTTGGTTTCTGAAGAAAACGATTTGCTAGAAGTCATTTTCGTCTGACTTGTTTTATTTTTGGTTTATGAAGAAAATGATTTTCAAGAAGTTATATTGCTTTCTAAAACCAATGCTTACTTAGAGTTACGATATGATTATGAGGTATCTCATATGATTGAGGTAGGGCTGGCAATTGGGTCGGGTTCGGGTTGACGGGTTAATACCTGTAAACCCGAACACGACCCATTTATTATATGGGTCAATTATATAAACTCGAACCCGACATGATTAACAAAGTGCAATCCAAACCCAATCCATTAACCTGGTTATTTTATGAGCTAAAAATCTATATATAATTATATGGGTTATATGGGTCAATAGGTGACCCAAATAACCCATAAAACCTATTTTGTTGTTTTTCCAGCTCTTCTGAACAGAGCAGTGTCGGCAGCAAACAAAAATTGGGATTAACATTAAAGGCTTTTAGCAAATTTCTAGGTAGGATTATTAGTAAAGAACAAACAAACAGAGAATGTGGTCCTTCTCCTACGTACATCATCAAAAGACTGAATGAATGAATCAAAGAAAACGTCATGAACATATACCTTTCAGTTACACGCCATTTTCTTCTTCCGATGAAGTTCCAGAAAGCTCAAATCTTCAGTGGGTGGGATTCTTTTTTTTGGGCGTATATTCCTTTTCTAAGCCGTTTCTAAGTAGTAGCAAAAAGAGGTGAAAGAAGTAGGGTGTGCATTACAACATTAGGGTTAGGCCAATTTCTGAGAATTACAAATTTAACCTCATAATTTATTAATATTATTTAGATGGGTCAAACAGGTCGTAATTGGGTTTTTCGGGTTGACCTGAATTTGACCCGTTTATTATACGGGTTAAACGGGTCGACCCGTTTGACCCACCAACCCGAAAACCCCTAACCCAAACCCGCTTATATCGTGTCATGTTTTCGTGTCGTGTCGGATATTGCCAACCCTAGATTGAGGACAGCTGCAAAGCTGCTGGTATGCATTCCTTCTCTTGCATCCAATTTTACTGCTATGGATTCTGTTGCAACTAACCAGTTTGTTTTCTATGAACTTTGGAAAGGATGAGAGTTCCACAGTCATTTATACTCGTAGATAAACATATTTGTAACTACTTAAATTGGTTTAATCACTCGTCAATTTCATTGTGAGATATTCATTGGGATGGTAACAAAACCTTTTCTTAGACTACTAAAATCCCCATTATCAATAGCAACCTAAGATGAACCTAAGAGGGGAAGGGGGTGAATTAAGTTCTTGACCCTTTAAAAATATTTCTTCTATAAAGAAGAACTTTGAAAAACCATTTTCAAAAACAAGTTTTAAAACTAATTTAAAATTAGATTTCTAAGTGAGGTGTGTAATTAGTGATTTGCAAGACATGAAAGCAAATAAACAAGAATTAAAACACACCAAATTTATAGTGGTTTGGATTCCCCTTGAATCCTACTCCACTCCCCAAGTTCTACAACTTGAGATTTTTAATCCACTAGGAAACACTTAAAGGAGTGTTTCAATCCCTTACACTTGCTTAACTCTTTCTCAAGAGATTAAGACTTTTCTCTTGCCTAAGGCTAACAATGAATCTTTTGTCCTATCCTTCCTCAAGGACTTTAGGTCTCAAGACTCCCTTGCATAGCAATTAGGACTTTTGCTTAATCAATCTCTTGATTAAGACTTTAACAAATGTCTAACTTAACTCTAAGTTAGGACCATTACCCTTTACCTAATCCAAACTCTTGGATAGGAATTTAACCCAAATTGCCCAACTTACCTCAAGCTAGAACTTGTACAATTGCCCAAACTCAACCTCTTGAGTTGTGTCTCTTATTCTCTTCTTGCTCCCCCTTTCTTCTTGCCTAACTCTTAAACAAGAGTTTAGGACATTGCCTCACTTACAAGATGCCTACAACACTCACTCAAGTGTTGAGGACTTCCCTCAATGGGTTTACAAAGTAAGAAATGAGTGCTATAAAAATAGCTAACTATTACAATGAAAATATTCTACTCTAACCTAACTTTGAAATAAATTGCTAGAATTTTTAAATGATTTTTGAGAGCTTTTTAACACTTGGAGAATGTTGAAAATCAGATGGGAAGAGGTTGATTTCGTGTTCTTCGAGTGGAGGTATTTATAGGAAGAGGGCAACCCTTGGTTGGTGAAGAAAAAGATTAAGGGGCATGATATTTGCAGCGACGGAATCGATATTTGCAGCGACATTTTTTGTAAAAAGACTAAAATGCCCTTGGAGAAAAAAAATAAAAAAAATTAAATTTTTTTACTGTAAAGTCTACTACTATTGAAAAAAAAAAAACGTAAACCATCGCCGGTCGCTGGTAGCCCCCCCCCCCCCCCCCCCCCCCCCCCTTCCTTTAAGATTTTTGATATTTGCAGTAACCACCGGACGAATCTTCCCCATTCCGGTAAAAAATTTCACAATTTTGACAAAACTACTAATAAATTCGGACATAATACAAGTAAAATATTTAATAAAATTACATTAAAAAAAATTTTTAAAAAAACCAAAGTGTCGCCGGGCGACGGCGACACTTTCCCTCCCCCCCCCCCCCCCCCCCCCCCCAACTTTTTTATTTGCAGTAACCACCGGGCAGATCTTCTCCATTCCGGTAAAATATTTCGCAATTTTTACAAAACTACTAATAAATTCGGACATAATACAAGTAAAACAATCAAAAAAAACTTTTTTAAAATTTTTTTTCCCCAAGGGCATTTAAGTCATTTCACAAGAAAATGTCGCTGCAAATATCGAAACCGTCGCTGCAAATATCAATTCCGAAGATTAAAAATCATTCTCCAGTACGTCTAGTGACAGATTCTGTTGTCGCAGAAATACAAGCGTCGTATGCGCGCAGGTGGCTGTCAGCCTGGAGCACGCCTAGCAATAGTTTCTGCTGTCGCATTAATAAAAGCTCGCATGAGCGCAGGTGGCTGTCAGCCTGGAGCACGACTAGAGACAGTTTCTGCTGTTGCATTGATAAAAGTGTCGCATGAGCGCAGGTGTCTGTCAGTCTTGAGCACGGCTAGAGACAGTTTCTGCTGTCGCATTGATAAAAGTGTCGCATGTGATTGTCAGCCTATTGTCGGCTTGATTTGACATCTTCTTTTGTTTGCTTGCCATTTCTTCATTTTAGCTCCGTTTTTTCGTCGTTTTTTGCGTTAGTTCACCCGTGAACGCTTCTCTTCATTTTATGACTTGGAAACACTATGGGTCCACCTAGGGACGTGCTTGTGACTCATTTTTTTCTTTCTTAATTTGCTTGTTGTTTCTTCGTTTTACCTTATTTTTCGTTGTTGTTTTTTTGCGTTGGTTCTTTCGTAAATATTTCTCTACATTTTTTCACTTAAAAAAATTGTTAAATTAATTCTCATATTTGTTAATTCATCAATCAAAATAAGGATTAAGATCAATCGGGTCTAGCAACTACTGAGTATTTTCATTTTAGGTAATTTACCATGCTTTAAAATAACTTTATTGCCTTTAATTGTAAAGATTTACTAATTTTGAAACAAAAATTAAAAATATTTTAAAAATAAAAATGACTTCACACAAAGCCCGACAACCTTTGCTGGCTTAAAAGGACACAGAGGAGGAAGACAATAATATAATGACGGGATCATTTAAGAGTCGGAGATTTAGCCCTTGCCCAATACGGATCATTTACAAGTAGGAGGAGATTCAATTCCTACTATGTCATATTTATGCCAACAAACAGTATTTCGGTGAATTTGCTTCTTCTTTTTTTTGTGTAATTTTCATCCATTATTTATAATTTTTACAATTAGTGATTGGGTTACCAAAATTATATTTTCCCTTTTTTTTTTTCAAAGTAAATGTATTTGAATTTGTTCAGGGGAGGACCGCACACCTAATTCTGGCACTTGTACCTGGGAGTGGCCAGAATCAAATCCTGTGAATGCCTTAGGATTAGGGGTGTCAAATGGGCGGGTTGGACGGGTATTAAATGGGTGTTCAGTTAATGGGTAATGAGTACCCATTACCCATTCAATTAATGCCTTAACTCAAATGAGTAATGAATAGTTATGGGTACCCATGGGTACCCATAATACTCATTATACAAAAATGTAAGGCTTATTTAATAATTTTTTAATAAATTTTTAAATTTTTTTTTATTTTCATTTTAATTTTTTTAACGCGAATTTTAATTTTTTGAATCTATTCTAAAATTTGAAATACTAAATTTTGTATACTTTTATATTTAATCATATGTAAATTTTTTTTCCAAACACAATTTTTAATTTTTTTATATTTATATAAATCCGTGCATGCCCCGATCCGAGGCCCGAAATTGGGCCCGGGCCGAAACTGGACCCGAGGCCCGAAACTGGGCCCGGCCAGAAATCGGTTTAGAACTGGGCCAGAATTGAACCGGCCCAACCCTAAACCCGAGCCTAAGCCCGAATGAATTTTGAATTAGTATTTAAGTGTGTAATTTAAAAATATTATAAAAGAATAAATGGGAGAAAAAAACGTAAAGTAATTGTAGGACATGAAAAATAAATAAGAAAAAAAATAAGTTTGAACAAAAAATAAAATGGACCCACTAAAATAAGTGAGTTGTTGGGTTTTTGTTTATACTTTTAAGGGTAGTTTTGGATGAGTATTTTTGGTACCCATGATGGGCGGGTTTTAAGGTACCCAATGGGTTACCCTAAACCCGCCAACTACATATTTAGGCGAAGCCCACCCAACCCATTCTTATTTTAAGTGGGTTTTATTTAGTTAATACCCAATGAATTTGGGCGATTTTTGGGTTAGTGAGTTTTTTTACCACCCTTACCTAGGATATCCACTACACCACAACTATGAGATACCAAACTTCTATTTTTCTATTTCTTAATTTCCTACTTGCACCATAACTCTTATTCCGTATATCAGATTAATTACATTACAATATACAATATACAACACACGTCTACAATATAGGCTAAAGTTCCAGTTACTTTTTTTCCTCTTAAGTTACCTGTCACTTAAGGGCAGGTTCATTAGAGAATTTTGAAAAAGATTTTAGAAAACATGCTTAAAAAAAGAAACAAACGAATAGATAAGGAAAAACTATTTTTAAGAGTGAAGGCCCAGAGCCTCCGAGAGCAATTCGAACAGAGTAAGTCCCAAATTCTTCACCAATTCCAAGTATTTGATTATAATTTCACTGCAGACAGAAGGCAAATCTTCAGGAAGCACTGGAAAATAAATCTTTTGGTATGATCTCTTGAATACCATTATTTTTTTAGTTCTGTGTCTTACTCAAAGAATCTGCACAACCCATCCAAAATCCCCTGAAGAACATCATCGGGGATTCCATGGTTGATTACTTGAAAGAAACCCCATGTCCCCAGATGCCTCATTGATTTTCTCTACCACTTCCTTTCGCTTGGCGGGATCTCCGTTCATTCCCTTTAAATCTATTATCAGGATCTCCATTCAATCATGTAACAATCACTAAAATTTCATGGAAAATCAACATTAAATTATCATAGTAATTTCAAATTTGAGTCGGCGCGAAAAGTAGTCGCCCACTCATTTAAACAGTATAATTAAATAAATAATTTATACAATCTCTAATTTTTATTAAAATCAATTAAATATACATATAACATATTCAAAGCAATTTAACACACATAATACACATTGTCTTATGAAGCACACACTAGTCAAAACTAGGTTTTCAATGAGAACATTCACATGTATCTAGCGAGTCCGAATAAAGTGAGTCAACCAAATCCGTAATTTGTATAAATCAAAATGTTTGTCAAAATATTTTCTTTAAACACATTTTCCGTTTTATTCTTTGTTTTAATAAATCCTATATTAGAGTAAAGTTAATGTTAATATATCTTCTAAGAGCTTGTGAATACTGCTAATGAATCTTCATGAGACCTGCCCAAGAATTCCTTTATTTGAATTACCAATTATTCTATTCATTATTATTATGATTTTAGTGAAGAGAACGCTCCTACCAAAAATAGGAGCCTGAATAATCGGATCTCAGAACCACGATGGAGGCGCCACCCTCCTTTGCTGTTCTTTTTGCTGCTCTTCCTCCGGTTAAGTTACTGCCTGTGACAGAATACTATTCGGATGAAGATATCGAACAGCTTACGGAGCCTTTCAAACTCGCGCTTGTTGGCAAATTTTCTCATGGAAGACCACCCTTGGAAGAGCTCAAGAAAGCATTCAAAACAGCAGGATTCAAGGACAAGTACGAATTGGGGTTGATGGATCACCGCCACTCTTGGTCCGATTCAAATTGCCTGCTGATTATCAACGCTGCTGGATGAGGGCGTTGTGGAATTTCTGGAATTGCCCTATGAGGGTTCATCATTGTCATGTTTGTTGTAGGTTCTCATTTTCCTTTTACACCTCTGGAAAGATTTCCATTACAAAAGCAATCAGCTCCATTTTAACAATGATGGTTTAAAACAGTTTGTTTCCTGATTATCTCTCTCTATAATTTATTTTAACTCACCTTTTGTGGTTCTATAACTTCAGCTATATTGTATCTGGGTTTATGCTGCCATTTGTTTGATGGTTGACTGTGTAAAATAACTTATAGATTTCTGAAATGGGACTTGGACATGCAAGTGTTGTGTTGTATTTTTTTTTTGAAACTAAAATATTTTATTAACTTAGTGCAAATTAGACAAACTATTGTTTAAAGCTTCTTTAGCTAACTCGTGTGCTTCCTGCAATATTCCTCTTTCTACTTTCTTAATTATGTAAAGATTGAAACTCTTAGCTATATCTAAGATGTCCATAACTATATCCCTAAGTATATGTGGGGCTCCTTTTGGTTTCCTTATGGAATCAACAGCAACTTTGCTGTCGCCTTCATTTCTTACCCACTGTAGGGCCTTCAAAATTCCTAGGGTCCCTGCACTGCCCTTATGAGGTGCCATAGTTTTATCCAAAATTTCTTGTTGTGCAACCACCAAGTACTTGTCGAAGTGGAAGCTCTGGAATTATTAGCTCTACTATATGCCTCCCAGTCCCAGTAACCACTCTTGACTGTATTCTCCATTTTCAGTTTTTACCCATATCAACTCAGCATCTCTTCTTACATCTGCCAACGATAAATGTATCGTCTGAATGTTACTCAAAACGGGTTCTCTGAAGAAAACTTTTATAAGAGGCATTCACCGTTCTCTGTTTTCCTGTATCAAGTCTTTAATGTGTTGTATTTTTATAGTTTGGTTAGTGGCTTGTTTACAAAGATATTGTATTAAAAAATTGTTGTCTTATATGATGCTAACTTGGTCTGTTTTAATCTCTATTGTCATTTCTTGGAGTGTTCATACATTATGAGTGAATTAAAAGAAAATCCGCTGAGTTATCCTTAATTCTAAAGTTCTTGGAGTGTTTTACTCTCTATTGTCAATTCTTAGCCTATTCTTGTTATTATTGTCGTAATGTAAAAACATATTTTCAGCCATTTCATAATCCTTACTATTGTTGAAATTTTAGGTGACTGATGCTGATGACTAGGAAGGACAATGTGGTGGACGACTCATTTCTTTCACTTGGAGTGATAAGAGTATCAAAAATATTTTGTCCTAGTTTTTTATAGTTGAGCTAGAAGTAAGCACATATAATATTTATCTTTTTAGGACTGATTAACTTTGTATGCGTTGAGAAAGTTGCGAATTGTTATATGTAATTTTATTTGCTTAGTAAGTTGAAAGAGTTTGAATATTGATGTTAGTGTATTTATTTTGGGAATTTATAGTTATTATATTGTGATATTTGAGAATTTGATTATCAATTCGTATTGCATTTTTATTTTTATTTTAAAAAACATTAGCAATACCTATTAGGACACTTTAATGTGTCTTAATTTCAAAATAATTTACCAATTTTTGTGACACATTTTAAGTGTCTCAATAGTATTGCACTTGTTGAAACATTAAAAAAGTGTCCTAATATCAATTTTCAATAGGACTCATTTTATCTATCCTAATAGTGTTGCACTTATTGGAACACTGTTAAGTGTCCTAATATCGAATATTATTTATTAAAGAACTCAAATTTAAGTCTTATTAGCCTATTGGGACTTCCACTTATGAGATTAAGTACCAAGAGTCCCAAAGTGGCATGAGTCCTATCATGTACTCTAATGGGACTCTTAACATAGTCTCAATAGCCATATTTTGTTGTAATGAATGGAAGATGGGGGAGAAAGAGGGAGGAGGAAGAAGATGAAGATGAATTTGGTTCTTCTTCTCTCTCTTTTTACAGTGCATCAGTATTGAGGATTTGGGAGAATCATATGGCAGCATTCTCCTTTGAAGTTTGAACTTGCTGAAACAACATTTGACAAGATTATTCCCATCGACCCATCACCTTTTTTCTTCTTCCCCATCAGAACATTCCACTACCTGCGTTGGCTGCAGCTCACCTCCACCCAAAACGAGGCAAGATGTCATGCATTAAGCCAAATAAAATTATATTTCAACCAAGAAGGAAAATAGGAAGAAGATTTTTCTTTGGCAGCTGGAATCGGCCTTTGGGGTAGTGGTACTCTAGATTGGTTGCATGCACTGGAAGTATTCTCAGAAGATGAGATCGATATGGGCAGGTGAGCAACGTTGTAATCGAAGTCGTGACCCACTTTTGCCACGTATTTGGACGGGACAGAGAAGCCATCGAGGACGGCGGTCCGGAGATGAAGGAAACGGCACCGCCGAGGGATTTATCCAACACGTTTTGATCAGCACGTCGTGACAATAGTTGCCGACGATTAGGCAAGCGGGTTCTTGATCTTGTGTGACCATGACCGCCAGAATGGATGAAATCAAAACGAAGCAATTCGTATCGCGTGGCGTGAATAGAAAGCGAAACCATTAGCACACTCCTCTAAGCAGGATTCTGAAGTTGCAGGGCCATTTGTGAGAAGGAAAATCGAAAATGGCTTCCGCTTTCCAATTTGGAACTTTGTATTTAGTTCTGTTCAAGAAAGGAACGACTCAGTGGGGGAAATTTTGTGGGATTTTTGGTGAATATCTTCAATTTTTACTGCCTGCTGGAAAATTTTGGTGGAAATCACAAGGTGGGAAATATGTGCTGTTGAATATTAAAAGGAGAATGGAGGACGGTGGCGTGGCGAGGTGGCAGAATTAGAATTTAGAAAGGAAAGGGTGGTCGTTAATGCATTTGTATGTAAGCTTGTATTCAAATGAATTAATTACAACATCCCTGTTATTCTCTCCTGTAAACTTGGGCTTCAACAATATCTTCAGCAGTGTCAGTGTGAGGGAAGAACAGCCAGTAGAGGAAGACGGGAGAGAAGCATAAGCCTGAAAATAATTGTTCAATTGAGACTTGAGAGCTTCGTTGTCATAAATTCCTGTTTTATAAAATAATTACTTTTTTATATATAAAAAAATAATTTATGTTTCCAACTCATTGGCTTTAATCCTACGTTGCAAGTAAGTTTGACTGGAAGGGCACAATTATACTTATATTAAAATGTTGAGGGTATTTTTGAGCCTAAAAAAAGTGTAAGGACAAAATTGCTCCTGACAAAAAACCTTGAGGGCAAATATGCACATTTGCCCTAAATATATATAAACAGCTATTGCATCTTTGTGAGGCAGAGAGCATATATATCTTATTTGGATGAAGTTGCCAGCAATCCTGGAACCTTTAGAGGTTGGTCCTTTATATACTCACTAGGGGATTCGGCGGCACTAGCGCGCCTCCATCCTCATTTAATTTTCAGAATTGTTATTCAAAGGAGCCAAATTACTAAATATAAGACACTTTTAAAAATTTTATAAAAGAAATTACTTAATTGCCCCTTATCACCTTCCTCCTCGTGTGTAAATCAGAGAAATGGTTTCGCCGTTGTCCGGCGAGAAGACGCAAAAAAAAAAAAAAAAAATTTAATAAAAGAAAAAATCGAATTGCAGAGCCGAAGCTTTGCAATTGGAAATTTGAATCAGAAGCCAAAAATGGCAGAGCTTCTCTACAATTTCCGATTGCAGACGAAGCTCTACAATCAGAAGCCAAAAAGTTTTTTTTAAAAAAAACCTTCGTTGTCCTGCAACGAAGGTTTCCCAAACCTTCGCTGCTCCATTTCTTTTTTTTATTTAATTTTTTTCCTTTTTCCGGCCATGGTTGCCGACCATTGTTGCCGGCTTTTCTTTTCACCGGTAACAATGATGTTTTAAGAAAAATAATAATAATAATTAAAGTAAGAATATTTATGTATTTTCACTACTCAAATTTTGAAAAAATGTCCTGCATATAGTAAAATACGTCCTGTAAGTAACATGCCCCTTAATTTTATGTTTGAAAATACAAAAATATTCTTACTTTAATTAATTAAATGTGTCATGCATACGGTAAAATGCGTCCTGTAAGTAACATGCCCCTTAATTTTATAATTGAAAATACGCAAAAGACCCAATTGCATAAGGCCACATTACAGAAGGCCCAATTACCATAGAAAGGCAAGGAAATCCAGTTCAAGATTAAGAGGGAAACCCTAATTATCTTTTATTGTATCACAAACATAGAGCAGTTTTTATTTTTAATTAGAAAGTTAATAATAATGGTAATAAATATTAAACTTATACAAAAAGTCATTAATTTAAGTACCCAACTACAATTACAATCAAATACAGCTGATCAAAATTTAGGCAAAATTAAGCTAAAAACAAACTTACTATCTTCTCAAGATTTCTAAATTTCATAAATTTAATATTAATTACCTTTATTCCATTTGGAATAAGGTTCTACAAGATTCTCAATCTCTGAGAAAATTATTTCTCTTGTTCGCTGCGATAGGAAAAATTAGTAATCTTGTAATGTGGATTTGACCAAAATGATGATGCTGACTAATTAACTAATGTTGGATCCTAGATACAGTAGCCCTTATAACAGGTTTATGTCATAACAATTGAACCTGATGGTGTGGCAACTTGCTTCTCAGTAAATGGCAAATGGCCAAGACCATGCTCTACTACCTGAAAAGTTTAAAAAAAAAAAAAAAAACCACAAAAAAGATTAAAACTTGATAAATCAGAAAAGAAAATTTGGGGCAATCATCAAGTAACCAGTGTAGCCGAGATCAATGTAAGAATTACAAATCGTCAAGTAACCAAGAGCAATTTTCATCAAAGAAAAAGGTCAAATAATTTTCTTTTGAAACCCAATAAGCAAAACTACAAAACCAGAACACAGAAAGGAAAAGAGCAAAACCATTTCCAAAAGTAATTCATGAGAGGGCATTGCCAAAATTCACCTAAGAACATGCATATGTGAAATTATAAATTCAGTGCAACCAAAACCAGTGATACTTTCATAGAGATGGAAAAGAGCATTTGTGCAGCTTAAAGTAAGTTAAATTCACCAAAAGACAAAAATAATATAAAAAGAAAAAAGTAAAAGCAAGGAAAAATTACCAGCCCCTTCAGCAGCAGTTCCTTCAATGAAGGCAAAACCCACCATTAGAGGCTTATTAGCAGCTCCATAACCAAAACCACCCCTGCTTTGGTTGTAAAAAAAACTGATAAAGTTTGAAACTTTGAACACCACATTTGCTAAATTGAAGCGAAACAACAATTAAACTAAACCCCACAACCCCATGAGCTGATTCCTCATGTCTGAAACTGTTACAGCCCTGAACTTTTCTTTTTTAAACACACAAATCTGAAGATATATGTAAAATAAAACCTACCCAAATTTTAAAAATCTGTACTCCTCATGTGCGGGGTATTTACCTAATGATTTTCTGCCTCTAGGGCAAACAGATTTCCAAACTGCACATCAGCTAGGTACAATGAAAGCTCAAACAATCATCAATTGAGCACACATAATTGTAGCAAGAGATAAAAGCACTCCAAGAGACTGCGAGGCAAGAAATTTTTTAGGTATAAAAAAGGGTAGAAAAGGAGTGGATGTGAAGCTGCATATGCTATGACCAAGGGAAAAATGTGTAGCTAAATGAATACCCAAATTTCTGAGCAGAAGAAAGCCGGAAAAAAAAAAAAAAAAAAAAAAAGAAGAAGAAGCAAGAAACCCCGAACAAAGACCAAAAATATTAGAACTCACCGACGACGAACTATCCACGCAGAAAAGCTTTGTATAATGATGGAAACACAAACAAAATCAAATAAAAGCACACAGCACAAACAAAAGATGAAGTAAATTATGATTTCAAGTAACTACAAGCAAAGGGACCATATAAGATTAAATTTTAAAAATTTAAAGGATTAAAGAATACCTTTGCGAATCCTAATTTATTCTCTTCTCTGCTCATTCAGAAACTATCAAAGAATACCTTCTAATAAAAATAAAAGAGCAATATTAGTCAGAAACAAAAGTTCAAACGGAAGGGAAAAGTTATGGAATTCATAGATAATTAGCTCTCTCCAAAACAAACAAAAGTGAAAACGATAGTCAATTTGCTTAAAGGAAAAGACACTAATTTGCTGTGTCCAACATGATCGTGCAAGATGACACAGTTTAAGACTACTTGACAATGTAATATGGATCAATTATTTGAACAACCTCACACATAACCAGATAGATATGATACTAACTTTGTGTTATAACGTGCAAACAAATGGAAACTGAGCAGTTAAACCTTGGAAAGAAGAAGGCAAGCTGCCCAATGTTAGTGCTTCAAATTCATCTGATTCAATCTTGAATTTAGGGATTTGTTTTGCTATGATGCAGTCAGCTATTTTCTTCAGAGTGTTGCAAATAGCCTGACAATTAAACCTATAAGCACAGAATCTATAAAAGTACAATATAAGTAACAATTCATGGACCAATATGCAAGTGAACAAGCACAAATCTTATCCAAAAAAAGCCCAATTTGTCTCAATAAATTTGTTAAGCCAATCAAGCTGCACAAAATGACATTAATATAGTGAGTACTGAAGCATTCTTCCCACAGTAAAAACTTGACAATAGAATATATGAAACCAGTTACATACCCAATTGTAATCTGGATTTTTCATCCAAAGGGTATCTCTGGGATCAGTCATTGGAGATTCTGAGAATCTTGCTCAGCCAAGGGGCGAATGTCTCGATCCTATACAACATATAAGGGATATAAAATCAAGAGGGAATGCATGAAGCATTACTGAAGCAAAACCTATAATGAAGTTATCGTCGACACCATTTTACATACCATGTCTATGTTCTCGAACATTATATTTTTTACTTCTGGAACTTGAGCTTTAACTTTTATCAGTTTATCAATCTCATTGGCATGGTCAATTATGAACTGCATATGAACTTTCCTGACAGGTATGTCAATAAAGGCAAAATTTTCAAAAAGAAAGTTAAATAACAATGATGAATTCAAGACAGAAAATAACAAAATAAAATTCCAGCCCTTGGCATTCCCAAACTCCTTATTAAGGCTCTTAGCAATAGCAGGCTTTAACACATTCTAGATAAGCAATACAAATATGCTTCCTGACAGATTCTTTGGCAACAACACAATAAACTGCATAATATAACATCACATTAGAAGAGTTGAAGCAATCCATTTCAAATAATACTCACATAGAATGATCCCAAGGACTTTGAACTCAAACAAGGATAACACATTCCTCAAAATACCAGACTGCTTCAATTTGAGGCAAAACCAGTAAAATCTTTGAATTATACTCAATTAACATGACCTTAAGGAATTTGAACACCAACAAATAGTTAGCAGAGGGAAAGGAGTGGTCATAGTTAGCAGCAACGGAGGTTCTCACCTGAAGGTTAAACCTTTATCATATATTCCTTTGTGTTGCTGGAGTCCTCATTTTACCTGAAGCCACAACCAGAAAAGTTCCGTCAACGATCAAGAAAACACTATGAAAAGAGCGAAGGAAAAAAATGCTTACCTTTGATTTCTGAAGCAGCATCTGAACCACTAAAACTCTAATTTTTAGCCGCTTTCTTACCCTCTAAAACCCATAAAAGATTCAACAAAAGAAAACCTTTCTTGTCTGATGAAGAATGTAGAAGAAGCGAAAGAGCAGAGAAGTTAAAAATGGAATAAAGCAAAACAGATCAACAGCACAAAAAGGAAACTAAATAGCCGAGTAGCTTCAATAGATGGAAAAATAAATTGTAACTTGAGAAACCCAACAACAAAACCACGGCGACATGAGCAAAAAAAATCACCTTCAATGGAGTTCCAGAGAGGAAAACCCTAATCGCTGGAGCAGCGGTAGGAAGAAGAAAGAGAAGCAGAATAATCGAGGGAGGGGATTAGGCGCTACCAAAACTTGTGGAGGAAATTAATCGCTGCTAAAGCACACATCAAATCAGTGGTAAAAGGTGATAGAAACTTCAGAGGAATCTTGAGGAACCGGGCAAGAGAAGGAAGAAGAGGGTTCTGCTATTTTCTCCATGGACGGCTCCTACCCCCACCGCAAAAAATTGCCTCAGAGCCGATGCGAAGCCGATGAAGAAGAGAGAAATCGCGAATTTCGAAGTTGGAGGAAAAATAAAAGTCTTGTTCCTCACCAAAAGCAACGTCGTTTGGCCTCAAAAGGGTCCAAACGACATCGTTTGAGACAAAGCCAGATCACTCTATAAAAGTGTTGATCCATTCACCGGACGCCACGTAACGAATTGGAAGGGTGAGCTGCTCGAATTTTTCCCCTCGGACGGTTCTATCCCTCATTTGGTTGACAACACCTTCCATTTCGAGCCACATTATAGGTGAATGACTCTGTTCTCCTGTGACTTGTGTAGTAAAAATTTTATTAGGAGAAAGTTTTTTGTTGGAAAATTTTTGGAGGAAAGTTTTTTTTGGAAAATTGTATAAGTGAGAGATAAAAAAGTGTAATAATTGTGTTATTTTTTGAATTTATGTGAGTAGATATTTTGAGGGAATTTTAAAATTTTAATTTTGAATTGTTGAAAAAGTAAAGTTGTTTCTTTGTGTAAAGTTTTGGAAAAAAAAAAGTGATGATTCTTGAGAAATTGACACAAAAAAACAGAACTTAAGACTAGATAGATAGATAGATATATGGATAGATAGGGCTATTTTGTGAAGAAATGATGGCTCAAATTATTCAGAAAACTAAGTGCACATGTATAGTTGATGTTTTAAAACATACAATGTGCTTGTATGTATGTGTTTATGAAGTTTCCAAAATAGATATAGATCAAGCATGTGAAAGATATCTGCATTATGAGAGTTCTTATCCACAGTTGGGTGTTCATCAGAACTTCCAGTTTGGGAAGAAGATGCTTCATTCAAGTATGATGATCCTTGTGTTTTTCTTTGGTTTCTGAAGAAAAAGATTTCCAAGAAATCGTTTACTGCAGACTTTGTTTTTTGTTTTGGTTTATGAAGAAAAGGATTTTCAAGAAGTTGCTTTCTTCAGACTTTGTTTGTTTTTTGGTTTCTGAAGAAAATGATCTCCAAGAAGTTGTTTTCTTCAGACTTTATTTGTTTTTGGTTTCGGAAGAAAACGTATTCCTAGAAGTCGTTTTCTTCGGACTTGTTTTTTTTGGTTTCTAAAGAAAACGGTTTCCTGGATGTCGTTTTCTTCGGACTTGTTTTTTTTGGTTTCTAAAGAAAACGGTTTCCTGGATGTCGTTTTCTTTATACTTTGTTTTTTTTTTTTTGTTTATGAAGAAAACAGTTTCCTGGATGTCGTTTTCTTCAGACTTTGTTTTTTTTTTTTGTTTATGAAGAAAACGGTTTCCTAGATGTCGTTTTCTTCATACTTGCTTTTTTTTTTTTTGGTTTCTGAAAGAAACAGTTCCAGGAAATATATTCTTTTTTTTTTTTTGATTTTTGAAGAAAACGATTTTTAAGAAATTCTATTGCTTTCTAAAACCAATGCTGCAGGTTATTCGATTGTGGACTATACTGTTACGATCTGAGGTATCTCAAATGATTGAGGACTGCTGCAAAGCTGCATTCCTTCTCTTTCATCCAATTTTGTTGCTATGGATTCTGTTGCAGCTAACCAGTTTGTTTCCTATGAACTTTGGAAAGGAGGAGAATTCTAGAGTCACTTATATTCATAGATAAACATATTTATAACTACTGAAATTGGTTTAATCACTCGCCAGTTTCATTGTGAGATATTCACTGAGTATTTTCATTTCAGGTATATGCTGATTGGTGAAAGGATTTGTGCCTCTGCTTCTTTTTTTCACTTCAAGTTGTTTGTTTGATTCTATGAACTTGGGAGCTTACAATGAAAAGTAGAGATGATTCAGTAGCCAATCTTTTCTTTTCTGCAATTTACTATCCATCCCACTGCATGTATCCTCTTAAAACTCCTTTTGAAATATTTAAATTGATCTACTTTTTCTAGACTGATGTTGTATTGTAATTTAGTTACTGTTCTGCCTTTCAGAAGATTTTTTTTTTCTCTGCTTTCTGAACAATCGTTTTCTTCATATACTACACCAAATGAAGCTATAGTGACACTACATAAGTGTTGTTTTAAGCCCTTTTTTTGTTGCAATAGACCTAAAGCAATACTTCTATGAGCATTACATTTGGCCCTATTGCCTTAGACCTAAGGCAATACATTTTCCATCTACTGCAACGTTTTTACCAAGTATTGCTATAGATAGCAAATGAGACACTTTTCTTTGTACAACACTTTTTCTTCCCTAAGGCAACATATTTTTCTACGTTACCTTTACTCTAATACAACATTATTTGCACAACGCATTTATTTTAGTTTTAATTTTAGAAATGTAACATTTATTTGCACCAATCGCAACACTTTTCTGCCAGTATATTAGTATTATATATTGCTGCTTATAGAATATTATCTATACAAATGCAAATTATAAATTATACAATCCAAATAATTATTGTATCACAAAAATATTTATAGTTTCAAATACAAATATAGATGAAATTAGTGCCACACTACGAGATTTAACAAAGTTTAACCTCACTAATGGCAACTTCAAAACTACCACAATACAAAAAATATCTATAGTTCTTTTACTAGCTAGAATAACAAACTTCGTGAATATCCACAAAACAATCCGCACATTAGCATTACACGTACTTGACAGAAATTTTGATAATTCCCTGAAACACAAAAAAAAACAGAAAAAAAAAGAAAAAAAGAAAAAGAAAGAGAATGTGGTTATTTTAGACAGATTGAATATATGAGTGTCGGAACAACCATAAAAATAAAAAAATATTCAAGCAGTGAAAGAGTGAAGGTCTTTATGCCTGAAAAACTTTAATATGTTCTAGTGCTTCAAATACCAAGTATAGTTTGGTAGTGCCTTGGTTTCAGCTAATTTCGGACTTGTGTGTCTAACCAGGAATCAGGAAAACAATTAAACACACTTTTTCTACCAATGACGGAGAAGGGGGGAGGATTAAAAAAGAAAAAAGAAAGTAAGAGAATATTACAACTAAAGCTAAGACATACCTCATGGTTGGTGACTTGAGAGGCTCTTTAACGACTTTAAGATCAAATTTGTGCTACAAGCCTGGATTGGATATACACATGAACAATGTTCAGATACAAGAACTAAATTGATATAAAGCCAATTCCAAAATCCCTTATAAGAGGAAGTTTCCCACATGCAATGATTTTTTTTCAAAGACTCCCAGCTAGAATCCTATGTTGCTGCACATCGTTTGAAAGCATAGTATCTTGATGAGCTCGACATTAATGAGCCAATAGTTACAGATGCCCTATGAGAATACATAATAATCAAAAAATATTGGTTGTAAAAGTAATTTACTACCTTTAAGTTGCAAGCTAGAAATAGTATGAATCTGCTTGCATGTCAACTAAAGATAGTTTATCTCTTGCACCAGCACTACATTTTCTGTCATGACAAGCTTCCATATTCATGGCCAAATCAGTAGAAATTACGACGTCTATGAGCTGCAGAACACTTATCTTGTCAATTTGACATACAATTTTAGTTAGACTTTGCAAGAGTTTCACAACTTCTATAAATATTGAGAAAGATATCAGGAAATGACAGCCATATTTTCCATGTCTAACAAATTCAGAGCTAAAACAGGATGAGTTTCAACAATTCAATAGGAAAACTACTACAATATACAAAACTGTCAAGAAGATGCCTCAAGCAAAAGAATGCAGACTTTTGAAATCCTTATCACCTCCTGTGGATACTACAGGTTTCACTGTAATCACATCCTCATCAAGTGATCTTGAATTTCATCACCAAGAAGCCAATTTAGACAAAAATGTAACATTTAAAGAAAACTATCAATATTGAAACAAAAACTCTCACCGGTTTGTGGTGAATAGACAAATATATTATAGAAAGAAATCAATCTTTAATAATGTTAAAAATGACACACGGAAAACTGAGGTTCATACCTACACACCAGTTGAATAAAGCCTTTAGAAGCTAAGCATGGAAGATAGCACAACTCTTTATAGTACTGCGGTAAAGACAAACACTCAACCAACATCAATGAACATCATTTCACCAACTATTGAAAAATAGGTTTGCAATTGCAGATCTAAGCATACTAAATGCCATCAAATATATCTAACTTTTTGGTATAAATGGAGATATTAGATCACCCTAATAAAAAAGTATCAAATGATGGTCCAATAACAGATGGAGCAGAGAAATATCATATTGGATGTCATCTTCAAACTAACCCAAAAAACATATCAGCCACTCAATGTAAGAGTAGTGACAATTCAATAAAACATGCACACAGATGACCCCCTCAAAAATAACAATCACAAAATACCCTACATTATGTATTTGAGATCATATATTCCTTGATTCTAAAGAATTTTCTCAAGTAGGAAAATGATGGACACATGTGAATTTAGAAGTCAAGGCAGAAAAGAACTATGTTTATTAACATCCAGCAACACAGTAGAAAACCTCTAATTTTGCTTACTAAGCAGGCTTTTATTCTGTGCAAAAAACACATCTCCAAATGCTTCACAACACAGCAGCTCCTTCTTCTTCTTTTTTCATTCTTTACTGCATCCATTTTATGTAAAGAGAAAGAGTTTACATCATGATTAGCTAATCAAATTTAGAGTAATATCGACTCAAACACTAAGTGGAAAAAGTCGTACAGTGAAGTTCTCTACTCTCGTTTATCCTAGAAGCAGCAGAGCCAAAATGCCCTGTTTTAAGTTTTAGATTATTTATTCCTAAATCACCCCCTTAACAGGCGTTTTCAGTCCAAGAATTTGCTTTAAGGAAAAGAAAAATTTACCCATTAGAAACTATTCAGCTTTCAAAACAAAGCTGCACCTGTCCTCAAATCACTCACACAACTTCAAATCTCCATAAAGCAATAATTTCCCCAATTACAAAACTCAGGAATCGTAACTAACAAATAAAGCACTAAGAACGCATATTGAAAGAAGGAATTTTAGGGCTAACTTATTTGTGGGCTGCCACGCCAATGACGGGTTTGTGAGGTATGCCCTCATGAACGGCGCTGCTGACCTAAATGTCGACGACTCGATGTCCCCATTGGTAGGTCGTCAATGGGATGGTCCTGTGTTTTCTGAAACCCTAGCGAAGAACTCCTGCTTCCTACACCTTAATTGATGCTCTCCCAGCATTTCGTCCCTCCGCCGCTCTGCTCCTGTGTCGCCTCGGTGTGAATTTGTGTAAAATGAGAGAACGAAAGCTTAGGTATTTTCGCCCCTTTTTTTCGGAGCGAGAGAGTGAGGTAAGGAGAATAATAGGCAAAGTTTACTTTTGGTAGCCTTTTTTCTTTTTCTTTATGATGTTTGAAATTTAATTTTAGAAAAATAATTTTATAATATAAAAAGATATTAATAAATAGTAAAAAATTATATTAAAAATAATAAAAATTAATTATTAAATTATTTTTTTAAATTAAGTTTTAAACATTCTTTCAAAAGTTAAAGAACATGCCCTTTATTTTTACTTAAAGAAATTTGGTTGGGCCTCCCAAATTTTCTTCGTATGTTGCATTTGCATAAGTGTTTCACATTTTATGTAAAAGTGTTTCTTTAAAGACATTTTCATGATAAAGCAATACATTTTAGCAAGTGGCTCAATAATTTTATTCTAATATTACACTTTTCATAATTGTTTCCCCTGAAGTGTCACTATAGCCCCAATTTGGTGTAGTATACTTGTTTAATTTGACAATAACATTACCTTTTTGATATACTTCATCCGTCCCACTCAAAAAGTTCACATTGAAATGTGTACAATTTATTATGAGTTGTGAGGTACAACCGTACAACAACTAAAATAAGTAATTTATTACCATATTTTTCACTTATATCCTTACTTTAGAAGCAAGGGTTAATTGTAAATCACGCATTGTAATATTAGTAAGGATATGTGTTGTAAATAAATTCAAAGTAGACTTTTTAAATGAGATGAGATTTTTTCTTGAAAGTTGACTATTTGAGTGGGTGGAACAGATGGAGTATCTCATAAGTTATATTGAAAGAATCCACTTTTAACTTTTAGAAAATAAAGACATTAACAGATTAAATAGTAACGAATTAACTATTTTAACTGATGTAACTTGAAATTGATAATAAGTTTTAAATTTTTAAGCATTCGAACAGTATATTTTTAAAAACACATTTTTGCCCTATCTCAATACTATTTTAATGCAAGGAGCATGATGGGCCATCTTATGCACACTTTTTGGGGAGTAGTTACAACTTACAACTTGCACATTTCCAATAAATTACAGCAAAATAGAAATACAATACTATTTTGATTTACAGTTAAGCAGTAACTACAAACACAAATAACACCTTGTACACTTACTGCTAATAATGACTGAAAATATAGCTAAGGGCAGCAAAAAAGGCTCGTTTTTTTCTTCTTTTTTTTTTTTCAAACTATCCCAATAATTGCAGGATCGTAATAGACCAATGCACAATATGGATAACAAATAACCTAGCTTGGCTTCACACTCTTGACTATTTCAGCGGGAACCGCGAGTGCTGTAAATTGCATCTCATCCTATTGATTACGCACAACAATTCCTAATTAAGAGATTCCAGAGAAGACCAGAAACCTGTGGTATTTTGCCGAAAGCATCATCTCATCTGGTTAGGCCGAAATGCCAGAGACACACACCGATCCCTGCAAATTTGCCAAAGATCAACTTTGGGACAGTATAAGATAATAGAGTGCATGTACATGGAGGAATTGCAACATACTTTCCCACATCAGATTCTTTATACCACCAACCATGTGCCACAATCCGATAGAATCAGCTATGTTGAATGTTACTATAATTGAACAATAGAAGTGTTTACCTTCATAGAGTCAGTAAAGTGATCGTTATGACCTTGGAGATGCGGGGACTGGTAATGTTAACAACGGCTTCTTGACAAATGGATGATCCAACAATTGAGCAGCTGTAGGTCGAGCATCAGGATTTACTTGTAAACATGCCCTCATAAAATCCTGGGCATCTCCTGATAATGTATCAGGAATAGGAGGAAGTTCACCCCTGCCTATTCTGAACAATGCTGGCATCTGTTCCAAAGAGAAGTCAAAAGACAGATTACAACTAAAAGCTTTGATGCACTAATTTTGAATATGAGATTATGACCGAAGCAAAATGCAGAATATCAATTCTCACAAACATATATATTTTTTGCATTTTATCCAGTTGTATGTGAGCATGATGTTGCAAATGCCGCAACAAGAGAACAAAAAAGTACATATTGCACATTGGTTATTCCTCCTTTTATCTTTCCATACAGAAATATTTCTTTACTTGTTTCTCAGCTGATTATTTGATCATACTAATTCCAGTTAGATAACTTAAGATATTTTGTTCAGTATCAGTGCTATGTTGTTTTTGTTCAAGATCTTGAAAGCTTTGTGCTTCTTAACTTTGATGAAGTCCGAAGCTTCTTGGTTCAGGTAAAAATAGTATTTCTTTCATATCATTGGTAGTTTTGCCCTTTGCCTGCAGCCTGCTGAATAATCTCTTTCGTGAGTCGGCGTATGAATTTGAACATCGAGATCGACACTGGTCTGGTTGTGATGCTATTTACATGCATTAGTACAGTGTTTTTACTTGCAAGTTAAGATTCCTTTTTGCTTGTTGCAGGGGAAACATTCTCTTGAGTCGGAAGGGCTCTGAAATTATTTCTTTCACACTTATCGGAAGATGAGAGAGGTTGAAGGAAGGTAAATAGTTTTGGTTTCTGAAGAAAACGATTTCTTGGAGTCGTTTTCTTCAGAACTTTTTCTTTTTTTTTTTTGGTTTCTGAAGAAAATGATTTCCTGAGAGCCGTTTTCTTCAGATTTTTTTTCTTTATGGTTTCTGAAGAAAACGATTTGCTAGAAGCTGTTTCCTTCATATATTTTTCTTTTTTTTGTTTATGAAGAAAACAATTTCCCGGAAGCAGTTTTGTTGAGACTTTTTTTTTTTTTTTTTGATTTCTGAAGAAAATGATTCCCTAGAAATCTTTTTCTTCAGACTTGTTTTGTTTTTTTTTTTTTTTCTAAAGAAAACGATTGCCGGAAAGTCGTTTTCTTTAGTCTTGTCTTTTTTTTTTTTTTTTTGTTTCTAAAGAAAACGATTGCCGGAAAGTCGTTTTCTTTAGTCTTGTCTTTTTCTTTTTTTTTTGTTTCTAAAGAAAACGATTGCCGGAAAGTCGTTTTCTTTAGTCTTGTCTTTTTTTTTTTTTTTGTTTATGAAGAAAACGTTTTTCTGGAAATCGTTTTCTTTAGACTTTTTTTGTTTTTTTTTGTTCCTGAAGAAAACGATTTCCTTGAAGTCGTTTTCCTCAGACTTTGTTTTTTTCGGTTGCTGAAGAAAACGATTTCCAGACTTGGTTTTTTATTTTGGTTTCTGAAGAATTCAGAGTTGGTTTTTATTTTGTTATTGCACATTTAGCAAGTATTTCCTGCTACGCTACATCCATTTTATGAGATATTGAAGTTATCTTGTTTCTGACATTACATGCACTGTTTGTTGGCGTTGTCCCTTTGGCCATGGGCATTTTTTCAGGCAAGTATTTCTCACATGACAAGGATGCACTGTTTGTCGGCGTGTAATCCCTTTGGCAATGAGCATTCTTCCAGGCAAGAAATTATGAAAGTGATAACTATGATTTATGCAACCTTTAGCATTTTGGGATTATCTTTAGAAATTGTTTGAAGCTTATGCTGTTGATTAAACTTATAAATCAGCCAAAAATGCTACTCCCTCCGTCCAATTCAAAGAGTTTACTTTGTATTACTGTGTTTAGTACGTAATACAAAGTGAACTCTTTCAGTGAGACAGATAGAATAATTTTAACATATATAATCACTAAGTTTTCTCTATATATTATTACAATGAGTGATTATATACTAACAATTACAATATAGAGAAAAACCCAACTGTAATTAATGAATTAAAATCAAACCAGCCGAAATATATCACTAAACTGATATTCCTTTTCAAGCAAAAGTATATTTTTAGAACATTAATCAAGTGTTAAGTAATTAAATTACAGATTAACAATAAATTTTTCTTGAATTCATTGAACAAAAATATAAACATAGGAAATTGTTATTAAGGGAGCAAAAGCATAGGTTTCGATCGGGTCCCAGAAATCCTTCAAACTTAAGTTCTTCATTATCAAACTTCAAATTGGACTTGTCTTTCCAGCTTTCTCTCAATCATGTATAAATTCCTATCCCGATCCCAGCACTCTCTCAATTTCTGTCCTTCCTTTCCCTTCCCTACATCTAGTAAACAACACACTTTTTAGCCCAAATAATAAAGTCATGCTTAATATATATTAATGACCCAAAAGAACTCAGTAATAATACGCACAGATAAATAAATATATAATTTATAAGGTAGGCGAAAGAGAAATTAAACCTGCAAATCTGCAATTGCTAGCTTACAATATTGATCTTCAAGCTTGAATTGCCAAACATCTTCTGTTGTTCTTCAATTTGTCTCACCGTCTTTATAACACTGCCATCGCATTTATAGACATCAATCTCTTCGAGTGTCGAAAGGCTCTCTAGGCACGAAGGAATCTCCTCCATACTGTCAACATACCTCAACACCAACTTCTGCAAACAGTCTAATTGATCATCGCAAGCTATCCATTTGAAGCCTTTAACATAATCTATCTTGATGAATCTAAGTTTCGAGAATTCCCCTTCTTTCATTTCCAATGTGTTCTGCTCAAAACGCACGCGGAAGAATTTCAGAATTTCAAGCCTTGGCAGTTGACCAATCACTGAAATACTCTTCAAAGACAGAGTTAATGATGACAGTGATAGTTTTTTCAGACTATTTGGAAAACTAAACTCAAATATTTTGGAACTGTCATCATAATAATCATAGATTATATGGAGTGATTCCAATTGACTCTGAAAGTCGACAACTACTACTGTATCTTCAGAGCAGAGAAGCTTGCATTTCAACCTACAAAGTTTTGGAAACTTTTTCAAAAGCCTTCCCACTTCAGCTGAAGGAATAATCGCACCAGAAAACCTATCCAGCTCATATGCTATGGGTGAACTATCAAGACTTTTATTGCTCAAAATACCACCACGAAAACAACGGTACGTAACGAATCTAACGACTATGTAAAGATACTGTAGTTTTTGCAGATTAAATAGACTACCTGGAAGTGAAATTTGAGAAGATGTTGACTCCAGAATTAGAGTTTCCAAATTTGAGAGGCGAGCTATGGATGATGGGATGTTCTCTATGTAGCCCCCAATTGCCAAGAAGGCCAACTGAACAAGTAGTACTATTTCATCTGGAAAGCCATTACTATCTAAATCAATACTCAGCAAATCCAACACTCTTAGAAGCTTAAAGGCCTGAATAACAAATGAGATGTTTAACAAATATTCTGTGTCTTTACTTTCCCATGCATTTGGAGAGCAGTTGAAAAGCAGAGAGTGTGCACCAGGACAAAACAACTGTGATCGCTTGAAATCCTCTGCCTCAGACCGAATGCATAACCTTCTAAGATTGCTCAGCTCACTAAATGCGAAAAGCTCGTCTTGCCCTCCCAGGAAATGGAAAAAATGTTCATTTTTGGCTTTCTCTACACAAAAGTCATGAATCAAATCATGAACGCGACATGTTTTCACTCCACCATCTGATCTTTGACTGGCAACCATAATTAAACTTCTTCCAATCAAATCCTTCAGGCAATCTTCAGCAGCATCTTCATGGTTTTTCACCTCAGTTTTATCAACAAACCCTTCAGCTATCCATAAACGAAACAGCTTTCTAACTAAAACCTCTTCATCTTCTTGAAACGCCCCAAAATAGAGGAGGCATGACCTTAGATCATTCCGTAAACTTTTGTAACTCAGCTCCAATGTGTTCTTGCAACCGTCTACAACAGATCCAAGGCCCAAGCTTAAATGATCCAGAATTTCCTTCCAATCCCCTGGCTTTGTAGTGGCTAGAAGTCCAGCAACAATGACTATTGTCAGAGGTAATCCTTTACAAACTTCAGCAATTTGCACCAAAATATCATGTAATTCAAGAGGCCAACCATTTTGAGTTTTCAATAACTTCTTCTGCAATAACTCAAGACTCTCTTCTTTTCCAAGTTGACGAAGAAAATGAGGTTCCTGATCGAGCATACGACGAGGAGCAGCGTCGCTATGACGACTTGTCAAAATAATTCTACTTTCAACAGCATCATCGGGGAATAAGTGAGTCAATCTATTCCACGCATCAAGTTCCCATACATCATCCAAAAAGATAAGATATCTTATTCCCTTCAAACTGCGCCATAGCTTCACTTCTAAATCTTGTTCAGCCGTTTTATGATCAGGACGACTCTTTGGATCAATTTGATTTAGAAGATCAAGTAACACTTTCTTTCTGTTCAATGTTTGTGAAATAGTACACCATGCACGAACTCGAAAATGGTGCATAACAGAAGAATCATTGAAAGTTTTCGTTGCCAGAGTGGTCTTACCTGATCCAGCCATACCCACAATGGCAATAATACGCAAACTCCGTGATCCTCTTGTGAGCCGCTCCGTAATTGATCTTGCCTCATCATCAAAACCTACAACTTCATTTGCTTTTGATGGAGTTCTTTGTGATGGCATCTCATTGCTAGTGCCTGTTGCTTCCTCGACTTCAATTTCCTGACTCTTGCCATAAAAACTATTCAACACATCCGCCTTGATTTCCACAATGTCTTTTAGGAGAGAATCAAATGATGTTGAAAGGGAATCTGGAAGGTCACCAACCACCGGGGGGTCAATGAGGCTCTCTATTTTGTTCGCCACTGCCAAAACACGATCCCAAACAGCTTGAAATTCCTCCTGTCCACTGTGCAGCTCCACAATTTCCCCGGCGAAAGGTCTTAAGAAAACAAGTTCTTGTTGGATAATTTCAACATGGCTCTTGGAAATTAGATCAGCTTTGGAAGTTGTGAATGCCATCAGTTTTTCTAATAAAAGATCAAGAAAACCCAACTCATCAGTCCCTGGGAAGTTGAATTTTGGTATTTGTGGATCTTGTTGGCCAACCTCTGCCAGAATATTGTTGATTGTTTGTAACAAATCTTGAAACCCTCTACCAGAATATTCTGGATTTGTTTGGTAAAATGGCCAAATGAAGACTGCAGCATCACATAACACGGCTCCAATTTTCAAATCCAACTTATTTGGGTGCTGCTTGAGAACCTTTCTCAAGGATCTAAGTCCTCCAAATTGCTCTTTCAGTTGATCCACCACACAAGTATCAAGTTGTACTAGGATCTCCCAAAGATTAGATATAAGAGTATTAAGGACAATCACCCTTGCAGAGGTAACCTTATCATCCATGTCTTGAGTTGAAGGAAGTAAGCCTCTTAGAACCTCTGAACCACTTAGGACTTGAAGGTAAGTCTCACACACCTGAGGATCAATAGGTTTACTCTTTTGCACTAATGTCGAGATCTTCAACTGCATTTCTTCCTCAGACTCAGACTTATAAACTCGAAGAGCAGAAAAGAGGGATGCAGCTTCAAGAGCAACAATTTGAGAGTGAGCTAAGAAATCTTGTGTGGGTTCAACACTTGCCTGTGTAGCAAGCCAGATAAGACATGAAAGGAATCTCAGTTGTTCTGTCCAGGCTTCTATTGTTTCTAACAAAAGATCAATGTACCTATATTTAAGACCGATGTACCCTCTCACTCGACCCTCCACAATACAAAGAATGATTTCCAAGAGTTCATCTGCTGTAAGAATAAGAGAGGTTGAATTTTGGGAGTGATCCAACAGAGTAACGTACCATTTATCTACTTCTGCCTCCAGAGATTGAAACTCAGCTCGGATTTTATTATCAAGCATAATAATAAGTGACTCACCACCATCTGGATGCAGATCAGATTCCGAGCGTTGAAAGTGAATTTCCTCTGCCCATTTGCGAATAGTATCTTCCATCCTTAACAAGAAGGATCCCAGACTTGTGTGGTCGGGTAACTTTCTGGCACAAAGAACAAATGTTTTGAGATTCTGTAACCAGAATACCAGATTAAGGAACCCCATCTCTTCATCACTATCATCATCATAATCAGTGCCTGTTCTCAGAAACTCCAAATCATGAATGGCAGTATCAATGCAAGTAACGATGGCGGAGGCGGAGGCCATCTTGTTCTCTGAGAAAAAAAACAGAAAGGAATGAGAAGATTGAAAAAAAAAAACAAAGGAGACTTGTGGCAGACAAAGGAGATAAGAAGCAGAACAAGTAGCAAGTATACTATTGGTAGTATTTGTCATGACAACGAAAGACCAACAACTTTAATTTAATTGCAAGAATAAAGAAAGACTCACTTGTAGGGGTGATAACGAGTGAGTCAGCCCTACTCACTTGTAGGATTGGAGTTCGACTGAAATTCAGGCTGCAGACAAGCTCCAACCTAATGACAAGCCTGGATGCTGCAAACTCAGCAACTGAATTCTTTACTTATGATGATGGCGCAGAACTGGCACGACCTTCAACAAACGCCACCAGAAAACGAATGAATTCATCTAGAGTTATACCATACTATGATGAACACAAGCAGAAAAAACTGAAAAAGAGCAAGGAAAAAACTCACCTCTGACCTCTGATGAATTTGGAGAGGCTGCTGTTTTGGTAAATGGGATTATTTTCGTGGTGGTCTGCGACTCTTATAACTGTACTCTTAGCTTAGAAACAAAGCAGACTGAATGAATGATTCTTTTCAGGCCTGAGCCTGTGTTTGCAGGGTTCTCAAACTAAAAAGGTGTGGCTCAAGTTTTATAATGCTCGACTCCTTCTGGTCAGATTATCATTCTCTTCTAGTTTTCAATCCTGATTATTTTGTGATCATGTTCTTCAAGTTGTTGAAGTCAATGAAGGTCAATGACTCACTAGAAATATCCCTTTAACTTGCTTGGCTGCTTTAGAGGGTGCTTTTTGCTGCCATCAAATTAAAGGCAAAAAGATGTCTCCCACTAAGGCTATCCTTTTACTGAGTGCTGCCTTATCCTTTAATTTTTCCACCACTGTTGCAAGAAAAGGACTTTGATTCAGGTAGTGCAGTGCAATTATTAAGTGCGAACGTTTGAACAAATAGATGCCCATAGACAATAGCTTTGATTCTATTCTGTTCCTAGCTGTACTGCATTAGTTAGAATTTAACTGAGAAGTGATGAACTTCACTCAGAAAGAAATTTCTGTTTTTATTTTCCTTTCCCTCTGTTATGTGTAAATTCCATGCAACCAAGTTTTTGGCTCTTTTCAACTTTTCACTCGAGCTGGTTAGTGAATGTTCGTTCTCAGCCCTACTCACTTGCCATTAGAGAAAGAGTGAACGACACATTATATAATTTGCCTTAGTTAACGGTTATGTACTTATATATATATATATTTTCGCTCAAAATATACCTATACTTTTGAAAATTCGTCAGCTATGTCCTTTTTACAAAGGGTTAATTACGTATAACTCCTGTGGTTTGCGAAAGTTATCGATGACCTTCCTATAGTTTAAAAGGCTACGATGATAATTAATGACCTTCTTAATCATATAATATATGTACATATTGTTTTTTGTACACTTCCAACAAGTCATTTACTTCAAGACTTTTTTTTTTTCTTTGGTTTCTGAAGAAAACGATTTTCAAGAAGTCGTTTACTTCAAACTTTGTTTTTTTGTTTTGGTTTCTGAAGAAAATGCTTTCTAAGAAGTCGTTTTCTTCATACTTTGTTTTTTTTTTCTTTTGTTTCTCAAGAAAACAGTTTCTGGGAAGTCGTTTTCAAAACGATTTCTTGAAATTCATTTTTATCATACTTTGTTTTTTTGGTTTCTGAAAAAAACGTGTTTCCGGAAGTCGTTTTCTTTAGACTTTTTTTTTTTTTTTTAAATTTTCTGAAGAAAACGATTTCCAAGAAGTTGTATTGCTGGTATGCATTCCTTCTCTTTCATCCAATTTTTCTGCTATGGATTCTGTTGCAGCTAACCAGTTTGTTTCCTATGAACTTTGGAAAGGAGGAGAATTCCACTGTCATTGATATTTCATACATATAACATATTTGTAACTATTTAAATTGGTTTAATCACTCCTCAGTTTCATTGTGAGATATTCACGGATGGTAACAAAACCTTTTCATTTCAGGTGTGGCTCTGCTTATTTTATTTTTTTTCACTTCAAAGTTGTTTGTTTGATTCTATGTTTGGTCAATAACTGTGACTTGTTTTACTTGGGAGCTTACAATGAAAAGTAGAGATGATTCAGTAGCCCAGCTTTTCATTTCTGCAATTTATTATCAATCCATCCCAGTGCATGTATCCTCTTCAACTCCTTTTGAAATAGTATTTAAGTTTACTCCAGTTAATGGGGAATATGGGTTTATTAACTCTACAATCTTTCGAATTTAATGTCATGATATCTTTTTTTTCCTTTTTTTTCTTCCTCGGTTCGTTACAGAATTTCAAAAGATCCAATGATCGGTTCGTTAGAGAATTTGAAAAGAAATTTTAGAAAAGTTTCCTTTTGAAACATATAATCCTGCAACACTGTGATACAAAACCTAAATATAAAGGCATTTAGAACAAGATGAAGATGAATTTCTAGTGAGTAGTGTCTATAATGCCATATATTTTACATCAAATTTTGTCGCAGAGATTACATCCTGTAATACAGCAGAGAAGAAGTTCCATCAAGTCCCTTGCTACGGAAGTAGGCCGTATATTCCTTTATGGTGATTTCCCGGTACTTCGGAGGATTTTTCCGACAACAGCTCCTTAATGGGTCCGTACGACTTCGACGATTCCGCCAGGTTCGTCGTGAAAAACGACGCGGACGCACCCTTGGTCCCATCCGATTCGCCAGAACTCGATGCTGAGCGCTGATGAACTTGTCATTCGAAATAAGCTGAAAAAATGAAAAAAAAATCGCACCAAAAGTATATTGTCAGAATCTTGAATTGCGCAAAGAAATTTAGTCAATTTAAGGGACTTGCCTGAAGGAAGTCTCCGATATAGCTGATAGGTTTCCTTTAATTACTGAATTTTAGAGCATATTTATGTCAAATCTCACGGGTATATACAAGTTTTTGTAAAATAAATGCAGGTTTAGGAAGAAGAACAAGTAGAGAAAGCAGGATGCAAAAAAAAAAAGATGAAAAGGGCTCTCCATTCTATTTTTGAATGAGTTTCTACTGTCCATTCTACACCTATTTATAGGGATAGAAGGGAGAGGAGAAAAAAACGTTTTTTTAAGAGAAGTAGAGTTTTATCAGATATTTTGATAGCTAGTTCAGATTTTAAAGCAGTAGTTTTCGGTTCATGCGTTTTTAGAATTTCTGCCAGCAGAGGTCCCGTTTGCCCAAACGGGAGGTAGCATACTCTGAGATTATTTTCAGATCGTAAATCAAGTATTTCTTTCTTATTTATTTTATTATTTTCAACTATTTTCAGTATGAATCATATAATAATTATGTGCGTAGTTAATTTGATTATGAGTAGCTAAACTATTTATTCCAGCATAATGTAATAGCAATTAATCCGGGCATGTTATGAAACCGAATTGTTCTTAAATTAAACTGCATGTGTTTCTTCTTCTCTACTCAGAACGTTGATTACTGATATTTAATTAAGCTTGATCACCTTAGTTGAATTAGGTAGAGCCAATTAATTCCCAGTTAAATAACATAATATTTATTGGGCAAGATTAATTAGTGGTAAGGTTACCTTCAGGTAATAGAAAATAAGGGGTTAGTAATTCTTAGATGTTAATTCAATAAGAATAACTAAAATCGGGTTTCCCTAAATCTTAATGCTGTTAACTTGGTTAATAGGTGTCGATGCCTTACGGCCTGTTCCTGGTTAATTAGAGTAGCAATTATGTCTGTACGGATTCACGGTAATTGTCGATAAAGTAAGGGGAGATTGGGTTATGTCTGTGCGGATTCACAGTAATCTATAACTGATTGATGACATGTTATTTAATATATTATTGAGTTGATGATTAACATGCACGTGATTATTGTGGTTTACATATTGTTGGAATACTTTATTAAATTAATTAAACTCTCGTTCTAATTTAAGTTTGTTATTTAGTTTTCACTAATAATTTACAAAGTCTCTCTGAGCACAAAAGGTGGTTGCAAACGAAATTGTTTGGATTTAATAGGTTTTTGTGATTTTAAGCAGTCCGTTCTCTGTGGGATCGACCATGTTATCATTGTGCTACTTATAGCTATTTGTTGCAGGTTTATACAGTACTTTTACTGTATTTGATAGGGCTAACGACGGTCCTATCAAATTGGCGCCGTTGCCGGGGAACGGTTTTACATTTTAAATCACCTGTTCCTATTAATTTGTGCTTTTGTGTGTTTTATGAGCAGATCGTCGCAACCTGAATTGCAGTACGATCCAGAGATTGAAAAAACTGCAAGAAGACTCGCAAACGAAGCACGTCAAAGGCGAGAAGCTACTGTTTCAGATTCGGACAAGGTCCCGTTTGCCCAAACGGAAGGTAGAATAGAAGCAGAGTCTGAACAGAAATCTGTCCCCACGCCTGATTCTAAGATGGGAGACAGACAGGAAGAAAGAAGGGACGAGCGACAAGTGGAAGCTCCTGCGGCTGAACCAACTCTGAAGGAACTAAGCAACCACGACGCTGAGGATGAGCCTTCAGCAATTGTAATGCCTGAAGTCACGGGTCACTTCCAACTCAAATCTAGTTGGTTGAGTATGCTACCAAGGTACCGTGGAAGACCAGGAGAGGATCCCCATAGCTTTTTGCGTGAGTACATCAAGGGGTGCAAGGTGGGCAAGTTACCAGCAGAGCCACTATGGAGCAGCTCCGACTCGTGGCATTCCCGTTTGTCCTGACTGGCGAAGCCAATATGTGGTTCTCTTCCCTAGAGCCAAACTCCATCACTACATGGGGGGAGATGAAGGAGGCTTTCCTTAAAAATTACTTCCCAGCCACGAAGACTAATGCAGTGAAGAAGAAGATAAGTGGGATCCAACAAGAATATGACAAGTCCCTCCGCACCTATTGGCTCAGATTTAAGCGATTATGCGATAACTGTCCAAACCATAGGTATTCGGATGGAGAGTTGCTGCAGTTTTTCTACCATGGAATGACGGAAGCCGAGAGGATGCATATGGATTCCGCCAGTGGAGGTGCATTTCTGAATAATACTGCCACATCTGCTCATAAGATAATAAAGGAGACACTAGAAGCACGGAATGACTTTGCTGAACCTGGTATCCGTCTCGCCAAGCGGACAGCCGAAGTGCACATTATTGATGATGTGGGACCCCGTGAGCAGGATGACATAACACAGAACAACTCCCAGCTGGTAGTCGAAATGAGAAAAATGACTGAGATGATGACTAAAATAGTAGCTGGGACGAATAAGGTGCAGACAGAGGAAGTTTGTGGAATTTGCGAAAATATGGGACATTTTACCCATAAGTGTAACCTTGCACCTACTGATCCCTTGGCTCAAGCAAATGCTGCTGGAAACTGGAATGGCCCACATCAAAGAAGGGACCCTTACTCCAACACGTACAATCAAGGGTGGAAAGATCATCCTAGTTTCAGATAGACTGAACCAGGCAGTCAGGATCAAAGTCAACAGCCCCAGTATCAGGGTAACCAGAACCAGTATCAGAATCAGGCATACCGACCACCACAACAGAGAGGGTTCCAGTAAGGCCAGAGTCCATACCAACCACAACGAAATGGTAAAGATTCTAATGATATAATTGCATCTCTAATGGATCAACAAAAAGAGCAGAAAGCCAGTATTGATAGTCTGGCAAATATGGTGTCCCAATTGGCTGCTTCACTCAAAGAATTAAAGGGGGACCAAGGAAGACTGCCCTCACAGGTTCAAATACAGCAGAAAGAGAATGTTAGTGCGATAACTCTGAGATGTGGGAAGGTTCTGCAGCCAGAAGTGCAAAAGAATTCTACTCCGAGGTCCCGTTTGCCCAAATGGGCCATCGACCCTGAACCTAAAAGTGTGGAAACAGAGCTAGAGGGTACTGTAAAAACAGGAAAATCAGAGAGACCTAAACCCTTTTTAAGTCTGAAAGGTGGGAACCCTTACGAAGAACCTCCTTTTCCAAATAGATTGATTAGTAGGAACAAAGTGGAGGCGAAATCCGAGCAAGGCGAAGAAAATTCCAGGGAATATGTAAAGTTACCGCAGCCAGAAGAGCAAGAGAGTTCTACTCTAAGGTCCCATTTGCCCAAACGAGGCATCGACCCTGAACCTGCCCAGGTTCAGGTACCGTCCAAAGAGAATGTGAATGAGATAACCTTGAGGAGTGGGAAGGTCTTGGAGCCAGCTGCAGAAAAGAACTCTACGTCGAGGTCCCATTTGCCCAAACGGACCATCGACCCTGAACCTGAAATTGCAGAAACCGAGCTAGCGGGTCCTCTAAAAACAGGGATAATAGAGAGACCTGAACCTTTTCTAAGCCTAAAAGGTGGAAACCCCTATGAAGATCCACCTTTTCAATACCGACTGATCGGGAAGGCGAAAAAACCAAAAGAGGATCTTGTGGATTATTTGGCAGCTTTTGAGAAGATGGAAGTAAATATTCCTTTCCTTAAAGCACTAAAAATCCCCCCAATTGGGAAGTTCTTGAAAGAGTTTATGGTTGGGAAGCAAAGGGGAGCACGCAAGGTAATCATGGGCGAGAACGTGTCTGCCGTAATTCAAAAGAAATTGCTACCTAAGTGCAAGGACCCAGGTATGTTTTCTTTACCTTGTGTGATTGGAGATAAACACATTAAGCATGCTATGTGTGATTTAGGTGTTTCAATTAATGTAATGCCTCTTTCTGTGTATCAAACTTTGACTGGTGCTGAATTAGTAGACATTAGTGTTATAATTCAATTGGCTGATAGATCATATGTACATCCTGTGGGTCTTTTGAAAAATGTGTTGGTAAGAGTTCATTCTTTTGTATACCCTGCTGATTTTTATGTGGTTGAGATGAGTAGTGATCCGTCAAAAGAGTCAGCCGGAGTCTTGTTGGGCCGACCTTTCTTGAAAACATCTAGAGCCCTAATTGATGTGTACAATGGATCTATTTGTTTGGACTACTGTGGTGAAAATGTCACATTTAGTATGGATGATGCCATAAAAAGTTCAATGCCTATGGAAAATGTTTATAGTGTTGATATGATTGACCCTTGTGTCCAAGAGCATCTTGAGACTGATTTTTTGCAGGAAGTGAGTCAAAATTCAAGGACAACCATCTGTTTGCCCAAACGGACCCCCGCCGAGAAACTGCTTCTATCATTAGTTCCAGCTTCAGAGCCAGAGTTCAAACCACTTATATGCTATGGTACGAAGAATGACCTGAAATCTGCCAAAGGGTATAGCAAAGCCATGGTAAAAAGAAGAAACAATAAACAAACATGGCTGCAAACTCCCACACAATGTGCTACTGGCCAGCAGATTAGCCAAGGAAAAAGAGGTGAGTTTGTGAATTTTGAGATCAAGGGTCTACCTGGTGAGAAGAAGAAGAAGGTAAGACCACTGGATGTAGTGTCCGTCTGTTCAAGTGGAGCTGTGCAAGTTCAAAATCCCAAGATTGGAAAGAAATTCACAGTCAACAGGAAACATCTTAAACTTTTTTGTGGTGCTACCCAGGTCCAAACAGTGGAAGAAATTCCATTGTTATGTTGTCCGAATCATTGATGGAGACATACTGCGTCTGGCCGAAGACGTAAAAGAGGGGCGCTAGTGGGAGGCAACCCACGTTTTATTTTATTTTATTTTTTATTGTTATTTGTTTTCCATTATTTCTATTTTTCTGTTAAAAAAAACAAAAATATATATATTTTTTAGCATTTAATTTTTGTTGCAGTTAGTCGTTAACAAGAAGCAGGGGGCAGGGTTGCCAATTCAAAAATTGTAGGCAACAATTGCCACAATCAGACAAAGGAAGTACCGGCACGCAAATTTCAGGATAAGATGGAACAAGTGCTTACTCAGGGGTTGACTGAAAGTGATGCCCAGAACATGAGCGATGCCCAAATAAGAGAGACTATCATGTCTCTTTACTCGACAAAAGTTGATCCAGCTTCCAGGGCGACCGCCCATTTGCCCAAACGGGACCCAGAAAACAAGCTGCTTCCGTCTTTAGTAAAAGCCCCAATTCTGGATCTAAAGCCGCCACCACCGAAGCATCTCTATAGCCGGAGACCACCATTCGGAATACGCCACTGCCGCCGCGTCTCATGCTCGACCGCCGCCAGTCGCCGTCCGGTCACGGCCATTGATGAAGAATCCGAATCCCGCCTCTATGCAGTAGGCAGCGCCATGTTTCCCCAGTAAGTCTTTCTCTAGTATTTTTTTGTGTTTCATGTGTTGTTTCCTGTTTTTTTTTTTTTTTTGTTTTGTGCTATTTTTGTTTTTGTTTTCCATAGTTGTGCTGTCTATATATGGTCCAATAAGTTTGTAGCATGGCTCATATGGTCTCACTTTAATTTTAATGTATGCTTGAGGGCAAGCATTATTTTAAGTGTGGGGATGTTTTGGGATTTTTTCCTGTGTCTTGTTTTGTTTTTTGGAGCCTTGTTATGTCAAGTGTGTGTGTGTGAAGTCCAGGATTCTGCCCAAAATCTGAATGTTAATCTGAAATAAGCAACATAGATATCCTATTAATCAATTACTATGCTTATTCTTGTGGATGTGGGTTGGGAAAGATCAGTTATTTTAATACAAGTTATGCATGAATTCCCTCTTCTAAAGCCTACTAAATAATTCTGAGCCGCACTGGATGTTTTGCATGAGAATCTCTTTGGTTTGCCTGCTTGACTGTCAAAATGGTTTATTGAGTAATGCATGGTTGGATGATGGGGGATCTTTTCTAGGATAAATCCTTTTTGGCTTGAATTTCTAAACCGTCCTATATAGAAAAAATACCTCTTAGTCAGCAAGTTGAAGCCTTGACCTTTCAATTCTGAGTCAGTAAAAGTTAGCCAAGGCCTGTTTTGAGTAAATCCTTTCTTACCCTTGGTGTGCATGCTGCATGGTATTATGTGTTGATGCTGAGACAGAGAAGAGGTCATGAGGTACAATTGTGGAGTCCAGTCCTGTTTCTTTTTGTATCTGCTGAATTTATATGAAAAAAATCAGTTCTGCTGTGGAAAGAAAATGAGTCCACATTTGAGAAAGAAAAAAAAAGAAAAAAGAAAGAGATGATGAAATAAAGAATAAGAGCTAGTTATATTTTGAATACAATTGCAGAATAAGTTCAAAGGACTGGATTTTATGTGCTGAATTTTAATTAAGTGCTGGAAAAGTATTTGGTGACTGTCACTTCTTGAATAATTAAAGAAAGAGCTGAATGTTGTGGCTCTAGATCAGGAAAAGCAAGAAGTGGAGTTGATGCCCAAATAAAAGGAGCAGAAAGTTCTATATGCATGCACACTAATTGTTGAATTCTGCAGGTGACTTAGAACCACATAGGGCCCGACCAAATAAATAAAAATCCCTTGGCCCCATTGCGTCCATGTGAATAAAAGGTTGTTCTTAACATCTGTGCATTACTCAAACTTTACTGTAGAGATGGTCAGTTATCAAGCTTTTGAGTTCTGACTAGACTAGGGATGAACCACTTGTCCTAATTTTCTGAATTGTGAGTTGTGTGTTTTACTACCCATAAGAGTGCCTGCTTGGGAATTTGTGCATGAACTGTGTTAAACTGACTGGATATGGTTTGTTTGGTGGAATGGTAGAGTTTGCATAGTTTGTGATTAAAAGGTGAATCTCATGGTGCAAGTACAATTGGCATGAGGAATTTGGGCAGAGTAATCCTGTGTTTATGTGGTGTCATTGTGTCGTGTGAGTCATGTCTTGGGTCTTTTGGGTCAATATTTGTTTTTTCTATTATGTTTCTTTTGGGTCTGTTCAAGTTTTGTGTCTTTTGTGTTCTTGTGTTTGAGTCTTTGTTACATAAATAAGGGAAAGACAAGAGGGCTGAGTTTAATTCTTCACTTCACGCTTGAGGACAAGCGTCATTCAAGTGTGGGGATATTTGATAGGTGTCCTTTAGCTGCTGAATTTTAGAGCATATTTGTGTCAAATCTCACGGGTATGTGCAAGTTTTTGTAAGATAAATGCAGGTTTAGGAAGAAGAACAAGTAGAGAAAGCAGGATGCAAAAAAAAAGGATGAAAAGGGCTCAATAGCCCAAAGAAGCAATGAAGGGAGGCATTATTCATGTTCATGCATGCAAAAAGAACAAGTGGGCCAAATTTGAAAGAGCCCAATTACAATGAACAAGTCCAGCCCAATGAAGAAAATCTCTCTGCTGCCTAATTAATAAGAGGATGCGCAAGAGCAATGGAATTGGAATATTTAATTATCAGCATGGGTGCTGCGCATGGGCTGTTTCCTAATATATTTATCCTTCTTTGTTTTGGAGATTAATTTTAGTAGTATCCTACATGGACAAGAGTTTTAGTAGTTTACTATTTTTGAATGAGTTTCTACTCTCCATTCTACACCTATTTATAGGGATAGAAGGGAGAGGAGAAAAAAACGTTTTTTTAGAGAAGTAGAGTTTTATCAAATATTTTGATAGCTAGTTCAGATTTTAAAGCAGTAGTTTTCGGTTCATGCGTTTTTAGAATTTCTGCCAGCAGAGGTCCCGTTTGCCCAAACGGGAGGTAGCATACTCTGAGATTATTTTCAGATCGTAAATCAAGTATTTCTTTCTTATTTATTTTATTCTTTTCAACTATTTTCAGTATGAATCATATAATAATTATGTGCGTAGTTAATTTGATTATGAGTAGCTAAACTATTTATTCCAGCATAATGTAATAGCAATTAATCCGGGCATGTTATGAAACCGAATTGTTCTTAAATTAAACTGCATGTGTTTCTTCTTATTCTCTACTCAGAACGTTGATTACTGATATTTAATTAAGCTTGATCACCTTAGTTGAATTAGATAGAGCCAATTAATTCCCAGTTAAATAACATAATATTTATTGGGCAAGATTAATTAGTGGTAAGGTTACCTTCAGGTAATAGAAAATAAGGGGTTAGTAATTCTTAGATGTTAATTCAATAAGAATAACTAAAATCGGGTTTCCCTAAATCTTAATGCTGTTAACTTGGTTAATAGGTGTCGATGCCTTACGGCCTGTTCCTGGTTAATTAGAGTAGCAATTATGTCTGTGCGGATTCACGGTAATTGTTGATAAAGTAAGGGGAGATTGGGTTATATCTGTGCGGATTCACGGTAATCTATAACTAATTGATGACATGCTATTTAATATATTATTGAGTTGATGATTAACATGCACGTGATTATTGTGGTTTACATATTGTTGGAATACTTTATTAAATTAATTAAACTCTCATTCTAATTTAAGTTTATTATTTAGTTTTCACTAATAATTTACAAAGTCTCTCTGAGCACAAAAGGTGGTTGCAAACGAAATTGTTTGGATTTAATAGGTTTTTGTGATTTTAAGCAGTCCGTTCTCTGTGGGATCGACCATGTTATCATTGTGCTACTTATAGCTAATTGTTGCAGGTTTATACAGTACTTTTACTGTATTTGATAAGGCTAACGACGGTCCTATCAATAGCCGAAAAATACCGAAAATTGCAAGACCAAACTATAAGACGAAGAAGGAGGCGAAGGAGTCCACAGTAAAAAAAAAAACTTCCAATTTCACAACATATGTGTAGTAGAAAAGGGAAGGGCAAAACGGTCATTTCACGGTTCAAAATTTTAAAAATGGTCCTATGATTAGTAAAAGTGGTTCTGCAAGTAACAATTCCGTATGCTAATTGTTCTTTCTTCAAAACTTGTACTTATCTCACAAAAACTATAATATACCTTACCTGTGAGATTTGTCATAAATAAACTCTAAAATTCAACATCTAAAAGACACATATCACTTGCTCAAAGAATCTGCACAACCCATCCAAAATCCCCCGAAGAACATCATCAGGGATTCCATGGTTGATTACTTGAAAGAAACCCCATGTCCCAGATGCCTCATTGACTTTCTCTACCACCTCCTTTCGCTGGGCGGGATCTCCATTCATTCCCTTTAAATCTATTATCGAAAACTTGTACCGGGTGGTGTTTGGGTTGGATTTTTCATTCAATTTCATATTTTCAATCATGTAACAATCCATAAAATTTCACGGAAAATCAACATTAAATTATCATAGTAAATTCAAAATTGAGTCGGCATGAAAAGTAGTCTCCCGCTCATTTAAGCAGTATAATTAAATAAATAATTCATACAATCTCTAATTTTTATTAAAATCAATTAAATATACATATAACATATTCAAAGCAATTTAACACACATAATACACATTGTCTTATGAATCACACACTAGTCAAAAATAGGTTTTCAATGAGAACACTCACATGTATCTAGCGAGTCCAAATAAAGTGAGCCAACCAAATCTGTAATTCGTATGAATCAAAATGTTTGTCAAAATGTTTTCTTTAGACATATTTTCCATTTTATTCTTTGTTTTAATAAATCCTATATTAGAGTAAAGTTAATGTTAATATATTTTCTAAGAGCTTTTGAATATTGCTAATGAATCTTCATGAGACCTGCCCCAGAATTCCTTTATTTGTATTACCAATTATTCTATTCATTATTATTATTGTTTTATTTTATTAATTTTCTATTGGTTCAGTTTCTTAGTTCAGTCTTCTTGGAACTAAATCTGTTGGGACCACTTTTCTCGAATTTTTTCCCAAAATAATGTAAAAAATGGCGGAAATTCCAAAAATAGGGATGTTTTTTTGGAGTTTCCGGAAATCAAGAAATCGAGGTTGCTAACCTCGCTTTCTTTGGAAAATTTTTTTTTGCTCATTTCCTGAAGAAAGCGAGGTTGCCAATCTCGCTTTCTGAGGAAATTTTTTTTTTTCATCATTTCCTGAAGAAAGCGAGGTTGCCAACCTCGCTTTCTTTGGAAAAAATTTTTTTGCTCATTTCCTGAAACCTCGCTTTCTGAGGAAATTTTTTTTTTCATCATTTCCTGAAGAAAGTGAGGTTGCGAACCTCGCTTTCTGAGGAAATTTTTTTTCCGTCTTTCCTGAAGAAAGCGAGGTTCGCAACCTCGTTTTCTGCTACAATTCATCCAATACTCAGCTAATGATAACAGAATTCATCCCTGCAGGCCAAGATTTAAGAGCTTCCATCTCTGCAATCTTGTGAGGCTGCCCCTTGTTCTCAGATAAGCAAAAACTTGAGTATCAAAAGTGATCTCACCTCCATCCTCAATGTACTTCAACTCCACATCACCATTGAATGATCTTAAGATTCCAAAATATTCCCCACCATTAATTCTAATATTTACCAGAAATCTTAATCAACTTGCCATAGTGTAACTGATCCAAAAATCATATTCCCTAACAAAACATCTTCCGGTCATGTCAAACATTAGAATGTTCATTGAGGTCACATGCACAACAGTTCTTGGAAGCAGCAGAGGAGCATAAGATTTGAGCTTAGTATGTTGATTTTTGAGGTAAACATCATCAACTTCTATCTCCTCCACAAACCATAAAGTAAATACATCAAGACTGGACCCATGCAAGGGTGCAAGGGAATCAATAATAATGGCTTCAAGAACCTTTGATACATCTGATGTGAGAAGAGCAATGATGGCTGCATAAAACTTCACACAACATATAGTACCTCCTCTGAAACTTGTTGCTACAAGCACCCGAGACTTTGTAATCATCTTGATAAGCCTTTTTCCTGTGAAACTCATTTCAGCACTTGGTTTTGCATCAAGTTTGCCTAAAATGTTCAGCTCAAGAATTCTACAGTCTCTAATTTGCAAGTATTGGAACTGAAATATTTCAAACCCTTCCAGATTAGTATCTCCTCTAAGATTTAACATCCCTGCAGGCCAAGATTTAAGAGCTTCCATTATGCTGATTTGAGGAAGGACACAAGAATTCCAAATTCAGTAGTATGCTCAAACCAGGCACAGGTTCTGAAAGACTCTTAACACTCCTAGTCGTTCAGCATTCACAATCAAATTCATCTCAGCTAAACTTGCATCATTTCCTGAAGAAAGCGAGGTTCGCAACCTCGCTTTCTTTAGGAAAGGAGGAAAAAAAAGTTCCTCAGAAAGCGAGGTTGCGAACCTCGCTTTCTTCAGGAAATGATGAAAAAAAAAATTCCTCAGAAAGCGAGGTTGGCAACCTCGCTTTCTTCAGGAAATGAACAAAAAAAAAAATTCCAAAGAAAGCGAGGTTAGCAACCTCGATTTCTTGATTTCTGGAAACTCCAAAAAAACATCCCTATTTTTGGAATTTCCGTCATTTTTTACATTATTTTGGGAAAAAATTCCACTTTTCTCCATTTGTTCTGTTTATACTAGTTGCAAGGCTTGCTGATTGTCGGAAATTGTTTCCGAGGAGGGGCTGCGACATCTTTTGCTAAAATCATGAAACCTTTATAAAGCTCATTTACAGTATGCATAGATCATTTTAGACGGATTGAAACATGAAAAGAACAAGTTTCATTTGATCCGAAATCTCTACGGCTTTAATGTCGATTTTTTTTCATCGTTTCCGAAAACAACTTCCTTAAATCATGAAAACTCTACATTCAGTGTTTCTAGTGTGATTACAGTTTTTACAGCACCGAAACAGAAGCAGACGGCTGGACACCAGATTTATTGAAATCGATCGGACTCCGATTCTGCCATTGAAGAACTTCAAGCTTTCGGGTCCAAATTTTCTAAAATCATATAAACAATTTGTAAAACTCACTTCTAGAACACACAGAACATTTTAGGATATCTAAAACATGAAATGAGCAAGTTACGTTCAGTTCAAAAATTCCATGGATTTCATGCCAATTTTTCAGTTTTCTTAAAAACAAGTTTCTAAGATCATAAAAATCTTATGTTCAGTATTTTTAACATAAACACCAATGGTTTCGGTCAGTTTTCAAAATTTCTCTTTTATTTTCGGCCGATCGAAAAGCTACCCCTATTAATCTATAGCTATCTTCTCTAGCTAATATGTACTCCTAGCCAACATGCCATGTTTACAAAAGAATTAAATCATACTGCAAAATCGTGAAAGACTTGTTTACGGTATATTTACGTTTTCATACGGCAAACTTCGGACACCAATTTACTAACTACGGAGGGTATTAAAGGCCAACCTAAGTAGGGATACTCGGAGTCGGAACTAGGGTGAGCGAGCGAGTTTGGCCTCCTTCTTCCTCAATCCTTCTCGATTTCATCCTCTTTCTCCCCTGTTTCTCACATTTTTCTTCTTCTTCCCCTGTTTTCTATCTCTGGCTGAAGCTTGTATTAAAGAGGCAACGGCGGATCCACGATTTGAGAATTTTGAAAACTATAATGTAGTTAAAGAGATTTTGTTCTGTTTGGTTCTTTTGTGTACTTGAAGAGCATTCTGTCAAAGTTATTGGTCTAGTTGCATGTTACAATGATCACTTGAAAAGGAATCCGCTTAATGTTATTCTAAAGTTTTCATTTGAAATTTCACATACTCTACTTTCCATGCAGCTTATATTATCATAAACGGTTGCTATTTTAAATAGCTTAACAGATAGTCTGATTCACTAAGCATTTCTGAAAAATTATGAACAGGACAATACTGAGACGGAGTTTGCTAGTGTTCCGGCATGCAATGATGTGATGTAGTGAATAAAATGCTGCATTTCACTGTGGGAAAAAGACTGTCAATCCCTTTCCTTAATTCCATTAACCTGTTTGCATTTTTCCTGTGCTGCACCCCAAGTTTGGTAAGGAGATTGCATACTTCCAAGAGGTTGATTCCTTTGAACTGTTGGAGGAAAGCACATCACCCAAGACACCTAGTACATGGATTATGGGTGTCCCTATTGAAAATGCTGCTTTACCACATGTGTCATCTGTGTTACGGAAGTGGCTGATTGCTCAGAAGCTAGGCTGTGGGATTCCTCCTTCTCTGGGAAGGATATTAGAAACTCCAGCAGCTTCAGATTACAACCTCTCTGGAGAAGTACCTTCCAAAATACCATCCGCGCTTGCATTCTATTACAAACAGAATTGACTCCAGTTCTGTGATTGAAGATGCCATAAGCCATTCCTCATTAAATAACAGTTACATGAGATTGATTTGGCAGTTGGTAAACTCTCCTTGACTTCAAGCCCGGCTTCAGCGGACGATCAGAGCTGGGATCCCCTTGTGCCTTTGTTGACAGCTTGTGGCCAGTCAGCTCCTTCAACATTTCCAGATGTGAGGTAACAACTACTAGGTTTTTAATTTTCCCTATCATTGGTTGATATTTTTCTTATTTGTTAGTTTCTACTCAATGTATAAAAGGTTTAATATTATTATCTGGAAAATAGTCTTGTTAATCAAATAGTCAACTAAGTGCACCTGTGCTTCTCAAATACAGCAAATGCTTTTTGGACTATGTCCTTGATGTTTGCTTCAATCTCTAGCCAAGGATTAGTTTTTAATTCTTTGGTTAGTGTTTACAAAGATGTTTGTAAGGGCATTCTCTTCCCTAGCTGCAACTTTGAGATAACTAAGCTGTAGTTCTGTCAAGATTATCTCCTCCCTTTTAGATATATGCATCACTTAGATGATATGAGCCAAGTTGCAAGTTGAGGATTCTAAGTATGGTGCTTCCCAAACATATTACACCTAACAGTTTTTTTTTTTTATTTTTAATCGTCCCCTTTCTCCTTATATGCGATGCCAAGTAGTTTTTTACTTTTGTTAACTGTTATTAGTTTCTTTCTCATCTATTTTGACATGCTTCAGCAAGCTGAAGAGCTACTTGAGGAGGTCATGCTTTCCTTCACTGTTAATCTGCAAAGGAAATGGGAGAATCATGTTCTCAATGCCTGTAATTCCTTCAAACAGACCGTAGAGTAAGTTCATCTCTCACTATTATTCGTGTTGTGGGTTTTGTACATAACAATGTTAGTACTTGCATGATGCAGAAGCTGCTTTTGTGGGAAAATAAATGTTGTCTGCAATCATGTTTTTATTGATGAGAGCCCAACTGTTCTATGACTGAAAATATCTTGAAATAAGATTAACTTTTTGACATGTTTACCATTGGAATTAAAGCCTGTCATTCTGACTAGTAGTGGGCTTCTAGTTTTTTCGAGTTCTGAAATTCCTTATCCTATTTAATCAGGAATAATAATTTGCTCGTTGAAAAGCAATAAGGAGTTGATATATGAAGTGATTTTTTTTTTATACGGAAATAACTGGTAGACTTTTCATTTCTTATTGCAAGTTTGCGGGTGTGCCAAGGTCATTATAATGCTGCTTTAATAAGAGCCTGGGATGTAAAGCATGGTTCAGAGAATGATCACCCTAAGCAGTTTCCTGAACATCAAGTTCCTCATTTTGTGAACTTGTTGAACTCAATTCTCAAAGGGTCATGTTACTTAGCACATTGGTTAATTTCTTTCCATACAGAAATATTTCTTTACCTGTTTCTCAGCTGATTATTTGATCATATTCCAGTTAGATAACTTAAGATATTTTGTTCAGTGCTATGTTGTTTTTGTTCAAGATCTTGAAAGTTTTGTGCTTCTTAACTTTGATGAAGTCCAAAGCTTCTTGGTTCAGGTAAAAATAGTATTTCTTTCATATCATTGGTAGTATTGCCCTTTGCCTGCTGAATAATCTCTTTAGTAGGTTACTCTTGCATTGGCTGTAGCTGAGTCGGCGTATGAATTTGAACATCGAGATCTACACTGGTCTGGTTGTGATGCTATTGACATACATTAGTACAATGTTTTTATTTGCAAGTTAACTTTCCTTTTTCCTCGTTGCAGGGGAAACATTCTGTTGAGTTGGAAGGGCTCCGAAATGCTTTCTTTCACACTTGAAACCATATCGGAAGATGAGAGAGGTTGAGGGAAGGTAAATAGTTTTGGACTTTTTTTTTTTTTTTTTTTGGGTCTCTGAAGAAACCGATTTTCTGAAAGTCGTTTTCTTCAGATTTTTTTATTTTCTAGAAGTCGTTTCCTTTTTTTTTTTTTTGTTTATGAGGAAAACGAGTTCCCGGAAGTCGTTTCCTGCATACTTTTTTTTTTGTTTTTGAAGAAAACGATTTCCTGGAAGTCGTTTTCTTCAGACTAGTATTTTTTGGTTTCTTAAGAATACGGTTTCCCGGAAGCCATTTTGTTCAGACGTTTTTTTTTTTTTCTGTTTATGACGAAAACATTTCCCTGTAAGTCCTTTTCGTTAGATTTGTCGTTTTCCTCAGACTTTGCTTTTTTTGGGTTTATGAAAAAAACGATTTCCAGACTTGGTTTTTTATTTTGTTTTCTGAAGAATTCAGAGTTCAGACTTGGTTTTTATTTTGTTATTGCACATTTAGAAAGTAGTTTCTGCTACGCTACCTCCTGGCATTTTGTGAGATATTGAAGTTATCTTGTTTATGACATTACATGCACTGTTTGTTGGCGTAAATCCCTTTGGCCATGGGCATTCTTTTAGGCAAATATTTCTCAGATAACAAGGGTCCACGCCTGAATCTTTTCAGAGGTCATCTGGATGCTACTTTATAATCTTATGAGTTGGACAGCCTGTTGTTCGTTTTCTCAGAATATTGTTGCTTTCTTGCTCCTGCTGGAAGATATGTTTCTGCTCTTTAATTGAACATGTTACATAAAATATGAAAGTTGATCGTCGATTTTAGAACTTAAGAGTTAGATTATTTTACAAGATGTATTTTTTGCATGGTGATAACTTTCAGAGGACTCTCACACAGTGCATAGCAATACTGAGATTTAATTTCTGGACAATAAATTATGACAGTGATAACTATGATTTATACAGCCTCTTTAGGATTTTGGGATTATCTTCAGAAATTGTTTGAAGCTTATGCTGTTGATTAAACTTATAAATCAGCCAAAAAATGCAAAGTAGACTTTTTGAGTGGGACATAGAAAGTAATTGTTAATATATAATCACTAAGTTTTCTCTATATATTATTACAATGAGTGATTATATCCTAACAATTACAATATAGAGAAAAATCACACTGTAATTAGTGAATTAAAATCAAACCAACTGAAATATATAATTTATAAATTATGAGGTAGGAGAAAGAGAAATTAAACCTCCAAATCTACAATCGGTAGCTTCCAATATTGATCTTTAAGCTTGAATTGCCGAACATCTCCTGTTGTTCTTCAATTTGTCTCACCATCTCTACTACACCGCGATCGCAATTATAGACAAGAATCTCTTCGAGTGTCGAAAGGCTCTCTAAGCACGAAGGAATCTCCTCCAATCTGTCAACAGACATCAACACCAACTTCTGCAAACAGTCAAATTGATCATCGCATGCTGTCCATTTGAAACCTTTAACATAATCTATCTTGATGTATCTAAGTTTTGAGAATTCCCCTTCTTTCATTTCCAATGTGCTCCGTTCGAACCTCACGTAGTAGAATTTCAAAACTTCAAGGTTTGGCAGTTGACCAATCACTGAAATACTCTTCAAAGATACAGTTAAATCTGACAGTGATAGTTTTTTCCGAGTATTTGGAAAACTAAACTCCAATATATTGATTCCACTGTACGATATATGGAGTGATTCCAATTGACTCTGAAAGTCGACAATATCTTCATAGTCGAGAAGCCTGCATTTCAACCTACGAAGTTTTGGAAATTTTTTCAAAAGCCTTCCCACTTCAGCTGAAGGAATAACCGCACCAGAAAACCTATCCAGCTCATATGATATCGGTGAGCTATCAAGACTTTCATTGCTCAATTTACCACCATAAGAAGGAATGGAAATATACTGTAGTTTTTGCAGATTAAATAGACTACCTGGAAGTAAAAGTTTATCCGTTCCAAACTCAAAATACAACCATAGAGTTTCCAAATTCGAGAGGCGATCTATGGATGATGGGATGTGCTTTATTCTGCCCCCAATTGCCAAGAAGGCCAACTGAACAAGTAGTACTATTTCATCTGGAAAGCCATTCACTAACCAAATACTTTGCAAATCCAACACTTTTAGAAGCTTAAAAGCGTGAATAACAAATGAGATATTTAGCAAGTCTTCTGGTTCTTCGTCACTATCCCATGCTACTGGAGAGCAGTTGAAAAGCAGAGAGTGTGCACCAGGACAAAACAACTGTGATCGCTTGAAATCCTCTGCCTTAGAGAGAATGCATAACCTTCGAAGATTGCTCGGCTCACTAAATGCGAAAAGCTCATCTTGCCCTCTCAGGAAATGGAAAAAAAGTTCATTTTTGGCTTTCTCTACACAAAAGTCATGAATCAAATCATGAACGCGACATGTTTTGACTCCACCATCTGATCTTCGTCTGGAAACCATAATTAAACTTCTTCCAATCAAATCCTTCAGGCAATCTTCAGCAGCATCTTCATGGTTTTTCACCTCAGTTTTATGAACAAACCCTTCACCTATCCATAAACGAAACAGCTTTTTAACTAAAACCTCTTGATCTTCTTTAAACGCCCCAAAATAGAGGAGGCATGACCTTAGATCGTTCCGTAAAGTTTTGTAACTCAGCTCCAATGTGTTCTTGCAAAGGTCTACAACCGATCCAAGGCCCAAGCTTAAATGATCCAGAATTTCCTTCCGACCCCCTGGCTCTGTAGTGGCTAGAAGTCCAGCAGCAATGACTATTGTCAGAGGTAATCCTTTACAAACTTCAGCAATTTGCACCAAAATTTCAAGAGGCCAACCATATTGAGGTAATAACTTCTTCTGCAATAACTCAAGACTCTCTTCTTTTCCAAGTTGACGAAGAAAATGAGGTTCCTGATCGAGCATACGACGAGGAGCAGCGTCGCTATGACGACTTGTCAAAATAATTCTACTTCCAACAGCATCATCGGGGAATAAGTGAGTCAATCTATTCCACGCATCAAGTTCCCATACATCATCCAAAAAGATAAGATATCTAATTCCCTTCAAACTGCGCCATAGCTTCACTTCTAAATCTTGTTCAGCCGTTTTATGATCAGGACGACTCTTTGGATCAATTTGATTTAAAAGATCAAGTAACACTTTCTTTCTGTTCAATGTTTGCGAAATAGTACACCATGCACGAACTCGAAAATGGTGCATAACAGAAGAATCATTGAAAGTTTTCGTTGCCAGAGTGGTCTTTCCTGATCCAGCCATACCCACAATGGCAATAATACGCAAACTCCGTGATCCTCTTGTGAGCCGCTCCGTAATTGATCTTGCCTCATCATCAAAACCTACAACTTCATTTGCTTTTGATGGAGTTCTTTGTGATGGCATCTCATTGCTAGTGTCTGTTGCTTCCTCGACTTCAATTTCCTGACTCTTGCCATAAAAACTATTCAACACATCCGCCTTGATTTCCACAATGTCTTTTAGGAGAGAATCAAATGATTTTGAAAGGGAATCTGGAAGGTCACCAACCACCGGGGGGTCAATGAGGCTCTCTATTTTGTTCGCCACTGCCAAAACACGATCCCAAAGAGCTTGAAATTCCTCCTGTCCACTGTGCAGCTCCACAATTTCCCCGGCGAAAGGTCTTAAGAAAACAAGTTCTTGTTGGATAATTTCAACATGGCTCTTGGAAATTAGATCAGCTTTGGAAGTTGTGAATGCCATCAGTTTTTCTAATAAAAGATCAAGAAAACCCAACTCATCAGTCCCTGGGAAGTTGAATTTTGGTATTTGTGGATCTTGTTGGCCAACCTCTGCCAGAATATTGTTGATTGTTTGTAACAAATCTTGAAACCCTCTACCAGAATATTCTGGATTTGTTTGGTAAAATGGCCAAATGAAGACTGCAGCATCACATAACACGGCTCCAATTTTCAAATCCAACTTATTTGGGTGCTGCTTGAGAACCTTTCTCAAGGATCTAAGTCCTCCAAATAGCTCTTTCAGTTGATCCACCACACAAGTATCAAGTTGTACTAGGATCTCCCAAAGATTAGATATAAGAGTATTAAGGACAATCACCCTTGCAGAGGTAACCTTATCATCCATGTCTTGAGTTGAAGGAAGTAAGCCTCTTAGAACCTCTGAACCACTTAGGACTTGAATGTAAGTCTCACACACCCGAGGATCAACAGGTTTAATCTTTTGCACTAATGTTGACATCGTCAACTGCATTTCTTCCTTAGACTTAGACTTAGACTTAGACTTAGACTCAGAGTTAGACTCATAAACTCCAAGAGCATAAAAGAGGGATGCAGCTTCGAGAGCAACAATTTGAGAGTGAGCTAAGAAATCTTGTGTGGGTTCAACACTTGCCTGTGTAGCAAGCCAGATAAGACATGAAAGGAATCTCAGTTGCTCTGTCCAGGCTTCTATTGCTTCCTTAAAATTATAAATGGCATAATATTTAAAATCGGTACTGTAGTTTCTCACAAGACCGTCCACAATACAAAGAAAGATTTCCAAGAGTTCATCTGCTGTAAGAATAAGAGAAGTTGAATTTATGGAGTGATCCAATAGAGTAACGTACCATTTATCTAGTTCTTCCTCCAGAGATTGAAACTTAGCTCGGATCTTATTACGAAGCATCATAAGTGACTCACCACCATCTGGATGCAGATCTGATTGAGAGCGTTGAAGGTGAATTTCCTCTGCCCATTTGCGAATAGTATCTTGAATCCTAGCCAAGAAGGATCCCAGACTTGAGTCGTCGGGTAACTTTCTGGCACAAAGAACAAATGTTTTGAGATTCCATAACCAGAATACCAACTTCCCTACATAATAACCAGCGCGTTCTGTTAGAAACTCCAAATCATAAATGGCAGTATCAATGCAAGTAACGATGGCGGAGGCGGAGGCCATCTTGTTCTATGAGAAGAGAAAACCGAATGGAATGAGAAGATTGAAGAGAAAAAACAAAGGAGACTTGGCAGACAAAGGAGATAAGAAGCAGAACAACTAGCAAGTATACTATTGGTAGTATTTGTCATGACAACGAAAGACCAACAACTTTAACTTAATTGCAAGAATAGAAAGAGTAAACGGAACATTATGTATTTATATTTTGTCTTAATTCACAGTTATATACTTATACTTTTTTTTAGCTTAAAATATACTATAGTTTCGAAAATGCATCGGCTATGTCCTTTTTACAAAGGGTTAATTACTCATAACCCTCTGTGGTTTGCGAAAGTTATCGATGACCCCCTATAGTTTAAAAAGTTACGATTAACCCCTCTTGCTTTCCCTAATGCTGTAAAGTGGACGGAAATGTTAAAACTAACATTTTTGTTTAAATTTCCACTTTTCTACCCTTGCATAATTAATGACCTTTTTAATCATATAATATAACTTTAGTTAAATTTCTAATTTTTTGTTTTTCTCTTTTAAAAATGCATGTCATAAATATATATAAACAGCTATTGAATCTTTGTGAGGCAGAGAGCATATATATCTTATTTGGATGAAATTGCCAGCAATCCTGGAACCTTTAGAGGTCGGTCCTTATATACTGATAGGGAAGGCTATTTTCTGAACAAATTAGGAAAAACGGCAATTTTGGTCCCTTACGTTTGGCTTAGTGGCGATTTTAGTCCCTTTTTTTTCTCTCAGTAGTTTTGGTCCCTTATGTTTTTCCTTTTGGCAATTTTGGTCCTTTTACAGAGAGTTAGAGGTAAAACAAGTAATGGGACGTTTAAATAATTTTTCAAATCTCTGGGGCAAATCCAAATTTTTCTTTTTCTTTTTTCTTCTTCTTTTTCTCTTCTTCCTCACCACCGGTCCACCCCCACATATCCAACTCCATAACCACCAACCTTCAACTATCAACACCTCTTTCAACCTCTTTCAAACAGGTTGGTGCATTTTTGTTGGGTGTTTTAATTTTGTGGTTGAAAGAGGTGTTGGTAGTTGAAGGTTGGTGGTTATGGAGTTGGATATGTGAGGGTGGACCGGTGGTGAGGAAGAAGAGAGAAAGAAGAAGAAAAAAAAAGAAAAAAGAAAATTTGGATTTGCCCCAAAAATTTGGAAAATTATTTAAACTCCCCAAATTACCTGTTTTATCTCTAACTCTCGGTAAAAGGAGCAAAACTGCCAAAAGAGAAAAACATAAGGGACCAAAACTGCTGAGAGAGAAAAAAAAAAAAGGGACTAAAAACGCCACTGGACCAAACGTAAGGGACCAAAACTGCCGTTTTTCCGAACAAATTATTCAAAAAATCTAAGTACACAGATATAGTTGATGTTAAACATATACTGTGCTTGTCTTTATGTGTTGATGAAGGTTCCAAAATAGATATAGGTCAAGCATGTGAAAGATTATCGGCATTATGAGAGTTCTTATCCAGTTTAGGAAGAAGATCCTTCACTGAACTATGATGATCCTTGTGTTTTTCTTTGGTTTATGAAGAAAACGATTTCCAACAAGCCGTTTACTTCAAACTTCATTTTTTTAGTTTTTGAAGAAAATAATTTTCTAGAAATGGTTTTCTTCAGACTTTGTTTGTTTTTTGTTTATGAAGAAAACGGTTTCCTGGAAGTAGTATTCTTCAGACTTTGTTTGTTTTTTATTTCTGAAGAAAACGATTTCTTGGAAGTCGTTTTTTTTTCAGAATTTGTTTGTTTTTTGTTTATGAAGAAAACGGTTTCTTGGAAGTCGTTTTTTCAGACTTTTTTTTTTTTCTAAAAGAAAACGGTTTTCTAGAAATCGTTTTCTTCAGACTTGTTTTTTTGTTTCTGAAAGAAACAGTTTCCAGAAAATATTTTTCTTCAAATTTGGTTTTATTTATTTATTTTTGGTTTGTGAAGAAAATGATTTCCAAAAATTTTTATTGCTTTCTAAAACCAGTGCTGCAGGTTATTCGATTGTGGACTACAATGCTTACTTGGAGTTACGATCTGAGGTATCTCAAATGATTAAGACAGCTGCTAAGCTGCATTACTTCTCTTTCATCCAATTTTGTTGCTATGGCTTTTGTTGCAGCTAACCAGTTTGTTTCCTATGAACTTTGGAAAGGTGGAGAGTTCCAGAGTCATTTACACTCGTAGATAAACACATTTGTAATTACTTAAATTGGTTTAATCACTCGTTAGTTTCATTGTGAGATATTCATTGGAATGGTAACAAAACTTTTTTCTTAGGCTAGTGAGTGTTTTCATTTCAAGTATAAGTTGTACATTTTGGATTATTTTTAAGAACGAGTGAATAATAGTTAGAAAAAAAAAGGAAAATTAGTAAAGTTTGGGTTGCATAAAAAAAATCATAAATAAAGCCCATTCAAATAGGCTTGAAAGCCAAGGCCTACAGCAATGTCTTTGATATATTGACACCGTGGGGGATATTCCATTCAAGAAACTTATTTTATACCTCCCTGATATAGAAAGAGATTGTGCAACTATTTTTTTTTTCTTTTATGAAAAATTTTATAGGGTAAATTCATCAAATTTTAAATTATTTATAGGGTGATATCTGTGCAATAATTTACCATTCAAAACAATTTATAAGTAAACATCTGCAAATTTGCCCATATAATAAGGTATTTGACCATAATATTACCTTTTTAATATACCTCTCATAAGTTATATTGGAAATTCACTTTTAAATTTTTTTATTTAAAAATAATAATAATAACATTAATGGACTAAACATTGACAAATTAACTATTTCAACTAATGTACCTTAAAATTCATAATAAGTTATAAATTTTTCGGACACTCAATATATTTTTAAAAACACATTTTTGCCCTATCTCAATACTATTTCAATGCAAGGAGTATGATGGACCATCTTATGCACACTTTTTGAGGGGTAGTTACAACTTAAAACTTGCACATCTCCAATAAATTACAGACTTCCGAAACACACTACTATTTTAATTTACAGTTAGGCAGTAACTACAAACACAACACCGTCTAGTACACTTATTGCTAATAATGACTGAAAAGATAGCTAAGCTCAGCAAAAAAGGCTCGTTGTCTTCTTCTTCTTTTTCAAACTATCCCAAGAATTGCAGGATCGTAATAGACCAATGCACAATATGGATAACAAATAAACTAGCTTGCTTCACGCTCTTGACTATTTCACCGGGAACCGCGCGTGCCGTAGATTGCATCTCATTCTAATGGTTACGCACAACAATTCCTAGTACAGAGATTCGAGAGAAGACCAGAAACCTGTGGTATTTTGCCAAAAGCATCATCTCATCTGGTCAGGTCAAAATGCCAGAGACACACCGATCCCTGCAAATTTGCCAGAGATCGATCAACTTTGGAACGGTATAAGATAATAGAGTGCATGTACATGGAGGAATTGCAACATACTTTCCCACATCAGATTCTTTATACCACCAACCATGTACCACAACCCGATAGAATCAGCTATGTTGAATGTTACTCTAATTGAAGAAGAGAAGTATTCACCTTCATAGAGTCAGTAAAGTGATTGTTATGACCTTGGAGATGCAGGGACTGGTAATGTTAACAATGGCTTCTTGACAAATGGATGATCCAACAATTGCGCAGCGGTAGGTCGAGCATCAGGATTTACTTGTAAACATGTCCGTAAAAAATCCTGGGCATCTCCTGATAATGTATCAGGAATAGGAGGAAGTTCACCCCTGACTATTCTGAACAATGCTGCCATCTGTACCAAAGAGAAGTCAAAAGCCAGATTACAACTAAAAGTTTTCATGCACTAATTTTGAATATCAGATTATGACCGAAACAAAATGCAGAATATCAATTCTCTGAACTCTAACAAACATATATTTTGCATTTTATACAGTTGTACGTGAGCTTGATGATGCAAATGCCTCAACAAAAGAACAAAAATTTAATGTCATTCAATTTGGTAGCCTGAAGAGAACACAACAGTTAGTTATTCATCATATAAGGGTAATGAAGTATCAACTGAAAAAACCAATCCGCATAAACCAACCTTTGCCAAGCAAGTTTCACTGAGCCACTCACATGCACCAATATATTGGCACATTTAATATCCCTGAAAATGAAAATTCCAACCATGTTACACACTCTTAGTCTTTGAAATTACAGGAATCCAAAATACTATTTCATTTAAATTTCAAGTCCTCAAATCTCTCTGAAAGTTCAGCATTAATCCTTCGTATTCCTCAAATATAGTGCATGATTCCCAACTTCAAGGATAGCCCAGTGCATAAAAGCTCCCGCATGTGCGGTGTTCAGGGAAGAGCCAGGCCATTAAGGCTTGAGGTACCCAGCCTTACCAAATATTTCTTGAAGAGTTTGTTTCTATAACTTGAACCCGTGACCTAATGTCATATGGCAGCAGTTTTCTACCACTGTGCCAAGGTTCTCCTTCAAGGGACAAATAAATCCACCTCCTTTATTATTATCCTTATCTTTCAAGGAATTTCAAATGCTATATCAACTAAGAAAGACAAATAATAACCCACTGAGCAACAGGATTGCTTTCATGCCAAACCATAGGAAAAATTACACAGAGAAACTGTCTAACCCTTCCAAAGAAAAGGTGAAATATTGAGATCTTTGGAACTTAAACACTAGATAGTAAGTGTGAAAAAAAATTATTCCACTAATAATAAGATTTTAATCATTTCCATCACCTGTGGACCAAATTTTGTTGATGAAGATAATTCAATCCGCTCAATATCTGCCTTGTGTATGCAGAGACTTGAGAATCACGCAGGTTATATTTTTGGTAGTCTTGAAAGAGAGCCCTTAGTTACAAGCTCTAGGAGGATATAGAGTTTGCTACCTCATCCTGGAAACAGGAACTTTTGTTCAGAAATATAAAAAATGAAGCCAAAATTATAAATTTAGTGAGGTAATAAGAAGCTTGAATAAGGTTAAATAACACGGACAAACAAAGCTGTAGGCAGTAGCGACTTCCTTCCAGAATTCCAAGTTCATATATACTAACCTCCCAGTGAGTAATTTTATTATTGCAACTTGTTAGTCAAGCTTTAAAGCCTCTACTAAGCAACTTGAAGTCTAAGGTACAGTTAATGCCATTGTCAAACTATTGAGGACAAAAAAATTAAGAGCAAAGTCAGAACTTTTTTATAGATTTCATCCCTATCACATGCCCGAGGGTGATTAAGCTTAACGAGTATCCCCTAAGCTCCAAAGGCAACATAAAAAATGAGAAGTAGAAAAAAAGAGAATAGAACAAGAAGCTGAGGATATCAGGAGCATACCCTCTCTGTGCCAAGATATTGGACAAGGTTTTCATGCTGGAATCGACTTAAAAGAGAACTCTCCTGAACCAACCAACACGCATGACATCAATTCAGAAACATAAAATACCTTTTTGTGTCGTTTATGATTAACTAGAAAAACACAGAATCATAGAGAACGAGGCAATGGCGATTTGAGAATTTTGAAAACTATAATGTGCTTAAAAGATTTTGTTCAGTTTGGTTCTTTGTGTACTTTAAGAGCATTCTGTCAAAGTTCTTGGTCTAGTTGCATGCAACAATAATCATTTGAAAAGGTGCAAATAATCTGAGCCAAGCAATTAAGAAGGGGGAAGTTCAAAAGAATAAATCTATTTAAAAAAAAGAAAAAGTAAAAATAAGCAACTCTGCAAAACGGAGCACTACCCATCCTGATTAATAGTATAGTGACTCTTAATTATATTACTAACAAACACTTATAAGGAGGATAAGGGTATGATAGCATAAGGAAAACTGGAGAAGGTTTCGTTAAATACTAGATTGAAGACTGTGAAAAGGCTTATAAGAATAGAGTTTTTGCTAAATTTACCTTCCGACAAATGCCCTGGAGGAGGCGCCCGAGATATGGACCTTGAATGCTACCAAAAAATCAGTAACTAACCCCAAACTACTTCAGATATTCATTTACAAACCACAGTTACCATTTCATAAGCTTGCCGTAAGCCAGCCTTCAGAACAGCATCAACAAATTTACGATCAAATAGCTGCACACAATTTTATGAATGTCAAAACCAACAATGCTTAATTAGTCAACAGAAGTAACAGCAGAACACTGTAGTCTGTTTGCTACGGTGTTACCTCCTTAAACAGTATTCGTCTCCTAAAGAGTCCACCTCCATCCCCTCATCACCATCATCAAAGTAAGAATCATCATCATCACCTCCACCGCCTCCATGACTAATATTCTTTCCCATATTACAACCACCTCCACCAATTGCCCGCTGCCATAAAGTAAAAAATCGAACATTCAGGCTCTGTTCTCTTAGTCACACACTTAGGAAAAGTATCACTTTTTTCTCAAAAATATTACACAAAGAAACAACATCATTTTTGCTAAATTCACAATTCAAATTTTAAAATTCCCTCTAAATCCCCACTCACATAAATTCAAAAAAAACATAATCATTACATTTTTACTTCTCTTTCCTACACAAATCTCCAAAACAAATTTCCTTCAAAACAAATTTCTTCCCTAACCAAAAAATTTTTAAGAATGGTGACTAAGAGAACAGAGCCTCAGTCTCTGTTCTTTTCTATTCTCACTTCAAAAAAAAATCAATCACATTTTGTTATAAAATCTTAGGGAAATGGCAGTTTTGGTCCCTTACGTTTGACCCAGTGGCAATTTTAGTCCCTTTTCTTTTTCTCTCAACAATTTTGGTCCCTTATGTTTCTCTCTTTGGCATTTTTGTTCCTTTTACCAGGACTTGGAGGTAAAACCAGTTGGTGTGCATAAAATTGAACCTCCATTGGGCCTAGCCCAATGGACTCAAACAAAGAAACAGTAGAGGATAAAAAGACACGTAGAGAGCCCAGAACCATGCTTAGATCGGATAGATCATCCAAACCAAGCCAAGAAGCATTTTTGTTGCAAGCTTAGGTCGGTCAAAACCGTAAAACCGAGTTGGACAGTATATCTCGTAAAAGGTTAGGTCGGACCTTATACTTTAGAATGCCTTGATTAGTTCCTCGCGTTTCTATCATGATAATTGGCCTAACCGAGCTAAGATAGTTAGATCGGACTACGCTATTTCACTGACACAGTAGGTGAAATTTGTCATAGATTAGGTATGTCTTTTCTATTACACGCAGAGATTTCCAGATCTTCTAAGAGAGGAAGAAATTCATGAAATCCGGTCAAGACAGTAGCGTCCACGCCACGCTAAACAGAAGGAGCAGGTGAACAAGTCAATCATGAAGGTTCAACGGACACATTTCAACTTGGAGGTATATATACTAAGTCTTCAGACTTAGTGAGGTACGCAATTTTTACCATTTGAGCTATTGTCAATACTGTTTATCTTCTCCAGCCCTTCTAACTTGATCGTCTGAGCTTATACAAGGGGGAAAGCCCCGCTTTTCTCTTGATCAATCCACGGTTATCACCGGAACAGTGCGAATCACCCCTCTCCACCATCCTTGCTGATCCGAGCTGTCCAGATCGGTCCCCAGCTTGTTCATTTCTCTTCGCAGTGAAGCTTCATTCAGATTGGGCCTTACTTTTCAAGAAGTTTTACTGGACCGTGAGAAGCACCGCCTGAAGGTCATTTTTTGCGTCACATCACTAGTCATTTGGGGCGTTTAAGAATTTTTCTAAATTTTTTAGGCAAATCTATAAAATCTAAAATCATTAAAATCACTGTTCATCTTCCCTAAATTTTTCCGAGACCGCCTAAACGTTTTTAGTAATTAACTGTTCATCTTCCCCAGATTTTGCTGCATCCGCTCCTAAAATTAACTGTTTTTAGTAATACAAAGTGGACTCTTTGAATATGACAGAGGGAGTAGCTTTTTAGTAATACAAATTGGACTCTTTGAGTATGACAAAAAGAGTAATGTTAACATATATAATCACTAAGTTTTCTCTATATTATTACAATGAGTGATTATATACTAACAATAACAGTATAGAGAAAAACCGAACTGTAATTAATAAATTAAAATCAAACCAGCCGATATATATCACTAAACTGATATTCCCTTTCAAGTAAAAGTATATTTTTAGAACATTAATCAAGTGTTAAGTAACAATTAAATTACAGATTAACAGTAAACTTTTCTTGAATTCATTGAACAAAAATCATAAATTATAAGAAATTGTTATTAAGGAAGCAAAAGCATAAGTTCGAAATGATAAAAGAAAACCATCTAAATTCCGCAAACGATAGGAATAAAAGCAATCTGAAAAATATTCAAAAGCAGAGTCCCCAGAAATCCTTCAAACTTAAAGTTCTTCATCATCAAACTTCAAATTGGACTTTTCTTTCCAGCTTTCTCAAGGAGTCCCCAGAGATCCCACCACTCTCTCTATTTCTGTCCTTCCTTTCCCTTCCCTAATAATAAAGTCATGCTTATAATATATCAATGACCCAAAATAACTCAGTAATAATACACACACGTCAATAAATATATAATTTATAAATGATAAGGTTGGAGAAAGAGAAATTAAACCTGCAAATCTTCAATCGCTATCCCTATCGTCATCGCTTACAATATTGATCTTCAAGCTTGAATTGCCGAACATCTCCTGTTGTTCTTCAATTTGTCTCACCATCTCTATTATGCCACCATCGCAGTAATAGACATCAATCTCTTCGAGTGTCGAAAGGCTCTCTAAGCACGAAGGAATCTCCTCCAAACTGCGAACATAAATCAACACCAACTTCTGCAAACAGTCAAATTGATCATCGCAAGCTGTCCATTTGAAACCTTTAACAGAATATATCTTGATGAATCTAAGTTTCGAGAATTCCCCTTCTTTCATTTCCAAAGTGTTCCGTTCGAAACGCACGAAGTTGAATTTCAGAACTTCAAGGTTCGGCAGTTGACCAATCACTGAAATACTCTTCAAAGACAGAGTTAATTCTGACAGTGATAGTTTTTTCAGAGTATTTGGAAAACTAAACTCACATATATTGGCCCTGCATTCATCATACATTATATGGAGTGATTCCAATTGACTCTGAAAGTCGACAATATCTTCATAGTCGAGAAGCTTGCATTTCAACCTACGAAGTTTTGGAAACTTTTTCAAAAGCCTTCCCACTTCAGCTGAAAGAAAAATCGCACCAGAAAACCTATCCAGCTCATATGATATGGGTGAGCTATCAAGACTTTCATTGCTCAAAATACCACCACCAGTACCATCAAACATAAGGCCTATGTGAAGATACTGTAGTTTTTGCAGATTAAATAGACTACCTGGAAGTGAAGGTGCATCAAATGTATTCAGAATTAGAGTTTCCAAATTGGAGAGGCGAGCTATGGATGATGGGATGTGCTTTATGTAGCCCCGAATTGCAAGAAAGGCCAACTGAACAAGTAGTACTATTTCATCTGGAAAGCAATTAACTAAATAAATACTCTGCAAATCCAACACTTTTAGAAGCTTAAAGACCTGAAAAGCAAACGAGATGTTTAGCAACCTTTCTCCTACGGGAGAGCAGTTGAAAAGCAGAGAGTGTGCACCAGGACAAAACAACTGGGATTGCTTGAAATCCTGTGCCTTAGAGCGGATGCATAACCTTCGAAGATTGCTCGGCTCACTAAATGCTAAAAGCTCATCTTGCCCTCTCAGGAAATGGAAAAAATGTTCATTTTTGGCTTTCTCTACACAAAAGTCATGAATCAAATCATGAACGCGACATGTTTTCACTCCACCATCTGATCTTTGACTGGCAACCATAATTAAACTTCTTCCAATCAAATCCTTCAGGCAATCTTCAGCAGCATCTTTATGAACAAACCCTTCAGCTATCCATAAACGAAACAGCTTTCTAACTGAAACCTTTTGATCTTCTTCAAACGCCCCAAAATAGAGGAGGCATGACCTTAGATCGTTCCGTAAACTTTTGTAACTCAGCTCCAATGTGTTCTTGCCAAGGTCTACAACCGATCCAAGGCCCGAGCTTAAATGATCCAGAATTTCCTTCCGACCCCCTGGCTTTGTAGTGGCTAGAAGTCCAGCAACAACGACAATTGTCAGAGGTAATCCTTTACAAACTTCAGCAATTTGCACCAAAATATCAAGAGGCCAATCATTTTGAGGGAATAACTTCTTCTGCAGTAACTCAAGACTCTCTTCTTTTCCAAGTTGACGAAGAAAATGAGGTTCCTGATCGAGCATACAACGAGGAGCAGCGTCGTGACTACGACTTGTCAAAATAATTCTACTTCCAACAGCATCGTCGGGGAATAAGCAACCATCCATGGTCAATTTATTCCACGCATCTATTTCCCATACATCGTCCAAAAAGATGAGATATCTTCTTCCCTTCAAACTGCGCCATAGCTTCTCTGCTAAATCTTCTTCATCCGTGTGATGACTCATAGGATGAATTCCATGTAAAAGGTCAAGTAACACTTTCTTTCTGTTCAATGTTTGCGAAATAGTACACCATGCACGAACTCGAAAATGGTGCATAACAGAAAGATCATTGAAAACTTTGGTTGCAAAAGTTGTCTTACCCGATCCTGCCATACCCACAATGGCAATGACACGCAAACTCCGTGATCCTCTTGTGAGCCGCTCCATGATTGATCTTGCCTCCTTGTCAAAACCTACAACTTCATTTACTGTTGATGGAGTTCTTTGTGATGGCATCTGATTGCTACTGCTGGTTGCTTCCTCGACTTGATCAATTTCCTGATTCTTGCCATAAAACGTATTCAACACATCCGCCTTGATTTCCACAATGTCTTTTAGGACATAATCAAATGATGTCGAAAGGGAATCTGGAAGGTCACCAACCACCGGGTGGGGGTCAATGAGGCTCTCTATTTTGTTCGCCACTGCCAAAACACGATCCCAAAGAGCTTGAAATTCCTCCTGTCCACTGCGCAGCTCCTCAATTTCCCTTGCGAAAGGCCTTAAGAAAATAAGTCCTTGTTGGATAATTTCAACATGGATCTTGGCAATTAGTTCAGCTTTGGAAGTTGTGAATGCCATCAGTTTTTCTAATAAAAGATCTAAAAAACCCAATTCATCAGTCCCTTGGAAGTCGAATTTTTGTATTTGTGGATCTCGTTGGCTAGCCTCTGCCAGAATATTGTTGATTGTTTGTAACAAATCTTGAAACCCAAGTCCAAGGTCAACTTCTGGATTTGTTTGGTAAAATGGCCAAATGAAGACTGCAGCATCACATAACACGGCTCCAATTTTCAAATCGAACATATTTGGGTGCTGCTTCAGAACCTTTCTCAAGGATCTAAGTCCTCCATATAGCTGTTTCAATTGATCCTTCATAAAAACCACACAAGTATCAAGTAGTAGGATCTCCCAAAGATTAGATATAAGAGTATTGAGGACAATCTCCCTTGCAAAAGTAACATCATCATCATCCACATCATCCGCATCATCATCATCATCTCCATCATCATCATCATCCGCATCATCATCCGCATCTGCATCATCATCCGCATCATCTGCATCATCATCCATGTCTTCAGTTGAAGTAAGTAATCTCTCTGAACCACATAGGACTTGAGTGTAAGCCTGATACACCTGAGGATCAATAGGTTTAATCTTTTGCACTAATGTTGAGATCTTCAACATTAGTGCTTTCATAGACTCAGACTCAGACTCAGGCTCAGGCTCAGGCTCAGGCTCACAGTCAGAGTCAGAGTCAGACTGATAAACTCGAAGAGCAGAAAAGAGGGATACAGACTGGAGAGCAACAATTTGAGAGTGAGCTAAGAAATCTTGTGTGGGTTCAACACTTGAATTTGTGGCAAGCCAGATAAGACATGAAAGGAATCTCTGTTGCTCTCTCAAAGCTTTTATTGCTTCTCGCAAAAGATCACTGTCCCAATATCTAGAATCGATGTAGTCTCTCACTCGACCGACCACAAAACAGAGAAAGATTTCAAGGATTTCATCTGCTGTAAGAATAAGAGAAGTTGAATTTTGGGAGTGATCCAACAGAGTAACGTACCATTTATCTACTTCTTCCTCCAGAGATTCAAACTCAGCTCGGATCTTATTACGAAGCATAATAATAAGTGACTCACCACCACCATCTGGATGCAGATCAGATTGAGAGCGTTGAAGGTGAATTTCCTCTGCAAACACCCGAATAGTATCTTCAGTCCTAGCCAAGAAGGATCCCAGACTTGTGTCGTCGGGTAACTTTCTGGCACAAAGAACAAATGTTTTGAGATCCCGTAACCCGAATACCAGATTAACGAAAGCCATCTCTTCATCATAAGCAGTGCCTTTTTTCAGAAACTCCAAATCATCAATGGCAGTATCAATGCAAGTAACGATGGCGGGGACGGAGGCCATCTTGTTCTCTGAGAAAAGAAAAACGAAAGGAATGAGAAGATTGAAGAGAAAAATAAAAGAGAGTTGTGGCAGACAGAGGAGAAAAGAAGCAGAACAAGTAGCAAGTATACTATTGGTAGTATTGGTCATGACAAAGAAAGACAAACAACTGTAATTTAATTGCAATAATAAAGAAAGACTCACTTGTCATTAGAGAAAGAGTGAACCTTACTTTGCCTTACTTTGCGCTAATCTACCAATACTTTTTAGCCCAAAATATATTTATACTTTTGAAAATGTGTGTCCTTTTTACAAAGGGTTAATTACGCATAATTCCTTGTGGTTTGCGAAAGTTATCGATAAACCCCTATAATTTAACAAGCCACGATTAACCCCCTTATTTTCACAAATGCTGTAAAGTGAGCGGAAAATGTTAAAACTAACGGTTTTGTTTAAATTTCAACTTTGCATAATTAAACACCTTTTTAATCATATAATATAACTTTAGTCTAAATTTCTATTTTTTGTTTTTCTCTTTAAAAATTGCATGTCATAAATATATATATATATATATATATATATAAACAGCTATTGCATCTTTGTGAGGTAGAGAGCATATATATCTTATTTGGATGAAGTTGCCAGCAATCCTGGAACCTTTATATACTGATAGGGCGGGCTATTTTAGGAAGAAATGCTGGCTCAAATTATTCAGAAAATCTAAGTACACAGATATAGTTGATGTTTTAAAACATATAATGTGCTGCTTGTCTGTATGTGTTTATGAAGGTTCCAAAATGGATATAGATCAAGCATGTGAAAGATTATATGCATTATGAGAGTTCTTGTCCATAGTTGGGTGTTCATCAGAACTTCCAGTTTGGGAAGAGGATGCTTCCCTGAAGTATGATGATCCTTGTGTTTTTCTTTGGTTTCTGAAGAAAACAATTTTCAGCAATTTTTTTCTTTTTTTTTCTTTTTTTTTTTTGTATTTGAAGAAAACGACTTCTTGATTTTTTTTGTTGGTTTTTGAAGAAAACGATTTCTGAAAGTCGTTTACTTCCTACTTTGTTTTTTTTCTTTGGTTTCTCAAGAAAAAGATTTCCAAAAAGTTGTTTTCTTAGATTTTTTTTTTTTTTTTGATTTATGAAGAAGACGATTACCAGGAAGTCGTTTTCTTCAGACTGTTTGTTTTTTTGTTTCTGAAGAAAACGTTTTCCAAGAAGTCGTTTTCTTCAATCTTTTTTTGTTTAGTTTATGAAGAAAACGATTTTTCGAAAGTCATTTTCTTTGAAGAAAAAGAATTTTCTAGAAGTCGTTTTTTTCAGACTTTTTTTTTTTTTTTTTTTGGCTGAAGAAAACGATTTCTAAGAAATTCTATTGCTTTCTAAAACCAATGCTGCAGGTTATTAGATTTACGATCTGAGGTATCTCAAATGATTGAGAACAGCTGCATTCGTTCTCTTTCATCCAATTTGTTGCTATGGATTCTGTTGCAGCTAACCAGTTTGTTTCCTATGAACTTTGGAAAGGAGAAAGTTTCAGTGTCATTTATAATTACTTAAATTGGTTTAATCACTCGTTAGTTTCATTGTGAGATATTCATTGGGATTGTATCAAAACTTTTTTCTTAGGCTACAGAGTGTTTTCATTTCAGATATAAGTTGTACATTTTGAATTATTTTTAAATAATAGTTAGAAAAAAAAAAAAGGAAAATTAGTAAAGTTTGGGCTACATCATATGGTCAGCAAAAAAATCATAAATAAAGCCCATTTATTGACACCGTAGGGGATATTCCATTCAAGAAAGTTATTTTACACCTCCCTTATATAGAAAGAGATTGTGCGAATTTTTTCCATTAAAAATGATTTTTTAATAATAAATTCTCAAAATAGGGATAATCTTGCTCCAATTCCCGGATTCGAAAAAGCGAAGTTGTGAATTTCGCTTTCAGGCAAACCTCTGAAATCGAAGTTAGCAACTTCGATTTCAGGCATTCCAAAGAAAGCGAAGTTCTGAACTTCGCTTTCAGGCAAATTTTGCCTTTCTACAAAAAGCGAAGTTGAAGTTCGGAACTTCGCTTTTAGGCAAAATATTTCCTGTCCAAAGAAAACGAAGTTCCGAACTTCGCTTTCTGTAGAAAGAAAATTTTTGCCTAAAGTCGAAGTTAGCAACTTCGACTTCTTTGGAAAGACAATATTTTGCCTGAAATCGAAGTTGCTAACTTCGACTTCTTTGGAATGGCAATATTGTGCCTGAAAGCGAAGTTCAAATTGGGCAACACTATGACCAGTGCGATTTGTCCCTTTTTCTCTCCTAATCAACTACCTTTTGTAACTAGGAACGAGCTAGTGCCAATGCAAAGTTATTGTATCACGATGACAAATTACTTTAATTGGAGATTTCGACTTGTATCTATGTTGTATTTGTATAGGAGTGCTATTGGAGGTTAGAACTATGTGGATTAGAGAAGGTAGTGTCTTAAGATATGAATAGGAATCAGAATAATTTTTTGTTTTGGTATTTGTTTTCTGTGAATGGATGTTAAACTCCTATACATAAGACTAGTTTAGAAACTTTAGAAGTGGAAATTTTGTGATGCATAGTTAGACATAACTCCCAGTTATTCATGGCTGATTTTATTCTTAGTTTGAAATCAAAGGGGGTCATTAATGTACTCCACAAACGCCTTGGTGACCCAAACCTCCCAATAGGCATGGAATGCGCTTATACTGGCTGAGGCTGTACTTAGAAGTTGTTTCCAAGTATTTTTCTGTGATATTAATAGGATTCTTCTTCTTGCAGGTTCTGGAGCTATCAGAGGGGAAGATTTTCTCTTCAAGTCTCATAATTGATGCAATGGGAAATTTCTCCCCCATTGTAAAGCAGGTCAAACTCCACTCTTGTCATTTAAACTCTTCATGCTTATTTTAAGTCTTTGTGGTTTAGTTTAACTTTTTGTCTTAAATAAGGAGGCTCCTGAAATACAAATCTAACAACAGTATGTCTCCTTGTGATCCCTGGCAGAAAGGCTACATTTTCAAAAACACTCCTATCCACATAGTTCTAACCTCCAATAGCACTCCTATACAAATACAACATAGATACAAGTCGAAATCTCAAATTAAAGTAATTTGTCATCGTGATACAATCACTTTGGCACTAGCTCGTTCCTAGTTACAAAAGGAAGTTGATTAAGAGAGAAAAAGGGACAAATCGCACTGGTCATAGTGTTGCCCAATTCGAACTTCGCTTTCAGGCACAATATTACCATTCCAAAGAAGTCGAAGTTGCTAACTTCGACTTCAGGCAAAATATTGCCTTTCCAAAGAAGTCGAAGTTGCTAACTTCGACTTCAGGCAAAATTTTTCTTTCTACAGAAAGCGAAGTTCGGAATTTCGCTTTCTTTGGACAGCAAATATTTTGCCTGAAAGCGAAGTTCCGAACTTCGTTTTCTTTGGAATGCCTGAAAGCGAAGTTCCGAACTTCGTTTTCTTTGGAATGCCTGAAATCGAAGTTGCTAACTTCGATTTCAGAGGTTTGCTTGAAAGCGAAGTTCACAACTTCGCTTTCTCGAATCCTGGAATTGGAGCAAGATTATCCCTATTTTGAGAATTTATTATTAAAAAATCATTTTTAATAGAAAAAATTCGAAATTGTGCAATGATTTTTTACTTTTCTTTTATGAAAAAATAGAAAGGGTAAATTTATGAATTTTTAAATTATTTATAGGGTGATATCAGTGCAATAATTTACAATTCAAGACAATTTATAAGTGTTTACAATACAAATTTGCCCATATAATAAGGTATTTGACCATAACATTACCTTTTTAATATACCTCATAAGTTATATTGCAAAATTCACTTTTAAATTTTTTATATTTTAAAAAAAATAAAAACATTAATGAATTGGTGACGAATTAACTATTTTAACTAATGTACTTTAAAATTCATAATAAATTATAAATTTTTCAGACGCTCGGTATATTTTTAAAAACACATTTCTGCCCTATCTCAATACAATTTCAATGCAAGGACGAAGGAGACTGATGGACCATCTTATGGGATAAAGTATTAGGTGGTTGTTAATCACTACATTATTTGCTGACATGGTGGTTAATAATCCACTAATTTTTTGTCATGTAAACATTTTGATGACTAAGCAAAAACAATACATGTCATCATATGTGAGTTGGATCTCCACTTCCGCCCCATCCCTTCCAGGCTTCCAAGACTCCATCTTTTTCACCGGCCGGCACCACCACCACCCTCAATTCCAACCCCCTTTTTCTCCATCATCAACATCTCAATCTTCTCCACCCTCATCACCTTCTCCAAAGTCTTCCTCCAAACCCACATCTCACACCCACTACAAATACCATAACCATCACTTTCTCCACTGTCATCATTACAATCACAATATATATTCATAAATGGGATAATCATGTTCAAATGGGTTTCAGATATACAACAAATTAGGCTTGCAAAGCTTCAATAGTCTTTTTCAAAAGTTCAATCCGTAATTTTTTTTGAAGTGATTGCAAAGCTTCAAATCTGGGGAGTTAAAAATAATAATAATAATAAAACATTGGGGCAGCAATGACCCGACAAGGGGAGCGGTGGTGGAGAAGATGGATGGGTGCGGGTGCTGGTGCTGGTACTGGGTTGAGGAAGAAGGTGGAGCCGTGGAGGGCTGTGGTGTTGGGTTGAGGAAGAAGGTGGAGAGTGGTGCTGGGTTGAGGAAGAAAGTGGAGGGGTGGCGCTGGCGCTGGCGGCGGCGATGAAAAGGTGAAGGAAGAGTTTTATGGTGCAAGTTGAAGAATGGGGATGAATTGTGCTAATGGCGGCGGTGGCTCAAGGAAAGAGGGAGTAGGTTTAAAATGGGGATGAAATGTTTACTGATGTGTAATAAACTATGCTGAGTAGATTAAAAATATATATATCCACGTGGCAAAATTTGGTTGGTTATTTAACCAACACGTCATAGCCCATACTTTCTCCATCTGATGGACACTTTTTGAGGGGTACTTACAACTTGCACATTTCCAATAAATTATAGAATCGAAACACATTACTATTTTGATTTACTATTTTGATTTACAGTTAAGCAGTAACTACAAACACAAACACCACCTACTACACTTACTGCTAATAATGACTGAAAATAGAGCTAAGGGCAGCTAAAAAGGCTCGTTTTCTTCTTCTTCTTTTTCAAACTATCCCAAGAATTGCAGGATAGTAACAGATCAATGCACAATATGGATAACAAATAACCTAGCTTGCTTCACACTCTTGACTATTTCAGCGGGAACCGCGCGTGCCGTAAATTGCATCTCATACTAAAGGTCACGCACAACAATTCCTAGTACAGAGATTCGAGAGAAGACCAGAAACCTGTGGTATTTTGCCAAAAGCATCATCTCATCTGGTCAGGTCGAAATGCCAGAGACACACACCGATCCCTGCAAAATTGCCAGAGATCGATCAACTTTGGAACGGTATAAGATAATAGAGTGCATGTACCTGGAGGAATTGCAACATACTTTCCCACATCAGATTCTTTATACCACCAACCATGTACCACAACCCGATAGAATCAGCTATGTTGAATGTTACTATAATTGAACAAGAGAAGTCTTTACCTTCATAGAGTCGGTAAAGTGATCGTTATGACCTTGGAGATGCAGGGACTGGTAATGTTAACAATGGCTTCTTGACAAATGGATGATCCAACAATTGAGCAGCGGTAGGTCGAGCATCAGGATTTACTTGTAAACATGTCCGTATAAAATCCTGGGCATCTCCTGATAATGTATCAGGAATAGGAGGAAGTTCACCCCTGCCTATTCTGAACAATGCTGGCATCTGTACCAAAGAGAAGTCAAAAGACAGATTACAACTAAAAGCTTTCATGCACTAACTTTGAATATGAGATTATGACCGAAACAAAATGCAGAATATCAATTCTCTGAACTCTCACAAACATATATATATTTTGCATTTTATCCAGTTGTATGTGAGCATGATGTTGCAAATGCCTCAACAAGAGAACAAAAGAGTACATATTGCAATTATATCTAAGAGACAAGTTAAAAAAAATACAGTATATTTCATGCGTACCCATTCCAGATGAGAGTATGGAATTCGACCAGTTAACATCTCTAACACTGTGCACCCAAGGCTCCATATGTCAGCAGCAGGTCCATACCCTTGAGTTTTTGCTCTCACAACCTGATGATAGATATGGTGTTTTTACAATACAGAAACATGTGGATTTGTGCTTTAAAGATTCAAACACGAATTTGAATTTCAATCTGGCAGCATGCAAGGGAAGAAGTTTCAAATAGATAGAGACAAAATAAGATCAGTCGGGTTTAGGGGGCTTCTGTTAGAGAAGTCCAGAACATATGTAATGTTTTCCATCCAATGAAGGAAAAAGAATTCACAAACGGTTGTTTGCCCCAAAAAATTTCCATAGTTTGCTGCTAACATTGGTCCTCCTCTTGGAATACAGTTAGAAATTCGAATCTAAAGCTTAGGTCCAAGGGAGTTAATATATTTCACCTGAAGATTCTTCTGATATGATATTCAACTACCACCAACTTAGATGAATAACAAATAACAGAGTGAAATATTAGTTATAAAAAAATAAGTCTCCAATATAAAAAAAATTTTAAGTCCAAAATGTTATTTTTTGCTTTGACATTTATTTTAAGCTAATTACCCATATCTGTACATCTCATAGAGTTCAATAAATTTTGAGCGCATGTCCTTGCACTATGTTGAGTGAATGCAGGCAGCTATGTGGGGAAATTTGGTCGGTCTGTAGTGTGTTAAACTAGAAACCCTCATCTAATAAAAATATTAAGAGAGAAAGTAAAAGAATTTCGCAAAACCTCTGGAGCCATCCAATATGCAGTCCCTTGGGAAGATTTAATATCATTCAATTTGGTAGCCTGAAGAGAACACACAGTTAGTTATTCATCATATAAGGGTAAGTATCAACAGAAAAAAGCAATCCGCATAAACCAACCTTTGCCAACCCAAAATCTGCAAGTTTCACTGAGCCACTCACATGCACCAATATATTGGCACATTTAATATCCCTGAAAATAAAAATTCCAACCATGTTACACTCTTAGTCTTTGAAGTTACAGGAATCCAAAATAATATTTCATTTAAATTTCAAGTCCTCAAATCTCTCTGAAAGTTCGGCATTAATCCTTCGTATTCCTCAAATGTAGTGCATGATTCCCAACTTCAAGGATAGCCCAGTGCATAAAAGCTCCCGCATGTGCAGGGTTCAGGGAAGAGCAGGGCCATTAAGGCTTGAGGCATCCAGCCTTACCAAATATTTCTAGAAGAGTTTGTTTCTGCAACTTGAACCCGTGACCTAATGCCATATGGCAGCAGTTTTCTACCACTGTGCCAAAGTTCTCCTTCAAGGGACAAATAAATCCACCTCCTTTATTATTATCCTTATCTTTCAAGGTATTTCAAATGCTATATCAACTAAGAAAGACAAATAATAACCCACTGAGCAACAGGATTGCTTTCATGCCAAACCATAGGAAAAATTACTCAGAGAAACTATCTAACCCTTTCAAAGAAAAGGTAAAATATTGAGATCTTTGGACTTAAACACTAGATAGTAAGTATGAAAAAAAATTATTCCACTAATAATAAGATTTTAATCATTTCCATCACCTGTGGACCAAATTTTGTTGATGAAGATAATTCAATCCGCTCAATATCTGCCTTGTGTATACAGAGACTTGAGAATCGCGCAGGTTATATTTTTGGTACAGTCTTGAAAGAGGCCCTTAGTTACAAGCTCTAGGAAGATATAGAGTTTGCTATCATCCTGGAAACAGGAACTTTTGTTGAGAAATATAAAAAATGAAGCCAAAATTCTAAATTTAGTGAGATAATAAGAAGCTTGCATAAGGTTAAATAACACGGACAAACAAAGCTGTAGGCAGTAGGGACTTCCTTCCAGAATTCCAAGTTCATACTAACCTCCCATTGAGTAATTTTATTATTGCACCTTGTTAGTCAAGCTTTAAAGCCTCTACTAAGCAACTTGAAGTCTAAGGTACAGTTAATGCCATTGTCAAAATATTGAGGGCAAAAAAATTAAGAGCAAAGTCAGAACTTTTTATAGATTCATCCCTATCACATGCCCGAGGGTGATTAAGCTTAACGAGTATCCCCCTAAGCTCCAAAGGCAACATAGCACATAAAAAATGAGAAGTAGAAAAAAAGAGAATGGAACAACAAGCTGAGGCTATCAGGAGCATACCCTCTCTGTGCCAAGATATTGGACAATGTTTTCATGCTGGAATCGACTTAAAAGAGAAATCTCCTGAACCAACCAACAAGCATGACATCAATTCAGAAAGATAAAATAAATGGAATTCCACATTAAAAGAGAGAAAATATGAACACATAACCTAAATTCTAATTGAGAAAAGAATGAAATCTACATAACTAAAAAAATATAGCAAATTAGCCAACCTGCTCAAGTTGATAAATGCTTTGCCTCCCTAGGCTTCCTTGATCAAGTAAAGAAACCTCCTTGACCGCAAAAAAGAACCCATCACTGCAGGACAGTAAACATTGCAAGAAATGATATTAATCCTTAATTAGTCATATAGCAAGTTCAGTAGAATAAATCAAACATCCAAACAGACAGGATAGTGAAGATACTTTCTAGTAAAGGAGGACAGTCAGATTATAGGTATTATAACAAGTACTAAAGAAGAAAGGAAATAAAGCAAGCATTACAAGCAAGGAAGAACCAACTAACGAAAAGGGCGAAAGCAAACATCAGACTGTGTATGAAGCGTAAGGTGTTCGAATAAAAAATCAACTCTTACTCCGTGTAACCTTCATAAACAGTCCCAAATGTACCACTTCCCAGGAGATCTCCCTTTTGCCAAGAATTGATACTCCGCCTGGACGCACTAGGTGACATGCTATATACAGATTCAGCCAACAAATTAACTGAATTATCATCAGTATCATCTTCATCATTTGATGAAGATGAACTAGGTTCTGAAACTGCAGCCCTATCGTTCTCCACCTCGGCCACGTCATGTTGATCCATCATTGTTCCATTCCCTTCCCTACTTGGACTATAATCATTGGAATCCTCACTAACCGGAGGACCAAAATCCCTAAATAAATCCCAAGTGGAACGCACAGAGTCTACGGGCATCTGTGAAACCCCCGGCGGAGGAGCCAATCTAGAGGGCCTAAAACCTATGATACCTCCCTGACGCAAATTATCGTTACGGAAATCATCATCTTCAAATTCAACGTGATTTTCAGTATTCCTCAACTCGGCCACATCACCGCCCTCGTCCCTAACCGTAACCCTAGCGGCAAAACCACCCGATTGCCGACCACTACCAGCCAAATTCTCACCCTCAAACTTATCCCGAAACCTCGAACTCCTGAAGTTAGCTGCCGGAGAAGAAGCTTTGCTAGCTTCCCATGCCGCAAGAGGAATGGAGAAGTCCTCCGGTCCAGAAAGCCCTAGAGACCGACAAATTAGGTCAAACTCCCCGTCAATTCCTTCAACTCTAAAGCTAGTCTGCCCAGATAATTGCTCCAGCGATGCCAGCCGCCGGTGTAACGACGACGTTGAGTCCTCGAACGAAGATGAAGTGGACGACGGAGAATCCGACGCTTCGTAGCTAATGTTATTATTCGCGTTCCGGCGGTCAAGCCTTGGCCTATTATGCCTCTTCTGCTTCACATAATTCATATTTCATACCTTCCTAAACTTTCGCGATAAACGGCAAGTGACTAAATACCTCAGCCTAACCCCGGGAGCACTGTGTGTGAAAACGACGACCAGCGAGCACTCCGTCGACGGGTAAATTTCAGAAGAGACGGCGGCGGCGAGCTACGCCAACGCTTACGTTTGCCTTACTGACTTTTTGTGGGGATAAAATTGGCAAAAAAGGCAAATGGAGGGGAAAAGGAAGCGTTTTCAACTGTTGAAGTGGTTGACCCGCTGCCACGTGGAAGGTGGGAGTGGGGGCGCTTGCCGAGTGAGTGGATTCTTGAGTTAAAAACTAAAAGGTGAATAGTTGACGGGCTGGGTTGGGTCGCCCCACGGGTTCGGTTTAATCCGATCCATTTACTAACCAATATGCGGGTTATACTACAGCTCGCGACTCAATTTGTTTGGCCAAACAGATCAAATTCACTTTACCCGATTGGTTAACCTGTTTTGGCGAAGCATGATTTGCCGGTTAAGATTCCCGAGTTGGACTTGCTCTGATTCATCATTTTCAATGCATGTTAGTCTAAACATTATAAGAATAAAAAATGATATAAAAAAGAGTCTACCTCCAAGTAGAAGTGAGTTCTATCATTTATAGAGGTAGGTGTTTGTCGCCCGGACCGTGATCCTTCCATGTCATCCAAAAAGGTGAAGTATGGAATTGTCCATTAACTTTTCGCATCATTATTTACCTTTTATCTGAGTATAAATGATATTTTGACGGTGAGTCAATTTGAAGCAGATCGTAAATATAGTCATTAAACATGAGTTGAACCGAATGACAAATCGAGTACACCACATTTTAAACAATTTCCTTTACAAATAAACTTTTGCATAGATTTTATGGCATATGTGGATTAAGGAATCATGACATATTTGACCCAGTAAATTAACTCATCTTACTTGCAAATAAACCCAATGTTTAATTTTTTAAATGATACTCCCTCTGGATCCTTTACAAGTTGTATCATTCTAATGGAACAGATGGAGTATTTAACTACTTGTTAAATTAAGAGTATGTTCTTTTTTGTTAGGTTGAGTTTTGGTTTTAGAAAAATAGTTTTATAATATAACAAGTATATTAAAATATAAAAAAAATGTAACTAAATAGTAAAAATTTTATTGAAAATAATAAAAATTGATTATAATATATTAAATTTACTGTTGAGACTAAAATCAAAACTTAAAGATCCTAATATTATGTGTGAGTTGGATTCTTCTAGTGGAAACACAAGGAAATAAAACTTTTGAAAGTTAACACTTTATTAGAACAAAAAAGCGTTTATGAGAGTGAATTTTTAAATGGAGTGGAGTTTGTTTATTCCCTTTTTTTTTTTGTTAGTTATTTGAGTGGAGTTCATAAAGTGAGATAAACGGCATGCTGTTTTTGGTTAGGTTAGTTTTGGTTTGAAAAAAATTAGTTTTATAATGTAAAAGTATATTGAAAATGTAAAATGCTATAGTTGAATAGTAAAAAGTTGTATTAAAAATGATGAAAATTGGTTATAATATATTAAATTTACTTTTTAGACCAAAATTAAGGCCCTGTTTGGTATCGTGATTCAAGTCGTGTTTTGAAATCATTTTTGATTTTATAATATTAAAAGTGTATTGGAAATGTAAAAAGGTGTGTTGAAAATGTAAAAAAGTTTATTAAAAATATAAAAAGGTTTATTAGGAATGAGAAAAACTATTATAAAACAAAAGTGATTTTAAAACAAGTTTTGAAAACGTGATACAAAACAGGCCCTAAATGTCCACAACATAAATATGTGCACAATCATAAAACATACACATAAGAAAGATTGGAGGAAGGAATTTCCATTATAATATATTTTATAACTAAAATTTCATCGTAATAAATGTTGTGATTAGTTTCACTATTGGTCAAATAAATGATAATATAAAAACTAAATTATAACTACAATTTGCTTATCATACATGAATTTTATCGGACATCCAATAAAAAAAATACCGATGTTATGGTCTTTTGAATGTTTTCCAAAAAGGAACGAGCTAGTCCCCAATAGTTGTGATGCATGACAGGTTACTTAGAAGTTAGTATTTCGATTCTTACATCCGGTAGCATTTTCAACAGTTCTTACTTTCAATATAATAGATAAGATTATGAAATACAATTATACAACCATGAGTTCTAAAAAAATAAATATTTGTTTTCCAACCTTTGACCACTTGTCAACGAGTATAATAGGTCTATTTTGTAAATATAAAGAGATAAAGTGTAAAATGTCTAATGAGGAAAAAACCATAACAATAACAATATTCAAATACCGAAACTCATGGTTGGAGAAGCGTGTTGGAAGTTTCAAATCGGGTATATAAATAATTAAATAAAAATGAAACCGTGTAGTTAAAAAATTGCACAAGTAACGAATAATTTTTGTTTTTTTTTGGGGGGGGAATAAGAAACAAATGAGGATCAAACACCACTAGCCATTCGCCTTGTTAACAAAGGGAGAATTACATTTACCTCCCCAGAGGTTTGAGTAGATTATGAATTAGCCACCATGATTTTGAAAATTATAAATATCTCTCTAGATTATCCAAAATTATTTGGTTTATATTTGCTTTCTAATTCAAAGTAAGAGTAGTATCGAGTTGAGTCGAACATATATTTGGATTGTTTAAATTTTGATCGTTTATTACATAATCGAGTGAAAAATATATTTATATTTATTTGTTATTATATAAATGAACTCAAACATCCTTCGTTTGCTGTCGACGTTCCAACTTTACTGAATTATTATTAAGCGGGTCATTTGTTTGTAAAAGTACACATTTGTTCTCAACTACAACTAATAGAGATAAATTATGTAATTATGACCAAATTTGAGAATGTATTTGTAATATTAAAACTCCATGAATTAATTTGTAATTTGACAAAGTTGTTCTATGTAATTCATCCATTAACAAAACTCTTCATCGATTCTGTCTGCACGTTTTGCTATCGGGAAGCAATCATCCATTGTTAAACTTTATTTATTTATTATTTAAAACTGTCACTTCGTTATTTTATCTCCTAGAATTTTAAAAGGTTCACGTATCGCACAATTTTTGTTGAATGATTTAAATTTTTTAATATCATTAGTTAGTTATATTCTAAGAACTAAGGGTTTATAAGTGAAAAAACCCCTCGAAAATAGGTAATTAGACAAACATTTTTATAGAAAACGGTCAATAATCATTTGAAAAGTAATGCCAGATCTCGCGACAAATGATAGTAACGGATGTTACATTCATATATTCATTAAATTTTTATTATGTATTCGATATCTCCACATTACCAACTAACAAACAAATGCGATATGTAATCACTAAAAACAATCATCAATTTAAAATGTGAATATCATTATTCTAATTTTTTTATAAAATGTTTTTCAAATAAGTATATTTTAGAAAGAATAGTTGATAAGAGTTTTTTGCATTGCTTTTAGGGTTAAACATTAACGTCTAAAATAAAATACATCTTTCAAAGTATTATTAACTAAAAAAAGATTTTCAATAAAATAGTTGAAAATACCTGTATTTACTTCTCCATTTTTTAAAAATAGTTTAAAACTATATTTATAAATCCAAATAAAACTAACCATTTACTTTAAGCCCATTATTAACAAAAATATAATTTTTCCGTATTTTTTTAGGTGTATTTTTTCAAATAAATTGCATAATAGTCCACCATAGGCTGCACGAAAGAGACGTTTACAAAAGTACATACAAAAAACAAAAGGAATAATTACCTTTTGCTCCCTGTATTTATAGGGTAATTCGAGTCTTGCTCTCTATATTTCAGAATATATATTTTACCTTATAAATTGCCATTATTTTCACAAAAAACGACACTTTATTCACCACTGTTGCCATAAAAGTTCACAAAAATAACGTTATTACCATAATTATTCTTAAAATATACTTGTGACATTAATAAAAGTGGGATAAAAATTAAGTGTCAATTCATATGTGTTCGGGTTGGCAAGTTTTCGTGTCGATGTTCCTCAACTTTAATCCAACCTTACCCGTTTAATTATCGTGTTATTTATGTCAACTCATTTAACTCACAAACATTTCGGTTTCATGTCACGTTTTCATGTTATAGTATAAATAGATTACTCGTGTCGAGTTCGGGTTTGTGGTCTTACATATCGATATTCTCAACCATAACTTGACACGTTTGATTAAATGTGTTATCAAGTCGGGTTCGCGCCATGTTATAAATTGTAAGTTCTAGTAGAAATGTTAAAATTTGTAAAATAGTAATAAGTCAGGGAGCAGATACTTAACGCATTAGCTACATCACTGACACTGGTCGATGCGCACAACACATGGTATCCATCGCTTACGGTTAGGGCTACAGAGGTATTTAATCTCATTCGCTCTCCTATATATCGTTTCTCAGTGTTAGTTCTTTTTGATCTCTACGCATCTCACTGCTCTACCGTAAACTCCCTCTGCCCCTACCGTACTCTAGCTTGGTAGTTTCCACTGGGCTGGTCAGAAATCACCGAAAAGGCAACAGAGTCTTTGGGACAAAAATTACACAACACTATGAACACAAGGGTGCGAAAAGTAATTAAACCAAAAAAAGAAAAAAGAAGGGGATTTTCGAAACCTTATATAGGCTTATAAGTTTTCCATCTGGAAAAAGAAATAGATATAAATACCTAAGAGAAGAGAAGAAGAGAAAAAGAAAAGAAGAAAAAACACATCACTGTCTTTAATCTCCGCCCTTTCTGTGTATCACACAACGCAACACAAATATTATACAGAGAGATAAAATCTTCGTCTTTCCCACTTCTACTTCTTGGCGTTTCCCACTCCAATTTTCTCTCTCAAAAATCAACACAACTGTTCGAGTTCTTCGTCCTCCTCACTTCTTTCATGGTTTTTTTCTCCCTTTTTTTAATTGTTATTTGTTAGTAATTTGAAAACAACGGGCTCCTGGTCCTGGTGGGTTTGGTTTCTTTCACTCTAGAATTTTCTATATAGCCTGAACCCGGAAAAGAAAAGACCCAAAGAAGGAAAAAAAAAAAAAAAAAAACCGAAACTAACGGAGGCGGCGTTCGCGAGGCCAGGGCGGCGTAGCGTTCTGGGGTTTTATTTATATTTGGTTTTTTGTTCTTCATTGTTATTAATTAATCCCACGGTGAATTCGTCCTGGGCTGGGCTGGAATTTATCTGGTAATCGACTGCACTGTTGTTGGAGTTAGGGTTTTTAATTTCGTTTGGTGGGTTGTTGAATTTGTTCGTAATATTGGAGGCTAGGGTTTGATTGTTTTCCCGAATGTGTTTTGGTTTTTGCCCCAAGAAGTTGTATCTGTCTTGGGGTTGATTTTGCTTTGCAGTGTGCGAGCGTTCGTGGGTTTTGATTGAGTTTGCTTTCCTTTTGAGAAGGGAGGAGGACCGTAGGATTAGGATTCTGTTTTCTCGCTGACCATGGCGGCCTTGAGATGCTAATATGTCCTTTGGCACTGGTTGTTGAACAGGTTTTCATCGTTGTTTTTGGCCGAGTCAGGCTAATCTAGATTGGCTTGGCTTACGGTGAAATGCACAAAAGTCCCAAGTGGCAGAACCCTAGATAGTTTGTGGAGAACTCTTTGGTACTTTTGATTAGGTTGTGGAAGTTGAAGGCTTGCATTGAGTTTTTGTGATTACTTATTGACTATTGTGAATATTCACACTCACAACAATCGGCCGTGGAGTTTGGGGGCTTTTTCCATGCGAAGGACTAGATTATACGTTTTGTATAACTTAAATTTGAGATAAATTTTGTTGAAGAATCTGTTGCTCGCTGAGTTTTGGACTAGAAGCAGCTTTGGGTTGTTGTTGAGAAGTTCTTTTGTATTTGAGTTATATGATCATGTTCTGTCCTAGTTATGGAGAGAAGTGAGCCCTCATTAGTTCCTGAATGGTTAAAAACTAGTGGGACTGCAACTGGGAATGGTATAACAACCTATCCTCATTCACCATCATCATCGATTCATTCAGGTATTGTTTTAAGAATTCTTCTGTTTATTAATTATTTTCTGAGGTGTATGTATTTTGCTTAGGATTGTTTGAATGTGCCTATGGTTTTTCCTTCTTATAGATGATCATGCTGTGCCAAAGTTTTCAAGAAATAAGTCATCACGGAATCACAATGATCACGAACTAGGACGTTCATCTGCTTCTGATAGAAGCTCTTCTTCATACTTCCGCCGAAGTTCTAATAGTAATGGTTCTTCTCACTTGCGATCTTACAGTAGCTTTGGTGGGAGGAACACACGTGGTAGAGACTGGGATAGGGATAGGGATAGGGATAGGGATAGAGATAGGGATGCATATGATCGACACGATGGAGAGAAGGCATTTGTGGGGGATCATAGGCAACGGGACTATCTAGACCCACCTTTCCCAGGAAATCATGAGAGGGATGGGTTAAGGCGTTCTCAATCAATGATTTCTGCAAAACGGGGGGAGGCTTTTTCTAAGAGGTCAACTGGCGATTCAAATACTGCCCCGAGGATCAAAAGTAGTGAAAGCAATGGTTTGCTTGATAAGGGAAATTCAGTTGGCAGCATACATAAGGCTGCATTTGAACGAGAATTCCCTTCCCTCGGAGCAGATGAAAAACCATCAGCTGCAGAGATAGGAAGAATCCCTTCACCTGTCTTGAGTACTGCCATCCATGGATTGCCACTCAGTTCCTCTGCCATGATAGGTACTGATAAATGGACTTCTGCTCTGGCGGAGGTTCCTGCGATGGTTGGAGGCAACAACATTGGACTCTCAGCTGGGCAACAAGTGTTGCCTTCTAGTTCGTCTCCTACAACTTCAAGCACTTCTACTGGCTTTAATATGGCTGAAGCCGTTGCTCAGGGTCCTCCCCCACGTCCTCAGACTGCTCCAAAGGTACCCCTAAAACATTATTTGGTTTATAAGACATTTTGTATATTGATTTTGTACTTATCCTTATGCTCTAATGTAGACATCTACTGAGATACAGCGGCTTGAAGAACTGGCTATCAGGCAATCTCGTCAACTAATTCCAGTTATTCCATCATTGCCTAAGCCTTTGGTAATTATGAATGGCTGATTTGTTAGCTTACTCTTATATTGATGACTTAACTTGTTTTAGTTCTACTGTGGTTTTGCTGTTTAAGATATTATTTGATATTATCACTCAAGGATGTAAGTGATAGGAGTATTGATTGAGTGGATAGCCTAAACTTCATGCAGTATACCTTCTTAATGGCATCCACACTTTAATTTGTTATGTTTTTTTTATTTGGTATAATTAGACGTGCTCTGCCTAGTCTTTATGGTTCATGTGCATGCCTACAGTTCTTAGACTTACTTTCAGTCTCAGGAGTCCCATGCAATCCATTGGCTCCAGATATGAATGTTGATCTTTTTATGTTTGATTGCGAGCTTGGATATGGGGAATTGATGGTGTAGGGTTAAGATGGAACAGTTCTGTGGGTTCTTGTGTTTCAATAGAAAATGTATACATTTTTTCTTTGGAAAAGCTTGGTTTTTTGGCCCGTATATTTGGTGTCCACTTCAACTTAATGGCTTTGCTTGAGAAACCATACTCCCTAGAGGGGTCTAAAAGAAAATAAGACGAGTATTATTGAAGAGGCAGTTTGAGCCTCCATTAGTTTACATTTTTCCCCCACCATAAACAGATGGTGAAATTGTGTAGAATTCAATCTTAAATGTTGGAGGTGATGGGATTTTCACATCTTGTGGGAAAATGGGAATAGGATTGATGAGAAAAAGCTTGTTCCTGGCCTTGAACTTGTCTTGGCTTGTTGGTCTTGTCTTTTTGTTGAGTTGTGCTTGCTGGTTCTTTCATCACTACCATACTTGCTTTATTTCTCTCCCTCTTTTTTGGTTGTACTGAGGTCTGGATGTGGAACAGGGAATAAGAGCAGTAGAAGCACTAAGAAAAATGAAGTGATGTTCTATATCTTTGTCACTGAAATTGTGTTTTGAATATCTTTTTGTCATTGAGTACAATCTATGCATTTGAGGTCAATGTTTGAAAATCTGTGTTATAGGTATCGAATTCTTCTGATAAGGGAAAAGGCAAAACTGGACAGCAGCAGCATCCAACTCCTATTCTCACCCCACTTCGTGGGGTACCTGTGAAAAGTGATGCTTCAAAGACCAGTAATGCTGGAAAGCTTCTTGTCCTCAAACCAGCAAGAGAGAGGAATGGTGCGTCTTCTGCTTCCAAGGATAGCTCTAGCCCTACTATTGGTAGTAAAGAAACAACCTCAGCCCTTGCTGTTGCTACATCAGTGGCTGGGTCAGCTACCTCCAAGGGAAGTGCAAACAGTGTTGTATCCCCTAGCGCTGAGCGCAAGCATGCCCTTCCAGTGCTGGAGAAGAGGCCGACATCTCAATCTCAGAGCCGAAATGATTTTTTTAATCTTGTCAGAAAAAAATCTCTGCCGAACTCTACTGCTGTACCAGATGCTGGCCCTGCTGCAGTCTCTTCAACTACTGATGTGCCTGGTGAACTGGAAGGTGCCCATGTTCCTATTACTCGTGATGGGAGAGATCTTCCATTAGTAGATGTCTCAAATGTTTGCCAGCCTACGGAGAATAAGGTAAACCTGACCAGCAATACAGAAGCAATCTGTAGGGATGGTAATCTTCAGAATGGAAAAAACCATTCAACTTCTTTCCCACTATTTTCGGAGGAGGAAGAGGCTGCATTTTTGCACAAACTTGGTTGGCAAGAAAATGAGGATGAGGGTGCTTTAACAGAGGAGGAGATCAATGCTTTCTTCAAGGATTTGAGTAAGGTAATATGAACTTTTTTTTTTTTTTTTTTGCCTAGCTCCATTAAAGAGATATCATTGGTTTTTTCCTTTTCCCCTGCTCAGGAGTTTGTGCATGTGGCTGTTAATCAAAATTAACATTCTAGTCACTTTGAATAGTCACTTGACTATAAGTTGCCTTAAATATTGAACATGCTTTTTGTACCTTCTGCAGTATATGAATTCAAAGCCATCTGTTAAAATTTTACAAGGAGTCGAACCAAAGTTTCCAATGCTGCTCAGCTCTCAAGTTCGCGCTATTTCTTCTGGTCTAAGCTCATCTGACTCTAACGCTGAATCTTGATTCTTTAACCTGTGTTATATGTTGGGGAGGCGTTTAGCAGTTAGCATTTTTTCAGTTTGTTCTTTTGATGAGAATTCAGATGGAAAATCCGGGACAACCCAAGTTGACGACGGAGGGAGCGGGCGGAATCCCTGCATTTTCATGGAGAAGACGGATAGGAATAAGTAAAAAGGTGGACCAAATTCTGATGATGACTTCTGAAATGGCCTACTGTGATATTTAGGAATTTTGAGGTTTAGGAATTGAAATGAGAAATATAGGAAATAGGATACTGTAAAGCTGCGAAATGAAATTGCTTTTAGAAAATCTGGGGTGGATCAGTCTTGAATTTTGAAGGAAGGGTTTAGATCCAACGGTCATCTTATTATTATTTTTTGCTCAGTTCTTGATACGTTGAAAAAAGAAAAGAAAAAGAATGATCTTTTGCCAAGTTTTTTAAGTTTTGTTGATTACTTCATGTTTGTCATACATTTTGATTGTTGTACTATGCATATCTAAAGTGAAGTCGTAGGAGAAAGGATACTCATCTTTCTTACTCTTCTCCAGGAGTCGACGGGGAGGAATTCACACAAATTAAGAAAATTTCAGGGAACATATGAAATATTTCGTAGTTAGGGAGCCAATGAAAAATCTTTTTTGTTTGGGTATGTTTAGCGCTGGAGAATGGATAAATGATTTCAGATAATGAAATTTTTGGATTTTAATTTTGTTAATATGAAAAATAATAAATTAATAGTACTTAAATGAGAAATTGTACATAATATTTTGCAAAACTAATTATGAGAATGTGAAATTGATATTCATTCTCAAATAATTTAAAATGTTCATAGAAAATAACTATTTTAAATCTAAATATGAAACGCTAACCATTCTTGTTCATATTTTCGCATACTAAATTTTCAGTTTTGTTTCTTCATATAAAATTACCAATTGCTCCATGTTGATCGGATCAAATGAGCGCAAATTTCATGATCTTTTTTTGTGTTACTTGAGATATAAGAATAATTTCATTAACTTAGGGAGTATTAATGATATCATAAACTTTAAGGACCAATTAATAATTTGACGAAATATCGAGGGTGGTAAGTATAATTATCCCATTTTAACAAAAATCGATTCCGAAAACTATTTTTGGCGGGTGAAACTTTTTTTTGAACTGAAACGGAAAGGGCTTGGCGAAATGGAGTTTGGGCCGGAAATGGAATGAGTTATTTGTATTATGGGCCCCCAAAAACTAAATGGATTCAGTCGCAATGTCCAAGCATCACTTTCCCTTTCAGCAAGAATTGACAGAATTAGGAATCGAACTTTCGACTTTTGGGTGACTTCTATACGACATAATCGATGTGGCACTGATTCGTTCATTTCGTGAGAGATAGATCATGAGGAAATTAAAAGGTTTGAAAAGTCGTACAAAACAAAAAACAAAATAAAATTTTCGAAGAAGAAAGGAATTTTTTTTTTTTTGTTAAAAGAGCGGTTAGATGCACGAATAATTCCCTACAAAAGAGCCGAAAATGCCGACCAAGGTTTTCTCGTCAAAACCGCATCTCATGTGCGCCTTATAAGTTAATAATTATCTAAAAAGAAATGTGTCTTTTTTTATTACTTAAAACTTAATTGTCGAAAACGACCTCGAACTTATCCTGGATTGCAAATCGTCCCATCAACTTTTATTGATTTTGCAATCAACCACTAAACGATCAATTTCTCCATAAAAAAAAGAAGAAGACATAATTACTCATTTAAACTTTCAACAAAATTACAAAAATTGTATATTAGTTTTGTTACTAAGTGAGTAATCAGGTTTTTTTTGTGAAACCGACACGTATTTCTGTACATTAAAAAAAGAAATTAATAATTTAAACGGTTAATTATAAAAATTAAAAGTTTAAATGGTAATTTTTTCAATTAAAAATATTTACTTATAAGGTCTTAAGAGTGTGGAGTGATATAGAGAAAGAAGGTCAAGTTTATAGAAAAACCAATGTCGGGTCAACTATTAAACCCACGATTTCCAACAACCGATTTCTCCTTGGTTCCTCCACACATGCATGTACACTCCACCACTTCACATCCACTCCATTTCTCATTATTTTATACTTCACTGATACCGTTACACTAGAAGAGTTTATTTTAAAAAATCGTGATTTTTTTTTTAACGAGTTTATATAATATATAAAAAAATTACAGTCTCGTCAAATTTGGGCTTCAATCTACAGTCGCCTAGTATAATATAATTGCATCGGTCAAATCTAATAACTGCATTATTCATTTAACGAGATTGAAAAATAATTTAACTATAAAGACGCCATTTATTTTAATCTTATGGGTTATCTGATTTAATTTTATTTGTCAGCACTCAAACCATCGGTATTAAAAGTAAGTCGGCAAAAGCGTGTATTTGGGTTTTTTTTTTAAAAAAAATTTCTTTTAATATATATTCATGCGATACTTTTGAAAATGCCGAGGATCATCAGACACGTTTAGGTTAAGGATCGGATACAAATTTTTGCGCTCATATAAGACAAGGTTAGGTGGTCAGGTGAGGGTGAAAAGAAAAGAAAAAGGCGAAAACAATTAGATAAAGTCATGGATGAAGAAATTGGAATCACACTAATTTAACTTATTAAGCCGTGTCAGAGAAATTGACTGGTGAAATATAAAAGAGTATTATCAATTCTGGTGATGAGGGACAGAATGGATATGAAAGATACCTTTGTGTGTGTGTGATGAAATTTGAAAATTGAAAAGTTGAAATTAAAACCCAGCTGGAATTTCAAACACCATCCCTAGTCGAGATCGATTTCAAATTCTCTATTTAATCAACGTAAGTAAATTTACGTAATTTTAAAGATACTGTAACTTGGATAGGCGATCTGAATTTTTTTTAATCATGAATTTTTCTAATCATGACTTCAAATTCACCTCTCCTCTCCACTTCCATTCCAAAAGAGGGAAAACAAAAGCCAAAGATATTATTGTGATGCTGTCGTATAGAAGATGGGTGAGAATAGAAACAAAAATGTATGGTAAGAAAGTCAAGATAACAAGTACATATAATTGGAAAATATATTCCCATCCATGCCATCTTTCATTTTCAGGAAGGAAAAAAACACATAAAAACAATAGAAATTATGAGAGAAGAGACAAATAACAATGGTCAATGAGCAACTTCTAAACGTGGGAACGCATTAGCTACGCCACCTTCCCCTCCCTCCATCCTTCTCTTATAATTAATCCTCATTTTCTTTCTTTCTTTCTTTCGATTGATACATATATTTATATATATACATACTAATTATATCAGCCACAAATTGTTTTTTTGTTTTTTTCTTCTCATCTAGAATGTATGAATAATAATCAAATATAGCTGGATAATAATGGATGGCAATAAATAAGAATTAATTACTCGTAGTTGATTTAGCCCTGGAAAAACCCTTCATTGCTTGAAGCTAAATTTTGGCCAAATTTTTTTTTTTTTCTCAAGAATTCATTTTGTAAATGAGGGTTTTTACTGTTATATATATATATAACAATAACATTAATTTCGTCGAGAGTTCCTACTACGACTTAGAACCAGAAGTAGTAAAGGATGCATGCATGAATGTTTATTGTTTGAAGGACTCCCGTGAAGGATGGATCATATCTACATTATTAATTATTAGGTTACAACTGCATGGCTAGATCTTTGGCTTTTTTATATTTTATTTATACTCCATCTGTTCCATTAGGAGGATCTACTTTGACCAATGTATAACTTATTATGAATGTTAAGGTACAACACCTAAATCAGCTAATTTAACACCCTTTATTTCATTTATATTTTTACTTATTATTAAGTATCGACTAATTGTGGACCACACATGATTATATTAGTAAATATAAGATAAGTAAAAAATTTAAAAATGGACCCTTATATTAGAACAAAATTTTTTTTTTTCAAAATAGATTTTCTAGTGGAACGAAGAGAATATTTATTTATTTATTTATTAACAAGGATATATCAAAGGACAGACCTTAGTCATCTCTCTTCAAGACTCGTGATAATCATCATCATCTCAAGAGACTGAAGAGGATGAGGAGGCTAAGGATCTCTATTACACTTTATGTTACACATTTTAGTAACTCATTGAAAATCTTATTTTTTATTTTAATTTTTTTACCAATGACAATCATTGGCATTTTACCTAATTGTAATATAAATTATTTTATTTTTTTACATTAATATGGTATTTTATGATTTTTTTTATTTTTTAATCCCAATAAATTATAATAAATATACCCTACACCAAAATGGGTGAACCCTTAGTCAAAAAAATGTATTATACTGCCAATAAATATTATTGGTGAAAAAATTAAAATAAAAAATAATATTTCCGATGAGTTATTAAGATGTGTAACAATGAGGGCAACAGGAAAGTGTAGCAAAGAATTATGCCTGCACTTACTATAAATGACCTTGATCCTAAATTTTAGAAATGAAATTGGTTTGCACATTTGATATAGGATTACAATTTCTGATATGATATAATCAATCGAGCTAGAGTTGAGTTTTGACAGAAAACTTAAGTTGATACATAAGATATCACGAATGATTAAGTGAATGTTAACACGTAATATCAAACTTCATTCATTTTTACACCGTAAACAAATCACAATCGATCCTTGTCAAATTCACCAAGCGAATGAATCAATACAAATAATTAAACGAGTAGGATTATGACGGAAAAGTATCAATATAACAACTCGTCAACTCAAGCTTATATGTGAAGGGGTTTGGCCCGCCATAAAGAAATAGCAAAATCAACGTGAGAATTTGCTGCGGCGACGCTTGCTCCTCCTGGAAGTCCACGCTTAAACATTACAATAGATACATATATGTGATGCATCCATTTTTTCCGGCCAAAGTCGTCTCTGTCCGTCCAATCACCGATCAACAAAATGATCAAACACGAATGATCGAGTTAGAACAATAGTTTAATAGCCACCCCCTTCTCAAACTATTTTAAATTCATTCCTAACTAACTCATCATTAATTCTCATCTTGAATCTCAGTTGCAGTCGCAGACCTAATATTAATTAAGTTTCTGGGTCGGCTGGGAAAAATAGAGTACTAGCTAGCCATATCTGGAATTTGACTCTCAACTTTGGTGGGAAAAAAATACACAACTTTCTGCGATGTTTTCATATAATTCAAACGGTAACACGGATGAGTGTTGGTCATCGGTCAATTATTTGAGATCGAAGAGCATTACTATAGAAATTTGCTTATGTGTTTAAAGCAAAGTATTGTCATTAATTATTTTACGGGTATTTTTTCGACGATACGTGTATTAATATCTTGAACACGTGATCTATATCCTTCATTTATTACCTTTAGGTCATTGCTGACCGGTTTCTACTAATATTCTAATTGATTTAATTGTCCAAGCTTAAGTTTCTGAGTAGAAGATAAATTCGAATTTCCAAAGTTTGAAGCCTGCAACGAATTCAGCTGTCATTTTGCAATTTTTTTTTTAGGTTCTATCCATCTGTCAGATATAAAATGATACTCATATGATAAAAGCAACTAGCTAAGTTAGCAACCAATAAATGAACAGATCCAGAAATCAATGCATATATATATATACTTATTTATTTGTTGGTGAAATTAATGTTTGATAAGTTTACTCTTCCTTTTTTTTTTTTTTTCAAATTTGTAATTTGTTCATGGGATATTACAAATTATTTTTTAGAAAAATTCATCACTTATTAAAGAAAGAGTTAAATTTCCATATATATATATATATGAGTATTGTAATATTTTAAACTTTTTAGAAATTTTAAATATCAATTATCAAACGAATTATCGAGTTTGTTTTAGAAACACTGGAAAAATAAAAGTATAAGAGATCTTTTTCTTTTTGTAAATAAGTATTATAAGTCATTGTATTTATACATTTAGTTAACAGTAAATAAATTAAATAAAATCATAAATCTAAAAATAAAAAATTGAGAAAGTTGTGACTTGCGAGGTGGGACCTAGTGGGGGTCTCCCAGTTGACAAATTCATCAAAGTGATCCCGATGTCCCTCTTCCGTCTCCACCAGTTGTGGGATTTCGTACACAGCTCGGATTGCTAATTGAAGCTGATGGATGATGTCACTCCTTCGCTCGGTCTTCCTAAACCTATATTTAACTTTGCCCTAACCAAGAGAGATTAATTACGTGATAAGATTACAGTTTCGTTATGAAATATTCACTCTTTAGCATACGATAAGTAATTATTTTTGTAATGAAAATAGTAATACATCAAGTACTATTATGAAATGATTGAATGGTTCTTTAATTACGCAATGTGCATATATTTCATTGTATACTTGTACGCATAGTCTCGTAAATTTGTGCATTACAACTTAAAATAGTACTCCTTCACCTTATTCAAAGAATTCACTTTTAAAAATAATTTTTGTCTCATTAAAAGATTTCACTTTGGATATATATATATATATTTTTTAACGTTACCTATTCTTATTAATATAAAAATATGTAATCCTATAAATGACATAAGTGAAAAATATGGTGTCAAATTACTCATTTATTGGTGTTGTACTTTATAACCCATAATAAGTTGTACATTTTTCAAAGTTGACTATTTGAGTGGAGCAAAAGGAGTGCTATATTTCATCGAGTCATGTTTTAAATTTACCGTGTTACTAAGGCTCTGTTTGTTTTGTAACTCGAATTGGAGATTTTCTTTTTTGGGGATAAATTTTTGTTGGAGGGAAATTTTTTTTATGAAAAATTGTGTAGGGAATAAGTAATAATGATGTTATTTTAAAATGATATGAGTTTAATTGTATAGAAAATTTCAAATTTTAAAATTTGAATTTAAGAAAAAATGAAGGTGTTTTTTTTCAGGGAAAAAGTATGATTTTCTCAACAAAAAAAAAAAGTAACAAAACAAACCGGGCCTAAGAGAAACAATTGTTAAATGAAATGACGTCATTCTGACGATAAATATTTCCCCTATTAATTGTAATGGTTAATTAATTAATTACTTGTAAGATTAATTCCTAATCTCTCTAACAGATTCAAAATTGAGTTGTCACATAAAGAAGGAGGAGGCATGTTGCATAAGGAGAAAGGTAAAGATAACTGTGGAGACTAATGCTGCCAGGGCCCACAACAGAGGTAATCAAAATTAATTATGAGTAAGACATAGTCTGGCTTTTAATTTAATTTCTCCATTCTTTCAATGGGATAATTAATAAACTACACATTTCTTGCACTTATAGCCAACCCCCATCAAAGACTAAATTTTAGAACATTAAAAGTTTATATGTCCATCCCGTTCCATTAAAAAAATACATTTTTTAAAAGTTAACTATTTTAATAAAACAAAAAAAATTTTTAAAAAACACGAAAACTTCGTACATACACATACATTAGACTTTCATTCCTCAATATTTTCCCAAACTATGTACACGTGAGGGTTTCTATGCACGATTGTGACTAAAGTTTACATATCATACACAATTGACAGATGATAGGTAATTTACATGACTTTATTTACATATGCTAACTAGTCTATAGATAGGCTTGACAAATGCTCGGAAGAGGATTTGGGTGGTAGTTAATGGAAGGACATTGTAATCCTAAGTTTAGGGTTCGAATTTCAGAGATGCAAAATAATAAAAAGAATGACACAGCTACACTAGTCTTTCATTCTTGTACGTACATTTTTACCTATATTAATTAATTAATTTCAATATATATATATATATGACAATTAATAAAGTAGTACTGTAAAATTAAACATTGAAGATACAGTTTAAAGAAAGTCAAAACTTAGATGCGTCCTTGTATGTCTAATTGTAGTTATAATAAGTCTTTGAGACGAGGGAATTGACTTCGGTGCCTCAAAAGCAGCAATTTAATTGAAAAATTAAAAAAAAAAACTTATAAGGGAGAAAGAGAGAGAGAAAGGACCTGCCTAAGCTAGCTTTGCTGCAACTTAATTTCTTCCCTTCTTAAACTTTCTCATTTTTTTCAATGGGCGGAGAAGAAGAAAAAGAAGAAACTGCTGCTCATGAAATGGAAATCGATCTCTCCCTCAAGCTAGATGCTCAAGATCCCGACGACGGCGACAACGACAACGATGATCAAGAACAGCAGGAAGAATCCCATGACGATGATGATGAAGGTGTTCTTCGGGACAAGAACGAATCAAAGGTTGTTGAAGATGAAACCTCAGCAGATAACTCTTTGACAGCAGAGGTACATACTTAATAATTTTTATGAATATATATATACATATCCTTAATTAAATTTCCACTTCCCAAAACCCATGTGAAATTAATACTTGAAAAAATTAATTAACTTGGGAAATTGTGCATGGATCGGTCAGCTATCAGCCTTACATGTGGAGATGGATCGGATGAAAGATGAGAACAAATCGTTAAGGAAAGCGGTAGAGCAAACCATGAAGGATTACTATGATCTACAGATGAAATTCGCAGTTGTTCAACAAAACGTTCACACCCAGGTATCTAGCTATCAAATTTACACATGTTAATTTAGTAGCGTAGTCAAAAAATATATTTTGAAAGATTAGACTATCAAAATACATGGCGAAACCACTCCTTGGGGATTAAAGAGGGTTTCAGACCTCTCCGGATCCCTACAAACTAGCAATTTCTGAGTTTTGTGAGGTTTTTTTTTTTGGAATTATTTAGGGGGATCCCAGCAGAACTTTTCTTTCCCTTATTGGTAATGGAAGCTTGGATCATGAAGAAGAGCAGATTAGAAGTTCAAGATTAATGGTGGCTACGAGCCATCACGATGGCCATGGCGATCGGCTAGGGTTGTCATTGACCCTCCAGAGCAGTAGTTCAAGTCAACTTATAAACGAAGATGATGAAGAAATGAGGTTGAGAAATAACCCTAGTCATGATCATCATCAGAACAAGCTTCTTGAAGACGCATCAGCAACATTCAAATCACCACCAATGCAAAATAAGCTACAAAGGACCGGCAGCAGCGGCCTAGGATCAACCGGACTCATCTCGAATCACGTTAACCCCTCCCCGCCTCACAACCGGAAACCTAGGGTTTCCGTCCGTGCTAGATGTGAAGCTGCCACTGTAAGTGAAAATAATTTTTAAAAATTCAGTAAGTGAAGTGACATTATATGAATTTTTATTGTGACTGTTTTTCTGCTGTAGATGAATGACGGGTGCCAATGGCGGAAGTACGGCCAAAAATCGCGAAAGGAAACCCTTGCCCTAGAGCTTACTACCGTTGCACGGTGGCTCCGGGATGTCCAGTGAGAAAACAGGTAATTAATTAATTTATTTATTAAGAATTATATTCTTGAAATTATTACATTTTAATTTTTTTGGTACATTAATTTTTTCCTGTGACTGGTTTTGGCTGTCACATGTGCATGTGCATGTGTAATAATTGTAGGTTCAAAGGTGCCTAGAGGACATGTCAATTCTGATCACAACCTACGAAGGAACACACAATCATCCGCTGCCAGTCGGCGCAACCGCCATGGCGTCCACCGCCTCTGCCGCGGCATCCTTCATGTTACTCGACTCAAGCACTTACCCGTTTTCAACACGGGATCCGATATCGGGAATGGATCGTCGTATTACCCCCGGCCGCCGTCCGCTTTTCCTTACAATAATATTACCCCTCCTCCTCATTCCTTTGTCGGATCATCAGGAGGTCTGATAAACATCCACCCGAGCGACCCTGCAAAAGGGATCATTCTTGATCTTACTAGCAATGCCCACCCGGATTATGCCCGGCATTTCGGCCTGGCTAACTCTTCTTGGCTGCCTAGACCGACGGGGTCGCCGAACAATTTCAATAACGTGAGTGATCTTTCCCTTGGTCCTAATAAATTTGGTGGCGGTGGCGGTGTTGATGATGGAAATGTGAGTGCAATGGCTTCGGACCCTAAGTTTAGGGCTGCGGTGGAGGCTGCGATTTCGTCACTCATGATGAATAAAGAAAGGCAAACGAATGTTATTCCTCCATTAATGTCGCCTCCTCGTAGAGATGGTGGCGGCGGCGGTGGTGATGGTGGTGGTGATCAGAGTGGAAGCGGTGGTGGAAGTTCATCAACAAGTAGCAAAAATTGGATTCTTGAATCGCTCTCCAATGGCGGTAAGCCAGTTCAGAATTAGCTAGCAATGAAAAATATGGATGATTTAAAATTTTGTCCATTGATTAAAAGACTAATTGTTGGATTTATATGATTGATTTTCATACTGTTACTTGTAATTGTAGATTAATATTATACATATAATGTAACAGTTATTAGAACAGTATACCAGAATTAATTGTACTTTTCGTCAATATCTTATGTTTGAGTTTTTTACTTTGAAATCTCACGTGAATCGAGATATATATATATATATAGATATATATATAATATGGAAATCAACAAGAAACGATTGCGATGCTTCAAACTATGCTTATAATTTCATTCATCAAAGTGAAAAGTTTACAAGTACATACGTAGTAATGAGGAAACTAGGCTGGTATATAGCTCCCCGGAAGGCGCAGCTAGCTACCATGTCTAACACAGTTATCACCCATGAAGCATATAGGTACTGGCAAGCCTGGAATATTGGCTTAATTAATTTCTTATTTTCTTTTTTTTCTTCTAATAATATATATATTTGTTCACTCTTTCTAATATATTTGGTCTTATTATGTTAATAAAATAGTTAAACGTACACTTAAGCTATCGCTCTCATTTGATATTTGAACAATATGATAGATTAGGCAGAGGATCTGAAATATTCGCGAATACGAGGGATTTCAAAGTGAATTTGTAGGGGTTGATATATATCTCCTAGGGTATGGTTTACACCATTAAATGAAGCTTTCTTTTAATTATCTGCATTAATCAATTGGCTTTATTTTCAACTAATAGTCCTATAAATGTTGATTATATATAGAGATTGACAAGGCTTATCAAGATACAAGAAAATGGAACCATTTAAGAGTATTAATTGATAAGTATACCAAAGGGTCCTAGCTAGATATATAGAGGGACAACAAAATTATTGACTAATGTATTTATTCCTTTCGTCAATATTACTATATCTGTTCCATTAGAATAATTTACTTTGAAGTTGTATAGTGTAATTTATAAATAGTTGTATTACTAAACTTTTCTAATAGAATATAAAGACTAATATTTGTGTAGATGAAAGTGTACCAAATAGTGGTGGGTGTGGCCCCGTAATTGGATGATTCATTGCTGAAAATTAGTAAAATGCAAAGAGTTTGAAATTTCTGTCCTAGTTGTATGTCATTTTGTCAATATTTTTTAAACGATATGGTTCTACTTATAATTAAAATGACGTCATTTTAATAACGTGCATATAAATTTATTGTACTTTGTCAATTGTCCTTATTTTTATGACTGAAAAAGCTAAATTTAATTTGTAACTATGATATACAAATAAAAAGTCAAAAGTACGATAGTTAGAAGATTTGATCCCAAAAAATATAATATTTTGTGTGCCCCATAACTAGGGCTGAGAACGAACACGAACGTTCACGAACAAGCTCGGGATCGATTCGTTAAAGTCTCGGTTTGAGATCGTTTATTTATTAATAAACGAACACGAACAAAATTTTAGGCTCGATTAATAAATGAACAAAAGGGAGCTCGGCTCGATTACATTCGTGAACAGCTCGATAAGAAAAAACAATTTTTAAGAAGGATAAAATACATATATAATTTATCATTCATACATATAACATGAAAATAAATTTGGTGCAGTGATAAGACATCAAAAGAAAAAGCAAGGGAACTAGGGTTTGAATATTCACAAGGCTAAATTTATTTTATTTCACAATTTTGAGGTGAATTTCACCCAATCCCACATCGGAAATGAGAGAAGATTTGGGAGGAAAATTCCTTATAAATAGATGAGCATGACACTTAGGGCTGAGAACGAACATGAACAAGCTCGGCTCGGCTCGATTAATAAATAAACAAACACGAACAAGATTTTAACCTCGATAAATAAATGAACAATAAATGAACACGTCAAAACTCGGCTCGGCTCGATTAATAAATAAACGAACACGAACAAGATTTTAAACTCGATAAATAAATGAACACGTCAAAGCTCGGCTCGATTAATAAATAAACAAACATGAACAAGATTTTAAGCTCGATGAATAAATGAACAAAAAATGAACACGTCAAAGTTCGGCTCGGCTCATTATCACCCCTACCCATAACATACGTGAACAAGAAAAACAAACAAACAACTCCATCTAGCTACCCTCTGCCACCTTCTTTACTTCACGAGTATTTTGCATCTAGCAAACCAACAAAACTAAACACGTGGTTATTTCATCGGAAGATCTACGCTTTCGTTCCGACGTCCATGGCTCTAAGCCGTAGGTCGCCCCTCTATAAACGTGGATGAAGTATGAGGCCAGCTCTAATATTATTTATTCAAAATTTTGATTTAACTCATCTCAAAAGCTAACTCATGAGGGAAATAGCTCCAAGTTCCTTTTATATCACACATGCAAGTATCATATGCTTCCATGTGGATATCATGACAAGATCATTATTTCACCCTGAAAGCCCATCAGATGGTTAAAATGGCCCATCTAGAAATCTTATGTTCGAATCATTTGGGCTCGGAGACCAGTAATTAACTGGACTGGATTGGAAAGCCCAAACTCCTTAAAATTGTACTTTCAATTGCGATCCAAGACAAATGAATTTTATATAAATTGGACTGGACTTATTATATTGGGCCTATCGACTAACACAAGGCCCAAAATCATTTCATCTCCATGAAAGTATTATTTTAAAGCCCATATATAACTGTTTGTCTTCTCCCTTTAAAGTTCAAAAACGTACAATACAGACTTAAAATTACATCTCCGCTCAATGGATTTTTGTAGGAGAAAAAAAAAAAAAAAAAAAAGAAGGAAAATTTGCTAAATTTTTAGACTTCATGGAATTCAAAATTATTGCCTGTTTGATAGCCATAAAACCAATACATTTGACCATGTGATATTTACTTTTAATGGTTACAATGAAAAAGATATCAGATAATTTTAAAGCGTAAAGATATCGGATTATCATTCAGTGACCGTTGAATCCACAATTTCTATATCGTAAAAACGTGTTATGCTAATGCTGGTAAATTAGATCATTAATTATTTTGGGGGATTTTCTTAGTGGGACGATACCGTTTAGAAGCACCGAGAGAAGTTCAATTATGTTTAGGTTAAGTCTATATTTTTGGTTTAGTTCCTTGTTTTGGCTAAGTGTAGTCGTCACAATGAGATCATGCTTTCATGTTATTTTGATCCCTGTGCAATTTGGTTATGCTTGGGGGGTGAGGAGGGATCTTGATGTTGATTTAATCCCTAATAGCAGCAGAGGATGATCATATATTTTGTTCTAATTTGTTTTCATCAATACAACTTTCTTCTCTTTGTTCTAAATTGCTTTCTCACCTCATATTCATTTCTTCTATTTTCTATCTTATTTACGGTTTTTTGGGTTACTTACTCTAATTTAATGTGTATTGTTTATTGTTTTGGATTTGTGATAGATTTATCGGGCAGACTCATAGCCAGATGAGGCGGACCGAGCACGCTAGTGTATGTTCCTAATGAAAGATTATTTACACAACTTATAGGTATCGTTTCGTGTCATACACGTAAAAAACAACTTTTTCGCTATCTGAATACGTCATGTAGCGATAACGGATATTTTTTCATTTTCCTCGTAAAGTAACAAATGATACTCCGTTAAATCATACATATTGTTATTGCAACATCAATAAGAGCAAATCATCGCCTTTAAAATATAGTAGTCGTTATATTAATTCACTAGTTACACTTTATAAAATATATCTTACGAGACAATAATGTTTATTTTTTATTTTTAATACCACATTATTTATAAAAATTAAAATGGCCAAATATAAACCCCCAACGAAAAACACTATTCAAGTACAAATTGAAAAAAAAAAAGATTTATAATTCATTCATATTCTTGCTAATTTCAACTAAACAATGAAAAATAAATAATACACAACCTTATTTATTTACTTTTCCTTTTTATATAACTATGTTTTTTTTTTTTTTTCTTCCTTTCAGGAGGGGCAAAAATGGAATAGAAAATTTTAACGTAATATAAAAGCAGCGGTGGAAACGGCAAGAACAGAAAAATTGAGAAGGCGCCCGAGGGTTTTATTCAGGCAATACTCCGACTGTTCTCTCTTCTTATTCATTCTGACATTGAGTTTGAGCGGTGCGAAAATGGCGACCGGAGCTTTGGAGAAAACCGAGGAGGAGCTACGCAAAGAGATCGATGAACTCCATCGCCAACAGCGCGAGGTAAAATATGCCCTATTCCTTATCTCATTATTATCCTACTTTCAGATTGTTGAGTATTTGCATGTTCATTCAGATTATGCGATTCTTCTTCATAGACTAATTATTGTTGGCCTTTGCTTCATCCCTCAGATTACTGAGCGGCTTCGCGATCCCAGGGGTCTTCGCCGCGGTGGTTTATCCGGGTCCGGTCCCGGTCCCCGCAATTTGGCTGCTAACGGAGGCCGCCAGCGTGGTTTTGTTAGGCCTGTACGTTGAGTTACTTGCCCGCCTTCGTCAATCACATTTGCTCAAAATTTTCGTTTTTTTGTTTTTCAATTTCTCGAGTTAATTATGTGGGGATTTTATTTTATTTTTGAAAGGCGGATAGGACTGACTCTGAAGATCAACCGGCTCCTAAAAGGCGGCTTTCCTCGGCTGTTTTTAAGGTTTTGCCTAAAACCCTAAAACTCTTTCTTGTGCTTTTTGATTAGAGCGTCGTTTGTTTGGTTTGCTTTTGAGCTCTTGTTTTGAAAATCTATTTCTGGATGGACTTGGTTTGAGCAGGTCGAAGATGGGGAGATTGTTGAGGATGCATCTGAACCTGCAAAAGAAGTTGCAAACGAGGATGGTGATGTGGAGGAAGGTGGTGCAACCGTGACTCCCACTTCGGGTGATAGAAAGCCTTCCAATTGGTCTCGCAGGGACAATAATCAAAGGTCATCTAGGATGGTAAAGTTTCTTTCTTGTTCCGCTTACCTTTTACTGTTTGGATTTCTGTGAGGCAAATGTATTTTATGTGCAAGATAGTGTAGGTTATGATTTGAATTTGTGGATTGTGATGATTTCAAGTAATGTGTAATCAGGACTTTGAAATTCCTCCGGAACAGCATGTTCCCAGAGTATTGCCCAAAATTGAGGATCCAAGTTTGGTTAACAGGAACAAGAGGATGTTGGGGCAGCTTCTTGGGACCCTGGAGGTATGTACATGATTAGTTCTGTGTTTATTTTTAAGTCATCAGCCGTTTAAAGATTTTGATGAATTCTTGAAAAACTTTAACTTGTCCAATTTAAATAAAATAAAAGCTTGTTTGTTGATGAATGTGTATTGCTATTGTTTGTTCATCTTTTTTACTTTTCTAGAAAAGGAATATTATTTTTTTTTTGTTTTCTCCTCATATAAAATACGGTGGCTTTCCTTATGTCGTTAGGCTTTTGACCAAGGTAGTTAGGATCGTTTTGGGGGGTAGGATCGGGATACCACACAGGATCGATAGGATTGTAAGATCCACCAAAAACAGATAAAACTTGTGTATGTAATAAATTGTATCTATTTGCAAAAAAGGCAATACATAAATTCTGACGTACTTTCGGACTATAGTTGTACCAAATTACTAATTGTATTGTAATAAATTAATGTGTAACTTGTGTATGTAACATGAGCAAAACACATTTAAATTAATCTAAATACAACATTCATGATTTTATTGCATATTCCTTCAAGTGCATGCTTCTCAAAATCAAAGTCTTGATTTGATCACAATGCAAAGTGGGACTGCTCAATTGACTCGATAGCATTTTTGCTGAGGGTGAGACTGCTTTCTTTCAGCTGGTGCAAAATATAAGCCAAAAGGCCCAAAAAAAAGGAAAATTTCATGTATCCTGGCAAGATTCAAAAGATTTACGATGGATTTTAAAAAAAATGCCGGATTGCCATAGGATCGTAGGATTAGATTGGGATCCCATGAGATCCTGCATATAGAAAAGATCTTATGCGATCTTGGATCGTTTACCCCTTCGCGAATCTTACGATCTTACGATACGGATCGGTATACTGACTACCATAAAAGTCACTACTTCTTTTTCTTTTTTCTGTTATGTACCTGGAGTATCTAAATAATAATATTACTCCACCTTTTTTTTTTTTTTTTTTCTCTGGCTGGAAACTCTCCCAGAGGTTCAGAAAAGAGGACGTGCAACTTTCTGGAACCGAAGCCTACATGCGTAGGTCAGATTCCTTGAAAAGGGTAAGATCAATTTTCGCTGCTTTTATGATGTATCTTGATCTCATGTTTGTTTATGTTTCCCTATCTTTTGGCAAAAATTTATTGGAGAAGTGAAACACCAAAGTTGAAGTCATTAGGATTCATGCTCATCTAGATGATGGCGCTATGCCTTTGTTTCGATTTATTTGCAAAAAATGATTACTTTTAGAGATGTGTTGAGTCTGTTGACAACAGTGCAGAAATGTGCTAGACTGTTGTGTGAATGCTAGATTCAAGTTGGTTGTCTTGTCAATTCTGACATTATTCTTTCCCCTTATTTATGCATCATGTATTCTTTTCATTGCTAAACCTGCTTAGTGTTTGCATGAATAAACCAGCACACATGTGCATTCGCATATTAGAAACACACTAGAGATGGATATATGTGGAAGAGCGTGAATTAGGCAAAAAAGCAAAAGGTCATTCTGTCAAGGTTTAATTCCATGATCCATCAGTATTCAAACATACTTCTATACCTGTGGCCTTTGTTGGCCTTGAATTTGCCCTAAATTTTTTTTTTTCGTTCTTTGTTTCATCTTGCATATATAGTAAATAAGATTTTTGGAATGTAATGTAGGCAGAACAAAGGGCACGTGAAGAAAGTGAAAAGCTCAGACAGCAAGAGCGAGAACAGATTGCTGAAAAGCGAAAGAGAGATTTGGTCTGGTTTCATATGATAGCTTCTTTCTTTCTTTTTCTTTTTTTGGATTTTGACATTTATTAATTGTTCTACCCTTTCTCTACCAGACTCTTAGAGCACGTGTTGCTGCCAAGGCCGAGGAAAAGAAACTGGAATTGCTGTTTCTTCGGTGGAGTGAGCATCATAGAAAACTTGGCAATTTTATAAGGTAACTTACATAAATTGTCCCATTATTCTGCATCCTGATGCCTTCAACTTGCCTTTATGTGCCTAGCTAAGTTTCTTTTTTTCTTTTTGCCTCTGCAGGTTATTTCTTATTTTGGTCCACAAGTGTCCATATTCACAATTTTATTGACACGAAGATAAGTTTCTTTTCGTGTTGCAGATGTTGAAGCACTTAATTGATACTTGGTTTCCTGCTCTGCTGGACCTTATACTGATTATATGAGTTCATTTCACCCATTTACAAATTTGCTTTAAACTTTTTTCAATGCTCCTTTTGCAGGACAAAGGCAGAGCCTCATATATATTACTCCTTTTCCAAACCCCTTGATGAAGATGTCAGTATAGCTGAGCAACAGAAAGAACAGGTTAGTTTGTGGATGCTTAAATATGGTAACTTGGTTGGGGATGTGCTGTATAATTTTTTTGCATATAAGATTGTCGAACTGTTTGTCTATACAGTGTTACCTAGTTAAGTATATTTAATGGTGGATGGAATATTAGAAGTGAACTATCACTGAAAAGTATAGAACTGTGGTCTGAAGAGGTGTTTCTTTCCATAGATTCTGGAAAACCCAAGTGCTGAGGATCATGAATGGGACCGTCAAAATATATTGTTAGAGATTGCAGCTGCTATTTTTACAATAAAATGGGCTAATTTTTAAGTTTTCCTAGGATCATTCAATACATTTGTTGATTATTTGTGACACCTTTTTCTTTCAAAAACTAAATGAGAACCGAGTAATGATGCATTTGGTGCCATCAGATATTCCAAGAATGGAAGACATCTAGGAGGGATGAATTGTCTGAATATCAGAGACAGATAGCTGAGCAACATGTTGCCAATGTTGAAAAGGAAATAGAGAGGTGGCAAAATGGAAGGAAAGGTAGAAAACCAAACACAGATATGGCGAACTTGCAGGAGACAATGGACAAAGAGTTGGAGACTCATAGGCTGGAACATGGTCCCAAGACAAGGTTGATCCCTGGAGGAACCAGCAACGAAGATGAAGAGGATGTGGAAGATATCAACGCCGGGGAAGATGATATAATGATGGATGATGTGCTTGATGGTGATGAGAACAGCAGCAGGAGAATTGATGAAGCAACAAAAGCCGAAACTGGTGAGGGAAGTCCGCAACCCGAGAATGAGATGAAGGACCAGTAAAACCTCTCGCCTGTTCCTATTATTTATAGGTTGTAGTTTGTAGTTTCTTGTTATACTTTACTCTTATTATTGTTTTCTTAGCCTATGTTATGTTCCTAATAAACCTAGTTTTGAGTGTATGGCTGGTTTCTTATTGAACCCCTTAGGATTGTTGTTGTATTTGGTTTGCACAAAGATTTTGTGTTTGGTGAGTGATGCTGCTCTAATTTATTCATTACATTTTCTGCTTGAAGAAGGTTTGTTTATGGCTTTTATTTAAGATGCTCATAAATGCTAGAGCAACAGTGACGGTACGTTTTTGTATTCTTATGCCGCTTCTCCAGCCGTTGGCCGTTGGGGGATTATTATTATTATTATTTTCACTTCAAACTATTATAATGTGAATCTCTTACATTGATAGCAAGAGGAAGAAAGAAGCTGCCCGAGGGATACGTTTCAATTACTTGAGCACTAATTTATTAACTCGTTCACGAGGATGATAAAATCAAATTTTTTATCATCGAATTTTTTATTTTTGGATGGCTTGACATGCGTTACAACCGTTACAATCATCTGTGCAATGGTTCGTTCCTGCCTTGAATTGAAGGTAGATTATCCATCATATTTACCTTGTTGATAAATTATTACATCCAATGCGAGAAAAAAAATTCAAGAATTAAAAAGTCCATCTTATTATAGTACTAATTAGTTTACAGCAGAATAAGGCAAGGCTCCGGTCTGAGAGTCCAGACAGAGACGTCTGGGCTTTGGTTGACAAAATGCTCGGTGGAATTGAAGAAAGTGAAAATTGTACTTTTAAATACTTTTATTTGAATCATTACACTTTTGATCACTTTTATTTAAATCGTTGCAAACAGTATAGTGTTACACTTTTGGTCATTTTAACTTATTATTACTTGTACTCAACAGTCAACGTCTCCATTTAACAATAATATGAGTTATTTTTACAAAATGAAAAACTCTTTCACATGCTAATTTTGTAGTGTCTACTTTAGAAATAAATTTTCAAATCATAATTAACGCTTAAAAAAATTTCATTTTATGAAAAGAATTTATATTACTGTTAGGAATCGAACCCCGATATCTGAGTGGTCCGCCCTACGCACGGAGCACTAGCACGTTACTTACTTTTTACTGGTTTGGTTGGCGTGGATTTCTCACTTCTTCTCCGTATAGTAGTCCCACTTTCACACACACAAACACTTCCCAGTGAGTTCCCCACATTTTCTTTCCTCCTTTTTCTTCTTTGCTCTGTTTATCTTACAAAATTTGAAAAGCAAGCAAAAACAGAGTAGAAAGAGAAAGAAGAGGTGGGGCTTCTTCCTTTACTTTCCTCATTTTCCTTTCCCCATCAAAAACCATGTCCTCCAGGCCTTCTCCACATCCAGTTAACGGCAACCACCACCACCCACAGCAGCCGCAGCCGCCGCCGCCTCACCAGAATCCAAATCACCATCAACATCAACATCGCCCTCCTCCTCCTCATCTTCATTCCAACGGCGACTCCATACTCCCTCGTAGCCATCATCCTCCTCACCATCGCTCCTACCCTTATCGCTCTTCTTCCTCCTCCAAGGCCTCTTTCAAAGGCTGCTGCTGCTGCCTCTTCCTCCTCTTCTCCCTGATCTTCCTCCTCGCCCTCGCCGTCATCCTCGTCGTCGTACTCGCCGTCAAGCCCAAGAAGCCCCAGTTCGACCTTCAGTCCGTCGGCGTTCAGTACCTCGGAATCACTCCCGCGGGACCCACGCCGACCACCTCCTCCACCGCTTCCGTTTCCCTCGCAATCCGCATGCTGTTCACCGCCGCCAACGACAACAAGGTGGGGATCAAGTACGGGGAGTCCAAGTTCACCGTAATGTACCGCGGGATTCCCCTGGGAAGGGGGATTGTTCCCGGGTTTTACCAACCCGCCCACAGCATTAGGCAAGTGCAGACCACCATAGCGGTGGACCGGGTGAACTTGCTTCAAGCCGACGCCACCGATTTGGTCAGGGATGCCACCGTCAATGATCGGGTGGAGCTCCGAGTGGTGGGCGAGGTAGGAGCCAAGATCCGGATTCTCGGTTTCACCTCTCCAGGAGTTGAGGTAAGCAAATCATAGTTCCCATTTCAGAGTATAATGCTGCATTTTACTGAGTAATTTGACAAAAATTATTATCCCTCTTTTAATCGTTTAATTTGAAACTAGTGTTACTGTCCCTGGTCTGAAAACTGGAAAGTAGTATGAAGTGATAACCGACCGCTTTAGTTTTTTTTTTAGCTTTTTGCGAATATCTAGGCATCAATGGTGGAAGGGGAATTTTGGTTTGTAGTTTTTGTCGCTGCTGGTGGTGGTGGTGGAGGCGGCGACTTTGGTAACCCGCCGCATAATTGAGCAAGGACGACAAAGAAAACAATGGTGGGTGTTTGAGGGAGGGGGATTGTTGGTCCAGGTATAGGGACTGGAGAGAGTGTCACCTTGTCTTCTTCTTCTTTAAATGCCATTATTGAATGACTGGTTCTGGTTAGGTATTATGATTGATTATCTACGTTCTCATTCCATACTCCTATCTCATTCAGTAAGCCCCCATGCCCCTAATAATAATGTCCCTTTCGCTGCTGGGGTTTGTAGGAAGTTTAATTTTGGACTAAAGAATTTAGGATGGTATGTTTTTCCTTTTCTTCATTTCACACATATGACCCGCACATATGTTAGTTAACGAAGTTAGTGGGATGACTAGTTTTAATACTAATCATGGAATTTCATTTTAAAATTACCTCGATTCACTAATTTAGACAGAATTGAATCATATATCTTGAACATTTTATCGGATTGTTGAAATTTAATTTCTGTTTGTTTACCTTGCAAGCATTACATTATTAATATAATAACGTGTGATCCACCATTAATCTTTACTTAAGATAACGAAGGACTTGAAATTTTGACAAATGTAATTAATAATTTATTATTATTATTTATGTGTCACATTCACAATATTAATTATGTCATTTGAAATTTCTTTCTGACTATTATAAGAATGAAAAATGGCACTTGTGGTTTGTAATAATCATAATAATGTTACTTATCAATTCATGCTAGTTTTGTCAAAGACACAATCATTTCATGTCTAGAGGTTTCAATGACTGAGACAAAAGTGAAATGTATGATAAATTAATTTATTTTATATTTTTTTTTGAAATAAAAATTTTATTTTTCGGAATACCTGTACAATAATTATGGAACAAGACGTGAAATGAGTTTAATCTTACAACCTCTTGTATGATTTCAGTTGAATTATTGGATGCTTTGCTGCCCACTTAAGACTTATACTCGTTGTAATTTTTTTTTCTTCTACATTTTTTACTCTTTGCCTTTTTTAAAATAATAAAAGTTAGATTTCAGAAAGATTGCTATTTTTCTTCTTTTTTATAATTATTTTTCTACGACGGTAAAATATATTTTATAATGGGACACACGTCAATGTTGACTGATTTCACTGTCATTGATTGGAGTGTATTACCTGTAATACCCTCGTTCATCCTGCCTTCCCTTCTCCCCCGTAGCTCTGTAGTTTTGGGGCTTATAGTAATTTGGATCAAAATGCAGCGGGAAACATGCGCTAATACTACTATAACTGTTGTTTTGTGTGTAAGCAGCCAAATATTGTCTCCTACCCCAACCAATACCATTACCATAGATTCGATTCATGGTTTTTTTTTTCCTCCTTTATTTATTTACTATTTACTGTACTGCCGACTTTTTGTTACCGTGTCACGTTGAACCATCATTAAGAGTAAAGTCATGTTTTGAGTTGTACTAAGTTATTAAAAAATATTAGTACATTGAACTCGGTCTGGGGCTGAGGAATAGGAGCAAATAATGTGGTTTTTCTTTCTTAATGGTTGAAAGCTTTAATGGAAGAAATGAAATTTGGGGTTTTGCAGGTGTCAGTTGATTGCGCAATAGTGATCAGCCCGAGGAAGCAAGCCCTCACCAACAAGCAGTGTGGATTTGATGGCCTTAGCGTATGACCTTCCACTTTCTTTGTTTTTTTTTTCTTTTTTAAAATTATTTTTCTCTCTTTCTAAAGGCAAAGGCAAACCAGATAGGGAGAGAGAGAGAAAGTGATAAAATAGAATATTATCACACAACTTCATATATTATGCACCGGCACTGAGGAAGAGAGAGCTTAAACTTAAGAGCAAAGCAAGAATTGATTAAAAAGTTTTTTGTTTACCTTCCTCCTTACTGAAAAAAAAGGCAAAATTGTCTATACAAGAAATGAGAGATTGAGGTTAAGGGAGGGAATCTTTTTCTTTTTCACAAAATTTTGATGTTCATCTTCATCTTCATCTTCATGTGAGCTGTAAAGTTTTGGTGAATTTGTAATCTCATTTTTATTGCTCTTTCCTTCCTTCCACTTGGCTGGTTCAGTAATCAAAGCCTACCAAAGTGAAGGAGAAGAATCTAGGAAAGTGTGTATGGGAGTTGAGTTGCCCTTCTTCTTCCTTAGCCATTAAGCATTGGCTAACCCCTGTTTCACAAGGTTCTAATTATTTCATTTTGTTCTTTCTTAATTATGCAGTTTTCTTTCTTCTTTCTTAGTCCAAAGATTTGTAAACTTGTGTTGAAGAAACCACATTTTTAACATATATTTAGCCCACTGACTAGGGTTTAATGCTATTAGTTGTTTGCGGTTGATTTATTCAAAAGAACAACTTGTGCAAAAGTCTTGGTTTTTTTTTATTTTTTATTTTTTTTATCTTTTCAAAACATCAAGGCACTGCAATTGTGTGAATAACAACAACATATAATCAATGCTTCAAGCACGTCTTCCATGGCCCCAAAACGGTCTAAGAAAAATCACGCGGATGACAATACTTCTAAAATAGTCATTTATCCTAGCAGAAACGCTAAATTTCCACTGAAGAGTACAGTGATACAATTAGTTACGAATCAAAAACTTCAGACTAGTAGCATACTCTGTCACACGGATGAGTACAACATTTTTTCATCAACAGGAAAACATGTTTCAACTCACTACCCGACCACATGCTTGTATTAAACTAAACATTACCAAGCAGGCCCAATAAGTGCATTCAACCCCCCCCCCCCCCCCCCCCCCCCCAACATACAGAAATATTATTTACAGGCCACTTTTTACAATTCGTAGGCCATTTTTTAAAATTTTATACGTGAATTTACATTTTTGCCCTTTATAATTTCTAACTTTATAAAAAAATTACCCAACTTTTTTAACTCCAGGAAAATCGCCTGGCCGGGGCGATTTTCTCAAAGAAAATTGGTGTCCTGTGGCGATTTTCCTAAAAAAAAGGCCACAGGACGGCCTTTTTTTCAGGTTTTCCCGATCAGTAGTCGGAAAATTATTTTTCCGGCGAACGACCGCTAAATTTTCGAAAAAACATTTTTTTTTTTTGGAAAATCGCCCAGACCAAGCGATTTTCCCATATAAAATCGCTCAGGCCAGGCGATTTTATCTGGGAAAATCGCTTGGTCTGGGCGATTTTCCCTGAGTTAAAAAAGTTGGGTAAAATTTTTTTTATGAAGTTAGAAACTATCAAAGGTATATTTGTCTTTTCATCATTTAAAATTTTAAAAAGTAACATACGAATAGTAAAAAATGGCCTGTAAATAACATGCCCCTTAATTTAACCTTTGCACATACAGAGTGAAAGCCAAAATTTGGCCCTTAATAAATTAATTAAAAAACAGTGAAAGTCAAAACAAATCTTTGTATATGAATAAATAAAGATATATAGTCAATAGTAGTACGTAATATGGAAGATGTTCTGTCCTCTTTTATTTATTTAACATTTTCATCCTCTCTTCTGGAGTCCCATGAAGTCTGAACTGAAGAGCTTTACACATTCAATACAATACAAAATAATATTTTATATATAAAAAAAAAATATATATATATATATATATAACCTCAGTCAGACTAGGAGGGCTGCCTAGCTAATTGAATTGCCACTCTCCCTCTGACATCAGCTCTGAGCCCAGCCAGCCTCACAACCCACTTTTTCTGCTTTTGGTTTAGCTGGCTATACTATCTGTATATGCAATATATCCATGATAAATTCCTTTAGTGGATTCTTCTTCGTTATAAATCTAATTCAGTAAATTGCATTTTTGTTGTTGCTCTTACATTATGTGTTCAGTTCAGGCTTTTTGCATCCAAAATTAATGATAACTTTAGAGGAATACGAAGATGGAGCTTTCTTACGAATGGAATTGGGTGAGTTTTTACATTTCAAACAAAGAATGACCAAATAAATGGTTGCCAATGACTCAGGAATTATAGATACAAAATATCAATCAATAGGCCATACGTAAGTGGTAGAATCTCCAGTTTTTTCCCTCAAATAATCTTATTTTATACAAAAATTTCAAAATTAATGCATGTCAAGTGAATTCCTTCCCAAACTAAACTAGGGGCATGTTCTTTTTAAAAGGTTTCAAACTTACTTTGAAATATTGCAAAGAGAACAGGCTCCAGATGAGCCCCTGTTACACTTTCCTGTTACACATCTTAATAATTCAACGTTAATATTCTTTTTTAAATTAATTTTTTTACCAATGCTATTAAAAAATTAATTTAAAAAAGAATATTAACGTTGAGTTATTAAGATGTGTAACACATAGTGTAACATGAAAGTGTAACAGGGGATCCTGAGCCCCCTAGATGAATCGATTTCCTTCTCCCCAAATTTCTCCTTTTTTTTTTTTTTTTGAGGAAACAGTTTCCTTTTCTCCACAATTTTTTTTTTTTTGTTCATGGAGAAAAAGATCCTTAAGAATATGTTTTTTTTTTTTTTACTTTTGTAAATCAAGGATTTTTCTTTTTTTTTTTTTGGTACTTTTCTAAGGAAATCTTTTTCTTAAGTTTTTTTTTTTCTTCTTTTGTAAAGAAAATCGTTTTCTTAAGTTTTTGTTTTGGGTATTTTACTAAAGAAAACAATTTCCCTTCAGAAATTCATTTTTTAAAACTTTTCCGGCACTACTGAAGACACACATCCAGTAATCAAACGAAAACCCTCCTCATATACAGAAGAAGAAGAAGAAGAAAATTGTTTTCTTCATACCCTAATTTCGGAATTTTCAAATAAAATGGGATTATTTGAGGAAAAAACCTCTAGAATCTCTTCCTTACTACACACATTAGACTACAAACTGACACATAAAATACACGTACTATCATTATTCTGTAACAAACGGATGGATTCCCTTCCTCACACAACAAAAAAAAAACAGCATGGTTTCACCGAAATTGTAAATAAAACAGTGCTTTCACCATCGATAGTGTGTCCCATTGATACTACTATTTCTCATCTGTCATGTCTTCTTTTATCTCACCAAGCAGTGGCTCTGCAGCATTTACGGGAGCCGTGGTTATTGATGGACTGTGATCATCTATTGTTGCTGAATCAATGTTACTCATGAAGCTTGTTGCACACCAATCATTGAGGTAATCAGGCCTCATGGTTACACTAGTCACCTTAGCGTCTCCGGAGAGCATTGCCAACACACGGGACATTGAGGGCCTTGCTAATGGAGATTCTTGTGTGCATAACAGCGCCACACCTATCACTGTTTTCACTTCATTCTCGTCAAATTCAACCAAATCTGGATCCACCAGCTCGATGTCATGCCCTTTCTCATGCGTGTTCCAGGCCTAACACACAGAATATGTAGCATCAAATCACAGAAAGTCGAACAAGTAAAGAACCGAAACAGAGCATGAAAACAGCAAGTCTAGCTATCTCATGTCAAAAGGTCAAATGTTACATGTATTTTCAAGACAATTGGAGTTATAATATATTAGTCTAGCAGTACAGGATCAGTACCAATTCAAGAAGATAAATATCATCTTCCTCCAAACCGGAGCCTGAGTTTGGTCTTCCACTCACAATCTCCAGAGCTACAACTCCAAATCCAAACACATCGGCCTTCTCGGTAAGGTGTCCTCGCATGGCATACTCTGGTGCAAGATAGCCTCTACATCCAGTCAACAGTATTATGTCAGTTGGTCTATGATTTCAAATTATAATCTTTCAAATAATTATGAAAGGACACTATAAATGTCCGAGCTCATGGTTCGTTTCTCACATTGTTCCAGCAATTTTAGTGCTTATATGTGTCATTTTATCATCATAAAGTTTGGCCAACCCAAAGTCAGAAATCTTGGGCTTGAGATCTGAGTCAAGTAGAATGTTACTGGCCTTCACATCCCTATGCACTATTCGAACTGGAGATTCTTCGTGAAGGTAAGCTAGACCCTTGCAACTCCAAGGCATATACCAAAGCGGGTCTGCCAGTCAAGGTGTAGCCTTTTGCTTCCTGCTCCAATGAAGCAATAAGGTTAAACAAATTCTTTATGGTTTATGCTGTCCGTGTAAAAAAAGAGAAAGGAACAAGAGGCATGATGCTCTTTCTTTACATACCAAATAATGCTTGATCAAGACTCTTGTTTTCAAGATACTCATAGACAAGCAATCTTTTATCTCCCTCAATGCAACAACCGTAAAATTTTACGAGGTTACGGTGCTGCGCAGTAGAAATGGAAGCAATCTCCGCCACAAACTGACTATTTCCTTGATTGGATGCCACAGATAGTTGTTTGACAGCAACTGCTCTCTTGTCATCAAGTGTTCCCTGTTGGATCATAAGTAACTGACTCATGAAACCGTGTGCCATAAGCAATTGGTAAGGTTTCAGATTAGTATTTACACTGGAAGACATCCAGCAACTTCATACTAAATATAACACCAATAGTTGGGTTCAGAGAGATATAAGAAACAACGATAACATGGTCTTCTGCTTTATTTTGAGAATCTCAAGAGTAGGCATATCATAAGTAAGAAATTGTCACAAACAGTGACACATTTGTAAACTATTACCTTGAAAACAGTACCAAATCCACCCTCTCCAAGTTTATTAGCTGGGTTGAAGTCATCTGTTCCAGCTCTAAGTTCCTCATAACTGAAAGTGTATGGCTTGGCATCCATTCCAAAGAACTCTGAAAATTGGACAGAAAAGAAGTGTATGTGGCTTTTAAGATCCCAAGCTAAAACGATTCTCAGTTAAAAAGACAAAACCATATCTAAATAAATTGGATAGTTCTTATGGTGTAACTAATGATTAGTTCTTGTCAATCATTTTGCTGCAAATGTTCACCAACTTCTTCTGATTTAAAAGGATAATAAAACTTCAAGTAACTATGTTCCTTAATTCCAGTCTGGTAAAATAAAACTGCTCTAAAAGCAAGTTAGCTGAGATTCCAGACACTGCAAAAGCTAGGCATGGAAACATTTATGCTCTTTGATATTCAAGCAGATTTTGTAACATTAAATTCTGATTGTTTCTTCTCTTACCTTCTTCCTGAGGAATTTTCTGCCTTTTTCTTCTTCTCAGGATGAAAAAGTATACAGCAAACACCAACAATAAGCTTGTAATGCCCACGGCAACAGCAATCCCCACAACTAAACCAGTCCGATTCTTCTTTCCAGACGAGGGAGGAATATTAGAAACAGTAGGAATGAAATCTGTTCAAACAGCCCAACAGTCACAAGGATGATAAAGAAAAGAAAAAAATCAAACTAAGATGAACTCTAAAGAATTCAAATTTGTACCTGGGGTGGCACTGATAGCAGAAACCAAAGGTCCATAGATTCCTCGAATTGGGGTGCAGCAAGTTCCCTTGCCAGCCCAAGATAGATGTATTACTATGTAGTTTTCAGACACATGAACCTTATATGCCCTCTGAACGGCTGTAAAAGAGCGTCCACCAGCCGCCTTTTTTATGTCAAAATCTTGTTCCACTCGATTCCCCTGAAGAATTTTGAATGCTTGAATCAAAACAAATCAACCACAACTTTAAAACAAACAGAAAATTCTCCATTTAGATCAAAAGGAAGGAAGAATCCTCAAAGAATTAAATATGTGGTAAACTAAAGGTCTCCTTGGATTTTGACTAGTACTGGAATACCAGATTTCAAAAGGAATTCACTTGAAGAGTGGGCTTTCATATTTAAAACCATGAGAAAAAGTGGAAAACCATATTGGAGGGAATAACTGGTTATATAAGAAGCAAGTAATGATTGATTGTTTGGTGATAATTCCAATTACAGTACACGTATATCATAGAAGTAGAGTTTCTTAAGACTTCAGATTCAAGCATAGTTAAACAAAAACCTGGATATATATATCGAAAACACGGGTCCCAAGACTCTGCCAAATAGCAGTATCTAGGATTTGTGTTTCAGCAAACTGGAGATTCACTGTGTAGTTGCCATTTTCCAGGCCCAAGCCATAGTATCTCAGTGACCCAGCTGAAAGACGCGCAGTTTGGAAAATCTCTGAATCTGAAGTGTTTGCGAAGGTAGATAAAGAGGAGTAGGTATATTTGACATCAGGGCTATCAGCAGGAAGACCAGCATTACTAACTGCCCATCGCCTAGAGCTTGAGACATAGTAAGTTGCTGGACCACTAGTTTGATCGTCTGCTTCCCAATAAATTCCATCAGCAGACCTCAGACCTGGACCGCCACAATTGATTGAGAAATTGTAGTCTGCAAAGAAACAAAACCAAAGAGTGGAGTGCCAATGTTCGTATAATTGCATTAAGGCTTTCTTTTTTAGTAGCAAGTCCAATTGGTTTTTGATCCCACTTACATCTTGGAGATCCACGATAGCAGGGGAAATTCCTCTGAAGACAAGATAATCCCGATGGCAGACTACTGAAATTGATAAAAAGATGCTCAAACTAAAAAACTACACCAAAGGCGAAAATTTCATATGAAATTGGTGACATTTCCATAATAAAAGGATGGATTCGTAGTTTCTTGCATTCACCTGCTGTCGGTATTTGAAGAGGTGAAGTTGTTGGCTGCCAAATTACTAAATAATAACCAACGCCACTAGATGTCAGTGAAATATTCAGCAGAAGTAAACCAACACTATACTGTATTATATATTGAGGTGCATACTCACAGTTGTAAGTTTTGGTCATTGACCCAAGAAGGGAAGCTCCCAGATAATTCATTGTATGAGAGGTCTCTGCAGCAAAATTTTACCACCACGTATGAATGTTAAGGTCATCTTTCTCCAGCTGACAAAATAAAAATGGCGCTACCAAAAAGTTTACATGCCAGTCTCAAATTGATAAACTGCATAGTCATAAAGCTCTACCCATGATTTTACCATCCTTCAAACATATAGAGGGGCAAGGCATTCCCAAACATCTTCTCAAATGAACCAGAAGACAGTTATTGAGTTCAATACTTAGAGCATCTCCAACCATGGATGTCATTTTTAGCATAAATGTCAAAAAATTGGCATTTAAAATGGCATCAACCATGGTGAGAGATCAATGGTTGATGCCATTTTTAATGCCATTTTATAAATATTATTATTTTAATGCTTTTGTTAACTTTTATGCATTTAAATAAATGTCCTTAAATATTTATTGTTAATACTACCATTTTAAGAATAAAATATCTTTATAATTTTATTCATCGGTTGTCATAAAATGTAAAAAAAAAAGTTGTACAAAACAATAAAATTACGGAATAAAATAATAATTCAATTCAATAACTATTTAATATAACATAGGAAAATTTGTAAAAAACACAATAATATTGGGAATACATCGCACTACATTAAAATATTTTCGTGTCATTGTTGTATGGTATTGTTATGTTTGTTGTATGTTTTTATTTTCCGTTTTAGTTTTTGTTTAGTATGAATGTTTTTTGTTCTTGTATTAATTTTTTCCTCCATTAATGAATGTGTGAAGTTTTTGTATTTTTATTACAATATTATTCAATTTAAATTATTGTATTTTTACTGAAAATTAATTTTTAATATTTTTTAGTCCATTAATAATTGTAGTTTATTAACATTTATAATTTCAAAAAAAAATGTCATTTAATTTGAAAAATAAAAGTATAAAAAAAATTGAACTATTCACAGTATTTAATTATCATAAATTAATTAATATATTTAAGTAATTATAAAAACTAATAAAGATAAAAAAAACTCATCTTTTAAAGTAAAAAAAAAAAAGGGATAAAATAATAAAAGCTGGAGCCATTTCTGGCATCCCGTTGCTAATAGCAGCGGAAAATAGCAATTTAGCCATTCCCCAACCTGAAGACACAACCGTTGCTATAGGGCCTGTTCTTTTCCTTTCGGTTTGAAACTTGTTTTGGTTTTAACAGTAAATTTAATATATTTTAATCATATTCCATCATTTTCAATATAACTTTTTACTATTTAGCATCTACTTTTTACATTTTCAATACACTTTTTACATTATAAAATTATTTTCTAAAACTTGTTTTCAAATTTAGTTTTAAACCGAAAGGAAAAGAACAGGCCCATAATAGCAACGGTTGGAGTTGGTCTTAGGAACATATAGTTGCTCAAAAGGCAGCATAATGCCAGTTTAAAAACAAATTGATCAAGCACATTTTAAAAATGTGGGTATTTAAAAAACCTAGTGATTTTCATAAGACCTATGAATTGCATCATACTATTGCTACAGACTGGCAACTTGAATGATATTTGTATAATGCACTGACAAGCGATGTGACTCACATATTCCGGAGCGTTGAACTCTTTTGTTGGGGCAACGAGCCAGTTAGTTTGTTATCTCCAAGAAATCTGAAAATGAGTGAAGATGACACTTTTTTTAAGTAGTGTTTTTGGGTAGGGGCTTCAAAATTAGTAAAAATTAGAGAGAGATATATTACAAATGCGTAAGAGTAGCAATATTGAAAAGTGAGTCCGGTATATCTCCACTCAAACTATTGGAGCTCAAATCCCTGAGAAGGTAAAATAAATTATTAGCAAAATGAGAGTTAGGTCCTTTTTTAGTGCCCAAAATCAACCATATATCTTTAATTTCCACAGACCTGGCTGGTAATTTACCACTAGCCCTACTATGCTGCATTTGCTCAGGACTTGCAGATTATAATGACTCTGGGGGTCAAGATTAAGCTTTAGAAAAACCAGTAAGTACAGAAAAACTTACAGAATCTGTAATTTCTGAAGCTCTCCTATATCGAAAGGGATAGAACCAGAAATATTGTTGTATCGCAAATTTCTACAAAGAAAAGGAAAAATTGTTGATGGTCAAAATCTCAACTCTACACATGTGTGTGTGTGTCTATCTATCTATCTATCTATAGACACACACGTGTGCATGTGCATTAACATCCAAACTTTGTTCCCTGTTTTCTAAGCCCTTACAAGATGGTTAGATCCTTCATATTCCTTATAAACTCCAAAGATAAGGTCGCATTAAAGTGATTGCTTATCCTCCTGCATATAGCAATTGAAAGATAACAGCAATTCCAGCCCAGGATAACAAAGGGAACAACAATTTTGAGGACAATGACAGAGTCACAAAACTCACAAGTCTGTTAAGTAAGTCAAATTTGAAAATGAAGAGGGAATTGGGCCGTGAAAATAGGTTCCCTGAAGCTTTCTGCATACATGTGGAAATTAATTTCAGTCATCAAAAACTATTCAAGAGAAAATCCATGGATTGTGGATGCTCGCTCAAGAATGACTAGCCAAATATAACAAAAAGAATAGCTCAAATTAATTCTGTCTCACAGGACACTAAGCTTCGACCAATTCCCTATGAAGTCGGGTATCTGGCCAGTGAGGTTATTGTTCATGGCCGCCCTGAAAGAAAACCAATCCCAAAAAATATTAAATTCTCAGATGATCGAATTTGATGTAAAAGTGAATGGAGTAAACCTGAAAGAATGGGAAAGAGAGCACTTACACTCTAAGCAGGTTTATTAACTTTGCAAAACTTTTTGGTATGACACCACTTATCCCACAGCTGCCAAAATAACTGCGCAAGGTATGAAGTACTACTTTAAATACACCCAGAAACGGTCAATCGTATCTAGAACAGGTGAGTCAAAAACACGATTTCCACGTCACTACTTAAGTTGTAGCCCAATCCACACCAGCCTTGATTCAGATCAAAACTTACACTTGTTCGAGCTTCGTTAAATTCCCAAGTTCAGCGGGGAAAGAACCATTGAAGAAGTTTTCATTAAGTGCCCTGCAAAATGTCGAACAATTTGTCCACACCAAACAAACACATGATCAAATTTATATACAAAAAAATTTTACTTAAAATGTGGAAAGTTAAGATACAAATGCCCCTTCATTCTGCGAAGACACCATATCAACTCTTTCTTATTCTCCCTGTCAAAGGAGACTAATTAAGGACCTACTTTCTTAAATAGTAAAATGATGGTGGGAACTTACAATGATTTCAAGTCTGACAGCATCCCAAGTTCCTTGGGAAGTTCCCCAGATAAAGCATTGAAGCCAAAACTCCTAATCAAAGATTAAGTGCCTCTAATTGAGTTCCCACAATTCTTAGGTATTGAAAAAATAAATAAGTAAACAACTTAGAGCACTCACATGTATTGCATCCGTGTCAGCTGAGAAATGGATGCTGGTATTGGACCTGTAAAGTAATTGTATCTCAAGTCTCTGCACAGTACAATAAGAGAAGGAAACTTTGATTTGCATCAGAATAAAGCATAGCAAGATATGGACAGATACGGATGAAATTTGGAAGTGAAGAAAGAACTCACAAATCATCAAGGTAAGTCAAATTCCATAGCTCATCTGGAATATTTCCCTTAAGGTCCAGTTTATAAAGTCTCCTGCATGTATGTATGCATAAGTGAGCAACAATTAACGTTGAAGGTTTAACGTATGCCAGTAAACAAAATTTACATCCCATCCCAAGGGAAGGGGATAAAATTAATTGAACTCACAGTCCTGTAATGTGGCAACGGGTACCATCTCCGTCAGTGCATTTACATATAAGACCCGGGCTCAAAGTTTGGAGTGTCGAGGGCTCACCAAGGGCCACCCCGGAGCATAGTTCACCACTTATGTTCCATCCAGAAGGTGCTGGAACCCTCAATTTCTGGAAGATGGAATTAACAAGTCTTGCTGCAAGTTCATAGCAATATATAGTAGCTTTTTCAGCATGGACAAGATTAAGAAAGCACAAAGCCTGAAGCCTGGGAGAAGCAGGCAAACTAACATTCATTCATGCATGGAATTGGATGCTTGGCTTTCTGAATTAATTTATTATAGTTGAGTAATAAAAGTAAGTATTGGTAGTTTGAGAATTATGCATTTACTTACCTTCAACAGGCTCAGTGGTCAGGGCGACTGCTAATCTTGAAAAAGCTGTCAACAACAAAATACCAACTGAATAATATAACCCTAAAGATGGTGGTATCTTCTCTGCCGGATTTCCCATCTGATTCTGTTTCTCTTCTACTATACTGTAATAACTTGAGCATCAGTTTCCAACACTTAAATAAAACTCAAGAATAGACAGTCTACGCCAAGTCAACTCTCCTGCACTTCTTCTCCTTTAAAGTTTTAACCTTGTGCATGCACATGCGAGTTTTTACGTACCAGTTAAAAATGCAAACAAATCTTTCATCCTCTATAGTGTAGTAACTTTTTCATCTTCTTCTGGAATCTGAACTTTATAGTTAACACATGATTCACTTCGAATAATTATACTAAATTTCCTATTAGTTTCTATTTCCTATTTGGTTTATGTTTCTTGTTTAGTTTCGTATTTATTTTAGAAAAATTAATTTTTTTAGGAAACAATTGCAATTTGAATCAGTGTAAAATTCAAGGATGATTTAGCCAAATACATTAGGTTATCATTGTAATCACAGAAAAAATACAAAGATTAAAAAAAACCCTTACGGCTTAGTTTCGGGTGGTGCGAGTTCCGCAGCCTAGATTATTTTGATTGCTTATTGGTTTCTTCGATTATTATGCAATTAATTGAATTGCATGTGTGTTGGGTGAAGCAGCAACTATAGAAATAAATTTTTTTTTTTTTTTTTTTGATGAACAACACACACACACAAAGTATAGAAATCAATTGGGATTCTACTGATTTCAACTCCCTTGGTTTCCGCGTGGTGATTTAATCCTTTGATCAATTTAATTGTTTGTCGGCCTTACAGCTTTGCGCTATCGACAAGGATCAGAGCTTGGTTTGTTTTGTGTGTGTGTGAATTTGTTTTATTTTGAGCCCTACAAAATAGATAAGGATAAAAGAATTTCTATCAAAAAGTAGAACCAACCCATCAACCAAGTGAAAGTGGGGCACATAGCAGTCAGACTCAGATAGTGGCAGAGGAAGTGGGGAGGCACCCTTCCGAATGTCAGGTTGTTGAATTTTTTAATTATATATCTCCCAGTTGACGCTGTTTAGGGCTGCTCAAAAGGCAATTCCCGACCCGACCCGATCCGATCTGAACGGATCGGATCGGTTTCGGATCGATAATTCGAAATTTCGGGTCGGTTCGAGTTAATTTCTTTTTAGTTCGGGTCGGTTCGGACCCGATCTGAACTTCTTTATTTTTTTATTTTTTTTATTATTATTTTTTTTTTCCTTTGCCTTTTGCCCTTTTTGAATTACATGTTTTCTCTCTTTAAAACTAATTATATTTTTTAATTCCTTTTTTTATTGTCTTCCCATTTTTATAGTATATAAACATAAAAATTTTAATAGAGATATTATTACTCAATTCTTGTGTGGTGTTTCTCATTTACTTAGGTTTCGTTCTTTTTATGACCGAATTGGGCAATCTTATTATGACTTTAAAAATAAAAAAAATCATCAACTAAAAATTAGTGCGTTAAGCCGCAAATGCTATAATGTTGCATTTGGCAAAAACTACGCATCAACTTCACTTATGCTAACTATAAAATCGTGAAAAACATTGCCCAAATCTTCATACGTACGTTAATACCATCTAAAAGTCACAATTGCAATTAAGTTAATTTCTTCGTAAAAAGAAGAAAAACCACTACAAAATATAGCATATCCCAATTCATTCATCCTAAAAGTAAGAATTGCAATAAATATTTTTTCTTGCACCAAAACTTCATGATCATCATTTTCTTCTTTTGTTCCATAATGTCATGGAAACAATTCAGCAGCAACCTTCAAAAATCAAACTAAACTGTGAGTTAACAAAATATAGCATTTAATCTAGATTTAATAACTAATGCCTATCATCATAACATTTAACATACATGTCAATGACTATCAATCATCAATGTCAATGCGTGGATACACATTAGTTGATCCTGTGACTTCTGCAAAGTTAAACACAAAAAAAGAAAAAAATTAAATCTAATTCAAGTTATTAAAAACAATATTTGATAATAGTAAAAAATTTCATTACCTAATTCGAGATTTTCAAGTTCTTCTATAGACTCTTCAACATTAATTGGCTAATGACTTTTGCGCAACCAATCTTGCGCACAGATAATGGCTTCAACAGTTTTAGGATGCAACGAACTCCGGAAAGAGTCAAGCACACGACCACCAGTGCTGAAAGCTGACTCAGATGCCACAGTCGTCACGGGAATAGCCAAAATATCTCGTGCCATCAACGCTAATGTCGGATATCTACGAGCATTTGACTTCCACCAATGAAGAATATTGAAAGATGTATCATTAATATCAGCTTTCATATCACTCAAATATGCATCTAATTCTATCTTGTTAGCAACATTGCTTGAAACACTAAACTCTCGAGCATAAATAGTATTAAGATATGCAGCAGCCCCAACCACATCACCAACACTAAATGCACGTGACCCCAAATTACTACTCATATCCGTCTGACTTGATGTCGATGGACTGTAAGTGTCAAATAAAGACTCTAAGGAAGATTTAACACTCTTTTGTAACTTCTCCGCTTTTCTACCATCCTCAAACATCTTTCCAATAACCCAATTAACATGAGACAACTTATATCGAGGGTCAAGCACAGTTGAAATGAAAATGAGAACATTCATCCTATCAAATGTTGTCCAATACTTGTCAAATTTTCTTTTCATGCTGCTTGCCATCACACTCAAATCAATAGACTCCTCATTCGCCATCCTAGAAAGGATAAGCCCAACACCACAAATTTCTAATATGTATTCATTTCCAGTTACATAATAGGAACCAGACAAATGAACTGTAGTGTCATAAAAAAATTTCAAAAATGGCATCAAATAAGTAATATACATCCAATCAGGAGCAGTAGGCATATTATCTTTCATTTCAGGCACATATTTTTTATCCACTGTGTCCAATAAGTAAAAAGCAGTCTGCAATTCCAAAGCTGATTTCAACATTAAATATGTGGAATTCCACCGAGTTTCCACATCCAAACCAGGCAAACATTTACCTTTCAATCCTAAAATCTCCATGCATTTGTTGAACATCAACTGTCTAGAGGGTGAAGATCTAATATACTTAACAGCAGATCTAATTCTAAATATATGAGAATTAAATTCATGCAGACCATCTTTCACAACTAAATTCAAAATATGAGTTGCACATCTCATATGTAAATGCTTGCCCTTCAACACTGTTTTTTTCAAACTGTGCAGTCTTTTCTTGAGATCAACCATCCCGGTATCATTAGACGTTGCATTATCTACCGTAACTGTAAACACTTTCTTAATCCCCCAGTCAGTCAAACAGTTGTCTAAGGTCTTACCAATCTCTTCCCCAGTGTGATTAATAATTGGACAAAAATTTATTATCCTTTTATGCAATGTCCAACTGAGCACGGAGGGCTGAATTAGGGCTTTTTCCCTGTTTTAGTGTTTAAAAAAAAAAAAATCGGATCATAAACTGATCCGACCCGATCTGATCCGAGACCCAAATTAAGCGTGCTGATCCGATCCGATCCGATCCGAAATTTCGGATAGGATCGGATCAGCTCGATCCGACCCGACCCGCGGATCAGTTGAGCAGCCCTAACGTTGTTGGTGGATCCAAGCGGAGAAACTCCAATTCCAACTGTCACTCTCACCCCAGTCCCGAGACGACGCTGTTCGTGGCTGTGCACGCATGTCATCACAGTCAATGGGAGCTGCATAACTAATTATAATGCTCTCTCTCTCTCTCTCTCTTATACTTGTACTGTATATGATTTCCATTTTCCAAACAAACATCAATTACTTACTTTATTTTAAGGGATATGATATTTGCAGTAACCGTTTTGAATTTGCAGTAATCGTTTCGAATTTGTCGTAACATTTTTTGTGAAAAGTCTAAAATACCCTTAACACTTTAAAAAAAAAATATACCGCAGGGCGCCGGCGATATTTTTGTACAAAAATATCCTCGCCGGCTCCCGGTGGTATTTCAACCCCCCCCCCCCCCCCCCCTTCAGTTTTGATATTTGCAGTAACCACCGGCCAGATTTTCGCCAATCCGGTAAAAATTTCACATTATTTTAACTTTAGCCACTAACCTTTTTCCGATCCGAGTCGTCTCGATTTTTATCCGATTTTGTGATTCCACCCGGCTCTGCTTTGCAAGAATTATTAAACGGAACAGAGCCCGTGAGTTGCTTTTTTAATTTTTTTTTTTTGCAGCCCGTGATAGTTGGTTTTTTTTTTTTTTTGTCCAGTGTCATTTTTGTCTTTTTACAGGGGAATGTTACTACAAATATCGAAACGGTTACTGCAAATATCAATTCCGTATTTTAAAAGACTCACTATATATATATCGAAAATGTTATTTACAGGCCACATTTTACTATTCGTATGCCACTTTTTAAAATTTTTATACGTGAATTTACATTTTTGCCCTTTATAATTTCCAGATAAAATCGCCTGGACTGGGCGATTTTCTCAGAGAAAATTGGTGTCATGTGGCGATTTTCCCTAAAAAAATGAGGTTTTCCCGATCAGTAGTCGGAAAATCATTTTTCCGACGAACGACCACTAAATTTTCGAAAAAACGTTTTTTTTAAGGAAAATCGCCTGGCAAGCGAATTTCCCTGAGAAAATCGCCAAGGCCAGGCGATTTTCCCTGAGTTAAAAAAGTTGAGTAAATTTTTTTTATGAAGTTAGAAACTATCAAAGGTATATTTATCTTTTCACCACTTAAAATTTTAAAAAATATCCTGTATTTAGTAAAATGGTACCTGCAAATAACATGCCCCAAAACATAAAGGCCAAATTTTAAGAACATATTTTTCAATGCAAAAAGTGAATTTCACAAGTGTATCAAAGACGATGAAAATTAACATAAAATTAAAAATTCTGAACGTCATAGGAACTTGTAGTTGCAGACTAAGAGAGAAACAAGAGGCATTTCAGTGCTAAAACTCCAACAAAACAAATTTCATGGAATCAAAATACTAGCATCTCAAGTTCTCGAATCAAAACTTTCACAACAAAACTTAATACCTCTGAGTCACACAGAAATTTAACTTGTAATGTTCAAACTCATATAATCTAAAAAAATAATTAGGAAATGAACCAGGTTCACATTCATCTCAACCCATAATCCATGATGATTATGCCTTGAGGCGACCATAGAACTTCTGCTTCTCCTGTGTGGTCTGGAAGCGACCATGTCCAAACTTGGATGAGGTGTCGATAAACTTGAGTTTGATCTCCTCAAGGGCAACACGAGATGTCTGGTTGAGCAGGGTCTGGCGCAGTGTCACAACCCTCTTCTTAGGACCAACACAGCAACCCTTGATCAACAAGTAATCATCCTTCACCACACCATAGTGGGGGAATCCACCCATTGGAGTGATATCCTTCTCAGTCCTGATAGCATCAATGAAAATAGTCAGTACCAAAATATGAACAAAGTGAGAACTCCTTCACTGCTAATCAAAAAGAAAGTTAGATCAAACCTATCAAATTCAGTAACCGCTGTATGTCCTTCTTGGCCAACCTTGCCAAGCTTGTAAACCTTCTTGTTCATCTCAGTACGGTGGTGGTAACCATTCTGACCAGCTCGGGCAACTGTGAAGGAAACTCGAGCAGGATGCCAAGCACCAATACAAGCAACCTTACGCAGACCTCTGTGGGTCTTACGGGGAAGGCGGGTGACACCCCAACGGGTAACAACACCTTCATATCCCTTACCCTTGGTTACACCAATGATGTCAATCATTTCATCCTTCTGGAAGACTGCATCAACTGGAACCTGCTTCTCAAAGAAACCATAGGCGAAGTCAACCTTCTGGGCAATGGAGCCACCATTCACTTGGATCTCCATGAGATGGGCCTTCTTCTGTTTCAGACCCTTCATCTTCCTTATCTGAACAAGGAATGAAAAAGAAGAAGTGGACATTAGAAGAATTCAACAACACAAGATAAACGAATTCCATGCAAGTGACACACAAGAACTAATTCAACCACATGCCGCTACAGGTTACAAGCTAATTCCAGTATACAACCATTCTTACCTGAGTGTGAGCCAGAACGCGAATAACACATGAGTACTTCTTCAGTTTCTCCAGCTGTGATTGAATATCCTTCTTTCCTTCATCACTCTCAAACTTCTTGGAATACTTGGCGAAGGCCTTCTTCTTGGACTTGCACCAATTCTTGTAAAACCTTCTCCTAACCTCCTCACTAAGATGCTGAGCCCAAACTGTGCCTAGGCAGCGCAGACCACGAGGTGTCTTCACGTACCCAACAACTCCAACAATAACCATTGGTGGAGTTTCAATAATAGTCACAGCCTCACAAGTCTCCTTCTTGTGCAGCTCTACATTTCAAAATCAAACAGTGAGTAAAAAAAATTACTTACATGACATTGACAAAACAGGATGATCATATAAGCTACATTTAGGTATGCAAATTCATATTACAACGTCAAATACCAAAAGAAAAACTGTCATCACAAACTCAGAAACAGCATAACTCCTCATCACAAAAATATCATATCACAATAAGCAAATGCATACTGCATAATACCTTAATTTTCAATAAACTTTATCTTCTCTATTAGAATCCAGAAACAAGCTAACATCTGTTTGTCAACCACAAAATACGCTATAACATAATCTTAGCTAAGGTCCACTACTGAAAACAATATGGGCATTCTATTTTCTACCATCACAAATAACCGAACCAACATAAAGACAAGTTCAAGGAAACAACAGAAGAAACATTCAAAAACAACAAAAGTTTTCCTTTCATATTCAAAGTTGTTCATAAAACCAAGAAGAACAAAGCAATCCAAAAAGAAATTACTTGATCCAGGTTTCTCGACTTCTCTGACAATGTGAGTCATTCCAGCCTTGTAGCCAAGGAAGGCAGTCAGCTTGCAGGGCTTGTTGGGATCATCCTTTGGGAATGCCTTCACTGCATTCAATAAAATAAAGGAATTAAACGCAATATCCTGAATAAAAGCCTGTCAAAATTTCAAACTACAGAGGAGAAAAAACAGTAAAAATCGAACCTTCATATACAATTTGAACCCTAGAAATGCCCAAATCATATCACCATAATCAAAATTAAACTATGACTGAAAACATGTTTATTACAGTTGACAATGTTACATACCCTTTCCCCTGTGACGAGAAGCTCTCTTCCTGGGGAGAAACCCGAGGGAACCATGACGGGGATGCTCAAACTTCCTGTGCGACATTTTTCTTCTCCTCTCTTACCTTAACACAAACAGAAAAACAGACAACACAAAAATTGAGAACGCCACAGGTACAAACAAATTTCGAAAGAGAAAAAGATGAATAATCAGTACTAGATTCAACGAATGAATCTGGAAAAAAAGGATTTGCAGTTTTGCAAAATGCTATAATGAACCATGCGGCGGAGTAGGGAAGAGATAGAAGCTTCAGACCTTAGGGAGGAAGCGGCGATGAGCTGAGGCTGCGTCCACTGAAGAAAAAGAAACCCTACATAAAACTCTGCAGTTTTATATAGCTGGCACGGATGAAATGGACAATGGGTTATAACTGGGCCTCAACTTAACCTTAAACCTCGACGAGGCCCATTGGCTGAATTAAACCCTTCTCTCATGAAAGTAGGCTCAGGCCCACTCATAAATATACTTTTATAATGTGACCGTACCGACCGGCTGAGGCAGGACAATCCAGATATCGTTTTGGATTCATATTTATGTCACTTTTGTTTATTTATGGTGCAGATTGGCATGAACTCTTTAAGAAACTCCTCAACTTCGTTTTTTTCCCTTCCCAGAGCTTATCTCCCCTCTTTAATGGATGGGGAGAAGGTGCAAAAATGCCCTTAAACTTTTGGTTTGGGGCCAATTTTGCTCTCAAACTTCTGTTATACCCATATATGCCCTCGGAGTTTATAAATAGAGCCAAATGTGCCCCTACAGTTACAGAATTTGCCATGTAGACAAATATTAGTTAGACAAATATACTTTTATAACGAGACCGTACCCGATCGACTGTGGCAGGACAATCCAGATATCGTTTTGGATTCATATTTATGTCACTTTTGTTTTATTTATGGTGCAGACTGGCATGAACTCTTTAACAAACTCCCCAACTTCGTTTTTTTCCCTTCCCAGAGCTTATCTCCCCTCTTTAATAGATGGGGAGAATGTGCAAAAATGCCCTCAAACTTTTGGTTTGGGGCCAAATTTGCTCTCAAACTTCTGTTATACCCATATATGCCCTCGGAGTTTATAAATAGAGCAAAATGTGCCCTTGCAGTTACAGAATTTGCCATGTAGACAAATATTAGTTAGACAAATATACTTTTATAACGAGACCGTACCCGACCGGCTGTGGCAGGACAATCCAAATATCGTTTTGGATTCATATTTATGTCACTTTTGTTTATATTATGGTGCAGACTGGCATGAACTCTTTAAGAAACTCCCCAACTTCGTTTTTTCCCTTCCCAGAGCTTATCTCCCCTCTTTAATAGATGGGGAGAAGGTGCAAAAATGCCCTCAAACTTTTGGTTTGGGGCCAATTTTGCTCTCAAACTTTTGTTATACCCATATATGCCCTCGGAGTTTATAAATAGAGTCAAATGTGCCCCTGCAGTTATAGAATTTGCCATGTAGACAAATATTAGTTACATGACTGTTGACTTGGCGAATCTTGTGCCATGCTCAACTCAATTCTAGCATGTTAAGAAATATATAGAGGATGGAAAAAATACTGCCCAAACTAAAATCTATTAGAGGCAAGAACGGGTGCACCTACTTCATGGTTAACATGCTATCTTTATGTAATATCTTACATAATGGTTTGACTCCCTTTGTCCAATAGATTTTAGTTTGGTCGGCAATTTTCCCTCATCCGTATCTTTCTTAACAAGCTATAATTGAGTTGATATGGCACAATATTTGCCAGGTCATCAGCCATGTAACTAATATTTGCTTACATGGCATATTTTGTAACAACAGGGGCACATTTGACCCTATTTATAAACTTCGAGGGCATATATGGCCATAACAGAAGTTTGAGGGCAAAATTGGCCCCAAACCAAAAGTTTGGGGGCATTTTTTCACCTTCTCCCCTAATAGATAGGTAATAGTGTCGAGTTAAAAAATAAACTTTAAACAAAATTACCGAACCGTCATGAAGTGTGTGAAAAATATGTAACGCCCTTTAAATGTGATGAGCATAATTTTTACCATTTTAAATGAGAGTGAAATTTAAAAAAAAACGTTGTCAACTATCAAAATATTATCATATTAGACTAGTTACTAACATAATATTGTTAACCGGGTTCGTGTATATATTCACAATAAATCATGGATGAATAACTTAACTCTACTTAGAGTAATATGATATTCATAACTAAGCATAATTTACCTAAGCAAATAACGCTTTATAAATATGGAGTTAATTTAACTTGAATGCGGATAGTAAATTTATTTTTGCCTACGTATTTCTGTCTCTCTTATTAAGGTATATTGGGCCAACTATTTACTATTGCCTACCTATTTTCAGCGTTTTTTCATTTCAATCCTGTTTTAAAGAGTGTAATTTGTATTCTTATCACGTTTAAAGGGTGTTTCATAGTTTTTACAAACTTGTGAGGTAACTGAGTAATTTGGACAAACCTCGAGCTGCGTAAATGTAATTTACTCTTCTTTCTTGATTGACTACGTTGGGCTCAATTAGCCCAGTGGCTGCCTCGGCCCAAAGTTACCTTCGTTCGGAATGGCGGCCCAAATATATATAACCTCGGGGCTCCCAATCATATTGCTGGTCGAGCAGGAGCAGAGTAATAGAGGATCGACTGTACTGGTCGCCAAGCTTAGTTTCACGGAGAATTGGCATGGATTTTTCGTCCCTCACTGACGCTTTGGCGTCCCAATCCTACGCCAAGGTCGCTGATATTTGCGACAATCTCATGCTTGAGGTCAGAATTTCTATGAATTTGATTGCGGTGCTCTTTTCTTTTTTTGGTTTGGATTTATGGAGGAAGTAGTTAGGATTGGTGCTTGAAAGTTGGAACCTCAAATCACTGCTGTTGTTTGTCTGGTTCTGCATTTGCATAGGTTGCTGCGAAGGGTGATACTTTTCAAGATGAATGGCCGTACGCGATTCATCTCCTAGGGCATATTTATGTAAATGACATGTAAATTTCTCTTTAACTCGTGTTCGTGTTTTGTGTGTGGCTGTGTACGAAATTGTAATGCTGTTCAGGGGGTTATGTGATGTGGGTTTTGGGGTTTAATCTGTTGCAGTAACAGTGCTCGGTTTTTATGGAAATCTATTCCTGCGGCAGTCAAGGAGAGTAACCCAGAACTGGTGGCCGTTTGGAAAATCGGCCAGAATCTCTGGACCAGGGATTATGCCGGAGTTCACCAAGCTATTCGTGAGTTTAGTTGGAGCACTGAAGTGCAGGGTATTGTCACCGCATTCTCAGGCAAGTCTATTGATCAATCTGCATTTAGTCGACGGCTTTATGTTTGTGTGTCTGTGGATAAATTTGAAAGAAATGTATTTTGAGAGTAAGGGTTTACTGGGGAAGGTTTTGAAGCTTCCAGGATCTAGTTGCGGAAGTTCATTATTATCTTCTTTTTTGCACTGGTTGGGATAGAAATTAAAATTGTAGCAATGCTTAGAATGGATTTGGGCATTTGAATACTACAACCTTCTTGGTTTTGCTGGCCGGACCAGTTTGATTTCTGTTTAAACGTTGTTCAACTAAACCGATTCACTCTGTTGATGTCTTTATCCGCGCATGGATAATATGTATCACTAGTAGCTGTCAAGATAGTATTTCTTTTCCTGTTTAATCATGACTTATTGATCAATACTTAGTGATACACTGTTTGTGCAGTTTTGTCCCATGGTTTTCCCCTTTCCCCTGCAGAATTTTGTTCTTATATAACCTTGGACTGCAATGACCTGTTATCCATTCCTCATATTTTCAGTTTTCTTAGTTAGTTTTATTTTTTATATTTGATTCGATATTAATTGTCGTACTGGTTTGATGGAACGTATTGTACTTGAGAATTCCTCATCATTCACAATGTTACCTTCATATGGGTGCTCCTCTGAGATTTCACTGCATACGTTTGATTTTGTTTCATTTGAGTTGATAACCACTATAAAATTAAGGCAATAGATATTGAGCACAGATGAGTGCCAAATTCTAAGAAAGGAATTATATCCTGAATTCAGCCATGAACACCCAAAATGAGGGGGTTATAGGGAAAAATGTAGTAAATGGTCTCAACAAAAGTAGCACTAGGTTTTTTGTGTTTGTTTGCTCTTGAGACTTCTATTATTTTTGAGTCTTGATATGTAAGCTGAATATCTGCAGAACTGTTCACTAAAAGAATGTTTGACCTGCTGCTTGCTGCATATTCGACAATAAGCCTACAAGATGCAGCTCTCTTCCTAGGAATGAATGAGGATGATGCTTCAAAATGTATCTTTTACTTTATCTTTTAACATAACTCTTCTTGCTATAGTCCATTTTTTATGCATAGATATGGATATGAGAATGTGCTATTTAGTCAATAAGTGGGTTATATGTCTAGTTAGCTGTTGAATCTTTAACTAAAGAACAGACCATATAAAATTTCCTGGGTTCGAGATTGATTTTGATGTGGCTACCAATTATTACATTCTAGTTCTTAGTTTTTGTTATTATGGATGTTATGGATGAAACAGTTTGGTTACTGAGTTTGAATGAGGTAACTTCAGATGTTCCCCTAATACATGTTGAATTTCATACTCTTTCATTCCACAGAAGCAAAAACTTGCGTATTTAATTTGTTTGTTGAGGAACCTGATTTGTTTCTAAAATTTGAACACAAATAATTTGATTTCTGTATTTTAGAGATGATGCTATTTAATTTTGTGATACAGTGACTCTAGTTTAGCATATAACAATATAATCTTCAACAACAGCAACTACTACTAACCGCTAGTTTCTTCATATGGATTTGCCTAATTTAACAATATAAAGTTTCTGTACAAATAGCTTCGCATGTCAAACATCAATGAAAAAGTATAGATGTTTTGTTTGTCATAAATTTTATTTATTTACTTTTATGATCCTGGTATTGATTGTCAACTTCCCGATTAGCAATTTTAACTTGACTGTAAGCCAGTGGATTTAAGAGCATGCAACCATTCCTTGTTGAGACTTAAGAGAACTGATTGTTGTGATGGTTGTAATTATGCTTCTCTGCAGATGTGGTGCAACATGGTTGGATTGTGGATACCGATGCTCGGATGTTGACAGTGAAGAAGCAGGAAATCGCAGTCGAGCAGAAAATAGACTCAAGTAAATTGCAGCGCCTGACAGAATATGTGTTCCACCTTGAACACTGATTTGCAGAGTCTAGTTTATACAGCATCTCACATGATGTTATGCGGAAAGAATGAGGTTTTATTGAGTTGTGTTTTGCAAAGAGCGAGAGAGTTGTTGTTAATGTCTTTTAACTGAACTTCCAAAAAGATGGAATATTATTAAAAGCAAAGTAGCTTGTTTTTATGCTGATGCTAGGGTTGACATAGGCAAGATCAAGTACCACCAGAATGTTGGTCATTATGCCTGATAGTTTGTGTGTTAGGGAAAGCTTTTAATTTCGGGTCCCTCGTGGATCCCACACTTTAATTGCCTCTGTTCTGCACTTGGAGAGTTTGAGCTTACGACCCTCTGCAAAAGGGTTCGTTTGTGTACTTAACTATTGAACTAATGTTCGATTTCTTTTTTAAGTCTTATTTCTTCCTGACAAAGAAAGGAAAAGATAAATTCCTACGGGAGACGGAAGGAAAGAGGGGCTGGCTGTTCATAGGAAACTTCGAGTTAGCTAGTATTTTGTTTGACCCGCTCGTGAAGTCATTATATTGATGGTGATAGGGTGCCTGAGTATCTCATGAAGGAGTTTAAAATAGCTATTCATTAAAGCCTAATATATATTCTTCTTTTAAATTGTTTGATAAATGTCATTCAATAATAGGAATAGTTAATGTTTGATTTTATAAAATATCATATTTGGTTTGTGTTTGTTGATGAAATTTGATTATTTACGTTCATATTTAAATGTTCGAAACCCGGAAATTTAAATCCTTTCAATCATTTAATTATTCTCTTCGTTTTCATTCTTGTGCTCCAAACGCATGGAAAGAGTAACAAAATAATGCGAGATTTACCATACGTTTATGTGAGACAATATTTATTGTAATTTAATATGTAACTCTAAGAAAAAAAGACTTAATAGAGAATATCTTTTCATGGATACTCAAGAAGTATATTTTCGCAGTTGTTTTTTACTTTTATTTTCAGTTATCAGCTTATAGTTGCGAAGAATAATGGATAATAATCAACAAAGCTTCCCAAGAAAATCATGGTGTGAATCTTCTAATTAATTAGATAATAATCATTATTCTTCTTTCAGTAGAGAATAATTATTGATTGATCTGACTTAGTTACTTAAGAGTTTATCGTCAATATAAAATTAGAGGCGTAACTTTTCCCCGATCCTCTCGTATTAGGGAAAGGTTGTTTTTGCCTTCCATGATCCGTCAAAAATGCAGATTCAGTTCAAGTAGACGTGCATGAGCTAGTCGGATAGGATGCATCATGCATGCGTTGGTTTTGAAGTCTTTTATTTCTTTTTATTTTTTATTTACGAATGTAGCTTTGGAAGTCAAATGTATAATACGTACGGAAATTTCATTTCACATTGAATATTGGGGCGGAACCATATGTGAGCCCTCACCAAGCTCACGGGCTGCCGCTTGTAAATAGTACCCGCCATTTATATCGAGATGAAACAGCCCTCATCACCACTAGCGGCTTAGACCCCAACAGCGTTAATGCAGTCTTCTTCTCCCTTTCTCCGCCCTAGTGCAGTAGACATTTCCCCTTCCGATTGACGATTCGGCAATTCCAGTGCAGGCCTTTCACAATAGTGAATTGTCTTGCGTTTCTTTTCTTTCCTTTTTTTTTTTTTAAATTTAATGCGCCCAGGCCCTTGTATCAGTTAGTAAAATGCTAGTGCCATTTAGAAGGCGCTAGCATTTTATTTACTCATATAATAAAAATAATAATTTATGTAATATTACAATCGCCGGTCGAGAGGCCCTAATTTGTAATTTCAAACTCAGACTCTTCATTCTTTCACCCTCTTGCCGACGCAGCTAAAGAATTCCAATATCCAGCTGAATAATTTTATTTTATATTTTACACAATCCCCTACTAATATAATTTTCTGATTTCGCCACTGTAAATATAATAATAGAATAGAATATACTTTTTGATGAAGATCGAAAGACAATAACACCCTGCGCAACCGTTAAGATTCTTATAAAGTCTACATTCAGAAAATAAGAAGAAACTAAGGGCATAAAAAGTGATAAAATGTCTATTTTTAATAGTTAAAACATTTTATAAATAAAAGAAAATACATTCAAAAAATTATGATAAAATATAATAGCAATTCATTTTCATTAGAAAAGTCTTGTTCTTTTGAAATAGTGAAAATGCATATTTGTTCCATAGAATAGTCATGTTTTTTTTTGTTATTTTACTTTACATATATAACACATCTATTTCGCAACTAACCCACGATTAAAAAGTAAATATATAAATTTTAAAAATAATAAAACATTACTTTGATAGTGTATGTATGAACACTTATACAAAATTGTATATTTTTTAAAACAATAATCCTTCAAAAAATGAAACACAATGAAGTGTATATGTTTTAAAAAGGCAAATTAAAATATGGCATTATAATCTTTTCTCATTAAAGAGTTTGAACCCTTACCAGCTCGAATCGATCTATTAATTTTGAGTAATGATAGTTTTAGCAACAAATCATAATAACTTTTTAATAGTAATTCATGTGGCATGCATTCATTGATTATATTTTTATTAATATCAAATAATTGGCCAATAAATGTATGCCACATGAGTTACTATAAAAAAATTATCATAATTTATTGTTTAATATATCATTACTCATTAATTTTATATCAATTTTGTGTCACGTAAAATTACGCGTACTTTAATAACAAAAACACAAATGATAAACATTATGTTTTAACCTAGCTAGCGGTACATGATTAGCAATTTAGCACATAATCAATGATATAAAAATGAAAACTCCTGGGGGTAAATAACATAAAAGAAATTAAGAAAAAGTAATATATATATATATATATATATAAATATTTAGGTGTGGATGATTTTTGTTTTAAATTAAATTAAAGACCATAGCCATACAAATAAGGAGATAACAAACAACGATTTATGTATATACAGAAGCTATCTAGCACGTGCATGGACGAATTCATAATTTTCGTGATTCAGAATTTCAAAATACTACTAAATATAAAAGAAAATTCTAGAAGCCACCGGAGAAATCCGTCTCCGGCCGCCACCGGAATTCCAACAACGTCACATACAATAATAATATTAACGGTGGAACTATTCAACATTCATCAAGAATTAAGCTCTCCACCATGAAAGAACACTCTCTAAACAACTTCTAATTAACGATGAAAACCCAAAAACGCAATCAAACTGAAATGGGGTTTTCCCCTAAAAAAAAAAACCCAGCTCCGATTAACTTGTTCCATATTACTCAGAACATCAAAATTAACGGAAAAATAAACCTAGATCTTCTGCTAATTTATGAATCTAGACGCAGAGCATATCTATATATATACGTACATAGGAAATTAGGGGAAATCGATGTTCATCGTCACCGGATTATTCTAGCTTTCTTGTTCTTACCGGCTGCTTCTTGTTGTTGTTGTTGTTGTTTCCTGATCAAGGGGCTGGTCTTAGTATAGATGTCGAGAAGGGATCGGAACTTCTTATTCCTCCGTGGGCAACCTTCGCCGTCCTCAATCATCGCGTCTCCCGCGGTGGCGGAAGAAGATATTTCGTGATGATCAGCCGCGGTGGTTCCCACGCTTTCTTCTTCTTCTTCTAATTCTTTGACTTGATGATCATCAAACTCGAAGCTGCCGGCGCCATTGCTGCCGACGACGTCTAATTTGTGGTTAACGACGTCGCCCTTGTTGTAGTAGTTATCGGTGCTGGTGGTGGAGGAGGAATCGCCGCTCAGCTGAATTAACTGCAAGGCGGCGTCCACTTCGGGTTCGGAAAGCCTGGAATTCATCTGGGTTTTCGCCCTCTTCCTAAGGGATTTGAATTTCGTCATCGAACTTGAACAGAAAATTAATCCAAGAAAAATAAAAAGAGGAGAAGGAGAAAAAGGGACGTATTTGAGACTGAGGGGACACGAAAGCCTCATGTGTGTGTGTGTATGTGTATATATATATATATATATATATATATATATATATATATATATTATATGTTTAATTTCAAAATACCTTAGGGTTAAGTAAAAATAAAATAGATATACCTTTCCGAGTCTTTTTTTGGCATCTGGCTAAAATAGATCACGTATATTCATTACTTTATATTATTTATCGTATGCTATAATAGCGTACTATATACCTAAATTTATATTTTAAAAAATGCCTGTGAATGACAACGTACACACGTTAATTTTGTGGCGTATGATAAATATTAGTAATGAGTACGAGTGATTTCAAGTCCCTCGACCCCACTAGATAATAAATAAATAAATATAATTTTGATATTATAATTAAAGCATAAGATATAATTTAATTATATATGTATAGTTTTAAAGTTATTGTATTAATTCATAAGTAATAAAGTTTATGTAGAAAATTATATGTTATACAAATGAATGTCACGTTACTTTTATGATTATTGTGTGAACTTACCAAGTCAATTTTGGTTATCATGATTACGCATTCTGTATCCAATATTTGACATTGAATTTGGTCAATTTTTTTTCTTATAAAATATGTTCAAAAGATGAGTTTTAGGCCACAATTTTTGTACACGATAATATCACACGGACCAAACATGATATATCCAAGTTAAATTGAAATATTTTTACGGATATGTAAGTTAAATAGATTGACACAAATAATGAAATGAAGAGCTAAGGTGGGGGATATGTAAGTTAATTCACCAGCTTGAATTGAACTCGCAAATCTTTACATGAATACTTTATGATATGACACTAACCAAATATGATATAAATGAGTTAGATCGAGTTGAACTTTAACGAACTGTTAAAATAATTGACGTAAACAACACCAATAATTATACTAATAAAATTATAATTGAACACGTTAGAAATTCCAACCCCCTATTTAGAACATTTATTTAATCAATATATACTTGCGCGCGCGCGCGCGCGTTTCTGGAAAAATTTCCAATTCATATGCGGGAATTTCAAATTTCAGGGAAAAATAACTAAGAAAAAGAAAATTTCAAAATATATTTCAAAATCACACAAGTGGAGTATCGAGAATGATGAAAATATCTAATTTGATAAATAGAATATTCATTTAAAAGCGTGGGGCCATTGTTTTTAACTAATATTTTTTTGTTTCTTTCTCCTTCATAAATTGACAACTTCATTTATGTCAAACTTTTTTTAAAATCTATTCTCTATAGTGAAGTACTATATATTTAGGTCTAAAGTTGAATTAACGTATTCTACGTCTCATAATAAATAATAAAACATATTTTGTTAAAAAATTATTTAGTCATTTAATAATAATTGTCTTCGCAATGGTTAAAACTATACTATTTGTAGTGTATTTAAAACCAATATCAAATGATGGGTTCAGATTATTTGTGCTACTCTAATCTAGGCGTGTAATTTTTGTGCCATGCAAATATATAAAGTTAGGAGAGCAACAAATTGGGGTTAAATTTTTTTTAATTTCTGCCTAACTCATGACATGCACTTGCACATCTGAAATAACACAGGTGGTCGGGTGCCATCAAATGACTGATGTAACGAGATACTCCGGTGCCATCAAATGTCAGATGTAACGAGACTCTAATATTACCCTAGAATAATACATTAATTAGCCCCGTCTTAGGTCAAAATCAAGGGTTAGTGTTGTTTGAAAGTCTGCCCACTCCGTTTTCGCGGATATGTGCTTTTTTTTTCTTTCTTTCTTTGCAGTACTTCTTGCGTCTAAGAAAACGTTAATTAATAGGACCTTTACATTTTTCCTTGTTATAAAAGTTTATTAATTAATGCTATTAAATGTGTGTATATATATATATACACTAATTTAAATAAAGAAATATCAATGAAATTATCTGATTCTATTTCATTGTTTTTTTTTCGAAAAATTAAAAAGTTACAAGTAATTTTATGATATATGAGAAACAAGAGATGAATAATAAATTTTGAAACTCTAAATATATTTTACATGAAAACTTTTGAATGAATATATTTAAGGGAAAACGGTTGCATGCGCCATAAAACCACAGTATTTTTTTATAGAGGGAAACGGAATCTCGCTAATAGCATTGAAAATCATTCAACAACAATTGAGATACCAAAAAGAAGTAGCGGGGTCGTGGACCCCCACATAGCAAATACACAATTTGAATAGCAATGTTTGGTAAATACATGTGTAATCGTGTTCTGCACACGCAAAAAATAAAGCAATTTGATTATTGAAACAAAAATATATATATTTCTCTTAACAGAAAATATGCAGCGTAAGTTGTGTAACCCATTAAATGCGTAAATCTTTATGCCAAAAACCTCGGAATGAACAAGGAGTAGAAGAAGATCGTCATAGCTTTTATATATATATATATATAATTAAAGACCGCGGATGAACCTTTGAGACTTAACTTACTCCCTCAGGTTTCCTTCTCCTACAATCCAGATAACTAATGAATACTTTACACATACGCGCGTTGTCATTAAAACTTCGGGCAAAAATTTGTATTTGACGCGTCTGACGGGGTTAGCAACGCGCATATTAAGTTTAATTTCTTAATATCATAGGTTATGTTATGAAAATACCTCTATTTAGCCTAGTTATAATGTTTTTATCATCTAGTATATCGGCATATCTTGGTTATAATTTTTTTTTCCAGGCGTATCGTGCTTACATGTTAAGTTTAGGTTAATATGATAAAAGGCGTATTGATTTTAGCAGATGAAATATTAGGTATCAACGTACTTTAGCTCGTGATGTAGAATGTATTGAGTGTAGCTTTTGGCTTATCAAATTTAGGTTCTGATGTCTAGTGATTATATTAATACAAAAGTGTTCAAAAAACATGAGCATCGAATTTAACTACTAAAACGTCGTGGTTTTAGATCGTTTGACGGTTGGATAAGAAACTCGCTTATAGATAACACTACTTTTCTATTTTCTCCTAAACCCTATAAATCACATTCAACCTCCTAAATATTCTTCCCCACATAAACACAATGTAATTTCATTATTTCCATGTAAAAGTTCAATAATTTATTTGGAGTATTAGATTACAGCCATGATTATTGACTCAACGGAAATTAGATTCATCATTCCATGCATATGTTTCGAAACAAAAGCTGTTCTGTGCAATGATGACTTATTTAGAATTTTACAAATGTATACTTATTTTAAAACAGTTCTCTATTTTTATTTCATTAGAATAGTTTGTTTCTTAAAATTTATTTTTGTTTTAACGAAAACGTTAAAAAGAACCGTAATCTAAACGGTCTCCCAAAAAAAATAAAAATTGAATAAGACATAAACGACCACAGCACCACCAATTGTGTGCATCCACGTACGGAGATAAGAGTCGCCGTGAAATATAAGCAAATCTTATACGTACAATATGTATACGTATCTACCCTTAACTCTCTAAAGCTTGAGCTTCAAGGGGAGAACAAAAATGGCTGCAAAAATCACTCAAAAAAAGAAGGAAACAAAAAAAAAAAAACAAAAGTTGCAATCCCATAGATTAAAAAAGCTCTCGCATAAGTTAATATTATATGTATACATATATATTTACAATGAGATGAGAAAAAAGGGAGAGAAATTTAGAAAACTGGGGATTTATTTCTAAACTATGATACAAATTACACATCATATAACTGATCAAAAACTGGTGATTCGTTGATCTTGAAATTCATGAACTGTTCTTGATTTCTTGGTGATGGCGTAAAGCTCCGTGACGGATCGGAACCTCCTCTTTTTCCTCAACGGGTAGACTTCAATTTCTCCGCAACCGTCCACCGCAGCGAAAACCGCCTCCTCGTCGGAGCCTCCTCCGCAGGAAGAGGACGACAGTCGATCACGATCCGTATGCCGATGATTATCACCACGACCGCACATCGCCGCCGCCGTCGGAGCACCAGTCGTACTAGTAGTACTATCTCCGACGCTTTCTTCGATGGAGCTAGTGTGAGCTGGAGAAAGAGAAGAATCTGCGCTGAGCTGAATCAAGATGTAAGCGGCGTCTAAATCCGGCTGGTCAGTAGTACTAATCCAGTTTTTCATCATCATCTTCATCGTCGCCATCGCCGCCGTCGTCGTCGTCATCACGTCGTCGTTTTCAGCTTCGAATTCTTCCTCCATGGTCATGAATTTGTATGGATTCGAGAGGATCAACAGTGGTTGGGATATTTCTGCTAGGGTTTAAATAGGGAAAAAAATAAAATGAAATTGAGGTTGAGCTTCACCGCCTTGGACGAGGAGCACAAGCAACGAGAACCGACCTTCTCCTGGAAAGTTAATTAAATAATAAATAACCCATCTATTCCTCCGTAAATAGGTGGGCCCCACCTTGCCACGATTTAGTTTTATGGTAACCCCCCTTAGTGATATTTATCGAAATTACGAAACGATCCCTGAGTATGATAAAATTATTGAATTACATGTTGGTTAATTGGATGGAAAGTTATTTCGTTTATTTTATCAACTTTAGGAGCATAGTTTGCATGGTTGAATGTATAGTAATCAATATGATCGGATAATAAAATCGTAATGTTCTATTCAAATTATGCATGTATCAAATTACTGATAATTTATTAAACACAACTCCTATTCAAGTCATTTAAGAAACAAAAAGAAAAAAGATAGAGTATGCTTACGAGATTTATATGGTAATTTGATTAAACTTTAGAAGGTTTTGATAGTTACTGACTTTTGTTGTTGTTGTTGTCATTTCTTATTTTTAAATGGTCAATGTGTGGTGGTTTGATTGGTTTAAATTTACCTTTATAATTTATTTAAAATATGAACTTGTTTGATAATTTGGACAAATCTCAATAAATATCGAAAGTTTATATTTATTTAAGTTGCCGAAAACTTGTTGCAATTGGATAAATTTACTAATGAATTCTTTAGAGTTGAACGTCAAGTCACTAAAATACATTACGTGACACGTTAAAAAGAAAAAAAAACATAAATTACTTGAAAAAGAGATCAAGCAAAATTAAATTTAATAAATCATCAAAAGCCCCTAAAGTCTACTCATATTACGAATTGAACTTTGGAAGTTGATTGATCAATTATGTAATATTAATAATAAAAATGTAACTAATGGATGAATTTCACATGGTGTGCGATAGACAAATTGCTAAAATTTGTTTCTAAATGGTCAATTTAGTACTTTGGTTTTATAATTTGAGTAAATTACCTTAAGGATATTTTAGTAATTTAATAGAGTACTACTTTAATAATAGGGAAATTCGGATTTCAAAATATTCCTTCCACGACTCAATATACCAGAATTTTCTAAGAAAACAAGGCGGTCCGATTTATTAATTTAATAATTTGTGTTGCTCCGTTCACCATGTGTAATTTTCCCCAATCCAATCCAATCTTCTTTTTCTTTTCTTTTTTTATTATAATTTTTTTTCTTTTACCCTTTTGCTTTTCTCTGTTTTGTCCGTTTCTATTTGTTTGTTTTTCTCACTTTCTTAGTAAGAATAAAAGACAAAGATGATCCTTTCTTTTTATTATTTATTTTTATTCATGATTAAAAAATAAAAATGTCTGCGACTCATCCCTAACTCTAATGGTAAAAAATTTTGGTGTATATCGTTAACTCTAGAAGTTAGGAGTTCGAATTACACATCTGACAAAAATAACAAATTTTCGATAGTTGGGGTATTTTGTCCCCCTCTACGACGTGCCCAAAATGCGTAATGTGCAAGTATCATGCCTTCGACATGATATTAAAGGTCCCCAATAATGATATCAAGTTATCATAACAAATGTTAATTTATTACTATACGACTTCAACACTTCCACGCACAAATAGTCCTATATCAAGAACAGGCCCAATCTTGTTGGCATTTGTTACGGATTTTACTAAAAATCACAATAGATTAATCATGTGAATTTAGTATATATATAAATAATTAAAAAAGAAAAAAAAGACATAAGTGAAAATATAGATTTGGTATTATAAAATCGTAGAATCCCAAAATCATAAATCATGTTCTCTATCTTCATTTTTTTTTTACCATGTCTCTCAACTTAAATAGTAATGTATACAAGTTAACAATATGAATCATATATTACGATCGTGTACATGCCAGAAAATACATTTAAAATCAAAATTTTACCAAATTGACCCAAATGGAAAAGCTTATAAGTTAAATAAGTCCAACTCTAATACGAAACTTTTTTATTATTATTATTATTTTTTTCTAAAAATAAGTTCGTTCTCATTAATACTAGTTAATTTAATGATTACATAATTTGGCTCCCTTAAATGTGCTTTATGCACAAAAGATCTATCTACTTTTCTCATAGAAATTCCTAGTAATACGCTACTATATCACCTAATACGATATCAATTCGCTATATATGTATATCTTTGTACACTCACGTGGAACTAAGGTTTAGAACAAACCTTGAACCCTAAATTATTTGACGTCATATGAAAGGATACACGAAGTACACAGATACAAAGGATCTAATATGGTCTAATATGCTCCAATTAAACATTTAGGACAAAAACATTAAATATCTGACAATTATTTCTTTTAAAGGAATATTAACCACCTATTAAGAATTAAGTAGCACTAGAACATTTTTATTTGTCAAAAATGTCAAAATCCAGTCTAGATCAGCTTTACCATAAGGTTCAAGAGATCTATCTCATCTTGTCCATTGATCAAGTGGTTAAGACTCAGAGGTCATCAAATCCAACGGCTGGTAACATTCCATTGACATCTACATGTTATAAATTGCTCTACAGATTCCAGTGTGGGAGTCCTAAACTATACATTATTTTTTGGCACTTCTTTACTTTTAGAAGCACTCAATTTTACCACATCTCTTCATCCTCTTGGTCCTGAAACACTATATGCATTTTTGTGTCCTTTGCCTTAGACCATGAATTGGTAAGCAAACCTGAGAGTTGCTACTCCGCCGGAGATATCAATATGACCAGAAAATCGCCATATGCCATCTCCATCCATCCAAAGCATTCATCAGCAGGAAACATCTATTTTGGTATCTGCATGAATAATGAATTCGGCTGAGATGATTGAACGCTACAGGGAAGAGGACTCGAAATCGGTTACCCCCCTCCATAAACAGGAATTCATTAACAGCAATGAACCATCAGAAAGACAAATGGAAAAACGCAATACTAACCTCCAAAACGGCATCGGCTGAAAATATTTCACACGGCTCCCTGCCCTAGAGATTAGCTGCGTATGGAAGCTGATGCCATCCTTCTCAATCAGCATGCTCATCCTGTCATCCATATCCTTTCTATTCTTGCAATTTGATGACTGAAAAAGGAATAAATAACAGCTTCTTTATCCACCAACAAATATTAATAAACTTGTGAGGATTGAGGACAACCAAATAATGCATCTATTCTGGTTCTTTGATAACTAGTCAAGTAACAGAATCGGGAGGAGGAAAAAAAGGAAAACAAAGAAGAAAATCTCTGCTTGACAACCAACTTCACACAAATTGATAAAAACTAAAATATGAGATAAGAACGTTTACATGACATAACTTTTCCAGCCCCAACAAAGTAAATCCCCAACTCTGGAATAATTTGCCCATCTTTCAGTTTCTTCAAATTGCAAAATTACTACTATACAGACATACAGGCACAGAAATAGGTCATATCCAGTGACCTTAGGAAGCTGCACATGTTGGGATGTTTAGACTAACCAGACTTTCAATAATTTGCCTAACTGTCAACTTATTTCAAGCCAAATGCTACAATTTATGGTTACCAAGTCTGGAAGGTCAGCTGCAGAGAAACTTGATCCAATACGAATCTGACCAATCTCCACACTTTTATGACTATTCAGATAACTGCATCAGAAAGTAATTATACAACTGAAAGTATACGGGAAATGCATCACATTGCTCAAATAACCCAAACTGATGATGTCCGAAAGGTATTTGCACAATCAGTCAGTTTAAGTAAATAAAGTCATAGATAAAAGAACTAACTAATATGGGGTCGGCCACATGGATAATATCTTGTTATCATGTACAGTTGAGACACATTTAAATAAATGTGATAAATGAGAGGGGAATAAAAAGGTAGGAGGAGGAGAATGCTTCAGAAACATCAAAACCTTGCATGTCATTTGTAGATTTGTAGAAACATATTACTGTAGCTTCCACCGTAGCAATATAAGCTACTAATGTAATTCATTCATTAACAATTAGCAGCTATTCTATAACATCTATCTTCACCAAATAAATATTCACCAAAATCCTATTAATGGTTGGACACGAAAACAGAAGTTTCAAATTATCATCAAGAACTTCTGCTGAAGTAATGGTAACGAATTTATCTCATTTTAACCAATTGAATAACAAAAATTGCAATGGGATATACAGAGACTACTTAAAATGAACAACATTAAAGAAGAATTATCTCAATAAATTGAAACATTTCAAAGATATTCGGCAGCACAGCACATAGTAAGCACATATGACTAGGACGTGAGAGGTTTATTGGAAATCGATATTGTTGATAGTCCTTCAAATTATACGTTAATAGCGTATGAATACCACGATCTGTGAGGAATTATTAACAGATATTCAGAGAAAATGTCAAGATAGAAGTTGCTTACACTGCTTGTATAAAACTAAGAATGTGGACCCATTTTTCTCAAGATTGAAGAATGATGCAGAATGGACTGTAGGCAACTAAACCGTCCAAAGTGAAAGGCGGGCAAAGCTTAACCAATTTCAATCAGACAGCCACTGAAATATTAATCTTGTCCTTGACAGGCTCAGGACTCTTACAAGATGACAAGCCTGATCGCATTCCTTCCGAGGCAGCTCTCTTTATCCTGTAAGCTTCATTTGGCATCCCAGCCTTCAGAAGACAAGTTATTAAAGAGTTTGTAGCAATTTCATCAGGAACACAGCCAACAACCGACATCTTGTTAAAGATGTTGATTGCCTCATACATTCTCCCTTTCATACAATGCCCTATAATGAGAATTGTAAAAGTATGTTTATCCAGATTGCATTTTTTTGCCTCCATTTCTGCGACAATAGCATTAGCTTCATCAACATTCCCTGCCTTACAAAAACGATCAATCACAGGGTTGTAGATAAATGCTTTTGGTACAATATCATCTCTCCACAGTAACTGCCTCAATAGATCACGAGCCTCATTTAGTCTATTCCCCTTGCATAACGCACCAATAACAATAGAGAAAGTATGAGCATTGGGAAACAGCTTTCTTGAAACCATTTCATCCCATAGCTTCAAACCTTGGTCCAACTCGCCAATCTGACAATGTCCACCAATGAGAGACGTAAAAGTAATCACATCAGGATGACAATTAAAATAAGCCATGCGATCAAACATCTTCCATGCCGAATTCATGTCTCCGGACTTGCCAAGTCCATCAATAAGAATATTCAAAGTTCTTAAGTTTGGTCTGATTCCATAATAAATCATCTCATCCAAGAAAGCATCTGCCTCCTCCATCTTTTCCAACTTGCACAAGCCAGATATAATCGTCGTGTAGGTTACAACATCGGGTGCAATCCCGACTTGTGACTGTAGTTCTCTCAACAACTCTATGGCTCTGTCCACATCACCAGCCATGCACAACCCACTGATAAGAGAATTATATGATATCCTATCGGGCAAACATCGAAAGCTTCCCATATCTTTAAAAAATCCAAAGGCCTCACTAACCTTGCCTGACCGGCACAATCCTTTAATAACAATATTAAAGCTACAAGTATCAGGACGAAAGCCCCTTGACCTCAAAATGTGATCTTGGAAAAAATTAACTGCATCATCTACTCTATTTTGATTCACTAACATGCTCAACAAAGTATTATGTACAACAGAACTAATGATCATCTCTTTTTCACTGCTTAACTGAGCCTGAGAAACCAAAATTTCTTTGGCCAACCTAAACTTGCCAGCATTTGCAAAACAAGATACTAAAAATTCTAGAACAGGTCTATCCGGTAAAATTCTATCACTGTTCATACACTCTACTAACAGTTTAGCCAAATCAAGAAGACCCATTTGACAAAGAGACCTCAAAAGCAAATTAAAAGCCGAAACTGAATGAATGAGGCTCAAATTGAGCCGTGTGAACTGCAAAAATTCAAATGCCAATCTGGGGTTGCTAAAATTATAACTCAAGTGCTGAATGACAAAGAAAGCAATCGTGGGATTCAAATGCCTCCGAAAATAATCCGAGCTAAAAAGGGTCAAATCTTCAGACTCACGAACAGATAGAGTGCATACAACTTTGATGAACCAAACGGTCTCAGCTCTGTGGAGTGATTCTACGGGCGCGGAACCGTGAAGGCAACGGGCAATGCATTTCGAGGCAATCTTATTGGATGCCCTTGGGATCCAAAAGGGCATTATTTCCAAAATCACTGGAAATGGGCTATTGTGACTCGATATTCTTTATTTTTTTTACAGGAAAATCCAGATTTCCTTACGCCATTCTTTTCTATTCCATAGGGGAAGAAGGGTTTATGGGTTTAGGGATAAGGAAATCGGAGAAGAACGGAGAGATGCGGGGAGTTACAAAGGGAGAATGAGCAGTGATGTTAGGGTTGTGGGCGGCGAGTCGTCCGGCGGCAATGTGCTCATCTCGGCTTTGGCGCATACGAGGAACTCGGACTCTAAACCTGGGATTTCATTGACATTTGTGAGCTTTGGCAACACGAAGCGATGTCGTTTTGTTAATTTTTTTAATTGCAAAAACTATCACAAACTTTGTGTAAATTACTCCATGAACTTTTTATTTCTGCAATCAAAAAGTTGGTTATTAGGGTTTTTTTTTATAGATACAAATGAATGTTTATCTTGATTTCAAAAAATTGTTGTAAAAGGACAAAATTAATATGCAAATTGGATGGTTTTGTTACAAAAATAAATGGGTAATTTTGTCTTTTTATTAATTATCTTTTTTAATCTAAATCAACATTTATTTATATTGCCATGAATTATAGTTTAGAAGGTTAATTATAAAAATCAAAAGTTCATGAACAATTTGTAGTTGAATCAAAGTTTGGGATAATTTTTTGTGAATATATGTTAACACCAATCTATGTTTGTTGCTATATTATTTTTATCTAATTTGTGGGTAAATATGCACAAGTACTCTGAGCATAGAACGATAGTAAAATGAGTTTATTAAACACAAAAATCGATTAATCACATTTGAAAAAATGACAATAGAATTGAGATAGGCAAATAATGGTCTCAAAGTTGAGCAAAAAACCTCACAAATAGGCCATTAGTAGCTATTTTCATTAGTTGGTGACAAAAAATAAACCAAAAAAAATTTAGTGGGCAAAAATGGGTATAAATAATAACTTAGTGGAATATGATATAAATTGCCTTTTAAAAGGTACTTTGTAAAACTTTGGGAAATTAATTATAGAAACCAAAATTAATTCTTATTATTGAAAATAGCTAAAAGTCTAAAACCCTCACGCTGCCTTGAATATAAGCTAAAACCTTTGCTCTTTTCACCCTCTTTCTTTGGGTGGTGGAGGGGAGCTGAGGAATGGCAGTGGACAAGAGCAAGCTCGAAGAAGAAGCTTGCGTTCTTCGCTTTTACAGTATTGTTCTTAGTTGGGATTACATTCGCCTTCTCAAAGAATCCCAAGTAATCAAAATCTCTTGTTTCCCAGTTATGTGGATTATGTGATTTTGTTGGCATTGCGGAATAATTTCGTTTGTTGTTTCGTGTTTCCCAGAAACAGAAGGGCGGCAAGAAATCGGGCGATGGGAGTAGTCTGAAATTGAACCCAGTGAAGAACACGTATAAGGATGTGGAAGACTACCTCGGTACGTTTGAGCCTCTTCTGTTTGAAGAGGTTAAAGCCCAGATTGTCCAAGGGAAAGACGAGGAAGAAGGTATTTTTTTAGTTTTACTGATGAAATTTCATATTCTGTTTTCATATTATATTTGTTAGTGATTCCCACTAGTAGTTATTTGGGTTGTTTCACGATGATTCCTGAGTTTTTCAATTGCTTCCGAGACATGATTTTTATCAAATTCCATGTGGGCATTGGGGATTAATGAACTTTGCTTGCTGCTATTTTATATGCATGAATATGCTCATTTTGCTACTTTATGTCCAAAATTTTGATTGTTCTTTTTTGGAATTCATTGGGTAGGAAAGAGAATAAAAAGTGTAATGATTGTTGGATTGTTTCTTAAAATAATGTGAGTGTAATTTTAGAAGGAATTTTAACTTTTAAATTTTGAATTTAAAGGAAATTGAAGTTTGAATTGTTTTTAGTGAAAAAGTGTGAATTTTCCTGGAAAGAAACTAGCTAAAACTGTGCTAATCTGCCTGCAATTTGCAGAAAATGATTGGATGCAAGGGATAACAGCAGAATGCAGTGAAGTCAATGGATTTTGGTTACCGACGGTCATATGTATGGATACTGAATCCATTTCACAGAACGATTTGTTACTGCTATCGAACAAAAAGGTGGTCGCTTTAAGTTTGTTACTACTAGAGTGTATGTGTTTTCATAAATTGTTATCTGGCTTCTAAAATAAACAGACCAAAAAGGGTGTCCAATCCGGTCTGAAACTATACCATATATTGCGGTTAAACCATTTTAGTTGAGATAAAGGTGCTCTTTGCTGATGTTTGATGTCTAATAAAGGTTCCATTTTATTTGTCCTGCAGTTTGGGGAGGGCAAGGGATTCCCAACTGCATATGCCTTTGCGCTGGTTGAGCACCGTCAACATGATAGGATGAGACTTAGGATGAATCTAAGTGGAGAAGTCAAAGGATTGAACACAGATGATGTTCAACCGTGCTCAAGGCTGCTTAAGATGCAAACTCTTGTCACAGAAGCTCAGACATATGTATTTATTATGAAGGTAACCTCCTGCTGCTTAACTATGTTGTTTGATTGGAGTGACTTTTATCTACCCTTGTTTAGACTTAACTTTTTCAAAAGGTAAAATGCTATACAGCTATAGCTGAACTTAGTACAAAAAGGCATCATTGGAATTATCAGTTCAAATTTTATGGTTCAATGGAAGGTCCTATCCTGGCTTACAAAGTGTGATGTTGTTTGGATGGTCTGTTTCAACGACAGAAAAATCGTTATACGCAATTCTGAAATTGTTCTTCACATACTGCTTTTTGTGTTTGATCAGTTAACGATTCACTATGCATATCAATGCAAGAGCTACTCCCCTCTTATTCTAGTTTCTTTGTTCTCTCATGATGTTATATGCAGATTAGCAGTTTGTCTACCATTGTACGTGAATATGTTGGTCTGAGGTCAATTAGCTCTTCTCCATTCAAAGATTTGATACTAACGGCAGCTGAAAACAATGATGCTGCAACAGATCGTGCCTGGAAAATATCTAGACATCTTAAGGAGTATATAGAGAGCAATCACAACATTTCACAAACCGAAGCCATAAATGTGAGTTTCTTTTGATTCATGTCATTTCCTTTTGTTGTTGTATTGGTGCATTTTATGTAAGCCTTGGTGGATGAGTTTTTTTTATTGGGATTCGAAAGGAATTGAATCAAATGGATTAGTTTTAGCCTTCCTTCTCGAAAAACTATGTCAGCCAGGATAGCAGGAGTTTCATCCACCTTTTATGTGCTAGCTGTTAGACTTTACTAATTGGATTCATTTAATGCTTCTTTATTCTTGATTATGTTTTGCATTTTTCTGCCTTTTTCAATGTTTATCTACTCATTATTGTCATTGTTTACTGCAGGCGGGGCTTTCACGTAGGAAATTTGTTCTCATACAGGTTTGATATAATCAACTGTGCTCCCAATTTTCGCAAATTTAGGCCACAAGTTCTTTTTATTTTCTCTTGTTCTGATGACTCTTGCTTTGTGGGATAATTTTGGTTTTGTTTTCTTGTGTATAAGAATGGTGATTGCTATCATAAAGTTGTGCCTCTAACCACTTCATTCTTCCCAGGGTCCACCGGGAACTGGAAAAACACAAACTATTCTTGGTGTTCTTAGTGCCATTCTACATGCTACTCCTGCTAGAGTACACTCTGATAGGTACGCTTACTTTTTGTTTCAACAAGTTTTTGACAGGCTTTAATTATAAAAAAAAAATGATTGCCAATGCTTGTCTAAAATGCTCTGTGTGAAGATAATAGTGAAATGACAAATTGTCTGCCATTGGGTAATTTTGCCCTCTCTATGTTTGCAGAGAAAAAAATTTGACTGGAGTTAAGCGTGGTCCGGAACTTACAGTTGATGCCAAGTATGCGTTTGTTGATTTTTTGTATACCTTACTTTGAGGGGTAATTGTTTCAGTGCACTACGAGATTGAAGTGTTTTATATTTCGCAGATACAATCACTGGGGAAAAGCTTCTCCATGGTTATCTGGTATCAATCCTAGAGAGGAGTTGATGCCTATAGATGGTGATGATGGCTTTTTCCCCACAACTGGCAATGAGTTGGTATGTTTCAGTTTTCTTCTCGTACTGTTAAAAAAATGAGATATGTTTTCTGACTTAACTGCTACGTAGAAACCGGAAATGGTTAACGCCAGTCGGAAGTATCGTGTTCGTGTTCTGGTATGTGCTCCATCAAATTCTGCCCTTGATGAGATTGTCTTACGACTTCTAAACACTGGTAGTCTACCTTCCTTATTCTCTTTCTTCTGGTAGTTTCACTCTGATATTTGATTACTTGGAGTTTAGATACAATATATTAGTGCTATATCAAGTTCAAGCTTCTTCGACCAGCTGGTTAGGCCTGTTCTTTATGTTGGGTTTGAAACAATGTTTGAAACTTGGTTGTGGAAAAATAATTTTATAATGTAAAAGTGTATTGAAAATATAAAAAGGTGTGGGTGAATAGTAAAAAGTTGTATTGGAAATGATGAAAACTGATTATAAAATTATTTTTCCAAAAAAGTTTCAAACCCAAAGAGAAGAACAGGCCCTAAGTCATGCTGTGCCTTCCCTGTTGCTTGACTCTTGTAGATTTCCCTGTAGCTTCTGCTTGCATTGAAATGAGACCTCTTCCGCAATTTGTAGTTAACAAATTTTAAAATTTAATAATGTGTCTTGACAGTACATGATGATAAGATATGATCCATATAGCCGAGCCCACATATTAGGGTAAAGGTTTAGTTGTTTGTTGTTGATGTTGTAAGCTGTGGAAAAGTTTTTCAATCTTTAACTTATGCATGCCATGGTTTCATAAGCAATTGCCGTTAAATTAAGCATCACTAGAAAGAAAGTAATACTAAATCAAAGAAATGGTTACCAAATAACATTCTTTTGGCAGTTTCTTTGCAGTGAGTCCATTCTGACACTGCAAAATACTCAGGCAAGGTCTGAGATACAGTAGCGTTGGTTTGTGTTGGGTTTTCCTGTGTATCTGGCAATCACTCGCCACAGAATCATCCTCTTTTTAAAGCATGTTGCTCATTGTTTTCTGAAAATCCTTCCAGTTTTGTGGTTGCTACGCGTCTAGACTAAAATCTTTATGCAACTCACCGGATCTGAGTGACCATAAAATTTTACTTCTTATGTGGACTGGTGGTACTTACTTTTTCACTTAAAAAATAGTCACCAGTGCAATATGGTTAATCTCCTCGGTGATCTCTTAATCTGACTAAATTAATCTTTGTTGCAGGCATTCGTGATGAAAATGACCGTGCCTATAGTCCCAAAATTGTGCGAATTGGAATTAAACCACATCATTCTGTCCAGGCAGTTTCCATGGATCACCTAGTGCGTGCCATTCAGCCATGACACCTGGTTAGTGTATTGAATTCAGTAATACATCATTATGGGTAACATGGCATAAACTATTGCACGTGCAGGTTGAACAGAAACTTGCTGGTATGGATTCTCAAACTGGTGACAAGCAGAAGCAAGGAGGGGCATTGAAGGATAGAGACAGTGTCCGTGCTTCTGTTGTGGATGAGGCAGTAATTGTATGTAATCTTGAGTCCTTAACTGATGCTTAACATACCTATGTTACATAGTAACTCTTTGACTTCTTTCAGGTGTTCTCTACCCTCAGTTTTAGTGGTTCTTCCGTTTTCACTAAATTAAATCGGGGCTTTGATGTTGTAATAGTTGATGAAGCCGCTCAAGCTGTAAGTCACACTATTTTCTGGCCTTCCACTTATATTTCACATTCTTATTTTCCACCTTTAATCCACATTACTAGTGACTTCTGATGTATTTGGTTGATTTGAGCATATATGAATGTGCTGGACTCCATTTCAATTCCCCTTTTATTTTTTTAATTATTGTTTGTGCCTTCGGCACAAAGTCCACTTGTATAAAAAGAACTTGGTGTGTGATTGTTGTGATTTTTCTTCTCCAATAGGTGGAACCAGCAACACTTGTTCCATTGGCGAGCGGATGCAAACAAGTATTTCTGGTATGCGTGTGTCTATATATATATATATATATATATATATATTTCTGGAATGATTTTAATCAGTATATGGTTATTCTAACCTTTCCTTTCGCAAGTGGAAATAATGAAATAAAGGAAAGCAGCACAAGGTAGTGTTGAGCAAGAGATCTGGTTGTTTTCTCGAAAATGGGACCCTTGAGTGAATTACTTTATTTGGCTGTAGAAGCAAAAGAGTAAGAATATATTGCTGATAGAACGATAACCAGACAGTGCTTGCATAAGATATATTTACAGAAAGAAACTGCAAACTAAAATATGTAATATGAATTTTTTTTCGTTTTCCTGGAGCTCACAAGAAAGAGATCTATCTCATCTCTTTTTCATAGGTTGGTGATCCTGTTCAGTTGCCAGCCACTGTAATCTCTCCAGTTGCTGAAAAGTTTGGGTATGCTTGTCGGGATGGTTTGAAGGATTAATGTTTGTGTGTTTTTGGTGGATACGCTGATACCGTGTATTTGATCCTTTTCTTGAAGGTATGGAATGAGTTTGTTTAAAAGATTGCAGAAAGCTGGGTATCCTGTCCAGATGCTGAAGACTCAATATCGCATGCATCCCGAGGTCTGTTGAAACTTTCTACAACTTGATGCTTAATTTCACCTTAGAACTTATTTGTAGCTAATCTTACGGTAACTGTTGTAAATAGTTTGTTATTTTCCTCTCATCCTTTGCAGATAAGGAGCTTTCCTTCAAAAGAATTCTATGATGAAGCGCTGGAGGACGGACCTGATGTTGTAGACCAAACAAAACGGTCGTGGCATGAATATCGCTGCTTTGGACCTTTTAGCTTTTTTGATATTCACGATGGCCAGGAGTCCCAGCCTTCAGGGAGTGGCTCTTGGGTTAATTGTGATGAAGTTGATTTTGTTTTGGCAATGTACCATAAACTGGTGACTAGATACCCCGAGCTCAAGTCAAGTGCCAGACTTGCAATCATATCTCCATACAGACAGCAAGTCAAACTCTTCCGGGATAAGTTCCGTGAGACTTTTGGCACGGAATCAGAAAAGCTTGTAGATATTAACACAGTTGATGGGTTCCAGGTAGAGATTTGATCAATGCTATATTCTGTATGGTTTTTGAGGAGCTTTTATGCTTTACCAAGTAATCACACCTCAGATTTATATGGCCTAACCCTAACCTTTTAGGGTCGAGAGAAAGATCTCGCGATATTTTCCTGTGTCCGGGCAAGTAAAGACGGAGGCATTGGATTTGTGTCTGATTTTCGGAGAATGAATGTTGGAATCACACGGGCAAGGTCATCGGTTCTGGTATGTCTCCATGCAAGCAAATCTGACGGTTCCCCGAACCATAATCTTTGAATGTTTCTAACACTCTCTTTTCTGCAAAATGTTTTTAAATTTTCACTCTTTTACTAGGTTGTTGGTTCAGCATCAACGCTGAAAAGAGATAATCATTGGCAGAACTTGGTAGAAAGTGCGGAGAACAGAAATATGCTTTTCAAGGTAATCAACTGCTTGTAAAAGAAAAAGAGTTATGGAGGCTTGGCCATTCTTATGGATATGCATAACTTATGATTAGTTTTCCCCTTTAGGTTTCCAAACCCTACGCTGAGTTCTTCAGCGACACCAATCTCAAAACATACAAAGTGAAGGAACCAGAGCCAGAGGGGTTCAAGGCACCCCCGGAAGCTATGGAACTTAGTGCACCAGCCGTTGATGGCGCTCCTGATCTTGCCGAGCCAGTGCAAGCAGAAGACCAGGACTGGGGAGATGGAGATGGGGAGGGTTTCGAGGGGGGATTTGACGAGGATTAGTTCTAACAGTTCCCATCAAAGGACGGGAGCTCAGCTATAACTTAGATTTTCTAGACTAGCATTTGCAAGCCATCTGGCCAAAGTTTTGATTCTTAAAAACGTATGCATCACTAACAAATGTGAAGTACCGCTGAAACTAAGAAGATTCATAGAAGATGTGATGAACAACTGTCAATGAAAATTTAGTTAAGGGAAAATTCTTGCTTGAATCATTTGTTGCATTTCCATTCATCTACCTTTTGATACATTGCAGAAATTACACTCAAATTCAAGAATTCAAAACTCAAATTGGACTCTCAGAATTCATATATTCATACTATTTTATCAGTGCAAGAATTGGCCACAAAATGGAAAAGAATTTACCAATTGGACGTTCTGGTTTTTGGAAATTTTAGCTGCCGTCTATATGCATAAGCAGGTATGCCCTCCGGGATGCGTCCGTGGTGAAGCTCATCCAACAATGTGCATTCAAAGAAATCATCATCTAACGGCTCACATTTCTCCCATGGTTTTCCCATGATCCCCTCCATACCCTCATCCGTCGTGGTTTCGGGATTACGATCGGAAAACTCACTCTTCTGTTCATCCTCTTCTATCTGCGGCAGCTCGTTATCTTCCATCGAGCTAAATTCTGAGCCTGTCGTCGTATGATCACCCAGACTTTCGGTTGCCGAGGGTGGAAAAGCCGTGGGATCGTCATTTTCAGAGAATACCGGCGGCGATCCAGGTTCAGTACTGATGGGAGCGAAAACTGTGGAAGTTGGAGAGTCCAGCCATAAACCATATGCCGGGGAAACTTGTGGAGGAAGATGAGCTTCCGCCGGCGAATATGAAGGGGGAAATCCACTGCCCATCGGAGAATCAGGCTCCGCCGAAGAGAAATCTCGGTGACTCCTATCTATAGAACTCGGCGGATGGATGTGACCAGACAAATGCAACGGCGAGGGTTTAGCCTGACCGTCACTAACCACAGGCGAGTTAAAGCCGTGATCATCGAGCAGACTCGCCGCCGGCGAAGGAGATTGTGCTTCAGGATTCACAACATTTACAGAACTATTAGAGCCACTTTCAGACGCGAAATTCGAAGGCCGTGGAGGCGCGTGGTTACTCCTTGCCTTTGAATGAGAACTAACATGACTACTTCTGGGCGACGGAGAAGCTTGATTCCCTCGGCCCCAATCTTGAATCGGCGTGCAGTTAAGATTTCCCCTCAGGCCATGTACGGCGATGTTGCGGCTGTAAAACAAATCAGGCAAAACAACGGGAACGCTGTCGACGGTGATGAATTCATCGGAGGAAGCCTCGAAACTCGGGTACTCCGAACGAATTGTCGCTCGATGGTTCTTGGCGAGGGTAGGGAGCAAGGACCCAGGGGGAACGCCCTGGAGCTCAACGAAGACGAAGCGGAGGGGGATGACGTGGCAGCGGAGAGCCGAGACATAATCCGCGGCCGTAATAGTCATGTCAAGGGTGTAGAGAGAGGAATCCGTGGGAGCGAAGAACGTGAAGGCTTTCCCGGCGATGACTTCGTAAATGATGTCTGAAGTGGAAATGGCGTTGCCGAAGAGATTGTAGCCTCTGGCTCTGAGGACGTTCAGCATGGACTCCAATTCATCGTTTTCGACGGAGACAACGGCGGTGGCGAGGCTGAAGAGGAGGAGCGTGACGGAGATGAGGCGGAGAAGAACGGACGCCATTGTTTCCGGTGAGTGATTATTTTTGGCGGGAGCTCCCTTCTTCAAATATGGGACAAAAAACAAACTAACAAACTCCGTCAAAGCTTCTTGGCAGTTTTGGAATTTTCGCGATTGCGTTGCAAATTGACATGTTCACCGGTTATTTGTAGGGAATCGAAGGCCCAATTTATTTGGGCTTTGGGACCAGACAAATGGGCCTCGTTTTGTTTTCATTTTAATCTTAGTTCAACAGTAAATTTAATATATTATAATTATTTTCATCATTTGAAATACAACTTTTTACTATTCAGTCATACTTTTTTATATTTCCAATATAAATTTTACATTATAGAGCTATTTTTCCAAAAAATTGTTCTCAAACCCATTTTTAATACATCATAAAGAACACCCCTAAATGTGTGGGACATATTGCCTGAAATTAGTAAAAATAAGATCAAACCAGTAACCAGAAATGCAGAAAGAGGAGAGAAGTGAAGAAGGGGGAGAATAAGAGAAGAAAGGGAAGTGATCTGACGCAAAAAATACACCTCAGGAGGATGCTTCTTGCGGCCCAGAAAAACTTCACGAACAGCAAAGGCCCAACTTGGATGAAGCTTCACTGCGAAGAAGGACGAGTAAGCTGGAGACCGATCTGGGCAGCTTGGTTCAGCAGAGATGATGAAGCTTGTTGATTTGCACTGTTCCGATGGCAAATAGAAAATAATCAGGAAAAGGAGCGGGGCTTTCCCCCCTGTATAGGCTCCGACGATCAAGTCAGTAATATGTAAGGGAAAAATAGTATTGAACAAAAGCTTTGAGAGAGATTGTATTCAAAGAGAATCACTTGCGAATCACCTCTCTCAAATGAGTCTGATGACTGAATGTTTATAGGCTTACCTTGATATTTCCGTTGGGTCATGATGACCTGTGCTTTCACTTATTCTCCTTTTTATGATGACTTTAGCCGTTCCTGGAATAATGGCTTTAACTTGGCTCCTTTGTCATTATTGCTCCTGCATATATTAAATTCGTGGGTATACCATGATGTCTAAATGTCATGATAATGTTTATCTTTATCTCAAACCGACCTAATCTTTACCGATCTAATAATTGTTGACCTAAGCTCTGCCGATCTAAGCTTTCCTGAGTTTGGTTATCTTGTTTACCGACCTAACCTCATTGAGTTTTGATACTTTGTTGACCGATCTAACTTAAGCTTTGACATCAGGTTTACCGATCTAAGCTTCTCGAGTTGGGTTATATCTTGTTGACCGATCTAACTTCCTTAAGCTTTGATATCAAGTTTACCGATCTAAGCTTCTCGAGTTGGGTTATATCTTGTTGACCGACCTAAGCTTACCGAGTTGGGTTATATCGTTTACCGACCTAAATTTGTAACATAGTTATTGACTTGGTTTTGACGATCTTTCCGACCTGAGCATGGTTCTGGGCTCTAATTGCGTCTTTTTATCCTTTACTGTTTATCTTTGTTTTAGTCTATTGGGCTTGACCCAATGGACATTCAATTTTATGCACACCAGGAAGAGTAAGAGGAAGAGAAAAGATCCAGGAGAGAATAGAGAATTCAGAGGGGAGAAAACATTTCACATTCAACATAATCTTTTTGAGAGCTATTACACGCGCTGTATACTCTACTACTTACGCTAATTACGTTGAACACATAATACAATTAATTTTAATAATAATGATAAATAACATTTTTACCTAATAATCCTGGCAAAATGTGCTACTATTTTCGGTGGTATTTATGATATTAATAATATAATAAAATTACATACATATGTCTAAAGGGATTTAATGGCCAATTTAGGGGTGTTTAAACGGAAAATCCGATCCGAAACTGAGTTTCGGATTTTAAACCGAAACCGTGGTATTTGGTTTTTTCTTTTAATATACAAATTTGAAGAACATCAAATGATCCTCGACTGGAGTCCTTTCCATGTTGAGAGATCTATATGATTAAAATAAATAAATTTCAAATATTTGAGATCTTTATTTTTTTCACTATAGTTTGTGTCTGAAAAGTGCTGCAAAATTATAATGAAGTTTTCATGAAATTGCTACAATATCAGTACTACTTTACGATTCAAAGAATTGGACAACTAAATATGAACATAATCAAAAGACGAGAGTAGTAGAAATAAAAATATTGAGATAAATGAGTGGACATAAAAAATAAAAAAAATTTGCATAGTTGAACAAATAGGGGTGAAACTTTGAAAGGACTCCCTTCGTCCTACTAAAAGACTCCAATTTTTTTTACTCTTTCTGGTACAGAATAAAAATTATTTTACCAAAAGTAATTATTTTCAATTTAAATAATGTTTTATCATAAAACATAATCTTTTTAATAAGATGAATGGAGTATTATAAATGAAGAGAAATTAAAACATATAAAATGCAAAATGAGTTGTGAGCATCAAGTGTAAAAGATTACAAAATGATAATAAAAAAGGTGCACATTCTACAATAAACACTATGCATCAAAATGATAAAAAGTAGTAGTACTAATTAACATTATGCCATCAACACTAATTTTTCAGCCACTTTATAATTTAATCAATGGAAGTTAATCCCGAAACACAATCTTCTCTATTATTATTATTATTTTTTTTCCTTCTTCTTCTTTTTGCTTGGGAAGGATAAGGTATTATATTTGTGCAAAGAAAGAGTTTCTTGTCTGATTATATGACGATTTTTCCACGTGATATTTAGCTAACTAAATTTAGCACATGTGCTTTTTGAAATATTTATTGTTTTGATATAATCGCAATATTTTAATTACTAAAATCAATACTTCAACATCTAAAAATAATATGTGTGCTTTGAAATACACGACAGTAGTTGTTTTAATATACATGTTATACTTAAAAAGCTAAACTCAATAATTCAACACCTAAAAACAATATGTGTGTTTCGGAAACATATGATACTTATTATAGTATTATAACTGCGACACTTGAGACACTAAACTCTATATACACATTCGTCGAACGGTCATACACGTCGGATATAAATTTTTGAATTGAGTAAAAGCTTGTTGGAGTTTGTAATTGTATTTATTCTTTCGTTTTCAGTTGCGGGTGCCATATAAGTAGACCGGCTATTTATCACTCTATGTCGGCCGGCCGAAAAGCCATCACTTTTTCTAAATAAAGTATTAAAAATACGATTTTTATTTTATTTTAAAAAGTAATTTTTTAAGAGGGTCAAAGTTGTAACGGCAAATTAATTCTTTTATATTTTTATTATAGTTTAATTTATATAGTGAGTCAAAACTATATTTTGATCTTTGAAGTTTTAATAAGAAACTATGGAATGACGTTTATAGCCATCGGTTTTCACTGTAGTAAGTGGAGTTTGATCGTATTTCTTTTACGGTTTAATCAAAATATAATTTACCCCTAAATTTATTTATTATATTAAATCTAAAAATATAACTACCTTTAAACTGTTTTACTCCTTATGTATCGTATTAAGTAATAACAGTACTTATTACCGTTATTTCTGAAGTTGTCGAATAAAATGTGCATTGTGTACTTATTGATACAAATCGAAATTAACAGGAAACTCATCTCGTATTATGTAATATACATTACATATATATAATATGAGTGATTGATTTATAGGTAAGTCTCATTACGTCACATTTGAACGATTTGGCATCTTGCTTCTTTTTTTTTTCTTTTAATAAAGGGTTCCCAAACCCCCCTATCCACTTAATCGTTAGTTACAAAAAATTTTAAAAAATAATAATATAATTATTGATTAAAAAATTCAGTAATTAAACAAAAAAAAAAGTAAGAAAAATTCAACCAATTGAATATTAGTACTTTGACTTATAGTTTTAGTAGGATAATAATAATAATAATAGCGAAGCGGTCACCTTTGTTTTTATATGCCTTTCAGTTTCTGCTTTTCCAGATGGCTCCCCACTACTTTATTATTTTTAAAGGATAGATTAATATTTTTACGGTTTAAAATGATCGAGGGAAAAGTGGTATAATCCACCTTTCTTTGAGCCGCGACAATATACTTTCGTCTAATTAATTATAAGAACAAAATCTTTAGTTTATTTATATATAAAATTATTGGATGCATCCGTTGTGTATCGTAAATTATAGTCCATCAATTATATCATAAACCAACAATTTAAATTTATATTGATTTATGACATTTTACATGTACATCATTTTTCTCCCGAAATAACATTGTTCCCCTTATTATATATGATTGTACTATTCTACGTAGTGCAATAGATATATTGAATAATCTCTCAATTAGAAGGGAGAAGAGTTCACTTTTATAAAAATTTTATCCTTCTTACCCAAACTAATATAATTATGCCTGGTTCATAATTAACTCACACAAAATTATTAAGCTACAATTATAACTCTTCTAATAAAACGTAACCTACTTTTCAAATGATGACAGAAAAATAGTATGTGTGTGTGTGATTTATTTGAATTTTCTTTGCAATAATTTAATTAGAATATGAATGACTTTTTGTTTTTCATTTTTGTAAAAGATTTCACCGATTAAATGTATTATTAATATACTTCATTTGTTCCAATTTAACATTTTTGCTTCTTATAATTATTTCACAAAAATTTGTAACAGTGTAATTTAAACATGATCTATGATCTGTGTACCAACTTATTATCAACCAAATTATGAAAATAATTGTGATTACCACAACATATAAAAATTATTTTTATTTAAAATGTTTTAGTGAATTCTTTTTAAATTAGATAAATTAAAATTAATTTAATATTTTGAGATCGTAGAATTGTAAGATGTATCTAAATCCCGTTTAATGATTATTGTACTTCCTTTGCATGGAATCTCTTTAGATTCAGTGTCATACATAAGATAAAAAGGAACCAAAGTGGGCATCGAAGGTTAATGGACCAAGTAAGTCCTAAAGAACCTATAAAATAACAACAACAACACCTCTTTCCTATTATCAAATTAAAATAAACTAGTTTGCAATTTACGAGAGAAGAACTGATCAAACGGCGACTTTCTAAGCATCCCAAAGTGCTTAAAGAAATGGACCATACTCCCCAAATGGCAAAAAGACAGCACATTCCCATCCCCAAATACTATACTTATGTTCGCCCTTTAACTCATTGCAATTCATTGATTTCCACGAGTTGCATTATTTGCCAAAACTACCAACACATTGAGGTTGAACATTTATGACATGACACGATATAATGGGTTAGAATTGAATTTTGATAGGTTTGCGGGTATATGAGTCGACCTGAGTAATTAAACATGTAATGTTAGTATTGAAAATATCGACACGTAAATCCAACATGATATAAACGGGTTAAAATTGGTGACTTGATGGTTATATGGGTCGACCTGCATAACACGAATAATTAAACCAGTCAAATTAGGGTTGAGAGGTGTTAACACGAGAGCCCGCCAAATCGAACCCGACACGAGTAATCTATACTACAATATGACACAAACCTGAAATGTTCGCGGGTTAAATAGGTCGACACGAAACATTAAACATGTAAAGTTAGGGTTGAGGGTGTAAACACGGGAAATCACCAATTCTAACTTGATAATATGTATAACAGACACAAATTATCACCCCTACCAAAAAAAAGTGCCTAGAGTTTTGTGTGTGTTTTTTCTTGTTGCATCTTCATATTTTTGTCATATTATACGGTGTGAATAGAAAATTGGCTATAAATTTTTACCAAAATTGTTATACGTAGTAACCGTTTTACTATTCGCAATAACATTCTCCTATGAAAATACAAAAATGCCCCTAACCTAAAAGAAAAAAGAAAATGAAGAAAACCGAGTACTGTTCACCGTGCGTATAACGGTATTGTTCACGCACGGGTGCATAGTACCCGGTTATAAAAAAATTGAAGAAATACCACCGGTCTCCCCGTAACCGTTTTACTAAACGCAGTAACATTCCCCTGTAAAATGTCTGAATTACCCGAGTACGATCCATATTACACTATAAATAAACACTATATTTATTTTTTTACTTTAAATTACTTTGCATAAATTCTTTATATACCCCTTCATTATAATTTTCGGGAAAAAAAACCCATTCGGGGGGATTTTTTCCCGAATCTGCGATTATCCGGACATTTTTCCTGTTTCTGCAACATTTCGACCGGGGAACTGTCTCCCCGGACAGAATTCCCGGAATACCTCCGGCGGTATTTCTTCACTTTTCTTCTAACCGGGTACTGTTCACGCACGAGTGAACAGTACCCAGTTTTTCTTCTTTTTGGCCAGGGACATTTTTGTCTTTTCACAGGAGAATGTTACTGCGAATAGTAAAACGGTTACTGCGTTTAGTATGCCTCATTTTTACGGTGCCTGATGAGACATTTATGTATTAATAAGCACTCATCGAGTTTAATTTTACTTATTTAGCGACTTTTTTCTAAATATTTGGCATGCCCGTCATTACGATAATTTATGCATTTTCTCATTGCTTAAGAGAAAAACAAATCACTAATAAGTTGTTTGAGATGCAAAAGTAATATAGAATATTAGATGTTGAAAATGTAGACTAAAGTAACCAAAGACCATAAACATGTATAAATTGCACAATTGTGGAGCAAATGGCAACCATTCACATGGTGTTGCAAATCATTAATAATAGTTGATCTTTTCATAAAGTAGTCTTTCTATTTTTATTTATTTGATAACAGCTATTAAATTGAGGTATCTCAATTATAATCTCCATTTTCTATTGTTTAGTTTGACTTTGACTTTTTATTTTTCTCCCTTTGTCCCTATTTATATGATGTTTTAATTTATTGAGCATAGAGTAGGAAAAGAGATCAAATTACCCTATTAACCTTATTCAATTATGTGATTATCTCAAGACATTATAAATTGTGTGATTATTTTAACCTTATTAATGATAAATTTAACATATTATATGTTCAATATGTAATCTTGTAATCTTATTTAATGATAAAGTTAATATGCTATATAATTTTTTTAGTAAGTTGTAGTTTCTATAAATTTAAATGTCTCACAAATCTACAATAAAATTAATAAATAATGTACTCTCTCTGTTTATGGAACAAAATGCAGTGTTTCTTATTGAATTCATTAAAAAATATTCTACAAAATGGGACAAATTTTAAAGGCTAAAATATCATATAATCTGAACAAGAGGAGTATCAAATATTGTACTCATTTCGTCTCATTTAAAGAGTTCACTTTCAAAAAAAATAAAATTATCACATTAAAATAGTCCATTTTGAATTTGTTTATATTACATCCCCTTATGTTTGTTTTTTTTTTTTTTTTATTGTTTTGAAAATATGTTTATGAAAAATGATTTTATAATGTAAAGGAAAAAGTAAAATGGTATAGCTGAATAGTAAATAGTTATATTATAAATAATGAAAAATAATTATAATATATTAAATTTACTGTTAAAATCAAAACTAAATTAAAAAAAGAACAGTAATCATATGTGGTTTAACAATTAACTCTTACCTAAAAATAAAGATACAAATAAAAAAATACGTTATTATTTATTTTAAGTGTTGTAACGCACTACTCATAATAAATTGTATATTTTTTAACGTGAACTCTTTAAATAGAATAGAGGATGAGAAGATGCTACGGGTGTAACAAATAAAAATTTTAAATTTTCACCCATAAATTTTTTTTTCAGTCAAACGTACCCGCACAGCACACAGAGTGAGTGTACTATAGTCCAACCCATTCGGTTAGTTTTGTTGTTTAGCAATTTACAGACGATAGAAAATTCTACCCAAGAAGAAGCCGCCGGCTGGCATCCCAGCCACCACCGCCACCAGTCACCACCGCGCCCACAAAAGTGCAGCCACCGGCGCACCACCCAGCTCTTCCTCTCAATTGACGAAAATGCCCCTGCCCTAACTGACAATGCCGCCTAATCCTGTCAGATACCATTCCAATCATTTTCTGACTTATCTTCTCGTCTCTTTCAGAAAAAAAAAAAGCCCAAGCATTTTCCGTCCTTTTTTTCTTCCCTTTCTTTTGGGTCATTTTCCTTCAATTTAGCTGCGGTATGAATTTTAATCTAAAAAGTATCACATGACATATTAAAACACATATATACTGAGTTTAATTATTGATACGTCTCAATTTTAAGCTTAATTTGTGATTTATTTTGTATTGAATTTAAATTTTATGTTCAAACAAGTGTAGTATGTAGTGCGTGTATTTTTCTTGCTTGTATCGTAAAAAATATATGTATCAATTTTAATTTATAATATACCATTTATTAATAAAACAACACGTACCAAATTGAGTAATTAAAATATCATCGTCGAATCTGTTTGACGACGTCACAGTGAGACTCCTCGTCATCTAGTGGATTATTACTCATACAATAGGAGTCTGCCTGCCTCACTTCTTTTGAAAACATCTTTAATATTATGTAAAAATTACAAAAATTGCTGATTTGACTTATTAAATATTAAGAAAGATAGGGTAAGGTAAACAAAAATTTAATTCATACTCCCTCTGTCACACTAAAATAGTTCATTTTTAAAATAAAATTTCTCTCATTTAAAGAGTTCAGTTTAAATTTATTTACATTACATACCCTTATTAATATAAAGATGTGTGGTTCATAATTAATCATTACTTCTAAAGTAAGGATATAAATGAAAAATATGGTGATAAATTACTTATTTTAGGTGTTGTACCTCACAACCCATAATAATTGTACACATTTTAAAGTTGATTATTTAAGTGGGACGGAATAAGTACTATTTAATTTATTTATTTTTGAATATCTTGTTCTATTAAGGTTATGTTTACTTTGATACCATTTCACAAAAATAATCGCTTTTTCCTCAAAAAAAAAAGTTTCAATTCAAATACCTTTATTTTTTCTTAAATTCAAAATTTACAAATTCAAATTTATTCTAAAATCTCACTCACATAATTTAAAAAAATAACTTTAATCAACACGCATTTTCTTCCATTTTCTACATAAATATCCCAAAAAATTTCCTCCATTAACAATTTTTTTAAAAATTGGGTCACGAAATAATTAAACCCAAAATATTAGGGTATGACTCCGTCATGACCCGTAATCCAGTTCTTGTAATACCAAAGTGAAGAAATTTAAAATTTTGAAACAAGGTGGTTACGTAAGAGGGAGAGAGTGTCGTTTTCTCTCTCACGCACTGAAAAGTGAGAAGTTGGGTTCGGTCGATTTGTTGTTTTTATCTCTTTCAAAAAAAAAAAAAAGATTTGTTGTTTTTATCTCGAAAGATAACATTTAAAATAAAAATTAAATAAATAAAAGGGCAGCGTGTAAAATTAGTTATAATACATAACACATTTTATATAGGGTAAATACTAGCAGAGAAGAGAAGAGGCCTTAGCAGTACTATTTGTTACTTAAAAAGAGCACAGAGAAGAAGGGAGTGACTAAACGGAGGAACCTCCGATAAAGCCGGCAGGGATGGCGTCGTCCAAGGTGATGTCGTCTACTTCACCGGCCAATCCGGATCTGCCACGCCACTCCACCACCTCTTCCTCCAATTCTCTAACCCAACCTCCTCCTGCTGCTGTTGTTCATGTTGCTGATGATGTCCCTCATCTTCTCTACCATCGCCATAACAATAACAATAGTTACAATACTAATAATAATCATCCCTTTCAACCGCCGTCGTTGCCGTACCAAACCCACCACCACTCTGATCACGCCATCGTTTCCCCCTTTGGGTCCATGAATATGGAGGAAATGCTTAAGAATATTTACTCCGAGCCCGACTCGCTCGCCGGAGCCGAATCTGGTATGGGTGCTGGGGGTTCGGTCGGGAAAAATGTGCCCGCTGGCGGGGTTAAGACGGTGGATGAGGTCTGGAAGGATATTGTCGCTGGTGGTGAGGGGGGTGGGAGTAAGGAGCCGAGGATGACGTTGGAGGATTTTCTCGCTAAGGCTGGGGCTGTCAGTGACGAGGATGTTAGGGGGGTTCCTCCTCCACAGGTTCCGCCGGGTTATGGTATGGAGCAGATGATGAATGCGGCTGCTGGGGTTCAGTTCTCTGCTGCTCCTTTGCCGGTGGTCCACATGCAGAATGGCCCTGGGAATTTTGGTATGGAGGCCCATTTGGGGTTTGGGAATGCCATGGTGCCGGCCACTGCCGCCGGCTCTGTTAGAACAGGGAGTGGTGGCGGTGGAGGAAGTGGCAGAGGGAAGAGGAGGGGGCCGCCGGTGGAGGAAGTGGCTCTTGACAAGGCTACACAACAGAAGCAGAGGAGGATGATCAAGAACAGAGAATCTGCTGCTAGGTCCAGGGAGCGGAAGCAGGTCCTTCTTTTATGATTAATATTCATATTTATTTTAGTACTATTCATTTTTGGAAATTTTTGTGAGTCATTAATTTCTCAAATTTTGATCGAATTTTGGGTATACATGTCTGAATTGGTTAATATTTTAGGCTTATACTGTGGAGCTGGAAGCTCTGGTAACTCAATTGGAGGAGGAAAATGCAAGGCTTCTGAGAGCAGAGGTGATAGTTTTTATTAATTTTGCCATTAATGCCTGAAAGTGTTTCCTCTGTGCTAGTTGATTCTTCAGTTTTTATCTACAATTGCCTTGCCATCATACCCAAGTTTGTTTAGATTGAAGAGTTTGTTCTATGCCATACTCCAATAGACACAATTTGCATAAGAAAAACAGGAACCTCTGAGCCAGAAATTCTTTGTTTTTTCTTTCGTTTTCAGTCCAGTGTTTGAGTAATGCGTGATAATTATGGCCATGAGTTCCTAAATTGGGGTATCTTCTTATGCAGGCTGAGCAAAACAAGCAGAGGTTTAAGCAGGTATAAATGTAGTCCTTTTTTTTTCCTAGATATGTTTATTTTCTAAGTTGAAGATTGATCTCTTTCTAGCTTGTTTTGGACATTTTTCCCTTTCTGTGCTGGTTACTGGTGTTGTTCATTGGCTGTAGAGGTTATAGTCGTTATCTTATCTGTCTCCCTGCATTTCACTGCTGAATGTTTTAGATGCACGCGCGTGTTAATTTTCGTGTTTGTGGTCTTGTAATCAATTTTTGAGATTCGGCATCTATATGGATATCTGTGTTTTTCGCCTTTAATGTATTCCAACCGTTGAAACTTTTGGATTGTTTAATGGCTTTGTATATGCATCTGATTTTATTACTTATCAATTTCAGCTGCAAAAAAAAAAAAAAAATTTGTCATTGAACTTTTGATACTCAAATACCTTTTTCAAGTATGACGTTGTTCACTATTAATGTTTTCTGTCTTTTGAATGCTTGAATATCTTTATTAGATACTTGACCAATTTCAGCCACTAAACTTGAAATGGCTTGTCGCTTGTAATTGATTTTGCCTGTCGTACTCTTAGAAGTTGTTCAGCATTAAGGTTTTCTATCTTTTGAATGCTCGAATGTCTTTATTAGATACTTGACCAATTTCAGCCACTAAACTTGTAATGGCTTGTCGCTTGTAATTGATTTTGCCTGTCATACTTGCCATTAAGGTTTTCTGTCTTTTGAATGCTCGAATGGCGTTATTAGAGACTTGACCAATTTCAGCCACTAAACTTGTAATGGCTTGTCGCTTGTAATTGATTTTGCTTGTTGTACTCTTGGAAGCTGTTCAACATTAAGATTTTCGGTCTTTTGAATGCTTGAATGTCTTTATTACTTACTTGACCAATTTCAGCCACTAAACTTGTAATGGCTTGTCGCTTGTAACTGATTTTACCTGTCGTACTCCTAGAAGTTGTTCGCCATTAAGGTTTTTTTGTTTTGAATGCTTGAATGTCTTTATTAGATACTTGACCAATTTCATCCACTAAACTTGTAAGGGCTTGTCGCTTGTAATTGATTTTGCCTGTCGTACACTTAGAAGTTGCCACCCAATGTATACGCACTCTATGTTGTCTGTCCTTAATGCCATCATGCCTATCCTCGTGTGGACAAAGGTGGAAGAATCGGCACATGACATGGATGTTGACAGCTTATGCATGTTGTTGATGCTTGTTAAGTAAATTGCACGTGGTCTTGCATATGAACATTAAGAAATTAAGACCAATATGGTAGGAACACGTATTTTTTTTAACCAAACTTAAGTTTCAAGATGCTAAAATCACCACAATAGGTACATCTATCTTTTTGCCCCCACCGGATTTACCTCTAGTCTAGTGGCACCTTCACATTTAGTTTTTCTTTGGTGGCAAATTTATGCTTCAGAAAGACTGGTCTCAACTTAAATTAATTTGTTTCTTTATTGCAGCCAGCATTTTTTTCATGAAATTGGTTGTTCAATAGTCATCCTGAAACATTTTGTTTGAAGCTTTGATTGGCTCTGAGGTTAATGTGCATTTGCAATTTATTGCAGTCCCTGCTTTACTTTGTCTCTGTTCCTGTCAGTGACTGCTATTCACAAGCACAGTAAACTCTACATCTATCTTGTACCATGTTTTACTTCAATTCTATAGCTTTGTTCTCTGAGACAGGATTGTCACGGAAAATTTAAGAGAAATAGAAATAACATTATTGTGTACATTTTAGTCCCAGTGAAATACTTTCTGTTCCAAATATCTTGAACTTCATTGTGTCGCCATCAATCAACTACTATTTCTTTCAGTTTCCTTATCTGCTGTCTGGAAAAATTTCCATCCATTCTTTTTTATATGATTATTGGAGGTGTGGGGTGTTAAGGCTACCTGGTTCTTTGAAGCAAACTTTTGGGCTTATTTTGATTCTGGGCTACAAAGTGTCTTTTGTAGAACAATTCTTATCTGTTTAGTGACTCAGTAACTGATGTACGGTCCTAAACATTTATTTGATCTGAGAATCCCTCCTAGCGTTTGATTTAGATGCTATTGGGAGGTGAGATTAGTTCATCAAAGGCTCCCTTTGGTACTTTATGATTTTGTGTAACATGCAGCTTTTACTTTTGAACTCCAAATTATTTTACGTTCCAGTTTGTACTACTTAGGCTGCCAGTTTTCGAAGACATCCTTGCTGTTTCATGTATACATACTGTTGACAGTTTTGCTTAATCTAAGATGTTGGTTTTTGTGTTGTTTATGTGCAGCTTATGGAAAACTTGATTCCTGTTGTGGAGAAGCGAAGACCACCCCGAGTTCTGCGGAGAGTTCAAAGTATGAGCTGGTAGGCTGGCTAAACTGTTAATAGTGAATAACAGATGTAGAAGAAAATGGTTTCTGACCCCCGCTGAAGGAGACATTCTGGTATGGAAGAAAACGGTCGATGAGGGAGTATTTGCAGATAAAATGCGCCATTAGACATGTAGGAGTTTTCTCATCAGCCATTTATGGTCTTATCTCTTAGGTTTGCATAGCTAGGTGTTGTAGAAAAGTTGAAATCTTTCTTTTATACAGGAAAGTATAGCCTCTTCTCAAACAGACTTGTTCAACTTTAGAGTAATTTATACATGTAGTGTAACCCTGTTTCATAGCTTAAATAAGGAGTTATATGATAGAGTGTGTTAGAGGAAAAAATTGGTTACTCCAAGCTGATCTTGATATTGCTATGCAAAAGTGAAGTAGAATGTGCATTTGATCAAAGTAGTTGTGTTGTTGGCTTCCATGTCTTATTGTGCATTTGCCTAGTAGAGTTTGAACTCACGACCTCTGGATGGGTTCTTTTATGACTAAACTTTGAATTGTTCGATTTCTGGTATGTGGGCTAATATGACTGAAACCAGAACTTTGTGGCAGTTCGGACTCTGGATTGGCTGGCATTGAAATGAAAAACAGAAGAGTCCTCTAGTTCTTGGGTTACTGCCTTTGCAGTTGGGCCCAAATTTTTATAAAGAAAGATTGTGGAACTGGACATCCCATTCTTTATCTCCCTAATCAATCTTCTGCTTCCCTGCAAAATTTAAGGCTTAAAAATTTGGGGCTTTTTACCAAATGAACCATATGATTGCTAAAATTAGCAAATGGAATATGTTTGAACAAATTATCAAACAAATAATGTGGTTTGAATAAATTACCAAATGAACACTGTGATATTTGTGACAACATGGTATGTGGTTTCAAAATGCATTCAGTCTTATGATTTTGCATATGGCCATTTTTCCCTATGTGCTTATTTTGTATGGGCTTTTAGTTTAATGTTCAATTTAGTTTTCGTGATTAATGGCAAAAACTTATTGAATCAATTGTTTGGCTCATAATAAATTAAAAATTACTCTTGCTATTCAGTCTAGAGCCTTGAGAATTGTATAAGGAACATGTCATCAGAACAATCCAGTGGTGATTTTGTTTTTTCACTCTGTGTTAAAGAATATTTGTTCTCTCACTCATCTCTAAAAAGCTTTGAATTCAATGAAATAAAAAAACTGAGATCATATCTCCATGACTTTTACAAATTGAAGCAATTAAATATGTAGAGTTTACCCCCTTTTTTTTCCCTTTTATTACATGTCATACCAAGAATTGTTCATATGAGATGTGTATCTTGCCATATTCAATGCAGAAATAATGATCTCATTTATGAATTTTAACAATGCTGAAAAAAAAAAAAAACTTTTGGTAGACCACAAAATAATGATAATAATAAACATAAATTATTTCATATGAAGGGGGATTTAATTTAGACCACAAACCCTTGGGTACTTTGATTAGACATCCAAACTCCCAAAATCAAATGATTGTGTTGGATAGAGCTTCTTACAATTGCATTATGGACCATTCATGTGGCTCTTTCTAAGTCTGAACCTAATTTAACCCTACTTCATTAGCATATTTTCAAAAATATTTTTTAAAATTTTACATTTTATACTAATATCTCATTATTCTCAATATACGTTTTTACTATTAGGAACTAGTCAAATTATTGTCCTACTTCACTTTCCACCCAACTCAACTGCCATCCTAATCAGTCACTCATTCCTATGATCATGTCCCATCACCCCAATTCAATACAAGATTATGGATAACACATGCATTACACTATTCCACCACCTCGACTCGAGTCGAACACACCCCTAATTGCATTTTACCATCCCTATGGTCTTTCCCTGTTTGCTTGTCTCGACTCGAATACACTCCTAACTGCAACCTTTAACATTAGGGGTGCCAAATTTGCATGCCCTTTTCCCCTTAATGCTCTCACATGGTGTATTCCTACAACCTATCAGGCAAACATTAAAGGCCACAGAGAAGAGAACTAACTGTCTGATTTATGGCACCATATCCTTTATTGTTTTTGACACATTGGTAGGAGTAGGGAAGAATAAGGCATGTGGGGGGTGGGCTGTGGCTAGCTCAAACACAATTACTCAACTTGGGTATAGTAGCAGTTGGATGAAAACACAGGCATTATTTCCAATTATGTTCCTTCCTACCAGCACTTGTTGACCCTACAGCAACCAAAGCTCCATCCCTTTTCAGCTTTTCACAATTTTTGCAAAGAAAAATGGAGGAAATCCACCTTAAAACAGTTCAGAAAGGAAACCTTTGTTTTTTTCCCATCTCCTAAGAAGATGCTATTTCTGACAAAACTGAGGAAAACCATGTTAAAAGTACCAGATTGGAAATAAGAGAAAAAAGAAACAAGATGAGACCTGCACGTTCGAGGATGTATGCCTTAACTACAAAACTCCTGTGCAGAAGTACTTCAGTGAAGATCCATTCTTTATTTTCTTGTGTTTTTTAAGAGGGAAGTTCAGCATCAAATGGAAATATAAAAACTTTGAAGACAGGAAAAGGACAAGAATGACAGTTATATAGTACACTACGTGCTTCCATTACCATAACCCATAAACAATTGTCAAAAAGGACACCAAAAAATGCAACCAAAGAACAAGTGAAACAGCAGAGCAGATCTCACAAGAGGCATTTTGCTTCACTAATTTAAGGTGTGAAGACTAATCAGAAAGCTCAATTAACATTGAATAAACTGAATGACATAATAGTAGCCACAACATATGGCACAAGAAGCTTAATTACAAGAGAAGCATAAATTGTAAAGCAGTATATATCAATATCACACATGAAAATGTAGGTTTTCTATTCTTTCTTTTTCTTTTCCTTTTCCTAAACAGAAGTATATTGACACTACAAATAGTTAACTGTTGAGTTCATATGTGACTTTTTGAATATCAAACAGCTAATTAGGACAGAAACAGAAAAATATATATCAGGCATACTCCATTATCTTTGTGTTTGTTCTTCAATCCTTGCTCTGTCACGGTTGGTTAGTTTTTCCCAAGAGTTGAAGACCCTCTGTCCTGCAAGACATGATTTTACGGAAGACTTCCCTCAAATTGCGTTCCAATGGATCGAGTTCTGAATTGCACGATTGACAGACAACTGATAATTCTTGCACACCCTCCCTCACTTCTTTCCTTTGTTCATCTGCCAATGGGGCCTGAACTGAATCCACCAAGTCTGTCATGTGATGAATGCATTTCTCAATATGATTTATCTCCTTCAAGAACCCGTTACTGTCACGCCATCCCCGCTTCTTGGATTCATCTGTAATCCGACTATGGAGCAAAAAGAATGGAATGCTCCATGGAAACTGCCTAGGGATGGTGAAATGAACTTGGTGACCTCGGTCTTGGCAAGGAAATGCAGCAACAAGAGTCCACAAAACAAACATAAGAACAAAACTCATTGTAAAGATAACAATAGGAAGACCATTAGCAGCTGCAAGTTCATTCCCACGCGGGACAACCAAGCTGTTCGACATTGATTGGAGCTGCTTTGAAGCTGACCAAGAATTAGGCACACTCCAAGATAGGGACCTCGAATGCCCCGAGCCAAGGCGATTATGACCATTATCCTTGTTCTTCTGAACACGCCCAAAGGACCGGTTGCGGTGTGAAACACAGAGCCACTTGCTTTATCATCCAGCATGAAGATAGCCAAATCCATCAAGGCTTTTCTCGCCCTGCGAATGTTGCCTTCGCCCATCATCTTCTGATGACAAACCAGAGCCGAAACAACAATGTCCAAATGCTTCTTCCACTGTCGAATCTTCTCAATCCCATCACGGGTGGCATTGCATATATCAAGAGCCTTAACAGTCCTGTCAAAGAACTCAGATAGCAACTTATCAATAGTTGGCTTTGAGAGATGCTCTTTATTATTGCATAAGATGGCCCTGAATTGTTCCTGACAACACACAAATGCATTCAGAAGCTTCTGAATCCATGACAGAGAAAGGAACTCATCGTTACTAGCCACTGAGAGTTCATGAAACTGAGAGAGGACTAGTTTCTGAAATGAATCCACTTCCAAATCTTGACCATCGAAACCCCGATTTGATCCAACAGCATGAACATTGTCTCCTCTAATAGTCAAAACAGGTCGGCGAAACGAGACAAATCGAATGGGAGAAGCCTGCTTATCCGAGGATGGCATTATCAGAGTGAGCTAAAACAGACTAGACAACTCCCCTTATAATGCTCAACCTTTGTGATCATCCAAATCCTCAAATCAACAGAAATAAGACCCTTTCCCCTCAATACAAAAAAAAAAAAAAAAAATGCAAATTAAGCACACCAAAACAAAACCCCCATCATTTCCATGATATGAAATTATGAATCTTTCGAACCAGATAAACCTAAAAAAGCTACAGATAATAGCTCCAACTCTCAAAAGGAATCCCTAATGCCTGTACAGAAGCCTCAAAATCAAAGGGGTAGAGAAAAGGGATGTAATAAATCGACAAACTTCCTGCTTCAATCACCTCTCAACCGACATTCATCACAGAATCAAATCACGAAAGTAGAATATAGGAACAAAACAAAGAGAACAAAAGATCCCAACCAAAACCCAAAATTTGAAACAGTAAACTCTACGTAAGGCGCCAAAATCCACGTCCTCTGATACGCTAACTGAAAAACCAGATCAAGAAAACCATGAAACCCCGATCTGCATCAAAAGGGACCTGCGAATTCCAGGAAATCATTACTTCAACCTCAGTTCAAAATGCGGAATCGAAGAACAACACATTCAAAAGCGTAACGGAGGAGGTAAATACTAAATACTGTTGTATAAGCTACGAAAGATTGTACCTTGATGAAGTTACTTGTGATAACGAGGGACCATATGCTTGCTCCCTGGCTATGGCCACACCGAAAATTGGAGGGTTTAGCTTGGAATGAGGTTCGATATAAAAAGAAGTGCAGAGGAGTTTTTTTTTTTTTTTTTTTTTCTTGGGTTTGTGTGTAAAAGGAAGAAGTTTACGTTAATCGATTTTATGTTTTAAACGCTTGTGTGCACAGTGCCAGTAATAAAGACAGAGAAGATAAAGCAAGGAATACTGGAAAACCCTCAACTTTATTCTTTTCTTATTGGGCATACTATTTGCATGCATTTTTTAATATTTACACATATATTTTTTTTTGTAAATAGTCTATTTTACCTTTTAAGTATAAACAATGTTAATCAAATGAAATTGTTATTTGCAGGCACATTTCAATGTAAATGACAAAATTCCATCCAACTTGGGCGGGATTTTTGATCATTTGTCAAAATCCTGCCCAAGCTGGGCGGGATTTTGATGATTTTGACCAAATCCCCCCTCAAAATCCCGCGTGGGCGGGATTTTGACAAAGGATACTCTTTTTTGCACATAATATGTGCAAAAATTTATGCACATAAAGTGCAAAGTGTGGGCCAGCAAAAACTAGTTTCCAATTTTATCCTTTTATCTTTTAACTCCTTAAAATTTTAATTTTTGTAATTAACCTCCTAAAATTTTATTTTTCACAACTAACCCCCTAATGTTTAAAAATAAATTTTTTTTTAAATGAACGTTTAAAAATAATGTTTGTCGCACATATTGTGTGCAAGAAATTGTGTACATTAATGATAAAAAATGGGCCCTTTAAATTATATTATATTTTTACCCTTCCAAAATATTTTCTTTCATATTCCTCTTTCTCGGTTCTTCCTAATTTCTCATGGCTTGCTTTTTTTAGAGTTAATTGCAAAAAAAAATCGAAACTTTTATGAAATTGCAAATTATCCTCTAAAGTTTTAATATTTGCAATTAACCCCTTAGAGTTTTAATTTTTGTAATTAACCCCTTAAAGTTTTAGTTTTCATAATAACCCCTTGAATTTTTAATTTTTGCAACTAACCCCTTAAAGTTTTAATTTTTACAATCAACCCTATAAAGTTTAGCATTTTAGTAATTAGCCCCCTAAACTTTTAATTTTTACAATTAACTCCCTATAGGGGAGCTGGCAATTTTTCCCAATCCTATTGGGTGTCCTATGGGATCAAATTTTTTGGGAGAGAAATTCCCATTATTTTTTCCCATTGGGTATTGATTGGGAGGGAAATTAATATGGAATGAAAATTGATAAGAGGACATGGGTACCCATTAAAACCCAATAGGAACGTATTATTGGGTCTATAATGGGTACCCAAATGGGACCCATTTTTTCCCAATTAATCCCTTATTAATTTTTTCACATTTTAAAATGATTTCTTTTACTTTTATTTTGTCAATTTGTTTCAATTTTTTTTATTCACTTATTTGAGATATATATATATATGTATATAAATTTTACTTTTAGATAAATATATATATTGAGACACGTGTATAATAAATAAGATAAATTTATTTAAAAGACATTAATTTTATGTAATAATTAAATTTATCAAAATAGTTTGACCTATCGGGTTAAATGGGTCGGCATGTCAAATTAAATGGGTCGACCCATCAAATTAAACGGGTTTACCCATCGAATTAAATTGGCCGACCAGTCGAGTTAAACGGGCTGACTCGTCGAGTTAAATGGGCTGACCCGTCGAGTTAAACAGGCCGACCTATTGAGTTAAACTGGCCGACCCATCAAGTTAAACGGGTCGACCTCTCCAGTTAAACGGGCTGACCCGTCGAGTTACACGGGTCTACCCAATCGGTCTATATAAACCTTTTTTTAATAAATAAATTGACTTGCAAATAAAACGAGTCAACCCATGCAGGATTGATAGGATCATATCGTAGGATCGTAAGACCCACAAAAAACGGATAAAATTGATCATACAAGCTCATATTGTTGTATATATCATAATTGCAATATTAGAATACGTATAAAGTGGAATTGATTACTTAACCACTCACTAAACTAGAGACATAAATATGAAAATTGTATGTAAGAAAAATTATTGAATTGACAATTTATGATGGATTATAAAAAAAAAATGTAGGATCGCTATAGGATCATAGGATCGAAGGATATTACGATACAAATGATATTATGGGAGCCTGTATCGTTTAACTCTTTGCGTATCGTAGGATCGTAAGATACTACGATACGGATCGGGATACTGACTACCAAGCTAACATCAGGGACTAAAAAAAATAATAATTACAGGGACTAAAAAGAAATTACTTCAGTAGGGAATTTTTTTTAAAAAAAAGAAAAATGCAGAGACTAAAAAAAATAAATTTTTTTTAAAAAACTAGCAGATTTCGGTTCTGCAAAATTTTGATTGCAGAATCGAAGCTCTGCAATTTCGGCCAAAAAAAAGCAACCCGAAAGATGACGACGACGCTAAGACGATGACGACGACAACGAGAGGAAGAAGGATGACGCGAAGACGCAGGGAGGAGGGAGAAATTGCAAAGCGAACGGCAGTAGAGGAGACGACATAGAAAAGAGGGGAAAAAAAAAAGAAGAAGGAAGAAAACAATGAACAATGCTGTTTTTAAATTTTCCTTTTAGTCTCTGCTGTTAGTTTTACCTTTTTTTTTAGTCCCTGCTGTTAGTTAATGGTTACTTTATGGTTTTGGGCAAAATACGAGGGGTTCTTCACAGGTTTTTAAATTGAACAATACTATTTTTAAATTTTCCTTTTAGTCCCTGCTATTAGTTTTGTTTTTTTTTAGTCCCTGCTGTTAGTTAATGGTTACTTTATGGTTTTGAGCAAAACAAGGGGTGGGGGGGGGGGGGGGGGTTTGTTCAAAAGTTTTTAAACCATTGGGGGGTTCTTTACACTTAAACCATATTTTAATCTGTGACTTTTGTTTCAATTATCTTGCAAGAAATTATCTTCAAAACTTTTGTTTCAATTACACTTAACCCATATTTCAATTGTTAATTGCAAGAAATTTAAACTTTAGGGATTTAACTGTGAAAAGTAAAAGTTTTGTGGGCTAATCGCTAAAATTTTTAAATTTTAGGGGGTTAGTTATGAAGACTAAAACTTTAGGGAGTTAATTACAAAAATTAAAATTTTAAGGGGTTAATTACAAAAATTTTAAACTTTAGATGATTAATTACAAAAATTAAAACTTTAGGGATTAGGATAGTGGGTCACACTAAAAAAAAAAGGGAAAACTGCAAAAGTGATCCACAATCTTTACCTCTGTTTCAAATATAGTCCACAATCTTTAGTAAGTGGCAAATGTAGTCCACAATGTATCCATTTTGTTGCAATTTTAGTCCAAAAACGGAAAATGGACCTTGACTAACGGTCAAGTCAAACCCGGGTTTGACCCTCCTAAAACCACCCCAACCCTTCCTTCCAAAACCATTTCTCCACATCACTTCTGCCTCCACGTCAGCACCAGAAAATGAAAGGAGATCATAAAAACTCCAAAATTTGCTCCATTGGGGTTTCGAACCTGTGACCTTCCGGATGCGCGCGCGAGAAACAACCACTAAGCTACAGTCGTTTGTTTGTCTTTGGTTGCTGTTCCATTCACTCCTATAGAATCACACTTTTCTTTCGTACTTTATACACAAGGCCGTATTAAGACTTTCAAATTCCTTTCCATTCCGTCAAATTAATTAACTTATTTAATTAAAATTACTATTCTAACCTTATTAAATAATGTCAAACATATAATTACCTCTAATATATATTTTTAACTCTTTCAAAAATCTCATACGAATTAATTCAACATCAACTATAATATATTTTTAAATAATCTCATACGATAAGTTTTAGGGTCTGAACCTCATTCCCGATTCAAACATTGAACTTCTTTGATAGTCAAGATAAATTCGGTTTACCTCGTTTTGTTCTTCTCATTTTTTCATCCCTTGTTCAGTAAAAGCCCTAACAGATCGTATTCAAATTTAAATAATATTATAAATTATAAAATTGTAATTAGGGTCTTGAAGACTATTTAATGGGGGATGTGAAAGAAATTTTGGTTAATGAAAAGCTTTTATTCCAAATGACTTTTTGAAATTCTTTTCGATTTCTAGAAATTCTTTTATTATAGTTGATGTTGAATGAATTCGTATGAGATTTTTGAAAGAGTTAAAAATATATATTAGAGGTAATTATATGTTTGACATTATTTAATAAGGTTAGAATAGTAATTTTAATTAAATAAGTTAATTAATTTGACGGCATGGAAAGGAATTTGAAAGTCTTAATACGGCCTTGTGTATAAAGTACGGAAGAAAAGTGTGATTCTATATGAGTGAATGGAACAGCAACATAAGACAAACAAACGACTGCAGCTTAGTGGTTGTCTCTCGCGCGCGCATCCAGAAGGTCACAGGTTCAAAACCCCAATGGAGCAAATTTTGGAGTTTTTATGATCTCCTTTCATTTTCTGGTGCTGACGTGGAGGAAGAAGTGATGTGGAGAAATGGTTTTGGAAGGAAGGGGTGGGGTGGTTTTAGGAGGGTCAAACCCGTTGGCCGTTAGTCAATGTCCATTTTCCGTTTTTGGACTAAAATTGCAACAAAATGGATACATTGTGGACTACATTTGCCACTTACTAAAGATTGTGGACTACATTTGAAACAGGGGTAAAGATTGTGGACCACTTTTGCAATTTTCCCAAAAAAAAAAGGAGAATAGAAAGAATGGTGGAGAGAGAGTAAGAATGCAGTAAGAGAGAGAGAAGGGAGAAGGAAAAAAAGGATAAAAATGGAAAAGTTTAGGGAGTTAATTGTGAAAAGTAATAGCTTAGGGGGCTAATTGCTAAATTTTTATACTTTAAGAGGTTAATTGCAAGAAATTTAACATTATGGAGTTAATTGCGAAAAGTAAAAGTTTAGGGAGCTAATCGCTAAATTTTTAAACACTAGGGGGATTAATTACAAAAGTTAAAACTTTAATGGGTTAAAGAATAAAAGGATAAAATTGGAATATAATATTTACTGACCCACACTATGCACTTTATGTGCATAAATTCTTGCACATATTATGTGCAAGAAACATTATCCTTTGACAAAATCCCTCCCAGTATGGGCGGTATTTTGATTTGTATGAATTTTTATCCGTTTTGGCCAATTTTTTTATTTCTTTTTTTCTTCAAACAGAACAGCTACACGAGATTAGCTTGAGGGAGAAGATTGCAGGAAATGTTATTTTTAAATATCTAAGGGTATTTTAGACTTTTCATGGGAAAATGTGCCGGTGAATAGTAAAAATGTGACTGCAAATAATAATTTCGTTCTTTTTTTGGGTGTTATTGTTTGTTTTTTTTTTTTTTTTTTTTTTTTTTTTTTTTTTTGAGGAAAGGTAAATGATTTTATTCCTCGAAATATCTCAGCTAAAAGCCGGTCAGTGTCAAATTACACTCGTGGAGTGTAACAGAGCAATAATACAACAAAAATGGGGCATTCCCCATATTACAAATCGTGGTCTAAGTTGCCACTACTTAGACTACGTGATTGGCATTCAGCATGCAACCTAGCTTGCCACTAGCTAAATTACAAACTGTGTCACAATAAAATCAATCCAGCGAGGTTCCGCAATTGATACACCAACGGTGCACAAAAATGCAGTGATGCTGGACCAGATGGCTCAGAACGGCACACAGAATGCATCAATGCTCAGAATGCAGCATCGAGGTTCCGCAAGTGTTGCACCAAAGATGCGCCAATGGTGCTCCCAAGTTGCACCAAAGTTGCGCCAATGTTGCATCAGAAAGCTACAATGCTGGATCGGAAGATGGCTCAGAACGCCGCTCAGTATGCAGCAACCGGATGGTGGCTCAGAATGCAGCAATGAGGATGGTGGCTCAGAATGCAGCAGAGGTTCCGCCAATGTTGCGCCTTTGTTGCACCATCGCCAACCACTCAAAATGCTCCAAAGATGAATCAAAGGCTTTTACAAGAAAAAATGGGGCATACCCCATATGAATAATGTAATGTATGTTCACCCACTCATGATGTCTGTAAGCAATTTTTTCCACATGAAATGCTTGCAAACAGTTGTGGAAATGCTACCAAGGTTAGGCAGCTGCCGGACAAATAGGACGCACCAGTGATCATAAAACCTCCAGTGGTCTGTACCACCTTTCCCCTTATTAGCCAAGGGGCAGCTGTGACCGGAATTGAGATGCCTTTACCGACACCGGTGGATCGGGCTAGGAAACCATTTAACCGTAGGCCCCAACGTAGTGGTCTGTACCACCTTTCCCCTTATTGGCCAAGGGGCAGCCAAAGACGGAATTGAGTAGCCTTTACCGATCACCGGAATAATCGGGCTAGGTCACTGCTTAACCGCCAGCGACTGCGTTGTTGGATCCACTTCCCGGAGGGTAGAGATCGAACATCAGCCTACAAGTGTTTGTTTTGATGATGGATACCAATGAGTCAACAGAAGTATGCACCGAATCAAAGATAAGTGCATTCCTGCAAATCCACAAGTGATAAACCGTTAGTGCAAAAGCAATTGATAAACCTCTATACCTCTTGGTGTCTCTTTTCAGCTCCCTAATCCATTTGATAGTGCTCCGAATTGTGGACATAGATCTGGGAATACTAAGCCACTGCCGAATCCTATACCAAACAGAGTTAGTGTGCACGCAGGCAAAAAACAAATGATCCACATTCTCAACCTCCATATTACAAAAGGGGCAAGTATGATCAATATCAAGAAAGGTCAAGGTAGACCTTGTTGACAAGCGGTTCCTGAAACATAGCCAAAGAATTATTGAACACTTTGGTGGGATGAAATGCTTCCATATATGCCCAGCCCAAAATGGAGTGTTGTTCTTTGGCCTTAACAGATCATAAATCATTTTTGTCAATGGTTTCCCTGATGCATGCCACTGAGAAAGGAGGTTAATGCAAGCATGTTTGCCCCCCATTTTGCCAACGATTAAGTCCCTAATGCATGCCAAATTTTTGAACATCGGGGAATCCCTAACATGTGGTGTCCAATCCCAAATAGAGGCTCCCTTAAGATAGAAGTGGTTAACCCACTTAATCCAAAGGCAGTCCCTTTTTAGGTGAATGTCCCAAAGATGGCCAAATAGCAAGGCTTTGTTCCAAGTAGCCAAATGGCGCAAACCCAGCCCGCCCTCTTCAAATGGAAAACACATTGAAAGCCATGCAACAAGCGATCTACCCTCCCAAAAGAATTTACAGCAAAGGCCGTTTATCCTATCCAAAACCGTGGAGGGGAAGGGCAAATTCTGTAGCCAAAAGCACTCAACTCCTTGTATGACAGATTTGATCAATTCTAGCCTACCCGCATATGACAAAGTCTTTGCGCGCCAGGCAGCGAAATGATTCGAAATCTTGCCAATAAGAGAATCATAGTGCACAATGTTAAGCTTATTGGCTGCAAGGGGAAGACCCAAATATCTAACAGGCAAACTGGCTAGAGGAAAATTTACGACACTCATGCACTTGTCAAGTTCATAGCCAACCATACCTGCCGTGAAGAATTCTGATTTTTCTGGATTGATGGACAAACCTGAGACCCCTTTGAATATATCAAGGCAATGCTTGAGAATACTTAGAGATCCCTCGTCGCCCCTTGAAAAGAGTAGTAAATCATCCGCAAAAGATAAATGGCTGATTCTTTGCATCTCGCATTTCGGGTGGAAATTAAACCCTTCTCTTGTGTGCTTTTTCAATAGTCTCGACAGATAGTCCATAGCAATTGTGAACAAATATGGAGAAATAGGGTCACCCTGTCGAATGCCTCTTCTTCCCTTAAAGAAGCCACACATATTTCCATTGACTGACACTGAAAAAGATGGAGTCGTAATGCATTCAGCAATCCAGCCAACAAACAGTTCAGGAAAACCAAGAGCCGAGAGAAGCCTTAGAAGAAAAGGCCATTCTACAGTATCAAATGCTTTCCGTATATCCACTTTCATCATGCATCTTGGCGAGATACGTTTTCTTGCATAGCCCCTCATGATTTCTTCAGCCAAGAAAAAATTATCCGACATCCGTCTATCTCCAATAAAGGCTGATTGCGCACTGTCAATTAGATTCGGCAAGACCACCTTGAGACGGTTCGCAATCACCTTTGTGATGATTTTATACACAATATTGCAACATGATATGGGTCTGAAATCACAAGGTCTTGGGGCATTGGACTTCTTTGGTATCAAAGCAATAATTGTGTGATTAATCTGCTTCAAGAGCCTGCCACTCCGAAAGAATTCCAACACAGCTTCCTGAACGTCTCCACCCACTGTATCCCAGTTTTTCTTAAAGAAACCAGCTGGGAAGCCATCGGGGCCGGGGCTTTATCATCAGGAATTGAGAAGAGGGCGGACTTAATTTCCTCAAACTGAATTGGCGCACACATTGACTCAATATCCTCAGATCCTAAGGTTGAGCCCTCCTCAATAATAGAATTGTCAATTTCAGCAACTGGCAAGGAGTGCCCCAACAAGGATTCAAAGTGTTTCACAAACTCCACACCAAGTTCGGAACGAGAAGTTGTGTGTGTGCCATCCTCTTTCTCGATGGACACAATGAGGTTCTGTGCATTTCTTTTCTTCACCAAGCCATGAAAATATTTATTGTTTCTATCAGAAAGCTTGAAATGGGTTGCCTTTGCTTTCTGGGCAAAGAATAACCTTTCAGCTTCCATAAGAAACGTTGCCTTTTTCCGCAAATCAGCCACCCTCTGAATCTGAATGGACACATCATTCCCCTGCGCCCGAACAAGGGATTCCTGGGCATTATCAAGCTCAGCCACAGCTTCTTTGGCCCTTTCAGAAATATGGCTAAAGTGTTGCCTATCAAGTGCCTTCATTGGCTGTTTCACCGCCTGTAACAATTTGCAAAGAACAAACTGCTTAGTGCCAACAAAGTAATTCTGCCACGATGACTCTAAGACATTCTTGAACTCAGCATGCTGCTGCCACATACTTGAAAGGTCTCTTTCCCCGAATGTCTTTCTGAAGGATTGAAACCACCGACGGAGAATGATCCGAGAGGGGCCCCGAATTCATGAAATCAGCGAGGCAATATAGTCCCTGGTCTAACCAAGCTTGGTTTACAAGGACCCTATCCAACTTTTCAAGAACATCCCTACACGACCAAGTGAAAAATTTCCCAACAGAGTTTGCATCATCAAGGCCCAAAGAGCGACAAACATCTTGAAAATCCTGCATTTGATATTCCGTAGGTGCCAAGCCACCCTTTTTCTCAGCCGCAAACCTGACACAATTAAAATCTCCCAGGAGAATCCAAGGGAGGGTCAAATTGCTTCCCAAAGAGATCAGCTTGTTCCACAAATCTCTTCGTTCCACAACACTGTACAAGCCAAAAATAAACGTACAGAAGAAATCTAACTTGGTGGAGTTGCAGAAAACTTTGCAATGTATAGCTTGCTCAGATATATCAAAGTCCGAACAAATCACCATTCTCGGGTCCCAGAAAACTGCCATACGACCCCCAGATATAACATTGAAATTGCTGGTGAAGCTCCACCCGGGCAAGTAATTCTCAACAAATAACCGGAGCCTATCTTCCTTTAGCTTAGTCTCCAAAGCTGCAAAAAGGGAGACTTTCTTATTTTTTATTAGATCCGACAGCTCCTTCTTCTTGAGGGCTTGGTTAAGCCCCCTTATATTCCAGCAACCGATCGTCATTGTGAGGAAGATGAGGCAGACGAGGCCGCCTCACATCCATGGTTACTTTTCAGTTTCCTTCCTCTACTCTTGCTACGGCTACGGAGTTTTTTCTTTGTGGTCCTCTGTTCCTCACTAACATCTTCCGAAGAATCCGAGTGAGCATCTTCCTGGGGATTTTCTAGCAACTCCCGATGAGGCAAAGAATCAAGCGTTTGCTTGATTGGACCAGTAACTGCCTCTTTCTGACCCTTACCTCCTCCATTAATATTTTGGCTAGAAGAGGTAGAGGTTGTCCGGGACGAAGCCACAGGGTGCACAGGTGGCTTAGTTGCCGTCAAAAATTTCTTGCTCCCACCAACAGCTGGTCCCAATTTTAGCAAAGAGGTCCTGGGCTTAGATTTGCCAGGTTTTTGCTGTTCAACCGACTTTGCGGACCTTTGTGGTAGTTTAGGAAATATTTCATCCATTACCACCGCTGCTTGCTCAAGTTCCATTTCTGACATCAGAAGATCCTTCTCCTGTGGCAAGCTGAAATGATATGATTCAGATCCTCAACAACAGAAGCACCATTCTGGTCTTCTTGATTTTCTATCTTGTCCTTCCCTTTGTCTTCTTTCAGACTGGCTGGCTCAGGCATGACCAGCTGCTGCTGCTGGGGAGAAACCAATACCTCAGTAGCACACTTCTCTGAGGCCTGCGCAACATGTTGGGACTTCGCTGTCCATTTACTTTTCTCAATCAGTACTGGTTTTACCACCTCCTGTTTTTTAGGCTGAACAGCCTTGGGGTTGCAATGTTCCACATAGTGCCCAAATCTGCGACACTTAACACAAAATTTAGGCAACTCCTCATAGCGGATTACTTGTTCAAAGGATTCCCCTTCTCCATCAGGCATGTTTACATGGATAGAATTAGGGGGTTTAGTGGCCACATCCAACTCCACCATAATCCTTGCGAATGATGTTCTTTCACCCTCAAGGGTCAGTTTATCCGCACAAATTGGCTTACCAATTAATGAGCCAATTTTTCCCAATGTTCTTGAGGTCCAGCACTCAATGGGCAAGTTCGGCATCTGGACCCAAATTGGGAGCTTCGAAAATGTGTGGGCTTCAAACCGGAAGCCCTTTGGCACATCTTGCAAATGAAGCCTTCTACCGTAGATGGTATAAGGCCCGCCTGCTAGCACCTTGTGTTTCTCATTTTCTGAGTTGAACTTAAACATAGTCCAACCATTGTGGCAAGGCTTAACCTTGCATTCCACCTTCCAAGACTTGGTCAAATCACTGAGAGCTTTCAATCCTGGAAATCTGCCAGAAAAACAGCCCAGAAGGGAGGAATTCCACACTTTGTTGACGTCTTTGATATCTTCTTTCTCCAGTTGGACTGAGTCCAGGGAACTCGGGGGAAAGAAGTCCAGTTTTAAATCCTCCGTGAACTTTCTGTTGTCTTTAAAAAGATTAACCCAAGGCTTTGCACCATTTGGCAATCCTTTATCAGGAGGATCAGTGGGCCGAGGGCCCACAGCTTCGGCCATACCGTGACAGCCCAACAAAACGTAACCCGAGTTTTCTCAAATCCAATACTGAAACGGCCCAACAAAGTATCTCAAAGCCCAATCTCCGAACACAGAATCAAACCACACAAACAGTGGGCCAACTTCCAAAACCAAAGTCCCCAAAGAATCACCAAAACGGAGCTCTCCTCGAAGAAAACCAGCCCAAACAAGCAGGAATCAGCAGAAACCGATCAACCCGAAAATTCAAAGGCTAGAAATCCCAGTACCGGCTCCAAATAGAAATTCAATAAAGGATCCTCAGATTGTACAATTTGCCCTAAATCTGCAGTCCAACTCAGCCACAAATTCACCACAAACTGAAAGCAAAATTCCAAAACCAAAGTCCCCAAAGAATCACCAAAACAGAGCTCTCCACGGTGAAAACCAGCCCAAACAAGCAGGATTCAGCAGAAACCGATCAACCCGAATATTCAATGGCTAGAAATCCCAGTACCGGCTCCAAATAGAAATTCAATAAGAAAATTTAGTTTGAACAATTTGCCCTGATTCTGCAGTTCAACTCAACCACAAAATGTAACTCACAGTGCCAAACACAGAAACAGAGAGCTAACTTCCAAAACTAAATCCCAAGAATAGCCAAGTAGAAATATCAACCAGAAAAAAACCAGCCCAAACAAATATGAATCAGTAAAACCGTTAGACACAAATGTTCAAAGGCCAGAAAATCCTAGCATCAGCTCCAACAGGAAATTCAAAGGGGTCTCATTTTGTACAATTTGCAGTGTTTTTGCATTCGGGAAGAGACACAAATTGACCACGAATTATATCCCACAGTGCCAACACAAAAACAATGAGCCAACTTCCAAAATCAAATCCCCAAGAATAACCAAGTAGAAATGAACCAGAAGAAAACCGACCCAAGCAAATAGGAATCAGTGAAAACCGATAGACCCAAATGCTAAAGGCCAGAAATCCCAGCTTCAACTCCGACGAGGAAATTCAGAGGGTCTCAATTTGTACAATCGGACAAAGCTAAGTGTTTGCAACGATTAATAACCAACAACAATGCCAAATTAACTAAAACAAGGCATTAACATCGGTAGCCCACACAGATTAAACGCAAGAAATAGACAAACCAAACAGGGGCTTTAACTCGTTGCCCAACTTAGTGCAAGAGTTTAGACAAACCTGCTTAGAAGTGGCCAAAAATTGCATAAAATCCGAGAAATGTTGAGCCTCCTGCAGCCAGCAACGCTGAAGCAAGACAGAAGTCCAATATTTCTATACCTGAAACACGCGAAAAATTCGAAGTTCCGCGAGGGGATAGCTGGACGTAAAGCTTTCAACTGGAAGACGGATTTTACGTCCAGCTTGCATATGGGGGAACTTCGAATTTTTCAGCAAATCCACCAGCAACGATGAGGTGCCACCGACGGCGATGGAGGCACGGAATGAAGTCGTTGTTGCTTAATTTGAAAAGCCCAGACCGATAGTTGCTAACCCTAAGCCTCCACGTGGGCGGGAAAGGGATGGCGGCGCATCTAGGGTTTCAAATATCAAGTTAGCGATGGCGGCGCAACTAGGGTTACACCAAGCCGCCGGCGTTGAGGCCGTGACCCACTTGGTCTTCCCCCAACACACGAAGCCAAGCGCGTTCGTTCCGATCTGTGGGGCTATGGACGACGAATTGGGAATTTCAAAATTTGAAATTTGAAATTTCCGAAGCGCGGAGACGCCGCAAAACTCGCCCAGAAGCCAAAAACCCAACGGAGCTCGCCCAGAAATCCTCAAGAAGTGATGAGAGATTGCTGGTCGGCCGAGAAATCAACAAGATTCAGGCAAGAATCAACAAAATCCGCCGAACAGAAGAGCTGAGTTCGTGAGGCGCTAGAGGTTTTCTGGAGAGAAAACTTCTAGTGAGATAAAGTCTCAAAACCACACTTAAAGGGTGCTAACGGGAAGCCCAGATTCGAACCCCGTCAACCCCTTAAATTTGCAGGGAAAGTCCCCTTAAGTTGTTGTCCGCCGGACTCGAACCCAGGACCTCCCGCTGCGGTAAATGGTACCTCACATGTTTTTGCCAGTTAGGCTAGACATGTTTGGTAAAAGGGTGCTAACGGGAAGCCCAGATTCGAACCCCGTCAACCCCTTAAATTTGCAGGGAAAGTCCCCTTAAGTTGTTGTCCGCCGGACTCGAACCCAGGACCTCCCGCTGCGGTAAATGGTACCTCACATGTTTTTGCCAGTTAGGCTAGACATGTTTGGTAAAAGGGTGCTAACGGGAAGCCCAGATTCGAACCCCGTCAACCCCTTAAATTTGCAGGGAAAGTCCCCTTAAGTTGTTGTCCGCCGGACTCGAACCCAGGACCTCCCGCTGCGGTAAATGGTACCTCACATATTTTTGCCAGTTAGGCTAGACATGTTTGGTTAAAGGGTGCTAACGGGAAGCCCAGATTCGAACCCCGTCAACCCCTTAAATTTGCAGGGAAAGTCCCCTTAAGTTGTTGTCCGCCGGACTCGAACCCAGGACCTCCCGCTGCGGTAAATGGTACCTCACATGTTTTTGCCAGTTAGGCTAGACATGTTTGGTTTAAAGGGTGCTAACGGGAAGCCCAGATTCGAACCCCGTCAACCCCTTAAATTTGCAGGGAAAGTCCCCTTAAGTTGTTGTCCGCCGGACTCGAACCCAGGACCTCCCGCTGCGGTAAATGGTACCTCACATGTTTTTGCCAGTTAGGCTAGACATGTTTGGTTAAAAGGGTGCTAACGGGAAGCCCAGATTCGAACCCCGTCAACCCCTTAAATTTGCAGGGAAAGTCCCCTTAAGTTGTTGTCCGCCGGACTCGAACCCAGGACCTCCCGCTGCGGTAAATGGTACCTCACATGTTTTTGCCAGTTAGGCTAGACAAATCGCAATTTTGGCTCATTTTACTTAGACGTGTTGCACTTTTGGTCATTTTAGGCTTTGTTCTTTTCCATTCCATTTCAAGAAAATCATAACTTTTTTCTCAAAAATTTTACACGAAGAAACAACATCTTTTTTTACTAAATTTACAATTCAAAATTTAAAATTCCCTCTAGATCCACACTCACATAAATTCAAAAAATAACATAATCATTACATTTTTTCTTCTTTTTCCTAAACAAATCCCTAAAAGAAATTTCTTCTAAAATAAATTTCTTCCCTAAATAAAAAATTTCTCATTCCAGGTCACTAAAAGAACAGAGCAAGTTCATTGTTGTAGTCTTTTATGTTAGCATGTTGTTGTGCTCTTGGTCCAAGTGATATGTTATAACCGGCTTTAAGCAGTGAAATGGAAAGTCAATAGTTTTTGGTAGTCTTTTGAAATGAAAAAAAGAAGAAGTTATTTTTTGTGATTTTCATTCCTTTTAGTGGTCCGTGTAACAATTTTCGCCCATTTAAATAAATCTCAGAGACGAACCAAAATTGCTGAGAACGAGCCAACTGATATACAGTTTGGCATAGGTAAAAAGTATTACACGGGCCGCTGTAAAATATAGAAATCATGAGAAAACCCCAACTTTTTTTTTAAATTTCAAAAGACGCATAAAAACCATTGACATACAAAATTGCAAATTTTCATTTCACAACTGACGTTACTTCCCCGTACAAATGTAAGTTGGCAAAAACTTATATCTAACTGCTCAGACCATTCTTTTGTGCGTATCGAGTTTAACCTTTAAAATATAACGTCTATATTATAAAAACACAAGTATTAATTTCAGTTTTTCATATATCACATATTACATATAACATTTGTTGTGTCACGTGTAGCACTAAAAGTATCACGTATATTATAATGTTTGATGTATCGCGAAATTTTATAACGTATTGAGTTTAATCATCGATGTATAGCAATTAAATTAAAACAAAAACTATTGTTTGTAAAGAAGAAAATACGTGTATATATGTTAGGGGCGAAAGTATCGTCAGTGGAACCAGACCGTCGAGCCAAAAACTGCCTTAATAAAGTTTTGTTTTGATTTATCCTAATCACACTTGGCCCTTGTATTTTTATGTTATTCATATACTAGCTCTTATATTTGAAAAATATGAACTATGCATTCTTATATTGGGGGAGGGGTTGGAAAGGTGGTAAAAGTAAGGTTTTGTAATCATAAATCATGGTTTCGAACTTTGTGTGTTATCATGGTAAAAATAAATTGTATATTCTCGTGTTTTCATATTATTCATATGTTATTTTTTAAATTTTGCAATATTACCTTTGATTTTGGTAGTATCGGTAAGATTTCATAGAAATATTAGTGTCAATTTAAGAAGCAAACTTTAATCAATCTCGCATGAGATCCGGATCTTACAAACTTTGAGTGAGACACTTCGTTAAAATGATAACAATGGAACATAATCATCCATAATGATCAAACAAATCCATTAAATTATTATCGTTAATCATTCAATGGGGGAATGTAGAGCAATTTTATACGCTCACAATTATTCCAATTTTATTGGAGACTATATTCACAATGATTAAGGCTCCATCTAATAAGCACTTCTTTTTTCTTTTTACGAAAATAATTTTATTTTATTTTTATAAAAAATATATTAAAAACAATGAAAATTGATTATAAAATAAATTGAAACTAAAGTAGTAATAATATTTATCTCAAGTAATTAATCACGGTTTTAATAGAAAGTGATGTAATCTGCATCCAGTGGTTACATTTTTATAATATAATTATTAATAACACATTTTTGTATCAATAAATACACGTCACATCAATTGCTATGAAAAATTATGATGAATTAGTTGAAAATTAAAACAAATATTACTTTGATATCCCAAAACAATATATAAAAATCGACAAATGCTCATATTAAGTTGTACATTCGTCAAAGTCAAAGTGAAGATTTAAAACGAATATAGATATCCCAAAGCAATATATAAAAATCGACCAACACTCATAATAAATTATACATTCGTCAAAGTAACAAAGAGGGAGTATTCTTTTATTTAGGCTTAATCATTTTAACCCCCTATATAAGCTCTTTTACACTTTACCCACTCAATAAATCAAAGCTTGAATTGCAAGGCAGTAGCAGATAATGACCCATCTCCTATAACGAGTCATGTTTTGAATTATCCTTAAAGCTCAAAATCGAGTTATATCACTGAACTGTTTTAACGAGTAAAAGAAATGACCAAAAACACATCTAAAGAGCCAAGCAGACAAAACCATTGGAAAATTCTGATGTTAAATCTAATACAAAGTGCAATGGGAATGTAGTGAGGAGATCATAATCCACAGTTACAACACAGATTAATAGCCATCTTCAACTCTAATGATGAACAGCCAAATTGGAGTGAAAATGAAGTCACTGGAAATTAAAATTGAATGGTCCTCCTCAGCATACATTTTATATAGGTTAAAACCCTAATCTCACGACTTTGTTTTCCTTTATTCACAAGCCAATTTGGTGTCAAAGCTACTCAAACAGATAGCAAATGCCTGAAATGCAGACAAAGGGTACCGGTAATCCATGGTGAACATGTCTTTCCCCACCTTCCCGAACTGCAAGATGATTTTGTCCTGGTCTGATTGCGCAGGTGGTTGGGAGGGGACGGCTGAAGCGCCTCCTGCTGCTGCAACCGGCTGCGTGGCTGCGATCAGCTGGAAATTCTTGACAGAGGCCACGGTTACACGCCCCCGGAAGTTCAGGCACCAGCACTGTAATTGTTCGTGCCATCTTGGTGCTTTGTTCTTCAGTACTAAAGGCTTCACCTTGCCTTCCTCATCCTCGTTGCCAGGAACACCGATATCTGAGAATCTTGAGCTGCTGAACTCTGCGGAATGCTCAAGAGATTTTGAGAAGGAGATGCTACGGAATGAATCCTCTAGAGACCTTGGGAGGAGCTCCGGTTGGCCAGGTACAACGCCACCGGCATCAAGTGCTGAGGCAGGGATTGAATGCATTACACAATGCATTCTCCTCGGTCCCCGTGTTCCCAGAACATTTAACTCGTATGCAATCTGAGATATATTGTAACTTCCAGTTGGCACTTTCGGAGATACTTTCTTGGAATAGAATCTACGGCTTGTTCGCCCGGGAGGAGGGATGTTTGTACAGGTATATGGAGGCTGTGTGTCATATATGATGAATTTTGTACCGAGAAAATTTGATCTGCAGCAAACAAGAAAAATGCAATCTTTTAAAACTTGACTTGCCTTCAAAAGAAACAGAAACTACAAGCAAAACCAAGGATACAAATTCAACATAAACCCAGACGGGAAAAGCAGTGTCAAGGCAAAAACAACCCAAGTAAGAAGCCGAAAATGTCATGAAAATTAAGAACTTGGTCCACTGATTAGCTGGTAGATAGAATGCTGTACAAGCCATAAATCACGGTAACTCATACAGTATCAAGAAAATGAACAAATGCAGGAGTATAAAGTTATCAACTGAGGCAATTGACACCCCAAAGTTATTGATTATAACACTAATTCTACTTGAATATTATCCAAAATAAGAACACTAGTCGGATGACACATTTCATATTGAGTCGATCAATATACATAAATAGATAGGTGTACAACAAGCAGAATGCCTTGCCATTCCAATTTAGTGAAGATGTTCATATAAGGGAGTCCAATTTCAATCATCAAAAGAAATTGATGGTAATTCAGACAAGTAGACATGCAGTAAGGAATAAATGGACCAAACCTTAGCTTTCCAATGTATGTGCTGCTCGATCTAGATATGTTATCTGCGTCCATTGAGATAACATACTCTGTGCATGTAGTTCGCCGAGTTCTTTTTGCAGAGAGAAGGAACTTTCCATTTTCAACTAACAAAGCTGTAAAATACAAGCAATAGAAGTTAAACACAACTCCTATAAAAAGAATCAAAGAGCGGAAAACATAGAAGTACAGAAACTATATAATGTATCTGCATCGACAATAGTTTGTTTGTTAACAACAAAAGTTCCAAGCATATGAATCAAAACAGTTAGGTTAAACACTGTGGTTGTTTGCATTTAGCTAGTTACAAAATGGGGAAAACATTTACATGACTGATCCACGGTGTTCTGTGAATTAGTAGCTTGAAGGTTTCCTCTAAAAGCACTTGACACTACAAGTCTTAACAATCACAAGACAATTAGAAAAAGCTCATTGAATCGGAAATCCAAAAGTTATGTATACACAGGTGGAATATCTGAACTAATGGAGATATCATACTGCAGAAATATACCCCAAGATATTCCAATTAGGGATCAAGAGATAATGCTTACCAGGACTAAGACACAAGAAAAGATGGTATATTAGATTAGACTTGTCCCTTTTGATGAAGCACTGGATAGTTCCATCACGAGAACCGGGCTGGAAAACCAAAATGAATCAAGATTCAGTGTTACTTAATGTGACATAGAACAGATAATGACCATAAAATCAAAAGTTCAACCAAAATTAGGTAAAATTTTAAGCGGTATGATCTCAAAAGTTCAACCAGTACCACTAGTTTATTCAATTGTTCATAGGAAAGGGTCCAGAGGAAGAAAGATACCTGCTTAAGAGAAACAGGGAAAGTGAGCTTTCCACAAAATTCAGGACTTTTTACAATTTCCTTGCACATACTCCTCCATGACCTGCAAACTGCAGAACATGCTACAACATGCTTACGGCCAGGCCACGTGCTCTCACTCTCCTCTAACCTTCTAATTACATCAAAAAGCAGTTCTGGTGGAAGATTAGCCCAACAGCTGTTTTGAACTACCAAAGGTTGGTCACTGGAGTCATGAAAGGAACCATGGGACTTCCCACGATGATGACCAGATAGTCTAACATTGAAACTCCGTCTGGATAAGCTCCCAAAACTATCTCTTACATCGCTAACAATGCTGCGGAAAGACATCTAGTCCCCAACCAAGAGGCAAGAACTTGAAATGACAGATATTATCCTGAACTCTTTCCTAGTTGTGTTTCTGTATATAAACTTTCCAAAGTTATGACTGCTCTCTTGACATGTGAAATCTGGCCACAAGTAAACAAAAGAAACACATGTTTAGGCACATAATATGAATCCAAGGAGAAAAGAGAAAGCTAAAAAGAGAAAAGGGTATTTAAAGGAGAAAAAGAAAAGGGGGCAGATACAAAAAAAACAGCCTCACATGGACCACAAAGTGAAAAAGATCACAAACTTACATCAGATTAAACTTTTATAGGTTCTTAAAGTAGATCTAAATTAGTTCCCCAGTTACAACTCACAGAGAAAAGTTGAGAATTATCTACACGGAAAATATATAAATAGAGCCTATGTAATGTGCCGATAAGTAAAGCCGATTTGCTTCAAACAAGCAACAATTCAGAACTACTAACTAAGGGAAATTGTAAGGTTTCAACAGAGCCACTTTAGGAGCACTGAGCCCAAATAGAAATACTCTAAGCATAGGTTAGTGAGAAATTTGAAGACAGGCTAACAGCCCGACACTACCAACCTATTTGCAAGTTAATCCCCCCCAAAAAAATCACTTTCTGCAGACCCTAAGAATAATAGTAAATTAAACATGGTTTTCATACCACATTTCGGTTCTTGATGCCAAAAAAATGTTCAACAAACTATCATTTTCAGTTCTCAAAATGTGTCACTGTTCCAAATATCATTCAACTGTCAAACAAGATGTGCCAAAATTTCACAGAGCTGTAAACTGATCAAAGCGTTGAAACTCCCAAAAAATCTACAATATCCCAGAAAATAAACACGAAAATCATGAACAAAGATATAAAATTGTGGCTCTAATAACCAAAAAGGTAAAAACTTTAACAAGTTTTCCTCTGTAGAAATCAGAGAAACTCAACTCACGCAGAACCCAATTAGCAGCCAAGTATAAACATTTTACTCAAAAAAAACAAATAAACAAGAAAATGAAAAGAATAAATTCTAGCAAAAGGTTTTGATTCCACTCAAGGTATTTCACAAAAACAGACTCATTAGCAACACAATGGAAGTCAAGAATAAAGAAAAGAACTCCATTACATCTACAGATGCACAGAATCCCTCATGTAAGATCTAAAACAGAAGAAAAGACTATAGATCTGTACCTGAAATTGAAATCAACAAAGTCAGCAAAACCCAAAAATGAGAGCACCCCCAGATGAAAATTTCCAGATTAAACTTCTGAACAGAGAAGAAACAGCATATCACTCTCTCTCTCCTCCACCAAAAAAAAAAAAACAAAAGTGGGTCAGACCTACATATATGCAAGACTCTCACTTTAACAAACACGGACTCAAACTCACCATTAAATGTAGTTCAACGAACCCAGAAGAGAAACGAAGAGAAGAGGAGAGAGAAGAAGAAGAAGAAGAAGAAGAACAAGAAAGTGGATGAATATTAAAAAGCAGTATAAATATGAATTCAATTTCAATCAATTACTGGTAAAGAAAAGGGAGCCTCTGTTACAACATTAATAAATAATAAAAATCGGGCAGTACGTGACCAAAAATCTGGGCTGTGAAGCAACAACAAAGACCATAAAATGGAGAGTTTTCTTGACTTTGTAACGTTAGTGTTGGGAAACTTCTGAACTGAATACATATGCAAATTGGGTCATTTTTCCCAAGGGACAGAGTACATACTTGTTCTTATTCAATGCGCTCGCTATCCTTCTTTCTTTGCTCGTGGAAATTGGTGGCATTCTGCGCCAGCCACAGCCAGAGACGTTGTTTTGTTAATAGTTTAATAGTTGTATAGTAATTTAATTGTACTTTTTTTTTTTCCCTTGAAAGGAAAAAACTTGTTATCTTTTCTTTATTCTTTTGTTTCATTTTGGGTTTCGGATATTCTTTCCCCAGTCTTCACTGAGATATAGGTTTTTTTTAATGTGTACCAGGCCAAATCTGACCAAATTATTTCATACATGCACACGTTTTTGTTTTTTTTTTTTTTTGTACAGCGAATCGAGACTGATTGTGTGTCATATACTTGATTTTTCTGTTTATTTATATTTGCTTAATAAAAATTATAATATTAATGTTTATTTGTACCGACTATATTGTTCTACGCAGCGTACCAGATAAACTGAATATTTTATATTGAGGAAATTGCCATCATCCATCGAATGTCCACAAAGTTTTCAAATAACAAAAGAGATTTTGTATGTCTTGATTTTTCTTTAAATTATTGGCAATAGGCTATGTAGATGTGTTAATTCGTGTCGTGTCCAAGTTATTGAGTTTGGGTTGCCAGTTCCCGTGGCGACATTTCTCAACCATAATTTTACCCGTTTAATTATTCGAGTTATTTGTGTCAACCCATTTGACCCTCAAATATTTCGTGTTCGTGACGTATTTTTGTGATGCAGTATAAATTTATCGTGTTGGGTTCGGGTTAGTGAGTTTACGTGTCGACTTTCTCAACCCTAACTTTATCCGTTTAATTATTCGTGTTATTCGGGTCTACCTATATAACCCGCGAACCCGCTAAAGCTCAACTCTAACCCGCTTATATTGTGTCTGATTTTCTTATCGTGTCAGAGATTGTCAACCCTAAAGCTATGTGAATTTGACCAAGACAAATAAAGAGTTTATGGTTACTAAAAACAATATCAGAAATATAACTTATTAATACAATATAATTATTCAATATTGAAATATTATTCTCTATGTTACATTAAAAGATTTTGATTTAGATTATATTTCGTGATCTATAAATAGTTATATAATTGTATATTACTAATTTACAGAGAGGATACAATGTTTTACCTCCTAATTTCATGTCATATAAAAAAAATTATATTTTGATTATATTCTGTAACTCAAATATCATTGTACGATGAATAATGTTATAACTTATAACCTTTGCACAAAGAATAAGGTTTGAATATTGACATAGTAAAAAATGACTTCCAAAATTTTAACCCTTTTTTAATGTTCAAACTTCACATCTCTTCAGTTCCAAGTAGTAATATGTGAATTAAAGTACTGCTGTATTGAGTAGCTGCAATAGTGCGTAGAATATGGTCAATTAAATACCACAATAAGTAGATGGTAACGGCAATTTTTAATGTGTCATCAAATTTGCAATATTTTTACCTTCGTTTCGTCTTATTTAAAGAGTTTCATTTATACTATTATGTATAGTAAAGTTGATTTCTTAAGTATGACGGGATAATTCGGTATTACAAAGGAGATTTTTTTAATAGGATAGGCGGAGAGAATATAATACATTTGGACAGTTATAATTCAATATAATAAATAAAAATTAGAAAACCAAAACATGTATTTACCTACATGGCCAACATTTTTGAGTAATACACTTGAGATGAGATTAAAAAATTTTAAAAAAATTATTGAAGTCATTGAATCTCTTTTATTGTTGCCTATATAGTCAACTCGACTGACAAATAAAATGAACGATTTTATATTAGTGAAGAAAAGTATAATATGCCAGCATTATCTTGGACTGAAAGAAAGCTTAAATCAATTAGAGTTTTAAGGCTTCTTTTTTATAAATAAATGTTTTTTAAAGAGTTAAATTTAAAATAAGGGAACAAATGTTCATTATGTGTTGTTTATTATTGTCTCTTATTGCAAGCAATACATATTCCCTTCATTCCTGCAAAACATAAATAATAATCCCTCCGTTCCACTAGAAAAATCCAGTGGTACAACTGTTTATGCGTCACAAAGTACAACCCCAAAGTGGACTCTTCTAATGGAACGGAGGGAGTATTAAATTTGTGTTTATCTTGAAAATATAGTTCAGTTCTAGTATTTTTCTTATAGATGCCGTGCAAAAACCATGAAGTCAATAGTTCGAATCACACATTTGATAAGAGTTGTGGATTTTAAACAATCTCTTGCTAGAACTTTGGGGACTACAATGTGTTGACGTATGATGTGCAAGTCTACAGTGACGTGGTTCCCAGCGTGGAGTACAAGTCCATGTCCCTGAAGTGATGTAGAAGCGCCTCCAATATTGTACCTTCAATAAACACTGATATTGTACCAATGTAGTGGCCCAAGTATATTATAAAACGTTTTCTCATGTTCAGGAGCCCCTGCTTGAAACTAAGTTTGGGCTATTTTTGTTTTGAAACCCAAAAACAGAACCAAACCTTGTTTAGTTACTTCTTGGTTTCAAACCAAGAAGCTAAACCCAACCTTCACCCATCTTCTTCATCCATCTTCTTCACCCATCTTCTTCATCCTCATCTTCGTTGTGGGCGCCGCCTCCCATTGCCAAATTAGACCCAAAACCATTTTGAGTTCTTAAATTGTTGACATTGTTGATTGAAGACGAGATTTCATCTTCCTTCGGCTCCAGAAAATTCTTCCCACCAGGGTTCCGATTCCATCCTCTTTGTTAGAAGGGTCGAATATGGGCAGTAGTAGCAGTGTTCGACTTGGTCTTCTTCCTCCTGTAACAGACGACAGTAGCAGAAATGGAGCACAGCACTGCACCGGTCCAGATCTGAAGTAGAAGAGCAAAGCGTGAAACTCGATCCGACGGTGAGAGCAGTGACGACGAGAGCGAGATGGTCACAGCGGGAGCGAAGCGGCAATGGCAGCAAGCGTGAAACGGAGGAGGAGGAGAAGATTCAAGAACGATCGGGAAGAGAGAGAGATGATACAATGTTTTTGGAAATAAAAATAATCTTAAATATTTATTTTAAAACTTGTTTTTAAAACTTTGTTTCTTTGTTTTGGTCCCAAAACCAATTTTATTCCAAACTTATTTTCAAAACAAGTTTCAAAATAACAAAGAAAACATGCCCCTAATATACAATGGCCATTGTAGGTTGTATTTAGATACGCAAGGTAGGCTGTAATACGATGCCCCAAAATGAATAGTAGTAAGTTTTTTTGTGGATTATAAAAAAATAAATAAATTTAGTACCTTCAAATTTGATTATCACACACGTTAAAACAACAAATCTCTTAGTTAAATAATTTCAAAATAACTATAAATAAAATAAAATTAAACAGTACATATTATAAAAAATTTTCCCTTTTTATATAGTACTATTAAGATATTTGGTGGTCACAAGAAATGTTAGTTCCGACAAAGTGGACAAATTTGGTCGAGCCTAATTGTGGTTAGCATCTCCAATGATTTCTCCTCAATCAGTTGGTGAACGCATAAAGCAGATTTGGACACTTGACCAAAGTAAGATTCTATTAAGAATAAACATAACTTAGCAGGATTGTATTTGACTTCAGATAGCAACCTTTTTTTTGAGTTATTATTATACTCATTTTATCCCCGTAAAAGAGTTGGGGCGATAATTAATAGGAGTGTCTTATAAGCCCGAGTTTATTTACTCGAGAATGAGAGATTTGGGTTTAAAAAACATCTTTGAAAAAATTGTATTTGATAACTTATAAAACTTTGTATTTCTTCAATTGAAATAGATGGAGCACTAAGGGAATGTATTCCAAATTACTTGAGGTAACTTACATTTATATTTTGTACTTATTGTATATGTTACTATAAAATGGCAACTTTTTTAGTCGATTGATGCCGTTTATAGTAAAAAAGGAATGTCGTTTTAATAGTAGCATAGAAATGGTAAAACTACAATTTTAGGTGCTAAGTGCCGACTAGAGAATAGCTTAATTTGCAATTAAGCGATAAACCCAGTCAAAGTCATCACTTGCCTTTCCGATGTGGCATATGCTTATATTCCTTTTAATCTATAAATATCTTTAATTGCGACAATATTTAGTAAATGTACAATTTTTTTTATAAATCTAAAGATATAATATAAAAGTTAAAATGAGTAAATTTTCATCATTTATTTCATTCGTGTCATCACTTTGCAAGTGTAGACTAATTTTTTACCACAATAATTTGCAAGATCAGGAACTTACGCATGATCGGTTTGGGTGTAAGATCGAGATCGATAAGATCATATAGTAAAATCCTACTAAAACTATGCAGATGTAAAATTACTGACATACAATAAATAAATATAAAAAATTTATTTTATTTTAACCATTTTAATAAAAAAAATTAAGATGAGACGATATGAATATTATTTTTACAAACTATGTGTTCTACACATAATTATATTAATAAAAGAATAAAATTTTTAAAAGTCAAAATAATATTTTTTTATTTAGACAAAAATGTTCTTTAAATATAGCTCTTTCATCGAGATAGAAACGAGTATTGTTTTATCTAATGTAAAACGTGATGTTCAAAAATATGGACAAGAGAAGAGGGAACAAAAAAGTGATCGAAATAGCCGCTAATCACACCTTTAGGGACAATTACAAACTCTATGGTCTCAGAAAATTACGAAATATTCATCAAGGATTCGGTTCACCTTACAAAATAAATCTCAATGAATTTTTATTGTGCGTTGACTGTTACGGAGAAATTTGTCACGCATATAAGAATGACGCACCACAAAATGAGAGTATGAAAATATGATATTCAAAATATGAGAGATAAATATTGTCATACAACCCTAAATTGATAATATACTATCAATTTTTAATAACAAAATCCATATTAATAAACTAGATTTAACCTTATTATTAAAAAATGAACAAGTAATGATGTAAAAAAAAAAAAAAAACACTAAGTGCAGCCTTTGGTGTTTTTGGATTACCAAAGCGCTGTCGTTTGGCACCACGTTCCCATACAAATCAATACCTGAATGTTGCAACAACATTATCGTAGAATGTGTTTAATCATCATGGTTTTACCGACCGTAATTAGTAGAAAGAGTGTTTAAAATGAATAGTAGTATTTTTACAGTCATTAAAAGACGGGAACAATGAACGAATATTTCACTCCACAATTTAATCAAATTGTGAGAGACATTGACTCATTGAAAAAAATCCAAAGAATGTATATATTGATCATTTTTGCTAACATGGCGAGAAACATACTAGCTTGTTCTCTCACGAAGGTTTGAATTTTGATTTTTGAAAATTAATTTTATAATGTAAGAAATGTATTGAAAATGTAGAAAAATATAGTTTAATAGTAAAAAATTGCATTATAAATTATGAAAGCTAATTATAATATATTAATTTATTGTTGAAATCAAAATCAAAACTCAAACCAAAACGTAAACAACATGCACTAAATGTTCGTAATAGGATGAAACACGACATGTCATACTAACTGTCGATGTAATTCAAACATATGATATCAACTTTTACGGTTCTATTACATGCTTAGTACTTGCAAGACCGACCTATTTATTATACTTCGACGTCCAAGTAAATATAATGTAAGAGTTGCGACATGAAAATGCTATTTGCTTTTTAGAAAATGTCATCGGTAACGCTCAATAAAACATGATCTAATAGTACTAAATAATACGAATATTTATATTAATTCAATAAATTAAAATGTGTTTTAAGAATAATTTATACTACCTTTTTTGAATCTTGATACTTTGAAACAAAAGTATAGCATGCATTTACCCTTGACTTTTCTTTTTTTTTTTTTAAATTAATTTTTTTTATAACAAATACTCCATTTTCGTTAAGTCTTAATTTATTACATCGAAGGAAAAATACAGTGACTGTGGAAAAGGAAAGAACGAAGTGAGAAGTAGGAATTGAACCCCGACATTTGAGTAGCCCGCCCATGCACAAATGCTGGGGTACTGGCTAATTCCTAATTTACCCTTGACTTAATATTGAAGGAATGAAGAAAAAGAAAAGTATTGAGTGTGGTAAGTTGCCAAGGTGGTGAGAATCATAATTGGCCTACGTGCATGCTTCTTATCATTGCTTTGCTTTTAGACTTTCAAAGTTTTCATCATCATTATTTTCTCATCAATCAATATTCAAAAGCCACCCTACGCCTTCCATTTTTGCGGCCATGCTATGCTTGCGTACTTGTTCATCAATATTACTATCTTCATTCATTTTTATTACGTCTGTCAATTCGTGTCGTGTGCGGTTTGATAGATTTTCTTGTCGACACCTATCAATTCTAACATTATCCGTTAATTATTCGTGTCGACACATTTAATCCGTGAATATTTTGGGTTCGTGTCATTTTTTCGCGTTGTAGTACAAATTACTTGTGCCTGGTTTACACGTCTTTTTTCTCAACCTTAACTTTACCCATTTAATTATTCGTATTATTATAGTCGGCCTATATAACTCGTGAATCCGCCAAGACTCAACCTTAACCCGTTTATATAGTGTCGTTACAGAAATTGTCAGTCCTAACTTTTATACTCCTTCCTTTATTCCAATGGAAGATTATGTTTAAAAAATATACAATTCATTTTTATGAATTTGAATGTACAATATGTAAAATAACTAATTAGCTATTGTTTTTCGACTGGGAGCCATTATTTGTTCCAATTCGGTCCACGACCGAGGCGCGTGGGTGGAATTTCACATCAGCGCCTCGGTCCAAAAGACGAAAATGCCTCTCACTGATTTTTGAAAATAATTGAGTTTTTTTATTTTTATTTTTTTTACTGTGTTGATTTCTTTTCAAATAATACAAATTTTATTATAAAACAGTACATAGTAATTTTAAAATCAGTACAGTATTTATCTTAAAACACTACATAGAAGAAGAAAAAAAAAGTCTTTATTGTAAAACAAAAAATAATAGAAACAATATACTCTTTTATTGTAAAACAGTATAGTGTAATATAAAAAACAGCACATTCTTTATTGGAAAACAGTACATAATAGTCATAATGTAAATTAATTGTCCCAAAAATTGGACGAAAAATAAAAAGAAAAAAATTAAAATTAATTCTCATATATTTAAAACCCATATTTTTACTCCATTGTTTTCTAAAAATCTGGACAGAAAAAAGAAGAAGAAAAAAAAATCATCTACTGAAAGAATGATAAAAGAGGAGAATAGAAAAAAAAAAAATAAAGAGGAAAAGATGGAGAATTAGAGGATGTGAAAGAAAAAAGAGAGAAACGAAAACTCTGAGAAAAAAGAGAAGAGAAGAGAGAAGAAAGAGAAGCTACAAAAGAAGGGGGCAAAAATATAAAAGTAAAAAATTGAGTCCCTTTCCGAACCCTGTTCTGACCAAATCTGTCCAGAATCTATTCCCCTTTTCAATTATATCCTCACCTATTTTAGTGTGTAAAAAATGCAAAAGTAGTCCACAATCTTTACCTCTGTTGCAAATATAGTCCACAATCTTTAGTAAGTAACAAATGTAGTCCACAATGTATCCATTTTGTTGCAATTTTAGTCCAAAAACAGAAATTTGATCTTGACTAACGGTCAACGGGTTTGACCGTCAGTCAAACCCGAATTTGACCATCCTAAAACCACCCCACCCCTTCCTTCCAAAACCATTTCTTTCATCCTCTCATCTTCTTCTTCTTCGTTTTTTGATCAATAAGTCCCACAATTTTTTTTGATGTTCTTTTCCATGTCTTCACACCATTCATAAACCCTTTCCAGTCCCATCTCGTCTGTGTTCTTTTTTCGGTGCATTGCGTGCATCCTCTTCTTGATTGTATTGGATTATGAGCATCTGTACTTGATGGGTTTATTCGGAAAAAATGCAAAAGTGGAAATCTTCATTCTTCTTTCTCTGTTGAGAACTGGAAATCTCCCATCCAAAGCCAAAGCCTTTGATTTTCAAGATCTCAGAGAAAATCCACCATTTTGACCCAATTTGCAGCCATTGATTCACAAAACAGCAAAGGTTGGCGTCGGTGAGCCCAGAAAAACACCCCAGCAGCACCCTTGAACCTTTTGTGATTTCATCCATTCAGTATTTGACCCAACAGCTCCAAACAACATAAACCATAGCAACAATTCCGTCCAAATTTCAGCAAAATTTGCCCAGAAATTCAGTTCATCCAGAAAATTGAGTGGCAAGCACAAAATTTTCCAAAAACAGACCACAAAATTCCAGAATTCAGCAAGCAACCAAAATCCAGAACAGAATTCCAGCAACATCAAGAGCAATCAGCAAATAACCATCCCTAAACCAGCCCAAGATGATCGAAAGTAGCTCCAGCAGTCAAACCACAAACAAACTTAAATTTAGCTCTTAAATTCCAAAAGAAAATTAAGCGCATAAAAATTCAGCCTCTCCAATTAATTCCATTCAGCACATCCATTCCAAATTTCACAAGAACAGCACACAAAATTTCAGCACATACATTTCCAAAGAAAATTCAGCACCAAAATTCAGTCTACCAATTCATGCCAGTCAGCAACAAAATTTCTAAGACCCGAAATGTTAAATTCAGTACCTTAGGTCATCCAAGAAATTTCAACAGCAACCGCGGTTCAAAGTTGTTTCAAAGCTTCCAGCTAATTGCCATTTTATGTGAGCTACCGAAAGCAAATTCCAGAAAATGCATTAAGTCTCCGGGTTGACACAGTGAGTTCTGAGTTAACTCGCTGAAGACCCACCAATTCCTTCCCAACGGTGAAGACCCACCAACGGGCAGAGATCCCTTCCCGGAGCTTCTATCAACGGTCAAAGTGAAACCCATAATTTTCCCGGAGCTTCTATCAACGGGCAAAGTGGTCTTCAAAGTGAAACCCACAATTTTCCTCCCAAAAATTAATTTTCAGATCGGAAATCAGTGCAAAAACTTCACCTTTATCTTTTCTTATTCGGAAGAAACCTTCCCAGAGCTTCTTTTCACGGGCAAAGTGAAACCCACGAATTTTCCTTTCAAAAATTGCTTCCAGCTCGGACCACCAAGGGAGGTTCAGACCAAGAGATTCGAGAAATGGTTTTGGAAAGAAGGGGCGGGTGGTTTTAGGATGGTCAAACCCGTCAGTCAAACCCGTTGACCGTTAGTCAAGATCAAATTTTCGTTTTTGGACTAAAATTGCAACAAAATGGATACATTGTGGATTACATTTGTTACTTACTAAAGATTGTGGATTACATTTACAACAGGGGTAAAGATTGTGGACCACTTTTGCATTTTTTCTATTTTAGTGTGGATTACTTAAGAATCAATGTGAAGGGTGACTCCCCAGTGAAATTAAATCTTATCTTGGATTGGGCCGGGTTATACTCTGTGTGGACTAATCCTTTAGGGCTGGCCCAGTTACATCATGGCTGAATTCATTTCAAAGGCATATCAACAATCTGATGGGATTGTGTTGTAAAGAAATAGAGAGAATATTACATTCTCCCTCTGTTTCATTAGAAGTGTTCAGTTTATTGTATTATTTTAGTACAATAAACTGGACTTTTCTAATGAAACGGAAGAAGTATTTAATATATTATGTCCACACGTTTTAATTAAAACCACGTTGGTTTAAGACGTGACACAAAATTACTATAACTTAGATATAATTTGACATAATATATTGAATAAGTAATTATCACGGCAAAAAATAGGAAGCTAACGAATGAAGGGCTCCCAAAATCAAATGTCGGCAGCATGGTATAAGTTCATCGAGGAAGGAGGCTGTCAATTGCCCAATCGAGTAATGATAGATTCAGTCAAACTTAAAGTAAATTTTCAAAACAATAATGTGTAATTTAAAGTAAAATAATAAAATTGAGTCATACTCAAAATTAAAATTACCAAACGATAATTATAATTGTGATTATCACTAGATATTTCTACTACCGCAATCATTTTCCTTCGTAATTATACTCAAATAGTTATAAATAAAGGAGTTGAAAGGGCATGTTCTTTTTTTTCGTTTTGAAAACGGTTTTGGTTTCAACAGTAAATTTAATATATTTTAATCATATTTCATCATTTTTAATACAATTTTTTACTATTCAGCATTTACTTTTTACATTTTTAATACACTTTTTACATTATAAAACTATTTTCCAAAACTTATTTTCAAAATCGTTTTCAAAACGCTAAAAAAGAACAGGCTTTTCAACTCCTGAATCCCCGTACACATATGTAGTGCAATAAAAGAACAAATATTCATTTCTAATAAAATAATTTCCCATACAAAATGACCAAAAACAAAAAAGAAAGAAAAAACATAATAGTACTAATTTCTACAAGGTAGTCTCGTAAACATCGCCGAGTTAATTCTGAATGCTACCGGAACTCTCCCATTTTTGATCCCTAGTCAGTCGGCGGTCGCCGGAACATTTGATCAGGAAAATATCGTTCCTTTGGAGACCGGAAGTCCCTCCTCTAAACGACGATCACCTTCATCATCATTTTCCGACGCATCAAGTTTCGGGCCGGGTAGAAAATTCGGAGCAACCCCGACGGCCATGATGTTACAACTCTTGGCATCTTTTTCGTTTTCGCCGGCGATCGCCATCTCCAGTTCTTGAGCATTCGGGTCGTCGGGTTTCTCGGAGCTGGGTACCAACCGGGCGATCCGTTTCATCTCTTTCCCCTTTCCCCACAGCACCGCGTACAATCCGCAGATTATCACCAGAGCTCCGACCACACTGTCAAAAATTAATTAAACAAATTTTTTTTAGAACAATTAATCTTAGACATGTGAGTTGTTTTTAGAAAATGATTTTTCATCGTACAGAATTATTAAAAATGTAACATTATTTAGTTAAATAATAAAAAAATATTATAATATATTATTTTTTATAAGAAATACAAACAAAAATATTGAAAACGAAGGGATCATTCTGTACCTTCCTAAGTGCAATTTCTCGTCCAGAAATAGGGAACCAGCTATGGCAACTAAGACAAGCATTAGAGGGCTAAAAACGGATACGAACAAGGGACCTCTCATTCTCACGCACCACATGGTGAGAATCACCATCAATCCCGAAGCTACTACTCCCTGCAAATTAAAATTTCAAATTTTTAATCTCAAATTTTTAATCGAAAAACTTCACTAAAAAGGGTAAAAAATTCATTAATTAACCCCAAAAGTAAAATGATTTTCTTTTTTACCAAAAAATGGTAGCTTTTCTTTCCTTTTGAAAGTGAAATGTAACTGAAGAATTGGTAACATACTGAGTAAGCTACAGCGGCGAGTCTAATATTAGCTTCCAATCTCCATTGATCCCATTTATGCCCTTCCACACAAAACGCAAAAATCACGGCTTGAACAGTCCCCATTAGGCATATCAAAGCGGTGCTTGAATAATGGCAAGGGTACCTCTCACTCATTTTAGCCTGTTCAATAAAACTACAGCGTTTTATTTTGTAACATGAACAAATCAAGAGGTAATTTAGCTACGACAAAATAAATCTCGAGAATATTTCATAGTTTTTTTCAACTACAAGAGTATTTAGAAATAAGTCACAACGCATAACCCTTCAAATTTCCTGTGTCGAGTACTAGATGTATCCAGGATAAACCTGTCTCAAAGGGGTTTTTTTTTTGTAATTTGTCAATTAGAAAGACACAGAAAAATCTAGAAATTTTGTACCTGAAATATTAAACCAAAAGCGCAGGAGAAAGCGCTAGTTATTGCAAGAAGAGGACCGAGGATGTGATCGGAGGACTTTTGTAGGTAGTGGGTTGTCGCCACGTGTCCTCCCTTGCTGCCCGAAAGTCCACCGTGGATTGACCAGAACTTAATTTCAACGCCTTTGTAAAAAGTCAAAATCATAGCCCCACTTATACCGATTAAGGTTCCCATCACTTTGGCTTTGCCTGCCGTGCTTCTCAGTTCAAATCTCTCCAATCTTAATTCAATCAAAAAATAAATAAATAGAATAATTTTCATTTATTTAATTAGTAACCGTTGGTAAAAGAGTAATTACCGAAAAATTACAGCGAGGACGAAGGTTAATGCCGGAATAAGATTCGTCGTCGCCGACGCGAAGGTTGCCGATGTTATTACCAAACTTTGGCCGTACAAATTCTGGGCCAGGGATCCCCTGCGTTGCAGGTTCATGTTTAGCGATTAGTGTTAATTTCCAATTTTCCAGGTGGCATGCTTCATCACCGTTCATTTTTATTGCGTGCCAAAATATCTTATTTTCATTGCATTTATGGGCATTTTCGTGTGAATGAATATTAACTTATTAAATAAAAATTTTGCACAACTTACCCAAATAAGGCACAAATAAATGCTTGGAATATCACCATCCATGTTAATTTTGGCCTGCTATTCCTGTGTAAAAAAACAAACGGAAAACATGAAAGCTGTCAAACACAAGTAATCGTTCTGTTCCAATAATAAAATCGTGTTTGAAATTATATTATACAGCTTATAAACAGTTATATTTTTAAACTCTGCTCGCGAGTAACACGTAACAGAATGAATAATATTTCCTTAACAACTTCAACTTGGAATAGTGTTAGGTCATGTTCGTTATATGATTAAAAAGATATTATAAAATTTTAAATATAGTGTAAAAAAAATGATGAAAACGAACAGGGACTTAAGCTTTTCACTTCCAGCTCAGTCTTCCCTGCAAATGGAAAATATTGGTAAAATTTTCTGACCTTCCGAAATACAGGGCGAGTGGAACGACGGCGGCGGAGGCGAACATGAAGCGGTATGCCACCATTATTCTAACGCTCATCCCATTATTCGTAGCCAATTTATAGAACACATTAACTCCGGCGAGAGCCAGCTGAAGCAGAATCATCATCAACGTCGGCTTCATCCCATGAACCGTGTTGCAGATTATCGCCGCCGTCATCGTCATCTTAATCAATTCAAGCAAGCAAGAAGCCCGATTCAATATATAAATCGACCTTCTTGCTTGTTTTTTTCTTTCTTTTTGGTTAGGGTTCGAAAGAAATTGCTGGAAAATGGTGGATTTGGGTGTTATATATATAGAGAGATCGAGGCAGAGGAAAAGGTTTAAAAAAAAAGAAAAAAGCGAAACTTGGGGAGAAAACAAAACACAGTGGTGACTGGTGATGGATGGCCTAAACTAAATGGGCATTTAAAGTGAGGATCGAGAATACGAGGCAACATTGGTTATTTTCCCGTCAGCAGAGTGGCGGATCCATATATTAGTCTGGCTAAGCAATTGTTCCACCTTATTTTTTTTTTTATAACGTAAATATGGCATTAAGTAAAAGAATTACAAATTAAAATAACTAATTTCGTCCCACCAAAGATTAAGAAAAAAAGGACAAAATTAAGAATAATATTTTCGAATATTTTGTCCCATCAAACATTAGAGGCTCGGGTGGGTCGTGTTCAGGTTGCCACGTGGGAGAAAGTTTGAAAAAAAACACAAGCTTTGCTGTAACGTTGTAACGAATAAAGAGAGGAAAAAGGGGAAAGATGTGAAGGAAGAAGAGACGTATCGAGTTTGCATGGCGATGGCGTTAAGGCTATTTTTTTATTTTTTTTATTTGGGGGTAAAACTGTAAAAGTAATTACTTGAAAAGCAAGCTGGCAAGCTGGCACGCAGTAATTAATTAATTAATTGCGTAAAAGATTATGTGGCTTTAATTAAGTACAGGTCACTCGGTGCCTACGTTTCAGTCCACTGCCAGCTAGGATACAGTACAGCTGCATGATCTTTAATTTTCTCGTGTTGGAGAGAGACTTACGTGGAAGGAAATTAATTTACCACATTAATTACAAGAGTAAATGCGTTAAAGCTGGCAATTCATGTTGTGTTTGTGTTAAACTCATTCAAAAATTAAATTTAATACGTACGTTCTTAAATTATCAAATGCGTCGAATACAAGTTTATTTAAGTTTATTTCGTAAAGCGATAGCCTAACACAACTTCCCACACCTACATACTGCTATACAATTTGTATACTCCCCGTGTTTTAGTCCTTTACTTTTTCCCTTTTTCCCCCTCTCAAATTGATATTTAATGGAAGCTTGATAATAGTGCTCATTTGATTTAATACTAAAAACAATTGTTTTCAAAAAAACATATTAAAAACAATACTATTTTAATAAAATTAATATATATATATTAATTACAAAAGACAACAGATGATTAATAAAGAAAATTATCAATAGCAGCAATTACCTTATTATGTTCTCTTAGATTTTTTTACAATTTATGCCGTGTCGTGTCTAGTTATCGGATTTGGGTTGACCGGTTCCCGTATCAATACCCCTCAACATTAATTTTACCTTCTCAATAATTCGTATTATTCGTGTCGATATATTTAACCCACAAACATTTTGGGTTCGTATTGTATTTTCATGTTGTAATATAAATTACTCGAATAGTCGTGTTAGATTCGGGTTGGCTGATTTACGTGTCAATATTCTCAATCATAGTCTTACTTGTTTATTTATTTGTGTTAACCCATATATCTCATAAACCTGCCAAAACGCAACCCTAACCTGTTTATATTGTGTCGTGTCAAAAATTATCGTAAATTTGTTACTACCTTTTTTTCACAAAATTTCTACATATTAACATTAATCCTAACTTTACTATTAGTACACTTGCAAAATTTGTTGTTAGAAAAAGGGAATGAAAAATGAGAGTTCACCACCAACAATTTGGACTTTAGATGCTCAAATTCAAGACTTGTATTGTATAAACTAAATAGTCACATGTATATGGAAAACTTTGTCATATTTTGGCTATTTATAGTTGATGTTTTGACTTTATCTTTATCTAAAAATATATAAGATAAAAAGTATATTTAAAATGTACAAAAGTATACACATAGTTTAAGAAATAGAGCAAAAATGAGTATTGATACGTGGACTCCATTTGGTGGGGGTGATGGATACTTAAAAAGGGAAATGTTAAAAACTTGACAAAAAACGTTAAACGTAAAAAAGGAAGGAAAAAAAAGAAAACCAATAATAAGAAAATAAGGTGATAACTATAAAAATATGAATTTAGTTCGCTAAAGGTTGTGCCTGGTGTGCAACAATTACAAATGTGATTGACGTTCAAACAACATGTACTGAAAAGATACGCATACCGTTGTCGTCAAATGATCTGAAACTTTCCTCGGTAAAATGAAAAGAGTACACTAAATTAAATCGAGTTATTTATAATTTGATACTTGAAACAAATATTTAAAAAAAAAAAAAAACCCTAAAGAATACTAGAATCATAGATGCATGAAAGCTGGAATTGAAATTCGTGTACATTAATAATGTTGTCGAAATCGAACTCTTCAAGAACTAGGATGATCCCAAGAATATGCATGAATGGCAATATTGTTGAAGTCGATTCTTTCTTTTAAGGGAAACATGCATCTAGCTGTAATTGTAGAACTAATTCAGTCATTTCATTTACTTATCGCTCTCGAATTTTTAGATAAATATTTTCATTATTTTTTTAATATAAAAAATTACACATTTTTAAATTTTATCTCTAATTTAATTGATCTTATATACTAGCATTTATTACATTCTTTTCAACACATATATTACATATATTTGCGTTAAATTTGTAGTTAAACCAGAAAATATAGATACGAGTAAAAGGAAAAATTTACCTATTTTCTTAATTGTGTGTCGTTTTTTAAGAGGACACTTATTTGAGAATGAAGAGAGTATTTTCAACCACAATTAGACACACCTAACGATTGTACTAGGTATATGATTATAGTACTACAAAATCTAATTTAAATGGTTGGCTAATTAATATCGTACTACTACAGTACTTAACTAGATTAATTTGTTGACAATAATTCACATTTTAGTTAGGCACGGTTCGTTATCTCAATTTCTTTCTTTTTGTTTTATTTATTCCCAAGGTTCGAAACTACGCCCTTCCATTAATTACCATCCTGCCCCCTCAGTCTCTCAAAACTTTATTTTGTTTTTGATTTTTTACATACATTTTATGTTTTATAATATTTTTAATATGCTTATTTACTATTTAACTACACTATTTTATATTTTTAATACACCAAAATTTTAAAATATTTATTAAGATCAGCTAACGTACATGTTCGATGGTATTTGTTCTTTTAAGATTATGTTACACTTGAAATTTGAAATGTGAGCACTCTTGATGTGGTGCTTGCTTCGTGTTTCGGGTGTCCAATGCCCCTCTTCCTGTACCATTCGAGAGAGGTCAATAAATTTACAATTAAAATTTTTTTCGTACGGTAGTGATACATGATTGGTACAGAACTAAAAATACATATAATCTAATATGAAAATTGAGGTGAGTGGTTTGATTTGTTGGACAAAAAGTGGTACCGTATTACAAACGAACAAGAAATCCTAACTAAAATGACGGTAGAAAAAAGTGCATTTTTCGGGATGAGGTTGCTAGGCTTGCCAGTGGAACAAAGAAAGAGTATTTCCATAATCCTGGAACCTACCTTGAGACTCTAGATGTTAATATTCGCTTTTGCCAAATACGGAAATGGAGATTTTTAAAAAAAAATTTTATGGTAAGATTATAGTTGTCGCAACACAGGCATGGAGAGAGGATTGAACATTGTCACATCTTAACCAAATATAATAAAACATTCTGAAGTCATTGCATTCAAAACACAATTTTCAAAAATTTTCATGGCACTAGAAAAACGTGTGTTTTCCTTTTCCATTTTTGGAAAGGGGAGAAAAATGTATAGTTTATTAAAGTAAATAAGCAAATTAATGAAAAAAGGAAAAGATGTATAAAATTTTGATTTTTTTTTTTTTTTGAAACTTATGCATACTTATTGATAAATTTGTCATTTTATTTAATCTAAGCTACTTAGTTACTTCTATAATTCTATTTACTCTGAAATCTAAGCTAGTATCAAACATGAGTAGTTTAGAGTATATTTAGTTCGTGAGTTAGAACGTATGCTTGGGTGCCTTAATTCTGCATTTATAGACAAGAACATAAATCTTGGCAGTTGAGAGGAGATCATGACCACCAATTCATTGTTGATGGATATAGCGGTTTGACTTGCCTTTTCCGGTTGAACTTTTCCTATAAATTATGTTGGGTTTTAAACATAACTGATGTGCATAAAATTGAAATTCCCATTGGGCCTAGCCCAATTAATTAAAACAAAGAAACAGTAAAAGATAAAGAAAGCCCAGATCCACGTTCAGGTCGGAAAAATTGGAAAAACCAAGTCTCTGTCCTAGCTTTAGATCGGATATGAAGGCTTAGCTCGGTCCTAAAGACTTAATAGACTCGTGAAGGCTTAGATCGGAAAATGTTACAAATCAACTTGAGAATCTTAGATCGGTAAAATCCTAGAGAAGTTAGATCGGTCAACAGTGTTAAAGCTCAGGTCGGTAAATGCTTAAAACACAGAGAGCTCAGGTCGGTATAGTATAAGTCGGTCTGAGATAAATATAATATTGATAAAACAGTTAAATATCATGGTAGGACCCCAAAATTAGTATATATGTAGGAAGAATGATGACAAAGGAGCCATGCTAAAGCCATTATTCCGGGAACGGCAAAAACCATCATTGCAACAAGAGTAAGTAGGAGCGTATGTCTTCATGACCCAACGGAACCATCAAGAGTAAGCTTATAAATACTCAGGCACAAGCCTCATTCAAGTAAGTTCCAATAAGCAATTTCTGGCAATTCTCACTAGCATTTCTTAAGCTATTCTCTCATTTACAATTTCTCTGAATACTCTTGTTCTATATAGTTTATCTCTTTCATATTACTGACTTGATCGTCGGAGCCTATACAGGGGGGAAAGCCCCGCTCCTTTTCTGAATTGATCATCAATTGGTGAACGGAGCAGTGCAAAATCATCAAGTTTCATCCTCTTTGCCAAGCTCAGCAACCCTACTTAGTTCATCCCTCAAATTGCTCATCTTAAGTGGGGCCATTGTGTTTCTCAAAACTTCATTTGGATTGGGCTATTACTGTCTTCAAGAGTTCATTGGGCCGCGAAGAAGCATCGTTTCCTCATTGTAATTTTTGCGTCACATCAACTGGCGCCGACTGTGGGGAACGTTTGATCAAATTATTTCATCAAATTTTCCTCATTTAAATAAATTTGTTGAAACCATGATGCAAACTCGCTCAGGAAAGGGTGCTTCTTCTTCTGATGACACCACCAACGGACTCATCGTTACCACCGCCCTGGTTCTTCCTACCGTTGCAACCACCAGTTCTAATCCTCCAGCTGATCCACCAACTACTACCACCCTTGTTGAAACTCTCACCTCTGAACAGGAACAGGCAGAAAAAGATAGGTTCTTCCGTTTATTTCCAGAACTATTTCACTTAATAAACCATGTTGCTCCTATCATCTCTACTCTTAATACAGAACCTCCCATTACAACCACCACCGCAGATGCAGTTAACATAGAACACCCCTATGGTTTACACTGGTCCCCAACCGTTCCCCCACCCAGGGCTGTCATCAACCCTGTGTCCAACCCCTCTGCTGCTTTAATGTCTAGTCTCCCCCCACAATCTACTACTATATGTCCTCCACAACTTGGGGGAGTTAATTTTTCTTCAGAAATCGGTCATATTGCTGGTCCTCCTAACCTTTCTGTGGCACCACCTGTTTATACCACTGTAGCCCATACTCAGGCTAATCCTACTTTTCCGGGTCCCTTTATGGTCCCCAATACTCAGTTCAATAATGGTTCTTTTATGTCAGGCCTACCCTTTCCCACTTTAGGACAACGAATGAGTCAATTGAATCAGCCTGGACATGGCCTACAAATCAGTCAAATGAGTCAACCCGGTTATTACCCTGAATACCCAAATACATCCAACCCTGCCCTATTCCAGCATTATGGTTTAGGCAACAACCGAGCCATGCAGCCGCCCTTAGGAAACCCTCCCTTACTTAACCCAAATTACTACCCTGGGCCCGGCTTAGGTAACTATTACCCCGGCATGGGAGGACACCCCTTAGGTCAGTCTGGATATCCCCAGCTCGGCCAAACCATACTCCCTGGATCCGGATATGCTCAGCTCGGACGAACAGTCCCCACGTCTCGCGTGTCTCATCCTTTTGGATTGGATATTCAAATGGCACCATTTCCCCCGGGATATAGAGGCCTAGGTAAGGTTGATAAATATGACGGTACCACAGACCCCACGGCTCATTGGATGCAATGTATGAGCGTTATGGATGCTGCTAACCTGTCCGACGCTAATCGATGCATGACATTCCATTTAACTCTTAAAGGTCAGGCCATAAATTGGTATTGTACTTTGCCCCGAAATTCTATTCATTCATTAGATCAATTTGGTGACCTATTTTTAGCCAATTTTATGGGTAATAAGATATTGTCTAAACCAATTTCACATTTAATGAACATAACACAAAAAATGGGAGAGGGATTACAGGCTTACATAGATCGGTTCAATGTAGAATCTAGGCAATGTCACGAAAAAGATGATAGAATAATGATGGGATCATTCATTAATGGGCTACGGTCAGGACCTTTAGCTACCGAGTTGGCCATCCGACCCCCACATTCTTATTTTGAAATGATGGTTACTGCTGTTAATTTTGCTGTTGTTGAAGATGCTACAGCTATAAAACAGGAAAGAGAGAGAAGTTTTTCCGATTTATATGGTAAGAGGAAAGCTTCTTCCCCAATTCTTTCATCAGGAGGAAGTAAGAAATTAAATTTTGCAAATACTACTAACCCTATCCCAAAGACTGGGGTAAGTGTAAACGCTGTGCAGGTAGCCGAGCCATTCTCAGTCCCCCGAGCTGACATATATGCTGCCATTCAGAATCAAGGGCTGCTGCCCCCAGCTCGACCCATGACGGGTCCCACAGATCGGCTCAATCCGGGCAGGTATTGTAATTACCATAAAAACATTGGTCATAATACTAATGACTGTCGTGATTTAGCTGCAGAAATAGCTAAATTAATTCAAGCTGGGAAACTACCACAATATACACAAGTGGCACCTCTACCTAAATCGGTGGCTTCAGCAACCCGTGAACGACCCAATGGATGCTACCGATGTGGGGAGACCGGTCATTTTGCCCGCGAATGTCCCCAACCCGACTCACGAGCCCCGAATGCTGGGGGTAGCACCGACCTGAATATAGCAGGGATTGTAAACACCATAGCAGGAGGACCGACCCTAGGCGACTCTAACCGCCAAAGGAAACAGGTATACCGACAACGGAACACTATTCTAGGTAAGCGTAAATCAGATACCATGACACCAGGAATTACTTTCGATGACACAGATACATTTCTGCCTTTCAATTGTGACGATCCACTAGTGATCGATTGCTACATTTCAAATTACCAAGTACGTAGGACATTGTTAGACACGGGTAGTTCTAGTAATATAATTACAACCAAGGCACTGGCTGGTTGTCAATTACACAAGGCACAGTTAAGTCCAGTTCGGACACCATTGATTGGTTTCGGCAATCACCATGTTATACCTGTGGGACATTTGAGTATTCCCGTCACGTTACTGGCTGGACAGCTAAAACGTACGGAAACCATTGACTTCGTGGTCATCAATGAGCCATCACCATACAATGTATACCTGGGACGGCCTGGATTAAATCAGTTCCAGGCCATAGCTTCTACTGTACACATGCTTTTAAAGTTCCCCACCATAGGTGGGGTAGCTTCTATTCGTTGTGATGTCTTGCAGGCAAAGCAGTGTTACATGGCTTCCTTGAAGGAACCGACCCCCGTAGACCTGAAATCAAAAATTACCTCTACAGTCAGACCGACTTCCGTTAACATTACCGATCTAACAGGTGGTTCGGACCTGTCCATTGAAGCAGGGGCCGAGGTAAGAATTATTCCCCTCGCGACCGATCCAAACAAGGTAATAAAAATTGGGGCTGATTTACCCCCTCAATTACAATATGATTTACTTAACCTTTTGCGTGAATTTGCGGAAGTTTTTGCTTGGGGACCGGAGGATATGCCTGGCATTTCTCGAAATATCATTGAACACAGGTTATCCATTGATCCCAATCATAGGCCGATCCGACTACGAAAGCGTAACCTTGGGGGAGAACGTAGTAGATACGTAGAAATCGAAGTGAACACCCTGTTGGAAGTACGTATCATCCGAGAAGTGGATTATCCAGAATGGTTGGCTAACCCAGTGTTAGTTTCCAAACCGGATGGCTCATGGCGCATGTGCATAGACTTCACCGACTTAAATAAAGCATGCCCCAAAGACTGGTTCCCATTGCCTTTGATCGACGTGTTGGTTGACGCTATAGCTGGATTTCGCTTCCTTAAATTCTTAGACGCATATAAGGGATATCATCAAATCTTCATGCCCAAGGAAGATGAAGAAAAAACATCTTTTATTACAGACAAAGGTACATATTGCTTCATAACCATGCCTTTCGGTTTAAAGAATGCTGGAGCTACTTTTCAACGTTTGGTGAATAAAATTTTCAAAAAACAGTTAGGTCGAAATATGGAAGCCTATATTGATGATTTACTTGTAAAAAGTAAAAATGAATCTGCTTATTTATCTGATTTACGTGAAACCCTTGAAACACTAGCCCAATATAAATTAAGGTTAAATCCAAAAAAATGTGTTTTTGGGGCCACTTCAAGAAAGTTCTTAGGATACATGGTTTCTGAGGGGGGTATCTCGGTTAATCCTAAGAAATTAGAAGCTGTATTGAAAATGCACCCACCTAGGACAATTCAGGAAGTACAACAATTAACGGGTAGATTAGCAGCTTTGAATAGGTTTTTAGCCCGGTCAGCAGAACGAGCATTACCATTTTTTAACATCTTAAAGAAAACTGATAAATTTTTGTGGACCCCGAAATGTCAACCTGCTTTTGAACAATTAAAAACTTATTTAGCTTCTTTACCATCTTTGACTATGCCTATTCATGGAGAACAATTGTACATGTATATAGCTACTACCGAATCTGTCATTAGCTCGGTTTTGCTCCGAGAAGATAACCGGGTCCAGAGACCCATCTATTTTGTTAGTAAAGTTTTGCAGGCAGCAGAGAAAAATTATTCCAACCTAGAAAAGCTAGTCCTGGCTCTAGTTCACTCCACACGGCGTCTTCGGCCTTATTTTAACTCGCATGGAGTCACCGTTTATACCGACGCACCCCTCAAAGCCATCTTACAAAGAGCAGGAGTTTCAGGTCGACTCACCAAATGGGCCATTGAATTAGGAGAGTATGACATCACCTTTGCCCCACGTACAGCAGTCAAAGGACAGGTGCTAGCAGATTTCATAGCTGAAGGAGTACCAGATCAACAGGAGAGCATATTAAGTCCGTCAGAAAAAACCGATCTACTTTTAACAATAGCAGAAGGTGATAATGCGTGGACTCTCTACGTGGATGGTGCTTCAAGCCAGTCCGGATCGGGTGCGGGGATCGTCCTCACCAGCCCAGGAGGAGAAATTCACACGTATGCTCTACGATTCTGCTTCACAGCCACAAATAATGAAGCAGAGTACGAAGCCATGATAGCCGGCCTGAAGTTAGCTCGGAAATTTGGGGTCGAAAATCTAAAAATTTGTTCAGACTCTCAGCTCGTGGTTAAACAAATTTTGGGGGAGTATAAGGCTAAGGATCGACAAATGGAGGAGTATTTAACATTGGCGCAACAGCAACTAAAATTTTTTCAAAAATGGGCTATAAAGCGGGTCCCACGAAGCAAAAATACAAATGCCGATGCTTTGTCCAAATTGGCTTCTTCGGTTTTTTCTCACCTGACTAAAACCGTCCTAGTAGAAGAAGTACATACCAGGAGTACAGCCGAACCAATAATCTTGTTTATAAGAGAAGGGCAGGATTGGAGATTTCCTATATGGCAATACCTACAAGATGGCACTTTACCAGAATCCCGGAAGGAAGCACAACGAATACAAAGGAAGGCTGAACACTATCAGATAATCGGGGAGGACCTGTATAAAAAGGGTTTCTTGATGCATTTACTAAAATGCTTGGGATCGGGAGAAACTGAAGCCATGCTGAAGGAAGTACATGAAGGGGATTTCGGGTCTCACATTGGGGCTCGGAATTTGGCCAAGAAAATAATTGGGGCTGGGTTTTATTGGCCTCGGTTATTCCAAGAAGCAGTGGAGTATGTTCAACGGTGTTCCAGTTGCCAACACAATGCAACAATTCACAAGTTGCCGGCCTCCAGCTTTACTGGGATAATTGCCCCTTGGCCTTTTGCAGAATGGGGGATAGATCTTATGGGTCCGTTTCCTAAGGTCGGTTCATGCCATTACCTTGTTGTGTCCATAGATTATTTCACAAAGTGGGTGGAAGCCGAGGCATTGACAAATATCACGGGGCGAACTATAGCTCGGTTTCTTTGGAGGCAAGTTATCTGTCGTTTCGGTATACCCAGATCGGTTATTTCGGACAATGGAACTCAGTTCGAATCTAAGTAATTCACAGCCTTGTGTTCAAAACTTGGTATCACCCAACGTTTTGCATCGGTAGCACATCCTCCAACAAATGGACAAGTAGAACTCACAAACCGAACTTTGTTGCACGGGCTGAAATCCAGACTAGAAGATAAAGGTAAAAATTGGGTAGAACAGCTGCCCCATGTGCTCTGGTGTCACCGGACTACGCCCAAATCGGCCACAGGGAAGACCCCCTTCGAGTTGGCCTTCGGGGTCAATGCCGTCATCCCCCCAGAAATACAAAGTAGAGCCCCGCAAGTTATGCACTTCGAAAGGGATCAAAACCAAAAAAACTTGGAGCTCAGCTTGGATCTGATAGAAGAAGTTCGGGACTCAGCTTATGTACATCAACTAAATTACAAAAATTTAGTTCGGCAACACTATGATGCTCGGGTCAAACATCGAGCCTTTGTACCTGGAGACTTAGTCTTACGGAACCGATCTATCAGCAAACCACAAGATCAAGGCAAGTTATTTTCTAATTGGGAAGGGCCTTATAGGGTAATCGAAGCCCGACCTACCGGAAGCTATATTTTGGAATACTTGCAAGGACGATTGATTCCGCGAACTTGGAATGCAGCACACTTGAGAAAATATTATCAGTAAAGCAGTTCGAGTTGAAGAAATTTTTTTTTGAAGGAAACAGAGAAGATCATTTTCATTCAATAATCCAGCTCGGTTACAAAGACGATCTGAAAAACTCTTCGAAAGGGACCAGAATCAGAAAAAATTCTACTAAGTATAAAGCCAAGTACATCAACTGCATCTAGGCATGCTACCTACATTCCTCACACAGCTGGAAGGAAGGGCAAGCTCGATCTAAGAGAAGGCCGATCTCAGGAAGGAGGAGCTTGAGAAGAGGCTTCATCTGCTATCTCCTGGGGGTCGGCCACAGGATCCTCTTCGACCTTTTCTGGGATTGGAACACCGATGTCTCGGCATTCTTGCTTGATTTCCTCTACCAAGTCGAAAGGATCGCGTCCCTCCGGAAGCAAAGAACTCTGGGCTATGGAGTCTTCTGGAGCACCTTCTGCCGACCTGGACCCTTTTAGCTCGTCCCAGCATATAGTATATCCGCACTGGATTAGCTCGAAAAAACGCCGGTTCATCAACTCCAGCAGGGTCCCTTCCTTAAAAAGTTTCAGCTCGGCCTGACGAGCTGCTTCAACTTCTTCCGAGCTAACCATCCCAGCAGCTTTCTTTGTAGCCTCTTCTGTAGTCTTCTTGGCCTCTTCGGCAGCTTTTTCCAGGGCAGCTCTCTCTTTCGCCCATGAAGACTTTTCTTCTTTCAGGGCCTTCACATCGGCTTCCAAGCCCTGGATCTTGGTCACCTGTTGGCTAGACTTCGTGCTCAGATCCTGGTTCTGCTGCATTAGCCCGGTTTTTTCAACTTCAAGCTCCGAAATTTTGCTTTTCTCGAGCCCCAGCCGAAACTCCAGATCCTCAACGGCCTCGGACGGTTTCTTCGACCTTTCCAGCTCGTAACTTTGGGCCAAGATGTCCAAAGCTGTTGCCCTTTTTGATGTGGCAGCATAATTGTAAGCCACCTGCAAAAAACCGATCCAAGAGTGTCATACGAGGTAACCATTATTTCCAGATATTTATTTAGCTTTGATGCTCACCCTTTTTATGTGCGAAGCAAGAAAAGCCTCCTGCTTCATCATTAGCTCCATATTTTGCCGGAGCTGGTTGCCCACCTGTACCATTTCCTCAAAAGATCTTTCAGTTTCGGCCTCCAACTCTTGGTAAGGCCTGACGTCCTCAGGCAGGGGTTCTGGTAAGTGCACTTGAAGTATTGGCCTAGCTAGGGAGATCGGCCTATCTTTTTTATCCTTCAGCAGAAGAACCCTTTCTTTTGTTAACGGGTCCACGGGTCCCCAAAGGTCATCAGGCTTCGGCAGCTCGGGATCACTAGGAGGGCCCGTCAACAACTGTGGAGCTTTAGCAGCCTTAGCTGCCTGGATTTCTTCCGGGGTCGGCCTGCTCTTTTTGGCGACCCGGGTTAACAATGCCGAGCTAGGAGGATCGGCCACTTCGACCTCTTCAGTAAGGTCGATCTCAGCTGGTCTTTTGGAAGACCCCGAAGCAGCAACAGGTTTGTTGGCTTTTTTCTTCCTTCCGAACCCGCCGAGACTACCTGAAGAAAAGCAACACGAATAAATCAAAATTACCGAGCTATGGAGGGTGAGGATACCATAAATAAAGAGTTCAAGGGACAGGTATTTACTTTCTACATTGGGGGATTGGCTCAGCCCGGCCGAAACAAGAAGATCCTCTGAAGGAAATTTAACCGAATATTTAGCCGAGTTACTATAGTTTTTTAATACCTTATAGTCCGATTGAATTCTGGGGTCGGACTTGTCTCGGGATTGTTCGACTGGTAAAGTAAACTGAGACCAACGGCAGGGTAGGTTCACTTCCTCAGCTTTTACCATAAAAAATCTATCCCTCCATTGTTTATTGGTATCAGGGGAATCGGTAATGAGTGTAGGACTATTCCTACGCTTCTGAAAGGTCACCCACCATTTACCATAAGGGTATTTACGGACCGTATAGAATTGAAAAAACAAGTCTACCGTAGGCCGAACCCCAGCCCCAAAACACACATATATGAATCCTATAAGAAACCTAAGGGCATTAGGTACTAGTTGGCTCAACCCAATATTAAGAAAGTCACACATTTCGTTCAACATATCTAGGGTCGGAAACCTCAGCCCAAAGTTAATATGATATTCATAAACCCCGACCCAACCCTCCGATGTAGTATTTATCCTCTCCTCGGGCTCGGGTAAACGAATAGGAACAGAAGGATCTATATAATGGGTCGACCTAAGGTTTATTAAATCCGCCATAGTCATTTGTGAAATTATTTCCTCGGGTTTAAATTCGTGTGTGGCAGCCGAATCTACAGCAATCAATGTAAATAATCATGGATAAATCAATCCTACACAAATGCTCTAACAGGATAGATCTGAAAGGAAAATAAATCATCAGAAAAGAAAGGGACAAGGATGCTAACCTGCTGCCGGAGTCTGGCGCGATGCTCCGGTACCTGAGCTTTTTTCAGAGGCCATGGCAGACAGATGAACAGGGGAAAAGGCGAGGCAGCGGAAAGATAAGGACGACAAGACAACAACCCCAGCAAAAATTGCGAAAATTGGAGCACGGCACAAAATTCCGGCAAAATCGCAAAAACTCCGGCGAAGGGAAGGAGGAGGAAGGTAAAAATTTCTCTTTTCAGGAAAGCGAATGATGGAGGGAGTAAAAAGCTTGCACTCACAATTTTTATAGTGAAGCCTCGATGAAATCGAAGAGACGTAAGCAGACCAAAAGCTGTAAAGCATTAATGATACTTTGAGAACATGAAACGGCCTTGGAAGTCGTACCGATAGCTATAATAAACGTGAAGGCGTGTCCAGACAGGTCCGCCTCTTCGGAATCCCGATCTAGGGTAACGCAAAGGTACGTATTTATGATTACATTTATTTGTCCGAAAACTGTTCAAATTCTTTAGATCGGAATTACAATTATTACTATACAGTCGGATGAGACTATTCTTTGTAGGTCGGATTTCATGTCATATTTCATGTTTTTATATGAAGTATAGGTCGGATAAATACTGGAAAAACGCCTTAGTCACATACGGCTTAGTAAAAATACGGTATGTTGCTTAGTTCGGAAAATTGGCTCGGATTAATCTAGAAAATCATATCCTTTATGCTGGGTCTTAGCTCGGAAAACCCAAAGAGTATTAAGTTTTAGATCGGTAAAACCTAATACTGGGGGGGCTTGTTGATGTGCATAAAATTGAAATCCCCATTGGGCCTAGCCCAATTAATTAAAACAAAGAAACAGTAAAAGATAAAGAAAGCCCAGATCCACGTTCAGGTCGGAAAAATTGGAAAAACCAAGTCTCTGTCCTAGCTTTAGATCGGATATGAAGGCTTAGCTCGGTCCTAAAGACTTAATAGACTCGTGAAGGCTTAGATCGGAAAATGTTACAAATCAACTTGAGAATCTTAGATCGGTAAAAGCCTAGAGAAGTTAGATCGGTCAACAGTGTTAAAGCTCAGGTCGGTAAATGCTTAAAACACAGGGAGCTCAGGTCGGTATAGTATAAGTCGGTCTGAGATAAATATAATATTGATAAAACAGTTAAATATCATGGTAGGATCCCAAAATTAGTATATATGTAGGAAGAATGATGACAAAGGAGCCATGCTAAAGCCATTATTCCGGGAACGGCAAAAACCATCATTGCAACAAGAGTAAGTAGGAGCGTATGTCTTCATGACCCAACGGAACCATCAAGAGTAAGCTTATAAATACTCAGGCACAAGCCTCATTCAAGTAAGTTCCAATAAGCAATTTCTGGCAATTCTCACTAGCATTTCTTAAGCTATTCTCTCATTTACAATTTCTCTGAATACTCTTGTTCTATATAGTTTATCTCTTTCATATTACTGACTTGATCGTCGGAGCCTATACAGGGGGGAAAGCCCCGCTCCTTTTCTGAATTGATCATCAATTGGTGAACGGAGCAGTGCAAAATCATCAAGTTTCATCCTCTTTGCCAAGCTCAGCAACCCTACTTAGTTCATCCCTCAAATTGCTCATCTTAAGTGGGGCCATTGTGTTTCTCAAAGCTTCATTTGGATTGGGCTATTACTGTCTTCAAGAGTTCATTGGGCCGCGAAGAAGCATCGTTCCCTCATTGTAATTTTTGCGTCACATCAATAACGACTGAATTGTACCTCATGAATTTGGACTGTATCTCGAGACGTAGTCTGTTATGACTTTCAGGCACATCAATATTCTTAATTTGTATTATGTTTTATAAGTTTTTATTCACTATTTATACTAGTTTCATTATGACTAGAAACTTGTACATGGATTTATACTACTTTTAGGAACGTAAGAAGAAAAAATTAATGATCATTGTACATGAATATGATATTAAGGGAATAAGGGTTTACGTGTTTGGTAAGTAATCAGATTCAGTTCACATAGATAAAGGCATAATTGAAAAAAAATAAAATAATTATTCTCTTAATTCTCATAATTATGTCATACCAAATCCACCCTTTATAGTTAGTCTTAAATAAATTTATATATTTATTACTCATTCCGTTCCAAGAGTCCACTTTGTAATACTATTTTTAATAATATAAAGTGGAATTTTCTAATGAAACGGAGGGAGTATCTGACACCAAACGCATCATAAGTATAAATTATTAATGGTTGATAAGATAAGATGTTAAGGGAATTCCATTTTTGGATAACGTAACATATGCCAAGTCTTTGATTCTTAATTCACGTATTCCGCTATATATGTCCCGAATAAAAGTCGTTTTAGCGTCAGATTAAGAATTTCGTTTAAATAACAAGGAAATTCTTGACTATTATAATTTATTAATAAAGGTTTTGGAGTTTCAATCAAATTAATACTTAACATATTTCAATTATTTTTATTAATAATTTTAGACTATTACTAGGGTATTTAAGATTATCCTTATAGTAATGAATTAAAAAAGATAAAATTTTCATTAATCAAAAACACATGTTGGTGTAACAATTGAGAAAAAAAGTAGTACAACAGAGGGCATATTTATTAGTATTATAATATTTTAGCCCTAATTTATTCAAATTATAAAATGTAATGTAGAGTTAGAAAATACAGTCAATCATGGCCATGTAGATGTAGAAAATACAAATAATTTAAAACTCAAATAAAAAATCGACTGAGAAACAACAAATGTCAAAGATGAACAAGTGGTATATATCAAGAGTTTATTATGATAATAACTTTTCATAACAAGTGTCGTAGTATTATACATTGGTAACACTAACACTAGTAGTACAATACTATTAGTAGTAAAATCTCCTTAATTATTCCAATTCATCCATCCATTGCCACTTCTGATTAAAGATTCACTTTCCACCTGAATTCTCCGCTCGACTATCTGCATTAACACAAAAGAAAAACCATACTTAACCACTCAAAACCCGAAACCCGGATCAGTTAGGCGTAAGTGAAACGTCTTACCACTTGAAATTGATATCGGTTTTTCATTCCATCTATTTTTAGAGTTGTGACAAGATTCTTTAACAAAGTAAGATTTTACCAAATTCTCTAACATTTCATTTCCTAAATAAAGCATGAGCACCTTCAAGAAAAAGATTAAATGATGATGATCATGGAATCTCCCTATATAACCAAAGTTCTTTTTTTGGATTTTTAACAATCACATCATGAAATTGTGTCTGAGCATGCTACTTTAGCATGCTCAGATAATCTGGAGCCATTCATTCATTCATCCTCCTTAGTGGCCACTAAATATCCACTTTTTATGAACTCAAAATGCCACCAGACACAAGAGGGAATCCACAAAAGCTTAACTTATCTTCAAATAAATGCACGCTCATCTCAGAATTTACAAAAGAGAAAAGACCAAGCAGCACAAAGTTGGTTTTTCCCCATTTCCCCTTTTGATTCTTGAATTAGCAATAATGAACAGCCCACAATTACATTTCAAGAAATTAATCATGCTTCTTGGATCCAACCAAATAGCTCAAAAACACTGAAAAAGGGATTTGTTCTTAGTATATCCATCCATTGTTTTGATGGGTTTTGAGTAAAAAGTAAAAAGCAGGGGAGATGGAGATCGATGGATTTACCTGGACCGCACCTTATCTGGCACTTAAACATCATCAATGGAGAAAAAAGAAGAAGAAAAAGCTCCCCAATTTGTAGAAACTAAAGGGAAAAGGGTGGAATTAATTAATCATATTTACTGTGGATTGACGCAGCCGGTTTCGCAACCATCAATGCAATCGAATGCATCGGCTGAGACGGGAACTTCAAAAGAGACAGAAACGATGAAAAGGAGGAGCAGGAAAGCCATGGCCGTCAACTTCGTCTCCATTTTTTTTTTGCTTAAAATGGGAATTCTCTCTTCTAAAATTGCTGGGTAGGAGACATGACCATAGTTCCGGAACCGAAACGGGAACCTTGGGGGAACAGTTCCAAAATCACCGGTTCCAGTTCCGAGACGGTTTTAAAACCACCAGTTCTCGGTTCTGTCATGGTTCCAATCCCGATTCCATCCCAATTTTAGTTCCGTTTCAATTGAAACAATTTTAATATAATAATTAGTTTATATTTATATATACTTTAATTTAATTTAATGATCACTTATATTAATAATATAAGTAAGGTAAATTAGACCATTAGTTTGTATATTATTATAATATATCTAGTATAAAATAACTATATATTTTATATGTAAATAAACATATAATATAATGATAATAATGAGAAGAAAAGAACAAAATGAGAAGTAGTTGGAGTGGTTATCTAACTTTCCTTAAGCCTCTTCAATTAATTGAGGGTAGAGGTTCAAATCCTTCCATCTACTATAAGTAGGGAACTGCCGGTCCGGTTCCAGTTTGTGGCCATCCCTAGGTAGGAGTCGGTATTTCCTTTTATAGATAATAGATGCAATGAAACAATTATTGCTTCGAATGTGGCTCAAGGAGTTTGACGCCACATCCTAGCAACCGCGGTTGGATTGCTCGCATGTCGCAGGTTGGAAACTCGCACCCTTTCAAAAACATATTTTTGAATATTAATATTTCATCATTTTTTAATATATTTTTTCACTATTTAATTATACATTTTTAATATTTTTTTACATTAAATTTTTTTCTTTTACAAAAATATATTTTCAAAATTATGTTTTAAAACGTTATAACGAACTTGAAGCATAAACTACCACATGCGATGCGAGGAGCTGGCCAAGTGGTCAGTTTCATTCATTAATGGCAGCACCTAACTACATTGAATGTGGGATAATTCATTTTGACTTGCTTTAGATTAGCTCTATAGTATGATGGAGACGCGCAATATTACACATTAATTCATTTATACCTAAATATAATGTATTATTATGTACAGTCAAGACACGTTATTTTTACTTTGGCTAATCATATTCATATATGTCTCGTTCAGAGTGACACTGATTATCTCGAATAGTTCTGCTTCATTGGAAATTCGGAACTTTAGGTGATATGTTTTATTTTCTCTGTCCCATTAAAATGGTACATTTTGAGAAATACATTTTATTTCGATAGAATAGTTTATTTTCAATTTTTTTTTATTATTCATACCCTTACTAATATAATTATGTGTGATGCGCAACGAATCTTTACATAAAAAATAAAGACATAAATGAAATAAAAACTGTCAAATTAGATATTTTAATATGAAAATAAGCAATTTGAGGCATATGCATGGTTCACTATAAAATATGCCATGGCATACATCAGCAGATCTAGTAAGGTGCACGAGCCTTAGCGGGTACGAATTCTGAGTTTTCTACGGTTCTTGATGATCATCAGAATTGCGGGGTTGGGGCACTCTGTCTGTCTCATGGCAAAAGATTAGTCTCATTTCAACTCCGCATAAGATTAATCTCGCGCTTGAAGAAGTGAATTTATACCTCGGCAAACAGTGGCGGAGGGAGGTTAAGGTCTGGTGGGGCAGCAATCAAAATTTAATTTTTTACCACCAAGAATTTTTTTAAAAATTTCTATTTTACCCCATCAAAAATTAAAAATAATAGAGATAATATTTATGATAAATAATTTTACCCCCAGACCTTCGGGACTGACTCGCCACTGTCACCAAAGGCTAGAATAATTGCTTATGCAAAATGGACTCGTGTGAGGCTTACCTTTATTTAACTGTAGTATTAGGATTGTAATCAATCCAATCCATGCCATTATTAATTAATTAATGATACATTACATAATTATTTGTAACTGAGTAATAAAAGTAGTACAATACTATTAGTAAAAGCTCCTCCATTATTCCAATCCATCCATACATTGCCACTTCTGATTAGAGATTCACTTTCCACCTGAATTATCTGCTCTACTATCTGCATTAACACAAAACAAAAACCATATTCATCAACCACATAAGATGTAATGATAAACCTTTTTTGTTCTGGTTCGAACCCGAAGATGTTAGGTGTAAGTTAAACGTCTTACCACTTAAAACCGCTATCTATTTTCGGAGTTGAGACAAGATTCTTTAACAAAGTAAGATTTTACCAAACTCCCTAACATTTCATTTCCTAAATAAAGCAAAAAAATCAAATGATGATGATCATGGAGTCTTCCTAAATAAACAACTTTTTTTTTGGTGGATTTTTAACAATCAATATGGAGCCATTCATTCATTCATCATCTTTAGTGGCCACTAAATATCCACTTATTATGAACTCAAGAGAGGGAAAATCACAAAAGCTAAACTTTATCTTCAAATGACGGCACACTCAAACTCAATTCATCATCTCAGAACTTGCAAAACAGAAAGACCAAGCAGAGCACAAAGTTGTTTTTCCCCTTTTGATTCTTGAATTAGCAAAAAATACAGAACAGCCCACAATCACATTTCAAGAAATAATCACGCATCTTAAGGTGGGCTGATCTTAGATCTAACCAAACACCTCAAAAGAGATCTGTTATTGAGTTGTATTCATCCATTATTTTGATGGGTTTGGAGTAAAAAGTAAAAAGCAGGGGAGAGGGAGATCAATGGATGTACCTGGACCGCACCTTATCTGGCACTTGCGTTCACAACGAGCCTGTAACCTCGCTGGGAAAGAAAGAAAAGAGTAAATTAATCAGCAAATTAAACATCAATGGAGCAAGAAAAAAAAGCCCCAATTTCGCAGAATTCAAAGATGGAATTAATGATATTTACGGTTGTTTGGAGTGACGCAGGCGGTTTCGCAAGCATCCAAGCAATCGGAAGCGTCGGCTGAAACGGGGACTTGAAAAGAGACAGAAACTATGAAAAGAAGGAGCAGGAAAGCCATGGCCGTCTTCTTCATCTCCATTTTTGCTATAAATGGGAATTCTCTTCTAAAGCAGATACAGTAAATTGCTGGGTAGAACTTTAGGAGGGGAAATTTCCTTTTATAGATGCAACGAAGCAATTATTAATTGGATGGCCTTTACTTTAGCCTGAGAGAGGCGCCACCACATGCGATGGGAGCAGCTGGCCAGTGGTCAATTTCATTCATTAACGGCAGCGCCTAACTAGTTTGAATGTATGGTCTTTTCTTGACTCACTTTATTGTGATCGGTGTTAGAACTTGACTAAATTAATTAGATAATCTAATAATAATAAATTATTCTGGCTAGAATCTCCTTGAACCAAAAGTCAAGACGACTATATGAATCATATTTAATTATTATGTACTATTAAATTATACTGAAATATGACTTATTATCGTGCACAGTTTAGACAGGTCGACTTTTGGCTTGGCTTAGTAAGCTAGTTTCTAGGTTTTTCTGACTTAACTTCAAGGATCATATATTCATATGTATCTGCTGCTATGAGTGCCGTCACTTCTCATCTTTAGGTTATATTATGTTATAAAAAACTTTTGTACGTGTAAATAAGCAATTTGAGGCCCATGGCTATAGAGTATGTCATGGCATACATCAGCAATCTACTGAAGGTGCTCGAGCCACGAGGCTTCGGTCATGTAATAAGAATTGAGGCATTCTATATGCAGTAACCATTTTATTATTCGTAGTAACATTCTCCTGTGAAAAGACAAAAATGTCCCTGGCCAAAAATAAGAAAATAGGAAAATACTAAACGTAGTAACCGGCCGGAAAATACCGCCGATCGCCGGCGATATTTTCCCTCAAAAATATCGCAGTTTTCCGGCGGTATTTTCCCGATCGCCGGCGATATTTTCCGAAATTTTTGGCCGAAATGTTGCAGAAACAGAAAAAAAACGTCCAGATAATCACCGATTCGGGAAAAAAATCCCCCCCCCCTCCCCCGAATGGGTTTTTTTTCTCAAAAATTATAATGAAGGAGTATATAGAGAATTTATGCAAACTAATTTAAAGTAAAAAAATAAATATAGTGTTTACTTATAGTGTAATATGGATCGTAGTCGGGTAATTCAGACTTTTTACAGGGGAATGTTACTGCGTTTAGTAAAACGGTTACGGGGACACCGGCGATATTTCTTCAATTTTTTTCTAACCGGGTACTGTTCAACGTGCGTGAACGGTACTGTTCATGCACGTTGAACAGTACCTTTTCTTTTTTTTTTTATTTAATTTTTGGCTCCAGGGGCATTTTAGTATTTTTACAAGGGAATGTTACTGCGTTTAGTAAAACCGTTACTGCGTTTAACAATTCAGTAAGAATTTTGATGTGCATTTGCATGTTGCGAGTTTGAATCTTGAATTTTCTATGATCGCCTTGACTACCACCAGGAGCGCAAGATTTAAGCGCTTCGTCTGTCTGAAGAAGATTAATTTCACATCAACTTGCACAAATTTAATCTCACGCTTAAAGGTTATATCATGTCAAAAGGGTAGAAGAAGCACTTACGTGAAAATGACCTAGGAGACACGCGATCCTAATTACGCCATTTAGCCAATTATTAACCTTGTTTTATTATCAGGTTTATAACTAATTACCATTATTTGACCTTAGTTATGACCATAAACTTCTAGTCGTTCTTAACATTGCATAAATTTATTACAATTCCGATGGATCGAAATGTAATTTAAAGATAACATTCCGATGATCCGTACATTATAAAGACCGAAATGCAATTTGTTGAAACTTCAAGAGCTAGTTTTATTCTCGGTGGCTTTGGGGATTGGTAGTTCGACTCCGGCTTCTAATTGATCAACATTATCTTCTTCTTCTTCTTCTTCTTTCACATCTTTGGCATTTCCCCACAGCACCGAATACAATCCGCACACTATCACCATTGCCCCCACAACACTGTGAATAAATCGCCGTACAAGCGATTAGTAACGAGCACCCCGATAAAAACAAGTCATGTTTTTTAGTACGGTTTTCAACATTAGAATAAAGACAGTATGGATAAAAATGTATATCAACCATATGGTAGTACCTTCCGATGTACAGTTTCTCGTCGAGAAACAAGGTGCCCGCAAAGGTAACAAGTACCGGCGTGAGCGGGGCGAAAACTGATACGAACAGAGGACCTCTCGTCCTCACGCACCACATGATGATCACCACCATCAGTCCCGTACCTACTATTCCCTGTACCCCAAATATTGTTCACAACATACATATTAGTTCTCATTATTTGAAAACTGATCATTATCCCAAAGAGTAAATTACCAAAACACCCTTGAAGTTTGTTCAAATTTTCAAATGAAACCTGCAATTAGACCAAATTATCAAAAGAACTCTGAAATTGCAATTGGTAAAAACATTTCAGATCAACGTACCATGTTTAATAATTTTTTCAAAATACATATTCATTCTTGATGGGGTTTTTGGTAATTTATCCACCCTATATGGAAATATCTAACGAGCTAAAATGAGAAATGATCGGGAGAGTGAATATTATATTAAGTTCAACTCAAAAAAAAAAAAAAAAAAATGTAAAGAGTTTACCAACATACCGAGTACCCAACTGCAAGGAGTCTAACATTCCACCCCATCTTCCATCGATGCCAATGTTTATTTTCCATGCAAAGAGCAAAGACTACAGCTTGGAGACAACCCATCAAGCAAATCAGAGCCGTACTTGAATAATGGCAGGGATACCTCTTGCTCATTTTAGCCTGATAAAAAAATCCACGACATCAGGTTACAAGGGCTGTCCCTTACCATCCTCCCAGCCCAATGAAGAGAATAATGAGTCCATGATCATCAAGAAAGATGAATATATACCCGAAATATCAAGCCGAATGTAGAAGCGAAAACACTAGCGATAGCGAAAAAGGAACCCATGATGTGATCGAAGGTCTTGAGGTGGTGCGATGTCGATGACGATGGTGAGTTTCCTCCATGGTTATTCTTCAGCAGTCCCAGAATGGGCCGACCACAATTTTATTTGGGCTCCTCTGTAATAAGTCAGAATCATAGCTCCTGAAATGCAAATTAGTGTTCCTATCACTTTTGCTCTCCCTGCCTTTGTTTTCAAATCAAATTTCTCCAGCCTGATCAAACATTAATGAGTCCATAAAAATTGATAGGGAAACAATACTAACAAGGAATAATTCACCTCATATTTTACGATTAAATAAATTATTGCGCTGACAATAACAATGTCACGATCAATCGTTACCCGAAAAAGACAGCCACCACGAAGGTTACGGCAGGGATGAGATTTGTTGTAGTCGAAGCAAAGGTTGCTGAAGTCATGACTAGACCTTGTGCATATAAGTTTTGGGCCATGGTTCCCCTACAATTAAAATTACAAAAATTCATCTCCAATTGAAGTATTATTCACTGTGACATCAGAAGTGTGTACTAATTGCAAATTAACTTACCCAAACAAAGCACAAAGAAATGCATCCATCATAACCATCCATGTCAACTTTGGCCTTCCATTCCTGCACATTGTAAACCAAAATGCAAAACATACACACCCTCAAATCAATCAACAACAACAATCACAAACAACAGCTTTTGTCCGCACCACGTGGGGTCGACTACATAAATCATATGGAGACAATTTATACACAATTTTGCTAAATTTTCTTGGCATTCTTGACTGATTAATATTCCCAGAAATTGGATGAAGTAATTAAAACAAGAATGAATCTTGAAGAGAGATTGAAGAAATGGAACCTGTCGAAGAAAAGGGCGAGTGGAACAACGGCAGCAGAAGCAAACATGAAGCGATAGGCAATCAAAACTCTCACACTCATTCCGTCGTTCGAAGCCAATTTGTAGAACACAGTAACTCCGCTCGTCGCCAATTGAACCGTCACCATCAGCAGCGTCGCCTTCAGCCCATTTGGGATGCTGCAAATTCTCCCCATCTTCAACTCCGTCAGATTCGAATTCGAATTCTGCTGGGAAAATTAACAAGAATCGAAGAAAATGGCTGATAATTCTACTACTAATGGTAATGAACTTTGGTGACGATGAAAATGGCTGATGACGAAGGATTAAGTGGCTGTTTTCTTCATTTTCTCTACTTTCTTGTTTTCTTCTAGTCTTCTTCGTCGTTTGCAATTTGCATTGCAGAAATTAGTGACACGTGTGGGGAGACACCGAACAAATCAAACAACGCTACATCTGTTTAAAATATAGAGATACTTCTTCGTCCCATTAAGAAATATATTACTCCATTCATCCCACTCACTCGAAGAGTACATTTTCGAAAGGGAAAAAAAAAAAAAAAGTCTCATTAAAAGAATTCACTAATTTAATGTGTGATTCAAAATTAACCATTGCTTATAAAGTAAAGATATACATGAAAAATATGATGTAATTATTTATTTTATGTGTTGTACCTCGCAATCATATTTTAAATTTTTTAAAAATAAACTCTTTGAGTGAGACAGAAGGAGTATTAAAAAAATCAGATTTCAAAATTAAAGAAAAGCGCAAAAGACTTGTATTTTATCCGTATGATGGGCTGATGATGTGTGTATTGGTTAGACGGGCGTGTATATCGATTTTAGTCTTGAAAGATCTCATGCATATTATGAAAATATGAGTATTGATTTAGGTTATGATGTGGTGTGTCCAAAAATAAGTAAGTCATTGGATTTGACCCAATAGTAAATAAATGCCCATTAAGGGATAATAGGATAACAAATACCGAGTCCCTTAACTTTACCGGGTTCTGCAGTAAAGTTGATATGTATCTTGCTAAGCATTAATGATTGGGGCCAGACATTGTTGTCATTAGCCGGTATCAACAAGGTTATCGGAGTCAGTCGTTAGCTAGTACATACGAGACCTGGAAGTCATAACAATTGAATCCACGTGCGGAGTTAATGAGGTCTTAATTACTAAGTCAGGTCATATGGTCAAAAGGGAACATAAATGGTATGAATTGGTTATATGGGGGAGTTAAGGTTATATGTCCGTTACAAGACCATTTAAGCTGGTGTCTGTTACACCGGTATTAAATCCTGATAGCCATTACTCTCGACTTAAAGCCAATGGTGGTTACAAAGCAATTAAACATTCGTCAGCAGTTACAAAGACAATCCAACGGACGAATCTTAAAGTAAGTCTATATAAAGTTGTTAATCATTTCTTACTAGCTTATGCAATTGTGAATTATACTCCATATTAATTTATCCCTTAAGGACTTGAGCGCCGACGGAGTGGAACAGTGGGTAGCCCCGCTTGTGTCTTGTTTCCCCATCTCAAGTCAATTGTTAAGCTTACCGGGTCAAGAAGGTCTTATACCGGGTCACCAGGTCCAAGTATATCTATTCGAACCGGGGTATCTTTCCTTGGGCACTTTATGTTTCATCATGATGTATTGGATATTGAATTTAGCTTATAATATATTGAATTTAGATGCTGATGTATGACAATTATAAGTTTAATTACTTAATTATTTCTATCGCATATAACCTAATGAGTTCGCTTGTAAACGAAAATTTTGAACTTCATTTGTAACTATACTCACGAAACATGAGATCTGTATGTGTCTATGACATATGGTTTTGACAGTTATATTTAATTGATAAATATTATTGTTAGAACATATATTAATCAGTTTCTTACTCTCTTTTTTTGGGATAAAAGTACCCTTAACAAAATTAATTTTAATTGTTTCTATTCTTCACGTCTTTAATTTCTTTTCTCCTTCCCATTAGATGATATTCTTCCAAAAATTATCCATGCTTTTCTCTCCCAAGTGTATGTATAGCTAATTATGGTTGTTCTAAATATATTACTTTGGTTCTAAATTAAGTACTTCCTCCGCTCCATTTTATTAGAAGAGTCTACTTTATTGTACTTTTTACAACAAAGTGGACTCTTATAATAAAACGAAAGGAGTATCTAAAAAGTTTTAGTGCCAAAATGGTATTCTAAAATAATTAAATGACTTCCAACATTTTAAAAAGAACTTGCACTTATTCTTTCACAATTATTTTATTTATTTTCTTTCATGTTAATATTTTTCACATTTTCAATACATCTACTATTTCTTTTGGAATTTCTTTTATTATTATTATTTAGTCAAATCTACACAAGCTTATAAATGTAGTTTGATTAATTTTTGAAATTTGTGTAAGAAATTCCAAAATGACATTTAGTGTATTGTAAGTCCAGATGAACTAAGGTTTCGGACCAAGTTATATGGACCTTACACATTAATTATATTTAGCATTAAGATTTTTTTGAAAATTAAAATTCCAAACTCAAATTTCGTTTATCTTCCAAATTTTAGTACTTCTTCCGTTCCATTAGAAAAATTCACTTTCGGAAACATTTTTTTGTTTTAATAAAAGAGTCCACTTTCAAAAATTTTATCATTCTACCCTTACTAATATAATTATGTATAATCAACAACCAACCCATACTTAAAAAGTAGGGACATTAATAGAATAAATAGTGTCAAATTAACTATTTAAAGTGTTGTACTTTAATATTTATAATAAATAAACTATACATTTTTAAAAGCAAAATTTTCAAATGGAATGAATAGAGTATCAATTAACTATAGTACTTAAAAATCAAATTTCACTCCACTTTCAATAGGGCACTAATTGTAATAATAATGGGTCAGACTATAATCCCCACAACACTATTCTACCATCAAATAGTGATCTATACAATTGCATTAGTAATTCATTATAGGCTATTATTCAGTAACTGAATGGTTCTATAAAGAGACTATATATATATATATTTGAGAAATACTATAAAGCAACTATATTACTCTCTCTGTTCTCAAAAAAGTGTTGCTGGAGCGTTAAAAAATTTTCTTTTAAAGAGTATCACATCACAATTTTCAATACATAGAACAAATAAAGTTTCATTTCTACCCTTCATCGAAACTTTCACAATTCTGATAATTAATGGCAATACAGATAAGCACAAATAGAGATAAACACAAACTTTCCTATTCTCTCTTCTCTCTCCTCTCTCCTCCTCCTCTTCTTCTTCTGATGGCGTTAATTGTACTTCCTCTTCCTTCTTCTATTTCTTTTTTCTTTCTCCTCCTCCTCTTCTTCTATTTCTTTCTCACTCCTTTCTCTCTTCATCTTATTTTCTTTTTTTCTTTCCGTCTCTTTCCATTGGTATTCAAGCCTACCATTTTACTTTTCACAGGAGAAAAAGTACGGGTTTCATAATTCAAAACCTACCAATTTTCTGTTTCCTCCTCTTAATTCTTCATTTTGTTAATTTTTTCCATAAATTTATGGTGCATGTGTGTTGTTTGTGTTTGAATTGTTTAAAGTTACGGTGATAGTGGGGGTAACAAGGGTAGTGGTTGTAATGATTGATGCTAAGAATTTGTTGAAGTAATTAATGGCACAAAGTAATAATTTTTGAGCTGTCAATTGTGTTTGTTACCATTTAACAAGGGTAAGTATGTAAATTTGTATGTTTTCTTAATTTGTGAGTTTTTTTCTCCAGCGACACTCTTTTGAGGACAGAGGGAGTATTTCTCAATAATATGTATCGAAGTTTGATGGAATATTAATGTTAGCAGGAATTTACCAATAGGCAGAAAACTAGGTGAATTAATGGTTTCTGTTGGCTGATGACATTTACGTTGGTGGGGGAGTCTATACTTGTGGCATCTCGAAAATACAATTTAGGATGAGTAGTGTTGTAAATCTCGGAACGGACTAAAATATTATCTATAGCCGACTCGAATACATCATACATAAGTTAATTATCATTTTCTATTAAAAAATTATACAAAAATAAGTTTGTAAAAAGTCTGGAATTGAATCTTGATTTAAAAAAGATAGAAATAAGAAGTTTAAGAAAATTCTAAAAAATAAAACCCGGTCAAAACTCATATATTGACCCATTTTTTATCATCATCTTCTTCTTCTTTCGCTATCTTTGGCTTTTCCCCATAGCACTGAATATAATCTGCACACTATCACCAATAATCCCACGACACTGTTCATCAATCGCCGTACAAATAATTAGTAACGAGAACCCGATAAAGAAAAAAGTCATGTTTCTAATATAATTTTTATTATTAGAAACAAAGATGAAATCATAAAAATGTATATCAACTACGTAGTACCTTCGGATGTACAGTTTCTCGTCGAGAAATAAAGTGCTCACAAAAGCAACGAGAACTAGCGTTAACGGTGTGAAAACGGATATGAAAAAAGGACCTCTGAGCCTCACGCACCACATGATGGTCTCCGTCATCGGTACCGTAGCTACTATTCCCTTTAACGCCAAATATTGTTCACAACATTTCATTGGCTCTGTTCTCTTCTGAACATAATTAGGAAAAGTATCACTTTTTTCTCAAAAATATTACACAAAGAAACAACATCATTTTTATAAAATTCACAATTTAAATTTAAAAATTCCCTCTAAAAACTCACTCACATAAATTCAAAAAAAACATAATCATTACACTTTTTCTTCTCTTTCCTACACAAATATCCAAAAGAAATTCCCTCCAAAACAAAATTCTTCTCTAACAAAAAAATTTTCTAATTAAGTTGACAAGAGAACAGAGCCTAATTATTTGGAAACTGATCACTATCCCAAGGATAAATTACTAAAACACCCTTGAAGTTTGTTTAAATTTTCAAATGAAATATGCAATTTGACCGAATTACCAAAAGAACTCTGAAATTGCAATTAATAATTTGTTCAAACGACATATTCATTTGATAATCTAGCCCAACCACTAGGAGTTTTTGGTAATTTATATGCCCTATATGGAAGTATCTACGGAGCTAAAATGAGAAAGGGTCGGGAGAGTGAGTATGATTCAAATTAAAATTAGAAAATAAAATAGTTGACATATATACTGAATAAGCGACTACAATGAGTTTAATATTCCACCCATTTTTCCATCGATGCCAATGTTTATTTTCCATGCAAAGAGCAAATACTATAGTTTGGAGACAATCCATCAAGCATATCAAAGCCATGCTTGAAAAATGGCAAGGATACGTCCTGTTCATTCTAGCTTGTCATTATCAATGGACATCGAGTTACAGGGTCAATATTACTATCGCCAAAATTCTCTCTTAATAATAACAAGTTAATTAAAGAGTTAACTATCGAAAAAAGATTTAGATTAATACCCGTAAGATCAAGCTGCATGCTGGCTATAGCTAAAAAGGAACCCACGATGTGATCGAAGGTCTTGAGCGATGTCGATGATGACGATGGGCGAGTTTCCTCCATGCTTATTCTTCAGCAGCCCAGAATGGACCGACCAAAGTTTTATTTGGGTTCCTCTGCAATAAGTCAGAATCATAGCCCCCGAAATGCAAATTAATGTTCCTTTCACTTTTGCTATCCCTGCCTTTGATCTCAAATCAAATTTCTCCAGCCTGATCAAAGAAGAGTCTAGTTGGTTTGTGACAGAGGAATAATTCACCATTCATTTAAGAATTAAAATAAATTATCTCACTGACAATAATATTACTCACGAATCATGATAAATGGTTATCCGAAAAAGATAGCAACCACGAAGGTTACGGCAGTGATGAGATTTGTTGTAGTCAAAGCAAGGGTTGCTGAAGTCATGATTAGACCTTGTCCATACAAGTTTTGGGCTATGGCTCCTCTACAATTGATATTACATGTTCAATTTTCTCAATTTATAACTTTAAAATGAAATTTTTTAAAAATATACTTTGAATAATCATATGTAGCATTACTAGATAAAAAATAATAATTAAAATAAGAAAATATTTAGAAACCGAACTTTCTTTGGGCATATCTATATATATAATTGAACACATGCAGTATATATCTCGAATAATTAATTTAAAATTTTACAAGTCCGCCATTTTAAATAATGGGTAAATTACAAAAGTACTTTCGCAAAAATTGTTCAAATGACCAAATAAATCACGATGTAAATTGATAAAATTACCAAGTCAACCCTTGACCAATTAGAAGTAAGTTGATCGTCTTAGAAAAGTAGAATTAATGACAAAAAAATCAATTTGAATTAGGAACATAAAATTTCCAGATTACCCTGATATTTGTTTAAATTACCAAACAAGTCATATAGTTTGATAAAATAACCGGTCAACTCCTTCTCTAGCTGGTCAAGAGTTACATAGTTTAGTCATTTCATCAAATAACAAGGTTTACTTAGTAATTAAACAAACATATGATAGAGTACTTTTTTTTTAATTTGGCTTAAAAGGAGTCAAAAATTACCAATTTCTTCTCCAATTTAACTTATATACTCTATTAAAATTAATCATTATGACATGTTTCAATTGTAAACTTTACGCAAACAATGCACAAATAAATGCATCCATCATAACCACCCATGTCAATTTTGGCCTCCCATTCCTGCAATATAACAACAACAGCTTTTATCCAGGGTTACAACTACACAGATCATCATATCTCCGCTATCGTGTACGACAAAAGAATTTTCAAGACCTATTACAAAATAACTAAATACTGAGAAAAATTAAAGAAACCGAACCTGTCAAAGAAAAGGGCAAGGGGTGCAACTGCAGCAGAAGCAAACATGTAGCGATAGGCAATCATAACTCTCACAGTCATTCCGTCATCGGAAGCCAATTTGTAGAACACATTCAGTCCGGCCGTCGACAATTGAACTGTTCCATCAGCATCAGAAGCGGCGCCTTCAGCCCATTTGGAATGCTGCGAAATCTCCCCATCGAATTCGAATTCCGATGGGAAAATATTCAACAAGAATCGAAGAAAATTAAGAACGAATCTCACAGATAATGGCTGGTTCTACTGAGTAACGTTGGACCGTTTTAATAAAATTCATTTTTATTAATCAATTAAACTGTAACTTTACCTTGTGTTGAAAATTCAGTTACAAATTTGGTAAGCCGTGAATATGATTTGAGCTATGATTTTTAAGCGTTTGTGAAGGTGCTTCATTTTTAGTAACCGAATTTTGAAAAATGATATTTTACATTGATTTTTTTCAGTTTTGATCAAATCCGTTTGTGGTTGAAAAAACTGAAAGGAAAACATTATATATTTGATATTATTAACGCATTATAAATCAGTTTTATGCATGATGAATATTATTATATTAACGCTTTGGAAAGATGCATCCGTTTTATGCATTGATTCAAGGCAATACAACAATCACCGGAAAAAATTAGCCACCACAATCAATAACACTACCACCAGCACCGGATTTTTTCCCCCAATATTCATATTGAGGCCTAAAATTATCAAAATACAAATTTTTTTTTTAATTCCCATTCTATAGAAAACGAAGCTGCCAAATTCTTGGCAGCTTCGCTTTCTAAAAAGAATTTTATATAAAAAAAAAAGAAAAATTAATTTCTTTTGAAAATGATTTTGGGGGATTCGTTTTCAGTTATTCCATCATCTCCACATACTTGAGCCCTGATTTTATCTTATAGACTTGAGAGCTGCTATTGTAAATTGATATTAGCATTTGGAGCTATATTTTTTAAAATTTTTTCTTAAATTATCTCAATTAACTATCCCACCCACACAAAAATATATATTAAAAGAGTGAGTTGATAAGGGTAATTTTGGAAAGGTAGTGAAATGTTGTTTTGAAAATTAATTTTAATTATGACGATAATAAGGGTTAGAAGAATTATAAAAAATAGATATATAAATAAAGATATGTACAAAAATATGTGCAAAATTATTTATAAAATTAAGTGAGAAATATGATGCATGCCCTAAAAGCTTTCCTTTTTAGTTATCAACAAAACATTGCCATTATCAACAAAAAAAAAAAATTACAGATTTTTTATGTGTTTAAAAAAATTCCGTAACTTACTTTCTCTAAATTTTGATTAAATTACAAATTAAATTTTAAGTTATATAATTACGTTTTTAATTTTTTTTTAAAAAAAATCTGAAAACGAATTTGGAGGATTTGTTTTTTTTCCCCCAATTCGTTTCTCCACGAAAATTATTATTCTTTTAAAAAATTTAAATTCTGGTAGAAACGAATTTAGTGAATTCATTTCTCATAGAAACGAATTCACCAAATTCGTTTTCAATTTAAAAATTATTTTTTAAAAAAAGTAATAATAAAATTAGAAACGAATTAGGTGAATTCGTTTCTCCTGAATTTATTTATTTATTTATTTTTTATTTATTTTTTAAATTTTTTTTGGGAAAATGAAGTCTGCATATTCGTGTTCAAATTGAAAACGAATATGTGGACTTCGTTTTCTATAAAAGTGGAATTTCAATTTTTTTTGCTTATTTTGGTAATTTTATGCCCTTAAAATGAATATTAAGGGAAAAAAATCCACCAGCACCACTTCCAGATTTTTTTACATGAATATTCATGTTTGGGGCCTTTAATTACCAAAAGAAGCAGGAAAAAATTTTAATTCCCAGTATGTAGAAAACGAAGACGGGAACTTCGTTTTCAGCTGAAAACGAAGTTCACGTCTTCGGTTTCGGGGGAGGAAAAAACAGAAGGAAGGGAAAAAAAAAATTCTGCGGAAAACGAATTTGGTGGATTCGTTTTTCCATAGAAACGAATGCACCAAATTCGTTTTCAATAATTATGTTGTTTTTTCAAAAATCTAGTTGCTGGGAAAATGAATTTGGTAAATGAAACCACCAAATTCGTTTTTCACAGAATTTGTTTTTTAAAAAAAATTTTACAAAAATTATTATTCATGAAAAAAGAATTTGGGGAATGCGAGGTGTACTTATGGAAAAAAAGAACAGGACGAAAAATTCGGTGAAGCAGTCGAATAATAACTAAGAAACTGAATATATGGGATGGAACAAAATTAGAGCATATGCTTCGGAACAGCACGAACGAGTGTCCGAAGACGCGGCGATGCCTGGACGTCCTGCAATTCGAAGAAGTGATTAAGACAAGGTTATTTACACATAAGTTGCAGCTCCCTAGGTAGCCGCGTGAATATACACGGGAAAAAAAACCAAAGCAGTGAAATAAAAACAATGCGAGGAAAATATTTTTTATAAAACAACGAAATCAGGGAATAAATTTTATACAAGTAATGTTATTTTGTAGAAATAGACCCGTGATTTTAGTAGTGTAAACTTAACTAGAATGAGAGGAAAGACTTCTCTTATATACCATTTGTACATGGATATATATACATCAAACAAACTCACCAACTACACTCACCAACCACACTCACCAACTATAGGAATCAATTCTTATTCTTTTAACTTTCCTATATTCCCTCCTATAATCCTGATTATGTACTAGGAAAATAAACTAATCTACAACACTTCTTATTCTATAACACTCCCCCTCAAACTGGAGCATAGATATCAATCATGCCCAGCTTACAAATGTAGGTAACCCGAGCTCCATTGAGAGCTTTTGTGAAGATGTCCCCTAACTGTTCTCCAGTCTTCACGTATGCTGTATCAATCAAGTTTTGCTGGATCTTCTCTCGAATGAAATCCAGAACCCTTGTGATTCAGTTTGAGCAACTTCTGACACGTCCGCTTCGTATGCCCAGGTTCATGGCAATAGTAGCAGACAACTCCTGAGTTTTGATTCATGCTTCGAGATAGTATGAGCCAACCAACACACACAAACAGAAAAGAAGAACAAGACTGCACACTTGGGCAGAGAAACAAAAGAGCTGCTCACTCGGACAGCCACGAAATATTAAACCCAGAAAACAAAAAGAAGAACAAGACTGCACACTTGGGTAGAGAAACAAAAGAGCTGCTCACTCGGACAGCCACGAAATAGTAAACCCAGAAAATAGAAAAGAAGAACAAGACTGCACACTTGGGCAGAGAAACAAAAGAGCTGCTCACTCGGACAGCCACGAAATAGTAAACCCAGAAAACTTCCTAGGCTCTGATACCATTTTAAACTAAACTAGAATGAGAGGAAAGACTTCTCTTCCATATACCATTTGTACATGGATATATATACATCAAACAAACTCACCAACTACACTCACCAACCACACTCACCAACCACACTCACCAACTATAGGAATCAATTATTATTCTTTTAACTTTCCTATATTCCCTTCTATAATCCTGATTATGTACTAGGAAAGTAAACTAATCTACAACACTTCTTATTCTATAACACTTCCCCTCAAGCTGGAGCATAGATATCAATCATGCCCAGCTTGTTACAAATGTAGGTAACCCGAGCTCCATTGAGAGCTTTTGTGAAGATATCCCCTAACTGTTCTCCAGTCTTCACGTATGCTGTATCAATCAAGTTTTGCTGGATCTTCTCTCGAACTGTGATCCAGAACCCTTGTGATTCCGTTTGAGCAACTTCTGACACGTCCGCTTCGTATGCCCAGGTTCATGGCAATAGTAGCAGACAACTCCTGAGTTTTGATTCATGCTTCGAGATAGTATGAGCCAACCAACACACACAAACAGAAAAGAAGAACAAGACCGCACACTTGGGCAGAGAAACAAAAGAGCTGCTCACTCGGACAGCCACGAAATAGTAAACCCAGAAAACAGAAAAGAAGAACAAGACTGCACACTTGGGCAGAGAAACAAAAGAGCTGCTCACTCGGACAGCCACGAATTCATGTAATAAGTAAAATTGAATTCAAAATTTCAAACGTTAGAAAAGATGAATTCATGTCGTAGAAGCGTTTTTCTTGAGAAAACGAATTCGGAGAAATTCGTTCTGAAGAAAATGAATTCACCGAATTCGTTATCTCAAGAAAGTATTCAGGGAATACGTTGGCACTGAAAACAAAATCGGAGAATTCGTTTTCTAGAGAAACGAATTCGTTAAAAAAATGACTTCACTTTAACTATAATTAGGTTTCGTTGGACAAGAAACTATTTTTTTCATTAGAAAATGAATGCAGAAAAATAAAATTACTCAAAAAATAAGTACTGTAGGGTTTAGTAAAATAAATTAAAATTAGGAGATTTCGTCAACTAAATAAGGGTGTATTTTAGAGTGAGGTAAAATTCCGTTAGGATATAAAAAAAAAAATTAAAGCCCATGGTAGTCGTAGAAGTGTTTTTCCTGAAATTCAGGGAATCAGCGAAATCGTTTTCCCTAATAACGATTTCGGGATTCCCTGCTTTCTCATGAACAAGAGAAGAGGAAATCAGCGAAGGCGTGTCCCGAATTCGTTTTCTAAGAAACCGAATTCAGCTATTTCGTTTTCTGGAAAACGAATTCGGCGAATTCGTTTTCATGAGAAAATGAATTCGCTGAATTCGTTTTCTAGAAAACGAAATACCTGAATTCGGTTTCGCATGAAAACGATTTCGTTTTCTTGAGAAAACGAATTCCCCCAATTCGGTTTCCTAGAAAACGAATGCAGGGAATTCGTTTTCTCAAGAAAACGAATTCCCCGAATTCATTTTTTCAAGAATTCAAATTCCCCAAATTCGTTTTTTTGAGAAAACGAATTTCACTTGCCGACAACACATAATTCGGTTTTGAAGGATTAATTTTAAAATAAGCACTGTAGGGAATAATTAATTAAAGTGAATGCGAAAACGGATTTGGGAAATTCGCCAACTAAATAAGGGTGTATTATAGAGTAAGTGAAATAATGTTAGGTTAAACAAAATAAAAATTATGAATTCTATTCGATATGTAATTGTACTAAGTCATTATTCGTTATCTTATTAAGTGAAACGACTTTTGTAACACAAGTAATCGCCGCAGAAAAGATTTTGTAAATACATTCCTCTATGACAATTTGGCACGGCGCATTTATGTGGTCCACATGAACCTAAACGGAAAAAGTCGTTTACGAGTTTAGCGCAATTAAATTACACATGGCTGTTTTAGTTTAAATTTGCATGCACATATAAAACAGCAAAGGTAGCGAAAATATACTAATCCTAACAAAATTACGTAAGTTACAAGAATGACATGAAACATGCACTTATGCGTTAACAATAAGGTTCCGTGAGTAAATGTAGGAATTTCGATTATGTATAGGTTTTATGTTAAGTTAGCATGAAAATGGAATACAACTAAGTCAGCGATAATCTAGAAACTCCATGTAAGGTTATGATTTTGGTAAAATACAGAACGAATAAGGAAACCACAGCATTTCCATACAAGGTTAGGCATCACAATTTGAACATGCGTGGCACTACATCCCAGACGATAATGGCATGTTGCCTCAATTTGCGAAGGCGAGGTTGAAATTTGATGGAAAATTTTTTTTTTGACAGAGTTCCCCTTGTACATGGACCAAACTCCCTGTGAGCAGAAGGAAAAAATCCACAATTTTGCCAAATCTACGACATCCATCTCATTCAGCAGTAGGTACATGACAAATCATTATGTTAACAGAAAGCAAAATGTTAGGAATATACGAAAGCTAACTACTAAACATCAAAATAGGGCAATAAACGCTTCGCTATGTTCCACACGGAGGAGGACGCATATGCCTACGCGGTCTATGCGGGGGATGCTGGCCCAATTGAGGATGAGCATGTGTATCTGTAGTGGGCTTGCTACGCATGGAAAGGGTCCGGGCTTCTTCACCAAACTCGTTATGGGGCTTACGCCACTTATGTAATTTTTCATGTGGACCACGGATAGGACGGCTGGAGGTGCTATTTCTAGCGAACGCTTCAAAGGTATTCCTGTCAGGCGTTCCATGTTCATGATGCGAGGTTTGATGATATGAACAATCGTCGCTGGAGTTTTGAGAACCATCTTCTCCACCCTCTCGCTGTCTGGACGTGGATGAACGATGTCGGCTCTGAGTTGAACCCGATTTGTGTTCCTGGGTAGATCTTCCGCGCATTGATCCGCCTTGCGTTGATGCCGAGGAGGACCCATCGACTAGTCGATGACCTTCGCCAGAACAAGTGAGAGTAGCATTTATCTGGTCACGCACATAAACTAACTTGTCCTCCATAGGATACCCTTCCAAATACAGGTTGTTAAGCATCTCTCCCACTACATGATACATCGACTCCATAGATTGATTCTGAAAGTATTTTAATTAAGTAAGTTATATTTTATCCGATTGCAAATTGAATATAGAAAGATGTGCTGGGTAGAAGGGTTGAAACTTACATTATACTCAGTCAGAGCTCCGTACGGGCGTATCGCTCTATCACGAGGTTTAGCCGGATTACCTACCAGAAGCTGAGTGATGTTGCGATACCACGTCATGTAAGGAGAAAAGTAATCAATTGATGCATTACTAATATTCCCTACAATGACGGAACGATCAGCTTGTTCCCAAAGAGCTATATGGTCTCTGTGTTTTATCGTCCATTTTTCATTATTTCGGCCTCTGAAATCCAAACTGTGAAGCCGTTCACCTGTATCGATGTCGGGAGGAATACCCTGCTCAAACCCAAATTGGCGCATAACGCACTCTGGAGCATGTAGTTCGACTATGCAGAAGTTAATGAGCGGGACATGTGAGCGTCAAATCTCTCTACCCGTTAAGCAATAATCAGGCAATTTCAGCAATTCATCCTCCTCATATGGGTTCCAAATAAACTACGAGAATAAAATTAAATTGCAATTAGTAAGCAATACTGGATGTATATATTTTTAGGCAGTACGCACAACAAAGAAATACTCACATCTCCCTCGACGAGATGATCTAACTGGTCCCGAAATAGATAAATTAAATGTGATCCCACATTCACAAAACTGCGTCGCTTGTTCCATCTACATAATAAACACAACATTGGAAAGTGGTTAGAAAAACAAAGAAGAATCAACCGGAGGATGCAAATAAAAACATATATAACGATACATAACTTACGCGGCACCACGAGGGAGGGGGGCTAAATCTTCGAAATTCTGAGCGGTGACTGTTGGTCGAACAGTCGGAGTTAGTTTAGGGATTCTTTCCCATACCCACAATTGTAGCAGTAGTTGGGGGCCACCTACTCATTCGTGGACATACGAGTAGCCAGGCATAAATTCCGATATAGCAATTGAGTAAAAAAACACGCAATTCATCATGAATCCGGAATCCACAACTCATTTTTGCTTCCCCAAACACACACAATTTGATCGTAGGCAAACAAGATACACATGGAGCATTTTTATCAACCTCTAACTCTAAAACCAACTACAAAGGACATCACATAACCAATTCCATACTAAAGGATGGTGCAAGAAAAAAACATATGCTTCTATTCCATTAAAAATACAACACTCCACGCAATTTCATAAAAGGAATCACCATAATAAATGCGATTCACCCCTTTTCCATCAACATTAACCACTCCAACTACAACAATGCGTAAGGTAATTTCAAACTACGTGGAAATACGATGGTTTCACTTATTCGCTTTTCAATTGCGTAAAAAAACACGCAATTCATCATGAATCCGGAATCCACAACCCATTTTTGCTTCTCCAAACACACACAATTTGATCCTAGGCAAACAAGATACACATGGAGCATTTTTATCAACCTCTAACTCTAAAACCAACTACAAAGGACATCACATAACCAATTCCATACTAAAGGATGGTGCAAGAAAAAACAAATGCTTCTATTCCATTAAAAATACAACCCTCTACGCAATTTCATAAAAGGAATCACCATAATAAATTCGATTCACCCCTTTTCCATCAACATTAACCACTCCAACTACCACAATGCGTAAGGTACTTTCAAACTACGTGGAAATACGATGGTTTCACATTTTCGCTTTTCAATTGTGTAAAAAAACACAATTTTGGAACACTAGATTGAAACAAATTACAAACAAATTTATGAGTCCCATACCCTCTTCCAAACATCAACAACCCTCATAGCGGGGAAAGTAAAAAATCTTTGCATTCCAAATTTATGACCAACTATTCCAATGCAATTTGAAACAACAAACAACTTGAACGCCCTAGGTAAAGGTTAATCCACATGGTCCACACATCACATTAGAAAACAACGTCAAAGTAGGTCCTATTTTATACATGAAAACAAAAGAGAGAGCTATCACTTAAGATTGTGTAGTAGAATAACATCCCTAGTTTCTAAACGATTAATAAGACGACAAACACAAACTGAATTAATTGAGGGAAACCCAAAAGTACTATTCATAAAATTAAAGCACCCTAAAAATGTGAACAAAAACAAATACAAAACAAATTATACACAACTTTATAACCCTAAGACAAACCTCAAGCAAATTCCAAGCAAAATCGCAGTGGCTACGTCCCAAATTGAGCTTATGATGCCGGAATTTGGGTACCCTTCAAGAAATCCCCAAAATATAGGGTTCCTTCTACACCCTCCTTCGTTTTCCGGTCAAATGGCCGTCGGTCCGGCAAGGTCGCGAGCGGCGGCGACGTGGATCGGGTTCGGCCGGAATGGGAAGGGGCGCGCCGGTCGGTTGGTCGGCGTCGGAGTGTGTGGGTCGCCGACTACTCTCCCTTTTTCTGGTTCTCTGTTTTTCTGCTGCGTGAATTTTTCACGCAGCATATTTATATTTATATTTATATTTTTTTCCCTAGAAAACGAATCCGTGAAATTCGTTTTCTATGGAAACCGAAATCAGTGAATTCGTTTTCTTTTAAAACGAATTCGCTGAATTCGAATTCCTTAGAAAACGAATTCAACGAATTTCCGTGATTCGTTTCCGTGATTTCCGTGATTCGTTTTCACCCGAATGTTTTTTAAAAATTTTTTTCCCTCCCTGTTTTTACCGAAAACGAATCTGCCAAATTCGGTTTTCTGGAAAAACGAATCTGGTAGATTCGTTTTCTATAGATTCGGAAAAAAAAAATTTGCTTATTTTTGTAATTTTGTGAGCCTATTTGATTATTGGCGGAAAAAATCCACCACTTCCTCGTCCTCCTTTTCAAATATTTGAACACTAAATAATACTTGTATTATATCACTATTTTACAAAGATAGTAATAACATAAGCAAATATAAGATACAAGTGTTATTCGCTCTGTTCCATTAAAAAAATATTTTTTTAAAGTGTATTCTTCTAATATTTATTGTCTTGTATATAGTTTTTATCTTTAACTTTAAATTAATTATATAAGATATAAGTGAAATAAATTGTGATTAATTATTATTTAATATTATGACTATAAATTTTTAAATAAAATATATTAGAGTAAACTTCACATTCTCTTACGTATGGTCTAATAATCTTTTTGGTTCCTTACATTTCAAATGATATTTTTTGTCCCTTACTTTTATTTTTCGAACTATTTGGTCACCTACATTTCATAACGATCTTTTTGATCATTTACATTTAATTTTTGAACTATTTGGTCCATTGGCAACGAAAAACGTTAGTATTACTCGCACTTTCGCTCACACGACTCCTTTAACGAAGGATAAACTTATCATAACATCATTTTTAACATCCCAATGATTTTCTTCATTAGGTAGATTTTCTTCTTTCAGAGTCGTGTGGGCGGAAGTGCGAGTAATACTAACTTTTTCCTCTAGGTTAAACAGCCAATGGACCAAATAGTTCGAAATATAAAAATAAGAGACAAAAAAGATTGTTTTGGAATATGAGGGACCAAAAAGATTATTAGACCTATATGAGGGACCAAAATGATTATTAGAAGGGACAAAATATAAAGTTTACTCAATATATTAAATAGCAAAAAGCTCAAAGTTCCTAGTGGGGTACCGTACGCCTATCAAAGTTCGAAGGCGTAGAAAGAAATCGGAGCAAAATTGGCGGGAACTTAAAAAGTTGCCGGCGGGAAAGTTAGTACCGACGAGGACGACGCCGATAGCAGCGTTCATGGCCTTTGGTACCAAAGGCGATGTCTATCCTATCGCCGTAAGTTTCCTTACTTTCGCTTCCCTCATTTCCATTTTCAAATTTGAAATACTATTCGATGTTCCCGGATTTTAAATATAAATCTCAGTTTTCGTGTTCCAATCGGTTAATTTCATTCAGGAATTTTTAGCTTAGCAAACCTTGCTGTGAGGTGACCATTTCCGGCCAAATTATTGATACTGTTCCATCTTAGTTGTCATTGGAAAAGGATTCGAGACGTGGATTAACAATTTCGTAATTTTTACAGGCCATAGCTGCTGCTTTTGCTTGCGAAATGGAGCAATAGCACATAGTTTTCATCACTCATTCAACACATGAGGTAGGTAATTAGCTACGGATGATATGGAATGAGAATGTATTGATTTTGATGTAAGGTGATTATTGTCCTATTTAGTCTGGTGTAAGGTGAATTGATCATATCGTTGTTGGTCAACACACTACTCCATATCTAAGTAGTCTGTTTAAACAATCATTTTCTCGTTTCCTTTTTTCCTTTCATGTTTTATTGATGTATATTTGAGTAATCTGATGATCTTCATCACGTTTATAGTTTTTGTTGAACTCTGATGACCTTAGCTGATATTGCTGCTAATCCAAATGAGAGTTTCCTGTATGAGAGTAAACTCAAACCATGGATGTCTGCTGCATCACGTTACGTTTGCAATGAGGCTTAGATAGACCTGATGTTTATTATACAAGCACGCTAGGCCTTGTTCATAGCTAGATTCTCAAGCCTACTCTTTAGTTGGTTATGATGCGGTGCAGCTGTAGAATATTTTTTTCTGCTTTTTATTCAGCTTGACAGACATTAGTAGATCTCTTAGGTGAAGATAATGGAAAGAAATCCTGCTTTGGCACTAGCTCTTCAATTGTGTTGCAAAGTGTCATTGCCTTTGATTCTGACTTATTCTGTCTTTATTACCCTCCCGCAAGTGTTTGAATGGGGTTTACTAATTGGTTGGTTGCTTAATAGTTTGCCATTTTGTTTCATCATTATTGTAGGTGTCGGGAAAAGCTGTATTCTTTTGTGGTTCTCAGATGGTTCCTTCACAACAAGTTTCATCACCACAGTTGGGTTTGTATTTCATGTTTCTGTATTTTGTATTGGTATTCCTGAAAAATGTTAACGTCAATCTGAAGATTATAAAATATTATAGTCAAGGAGTTCAACATTGTTACCCAAGGTTCACTGAAATATATAGCAGGGCATATTCTGCGTTCTTGTAGTTTTGTAGATTTTCACTCCCATGATTTACTTGTTTATCACGAGCCTCTTGGTCCGGGTATTCGAAGATAAATGGATCATATTCTTGCAACCCTTTGGAATTGTTCATCCTTTGAATTCCTTTTGTTTCTTCTCTTTGATAGCATTGACTTCAAAATAAGGACCATTGAGCTTGATGCAAAGCTGATCAAGTTGCAAATATCGGATACAGCAGGTCAAGAGCGTTTCCGGACTATTACAACAGGTGCAGGGTTTTGGTTTCTCTTTAGATTTAAGGTTTAATTGCTGCAGCTTCAATGGCATATGGTGGAAGTTTGGACATTTTATGCTTTGCCATTTCCTTTTCCTTTACCTCTTTGTTAGGTTCTTTTTTGACACTTTGTAGCTGGCTTGTGATCAATTTGGCGATGTCTGCCTATGTTGACCTCTTGAGTTTTATTATTATATTTATATGTAGCCTTATGGTGGCTGGTATTTTATGGTACTCAATCAGGCATGTAGGTTGGCAAAATGATAATCTGGTTTGTATGCATATTTGAAAGTAACAGCCTTAAGTTAGCTGTAATTTCTTTAAGGCCTTAAGTGCTCTATTTCTATCCATGCTTGCTCTGTTGAGTTTAGTTTTTATCTAAACTGCTCGTTATATTTGAAGCAAAGTGAGTTTTGGTTTTCCTTCTGCTCGCTCGAAGGTTGGCCTCAATTGGATGTTAATTTTTGCAGCTTACTATCGTGGAGCCATGGGCATATTGCTAGTTTATGATGTGACTGATGAATCTTCTTTTAACAGTAAGTTTGTTCATCGCTTCAGCTTCCCAAAGTAGGGTTCTCTGTTGCTTTATGTTCTTTTATCTTCTTTAAGCATTCATTCATTCCATTTTAGACTGCTTGAATTTCATTGGCCTTCGTCTTTTTGTTCACCTCTGGCCCTTTTAGTCTATTGGCGTGGTGATGGAATAGGAATGTTCTCTCTACTTCTCAATTCTGTGTTGGAATACCATCTCTTTCTCGTACTATAGCTGTTCTAGTTTGCTTGTCTAAATGGTTTCAACAACTTTTTATTTGATATTGTAGACATCAGAAATTGGATTCGCAACATTGAGCAACACGCTTCAGATAATGTCAACAAAATACTAGTCGGCAACAAGGCTGACATGGATGAAAGCAAAAGGGTAGGTGGTCATGCTCATGCTCATTTTCCTTTAATTTCATGGACTACTTGTTAATTTTGAAAGGTGAAAATATGCCTTAGAAAGTTCTGGCTTTCTGAATAAGTTCTCCTATAGGCTGTTCCAACTTCAAAGGGTCAAGCTCTCGCTGACGAGTATGGCATCAAGTTCTTTCAAACAGTAAGTTCACTTGCATCTGATGGTCTATCTTAATAGACTACAGTCATGATTTTTCTAAACCTTGGGAACGCGAACTTCAGAGTGCAAAGACAAACATGAACGTGGAGGAAGTTTTCTTTTCAATAGCTAGAGACATAAAGCAAAGGCTCTCAGAATCAGATTCCAAGATTGAGGTACAGGAATCTGTTATGCATCTATATCTAATTATACTTGTTGGAATGCCACGATTTCAAAGTTCGAACGATGTTTATCTTCTTCTCTACATAACTTCTTGTTGTTTACATCGCCGGTGGCTCCGCACCCCCGAAATCAGGTTGCTGGGGATGATGATGATCAGACAGAGACAGTGTTTGTTTAACTGGGAAGGCATTTCTTTGAACATGAAAGTTGTAAAATTTACCAGGAAAGAAGTGGTGGTTCATTTTCAGTTGCCTTGCCATTTTTTTCCTTTACTCTGATAGCTGCTATTATATTATGTATTGGAAGCTGCTATACCCTTCTACTTTTATTTGCTTTTTTTTGGACTCACACTATTGCTGTTAATGCGTTAAACAATGCTTAGTCACATTTATTTTTTCCATTTTCATTGTGTTTTTCCATTCTTTTATACTGTGATTGTTGAAATAGATAGGATAGAGATAATTGTACACTAGGGGTGAGGCCCAATAGGCGACCTCGGTTTATTATTATTATTATTATTATTTAAAAAAGTCAATAAAATTGAGGAGAAATTATATTTACTTCCTCTGACATTTGGTTAAATTACAAATTAGTCATTGTAATTTTAAAAATGATAAATACACCCTTGGAACGAATGAGAACGACAAATAATTTGATCAAAACTCAAGATTCTAAAGTAACAATAAACCGGTATTACAAAAACTAAACAAAAAGTTATTATTCTGAAAATTAAACAAAAAAGAAAATCCAAGGTGTAGCTTTAAATTAATCAAATCATGAAGCAAGGAAAAAAAATAAATTAAAAAACCAAGAAATAAATAAACCTGCAATAATTCTCATCTCTCAAGTTAGGAGCTGCATCGCCATAATAGCCAAAGCCGTCATGCATAAAAGACGTTCCAGGACCAAAATTACCGAAAGAAGAAGGCGGTGGCCGCATCATATGTGGAGGTTCCATCAACATCGGAAAACCGCCGCCAAACAGGAAAGATTGATGAGTTCCTCCGGCAGGGAGAGGGAAAGAGTATCCATGCGTATGTTTAGGATGATCATCACTATGAATGGTAGGCTTACTTTTATGCAATTTGCAGTACGGATCCCGGCAACACGTCAGATCGATCGTTGGCGCTTCGTATGCTTCCATCACATGCCCGCCGCGGTTACCATTATTATTCTTCTTCTTTTCCTTCTCGTCCCTCCTTTTATGACGATTCTTATAAGCGCCCTTCACATCTTCCGATGAACTAGCGTCAGAATGATCATTGTTTTTGTCGTCGGAGTACATGAATTTGGCCTTTATGTTTTTACTCTCGAGATACTTGATCACCGTCGCTGGATCTACTTTGCCACTCACGGTGACCATCTCCTTTTTCAGTTCCACATCGACCCGATAAACACCTTGAAATAAACCAAATAACTTCAAAAATTAAAACAAAATCCCTAGTTTACTTTAACGAAGAACAGAGATTTAAAAAATAATAAAATTACCCTCAAATCGAAGCAATAATTTGCGTAGTTTTTGTGGGCATTGGTTACAGTCATGAATCTTCACTCTCAGAACGATTGTCTACAGATTGGAAGAATTTTCAAAAACTTAAAGAGAGAAAATAAATAATCGGAACTCAATCAGTTTAAAAAAAAACCCAGTACCGAATGAGCAGCTGCATGATTTTCAATGGCGAAAAGAGCTTGATCTTCTCTGCTTTTCTTCAAATTGGGGATTGAAGTATATACAATATTCGTATATATTATGATAGGGATAAGTTAAACTTGGGACTCGCATTGGAAAGAAGGGTGTTTAGTTTAATTATGGAAATTGGAGATGAAGAAGGTAAGCTGAAAATTTCTATAAATTAACTGGGTACGTATATGATATGAATATGGGAATATTTTTAAATTTCCAATTATTTTTAGTTGGAAAGGTTAAAAGTTTGTTACTCCTTCTGTTGGATCTATGTTATATTATAAAAGTCCATATTGAAAAATATAGTTATGTCTAAAAGTTTGCTATTCTACGTTCCACTGGAGAAGTCCCTATTGAAAAATATAGTCGTGTAAACGTTTGTTACTCTCTTCGTTCCATTCGAAATATCATTTTGAAAAATATAATCATGTGTAAAAGTTTGTTACTCCCTCCGTTGTATTAGAAAATTCTATTTTCAAAAATATATTCATGTGTAGTACACTTAACCCCATACTTAATAAGTAAATGAAATAAATGATTTCAAATTAGATATTTTAGGTGTTGTACCTTAACACTCATAATAACTTGTACATTAGTCAAAGTGAACTCTCCTAATCAAACTAAACTGAGGAGTATAATATTCATCTAGACAGTCATGTTTGATTCTCTTGCAGGGCTTGAAAGTGCATCTGGAAGTAAAAAGAGTTGCTTATGTTCCTGTTTTAGCACCTCATAATGATACTGCAGATTGCTTAGCCAGACTAAATCGTTATTGCGATTTCTGAACTTTGTAGTGCATATTTAACTTTTTCAAGATCTGAATGCTTGCTTCTTTACTTAGGTTCCTATGAAATGACTAGAGATCACAGGAAAGAATATATGACTCAAGCTTGGAGGGTGACCTTATGGTTATAAATTTCTTTGTGCTGGTAAAGTTGCTGCAAATTAATTTTCTCTTTTGAAGAAAATATTCCTGGTAACTCCGCCTATTTAGGGGTAATTTGTTTGCCTCTAAATAGACTGTCCCAAGCCAGTGTAAAGTAGGAGGGTTGTATTAGGTGAACAGCCAGCGTAAAACCTTTGTTACATCACATGATATAGATCATATAAGAAACCGTGTGTGTCACGATGGTGAGATGTGATCTATATAGCCGACCCCACGTAGAGGGACAAAGGCTTAGAAGAAGAAGAAGAAAATATTCCTGGTCAAATTCAAACAATTAGGAACTGTTTGAATGTTTTTTTTTGTCATGTATACCTTCATGGCTTCATTGGGCCAAAGTCTTCCCTTTTGGTAAAAGTTTTGTGATAATGGAACTAAAGTGCCCTGAGAAACTGTTTCACTATAGTAGTGCAAACGTCTTTAGAGATGTAGAAATATATATATAATCTTGTGTGTAGGTCAACTTGAGCAGAAAATTTGTGCTTCTGTTTTAATATGCTTGGGAGATTTTCTAACCAGATGTAACCTGAGAGCAAGGGTCCTGGAGAATTTTAATGCATGGTGTTGGTGGTATACAGAGTATGAATTGGAATTAATATTCGGAAGAATTAAAAATTGTAATGGTTTTGTTGCTTGGTTTAGTGATTCCTTTTATCTTATTTTGAACTCACTGTGCTGGACATTGTACTACTTTTGTGTATTGCATTTGTGTATCTTACATGTAAATTCTTTGAAGAATATAAAGGGAGAAAATTAACTTATTGCTGCCTCTAATAGTATTTTGCCTTACGAAAATGTTTTTTTTTTTTTCTCTTCTACTAATTCTTAACTCACTTTTCATGTTATGCAGTGCATCCCCATCATTTGAAGGGAAATTTAAGAAAGAACGCCCTCTTCTATACAAATATTTTATTGAAGCTCCAGCTGATAAGGTGGGTGATGTGAGTTCCAAGTTTGTGTGTTGCTAGAGCTATTAGTAGCTTTCCCATTTTTTTCCTTGAGGTGTTTGATACTAGATAAAAGAATAAGTAGTGAATGCATTAGATAGAAGGGGGTACCCCACTAGATGGGAAATTGAGAGAACTCTTAAGGTGGTTTGAACATGTGTGTGGAGTCTCTGATAGAGCATGATATGATCCATATAGTTTACCCTATATAGTGTAATACAAGCTTAGTTATTGTCATGTTTGTTTGAATTTTCTCTAATCTATGTGAACTAAATGGTACTTTCTTGAGTGTGATTTATTTCTCTGATTATTGCTTCAATACTTTTTACTTTAGTGTTCACTTAGCAAATTATCCTCTGTTATAATTTGCAGAAGTTCATAAATCCTTCCCTCCCCACTTTCACAAACTATATCCTTCTCTTCATGAATTTTATATATGTTATAGGTTAGTTGGAAGGATGTAATCCATTGGATGTGGCCACTCTTCACTAAAGAATGGGGATCATGGAGAAATCTTGAACTACGGCTAAGTGCCTATCCTTTTAACCAGGCTTCCAGCATTGTTAATTAGATTTGTAAATATTTCTTGTTAATTTGGTCTTGTTTTTTCATCTGTGGGTGCTGATTCCGCTGAGCCATACTTGAAACATATAGTTTTCCCAAAATGATTGCTCATGGAAAACTAGAATTTGTAATTTTGGCAAACTTTGGGGAGGTAAATGCAATTTACCCCTACAAAGAAAGCAAGAAGAGGAGAATAGAAGAGAACCAAGCTCTAGTATGTGAAGCGGTGATGCTGTGCCCTTTGACTGTCGATCCCTCATGTGCTCATTTTGTATATACTACTCGTTCCGTTTTATAAAAATAGTGTTTATATTTATAATACGTTTCGCTATCTTGACTTGTTTTGTAAAGTTTTAAATGAATGTGAATGGAATCATGAATAGCATTGATCAGCAACCTTTTTTTTGAACAGTTTGTGCAGAAAGAAGGCAATGTTCATGAACCTGATTCATCATATAAATGTAGAAAATGACCGATGGTGGCCGAGTAAATTATACTTTCATGTTGATGATATTCCTAGCTGATCGAGAACGAGTGATTATATACTAACGATTACAATATAGAGAAAAATTCAACTGTAAGTAATGAATTAAAATATATCACGAAACTGACATTCCCTTTCAAGCAAAGTAGATTTAGCACATTAATCAAGTGTTACATTAAACTTTTCTTGAATTCGTTAAAGAAAAAATATAAGTTCGAAACGATATAAGTTCGAAACGATAAAATAACAATCAAAAATCAAAAGAAAACAATCTCAATTCCTCATACGATAAGAATAAAAGCAATCTGAAAAATATTGAAACACAGTCCCCAGAAATCCTTCAAACTTGTGTTTCCTCATCATTATCAAACTTCAAATTGGACTTAGCTTTCCAGCTTTCTTAAGGAGTCCCGATCCCAGAGCACTTTCTCTTTTTAAAGTTCATGCCACACAAAATTCATCTGCACAATAATCCCTCTAACTTTTAGCAATTTCGAACCATAAGAACTCAGTAATAATACACACACAAAATATATATTTAATTTGTAAGGGAAGAGAAATTAAACCTGCAAATCTGCAATCGCTAGCCTACAATATTGATCTTCAAGCTTGAATTGTCAAACATCTCTTGTTGTTCTTTAATTTGCCTCACCATCTCTATTACACCGTCATCGCAATTATAGACGTCAATCTCTTCGAGTGTCGAAATGCTCTCTAAACACGAAGGAATCTCCTCCAAACTGTGAACATACTTCAACACCAACTTCAGCAAACAGTCAAATTGATCATCGCAAGCTGTCCATTTGAAACCTTGAACATAATATATCTTGATGTATCTAAGTTTCGAGAATTCCCCTTCTTTCATTTCCAAAGTGTTCCGTTCGAAACGCACGAAGTTGAATTTCAGAACTTCAAGGTTCGGCAGTTGACCAATCACTGAAATACTCTTCAAAGACAGAGTTAAGAATGACAGTGATAGTTTTTTCAGAGTATTTGGAAAACTAAACTCAAATATATTCGAACTGTATCGATCATAGATTATATGGAGTGATTCCAATTGACTCTGAAAGTCAACAATTACTGTATCTTCAGAGTAGAGAAGCCTGCATTTCAACCTACGAAGTTTTGGAAACTTTTTCAAAAGCCTTCCCACCACTTCAGCTGAAGGAAAAACCGCACCAGAAAACGTATCCAGCTCATATGATATGGGTGAGCTATCAAGACTTTCATTGCTCAAAATAACACCTTCAACACCACTATCCGTAAGGTCTATGTAAATATACTGTAGTTTTTGCAGATTAAATAGACTACCTGGAAGTGAAAGTTCAAGCCGTGAATACAGAATTAGAGTTTCCAAATTGGAGAGGCGAGCCATGGATGATGGGATGTCGTCTATGAGGCCCCCAATTGCCAAGAAGGCCAACTGAACAAGTAGTACTATTTCATCTGGAAAGCCAATAAATAAAAAAAGACTCTGCAAATCCAACACTTTTAGAAGCTTAAAGGCGTGAATAACAAATGAGATATTTAGTAGAGAGCCTACATTGAATCTTTCTAATACTACTGGAGAGCAGTTGAAAAGCAGAGAGTGTGCACCAGGACAAAACAACTGTGATCGCTTGAAATCCTCTGCCTCAGAGCGAATGCATAACCTTCGAAGATTGTTCGGCTCACTAAATGCGAAAAGCTCATCTTGGCCTCTCAGGAAATGGAAAAAATGTTCATTTTTGGCTTTCTCTACACAAAAGTCATGAATCAAATCATGAACGCGACATGTTTTGACTCCACCATCTGATCTTCGTCTGGAAACCATAATTAAACTTCTTCCAATCAAATCCTTGAGGCAATCTTCAGCAGCATCTTCATTGTTTTTCACCTCAGTTTTTTGAACAAACCCTTCAGCTATCCATAAACGCAACAGCTTTCTAACTGAAACATCTTCATCTTCTTCAAACGCCCCAAAATAGAGGAGGCATGACATTAGATCGTTCCGTAAAGTTTTGTAACTCAGCTCCAATGTGTTCTTGCAACCGTCTACAACCGATGCAAGGCCCGAGCTTAAATCATCCAGAATTTCCTTCCACCCCCCTGGCTCTGTAGTTGCTAGAAGTCCAGCAACAATGACAATTGTCAGAGGTAATCCTTTACAAACTTCAGCAATTTGCACCAAAATATCATCATGTAAATCAAGAGGCCAATCATTTTGAGGGAATAACTTCTTCTGCAGTAACTCAAGACTCTCTTCTTTTCCAAGTTGACGAAGAAAATGAGGTTCCTCATCGAGCATACCACGAGAAGCAGCATTATGACTACGACTTGTCAAAATAATTCTACTTCCAACAGCATCGTCGGGAAATAAGCAACCATCCATGGTCAATTTATTCCACGCATCTATTTCCCATACATCGTCCAAAAAGATTAGATATCTTCTTCCCTTCAAACTTTGCCGTAGCTTCTCTGCTAAATCTTGTTCGGCCATACGCCATAGCTTCTCTGCTAAATCTTTTTCGGCCGTGTGATGACTCATAGGATGAATTTGATTTAGAAGGTCAATTAACACTTTCTTTCTGTTCAATGTTTGCGAAATAGTACACCATGCACGAACTGGAAAATGGTGCATAACAGAAGAATCATTGAAAGTTTTCGTTGCCAGAGTGGTCTTACCTGATCCAGGCATACCCACAATGGCAATAATACGCAAACTCCGTGATCCTCTTGTGAGCCGCTCCGCAATTGATCTTGACTCATCATCAAAACCTACAACTTCATTTGCTTTTGATGGAGTTCTTTGCGATGGCATCTCATTGCTAGTGCCTGTTGCTTCCTCGACTTCAATTTCCTGACTCTTGCCATAAAAACTATTCAACACATCCGCCTTGATTTCCACAATGTCTTTTAGGAGAGAATCAAATGATGTTGAAAGGGAATCTGGAAGGTCACCAACCACCGGGGGGTCAATGAGGCTCTCTATTTTGTTCGCCACTGCCAAAACACGATCCCAAAGAGCTTGAAATTCCTCCTGTCCACTGTGCAGCTCCACAATTTCCCCGGCGAAAGGTCTTAAGAAAATAAGTTCTTGTTGGATAATTTCAACACGCATCTATTTCCCAAGGTCAACTACTGGAATTGTTCGGTAAAATGGCCAAATGAAGGCTCCAGCATCACATATCACAGCTCCAATTTTCAAATCGAACATATTTGGGTGCTGCTTCAGAACCTTTCTCAAGGATCTAAGTCCTCCATATAGCTCTTTCAATTGATCCACCACACAAGTATCAAGTCGTAGTAGAATCTCCCAAAGATTAGATATAAGAGTATTAAGGACAATCTCCCTTGCAGAGGTAACCTTATCATCCATGTCTTGAGTTGAAGGAAGTAATCCTCTTAGAACCTCTGAACCACTTAGGACTTGAATGTAAGTCTCACAAACCCGAGGATCAATAGGTTTAATCTTTTGCACTAATGTTGACATCTTCAACTGCAGCTCAGACTCAGACTCCTCAGACTCAGACTCCAACAACTCAAACTCCGACTTTTTAACTCGAAGAGCAGAAAAAAGGGATGCAGCTTCGAAAGCAACAATTTGAGAGTGAGCTAAGAAATCTTGTGTGGGTTCAACACTTGCCTGCGTAGCAAGCCAGATAAGACATGAAAGGAATCTCAGTTGCTCTGTCCAGGCTTGTTTTGTTTCTAACAAAAGATCAATGAACGAATCTTTAGAATCGATAGAGTCTCTCACTAGACCGTCCACAATACAAAGAAAGATTACCAAGAGTTCATCTGCTGTAAGAATAAGAGAAGTTGAATTTTGGGAGTGATCCAACAGAGTAACGTACCATTTATCTACTTCTTCCTCCAGAGATTCAAACTCAGCTCGGATCTTATTATCAAGCATAATAATAAGTGACTCACCACCACCATCTGGATGCAGATCAGATTGAGAGCGTTGAAGGTGAATTTCCTCTGCAAACACGCGAATAGTACCTTCCATCCTTTCTTCATTTGTATTGCAGCTCAGGTATTCGCATATGCACTTCCCACAATACAACAATCAATGTTACTTTTTAAATACATAGGTACTACACTGCATATTCTTCGATTGTATAGAGAGAAATACCTCATGGCTGTACTAAGGAACAGGGGCACTGCGATGACATCAAAATAATTCACAACTGCTCTATCGAATCCATATAGTAGCTGATAACGCAGGTTTGCGTAGAGACCAAGGAAAGCTCCATAACCAAGTGCATTAGTGCTTACAGAGGGGATGGTAACAGATAACCTACCAAGACAACAGGGATGAGAAAGCTCATTACTAATATGAACTGTATGACCAAATACTTTTTTGTTCCACAATAGAAAAATGAAAGAAAATCCGATTTCAATAATAATGAAAACACCAAAAACTTGTATCTTATCTGCCTGATCGGCCGATTGTGCGTGTATTGATCGAGTTTCGTCACAAAAATATCGTATGTACATTATAAAAATTATAAAAATGTGTATTAATTTAGTCTACTATATAATCAGGCTTGACCCATAGATTAGGGTAGCCTGAGCAACCGTCCATGACCCAATAACTATAGGGGCCCAATAGTTTTATAAATATAATATGATATAATAATATTTTTTGCTCATAAAATTTTATGTTTAGGCCATCTTTAATTTTGTTTGAAATGAGTGGTGCAAAAGTGGGTCTTTAACTTTTTCTTCTTGTTTTTTTTTTTTTCAATTTAAGAACTATATTTAAGTTCCACATTTACTTTTGATTTAGAAAAGCTCATCCAAGGGTGATTTTTTCTTTTCCAGCTCAAAGCCTAAATTATTTTTGTTTGAAAGGGATTGATGCAAGAGTGATTTTTTTCCTTTCTTTTTGCAGCTTAAAACCCACATTATAAATTAAAATTATTCAATAAAATTACTTAATTATCACATTACATTTTTTGGGGCCCTTTTTATTAATTTGCCTGGGACTTCCTAATATTTAGGACCGCCACTGGAAATATTGGATATTGAGCTTAACTCATAATGTATCCAATTTAAATATTGATGTATCGCTTGTAAGGAACAGAAAAATGTCGCATGTTTCGAATTATTCACAAGACAATAACTAGAATGATATTTATACACAATAAACACCAAAAATTCAATCCAAAATCACCTAAAATAAATGACTTTCTTTCTAAATTAAGTATTGTTTTAGTTTCAAATTTTTGTCACAAAATAAATGGCTTTCAACATTTTCTTTAAGAAAAACTTGCACATATTCTGTCACGATTGGCTTTATTTATTTCCTTCCAAATTATTTTCACATTTTCAATGCTACTACTTTTTCTTTCTTTTTAACTCTTGTATCATACTAAGGTTTAAACTTCAAATTCATGATTTCAGGGTTTCAATGTTACTACTATTTCTCTTCTAATCATTGATATTTTGGGGAAAAAATTTATTATTTACTCAACTCAACACAACACAAGATTATTAACACTTCCATCAATGGTTAAAACCAAGGTGAATTAATGGTTTCTGTTTGACGATGACATTAGGTAGGTGAGGGGAGATGAGAGAGTAACTCGTTGCTTCTTGAAAACACATTTGAAATGATCACTGTTATAAAATTCGGATCGAACAATGAACTAGTAGGAAGCAATAGATTGAGGATTTTAAAGTTAACGTAGGTCTAATTTGAAAGTCGACTCGAATGACATAATAAATTAATTAATAATATCGTTAGCGAGCTATTACGCTTTCTTTAAACTTTTAAAGGATGGCCGCTTCTAAGCCCAACTCCAGAAAAAAACGGCAATTTTTTTTACCCAGCTTGCTCATAGCGGATATCCCATTTGGACGAAATGCGCCACTTTTTCATTCATTACGAGGGAGAGAAAGAATGGAGTTTTTCACGAAATACAAAACAAAAAACGAAAAAAAAATAAATAAACTTTACAAATTGAGTTGTAAACGGTACTTTTGCTAAGAAAAATGCTAAGAAAAATGCTAAGAAAAAAACAAGCGGATCAATCGGTATATGTTCTTATTAATATAAAAATAATATATATTATTAAACTTTAAAATGCAATGAAATTATAAATTACGGTATATGTTCATAATTAAATTGTCCCCTTGATAGCTAGCTAGTTTTTTTTTTTTTTTTTTAAATTGAAATGATAGTTTTACGATTGAAAATTGCATTATTATCTAACTAACCAAAAGTGAGGGAGTGAAAAAAATAGAAAAATGATTAGATAAGGGGTATTAGTATTTTATCTAACCCGGTAAAACAGAATAACCAAAACAAATGTAGCAGTAAAAATCGGCAAGCCATTCATTAGTACCAGACTGTAAATTCAGTTCCTCCATTCAATGGTGTAAGGAATTACAGCCTCACTTTCTTCCTACGAACAAGCATCAACACAACCTTAATATCACTGACTTCCTCAAACAACTCTACACCATCCATGCAAAAAATGAAGTTCCAGGGGACATATCTATAAAAGCTCAGGCATGCAATGGAGTTTATCAGAGCGATTCGAGCGATAATCTCTTTTTCTCTCTTTGCCATCTTGATCGTAATCTTTCTCTTCGCCAACTAAATTTGCGAGAGAAAGGTTCGATACAGGCTCAATCGAGATAGAGAGAGAGAAAAGGAACAAAAACAACAGAAAACAGAATGGGTGCCTGTGCTAGTGTGCCAAAGGCCATGAGGGAAGAAGCTCTTGCCCCTGAACCAGCCAGGGAGGAGACCACCGCCACCACCACCAAGGAGGCTGAGGTCCCCGCCCCAGAGGTAGAGAAGCAGGTCGAGGAGGATGCCACCGTAGAGGAAGTAAGTGAAATTAACATATGCATCAATCAATGATCAAATCCATCGAGAAATTCATTTCTTCCTGGAACATAATCTGATATAGCATGCATGCATAGTTTACGTGGATAATTATCTATAATTTACTTTCTAAATGGAAAATGAACTTATTGTGGAGAAGGCTGAAGCACCAGCTGAGCCAACCAACACCGAAAAGGTTGAAGAGCCAACCAGCACCGAAAAGGTTGAAGAGCCAACCAACACAGAAAAGGTTGAAGAGCCAATCAGCACCAAAAAGGTTGAAGAGCCAACCAACACAGAAAAGGTTGAAGAGCCAACCAGCACTGAAAAGGTTGAAGAGCCAACCAACACAGAAAAGGCTGAGGAGCCAAAGGAGGCTGAGGCACCCAAGCCCGAATCCGCTCCAGAGAGCAAACCGGCTGAGGAAAAATCCCCCGCAAAAGAGGACAAACCAGAAGACAAAAAAGAAGAAAGTAAAACAGAGCAGCTATAGGGATTCCAGCACCTGACAATATATAATAGTGTGATTAATTGTGATCTATAGAGGGTGTGGATCAGGCATGGTTTCTCTTTTTTGAGTCATTGAATATTATTCTGTTTTGGAAGGGTCTGTAAGAATTTATTGTTTCTTTGACAGTTCACATCTTTATAGAGCAGTTCATTTCAATTGTCTTCCATTATTGTTATACATCACACTCCTCATCTGTCTCTAGCTTTTCTTTTTCACTGTTGATGTTATTCTAACACCCAATCCTATAATCACAGTTCTTCAATTTCATAACCAATCACAGTTGATCAATGTTTGTCATAACCAATCCCTTATTTGTGAAAACCCCTAAGATAATAAATCTCCTTTACATATTTTCAGCTATCTACGATAGCAAGGAGGCAAAAGATGTCCGAATACCCCATAGCACAAGTCATAATAAAATTTGGAAGGTTTAAGTTTAAACCAAATGAGAGATTACAATGTAGCAAATCTATGTAGGGGTAAAGAGACAATCCTGGTTCATAGTTAAACCTGGTTCGGAACTTCACTCAGCTCTCTGTGCCCCCTCTGGCCACTTTAGACTGCTCATGCTCATTTCCTGCTTTCTGCTAAAAGTTCAATCATGCAAGAAGAACAATTTTAATATTGATAACACAAATAACAAACTATTTTTCATAGCAGCTTGCATTATGTGGACAGTTTATAATTACAGTCTAAAAAACCAAGGTAAGTATTTAGTTGTAAACAGCACCTTATTTTAAGAGCCAGGCGTTGATTCTCGAGCTTCAATATCTTGTTTTCCAGCCTCATCTTTTCCAACTCTAAATTCTCTTGGCTCTCAATCCACTTTAGTTCCAGACTCTGCTGCTGTATCTGTAACCTTTGCTCCTCCAAATCAAGCAAGCGAGATTTCATCCGTTTATCTGGTATCTCTTTTGCACACTCACTAGGAAGGTAATCTGAACCGTTGCAATCCAAGGAATTCTGGGCAACTGCAACTTCATGGCCCACAGCATTTATCATTCTTTTCCTAGAAATCTCATCAGGCACCTGTTGAGGGCAATTGCCTATGCCTTTGCCTTTGAGAGCCAGAATTACTAAATTCTGGACAGACTCATCATGCGGAAGAGATAAACGGTTCCGATTATGATATGAGCATAATTGTTGATAGAATAGATGCTTACAACGTAAAAGCTTCATGACTTCCGTAACTTCTCCACTTGACATATTCAGTAACCCAATAAGCGTTGGGTTCTCCACAACAAGACAAGCAATGCCTGTACCAAGCAACTCATTCAATCTCCTGTACTTTTTGTTCAAATCATTGAACTTATCCTCACACTGTTGTGGTGATACATTATAATCTTTCTGGATCATAACATTTGAAATAATTCTCCATTTGCCTATCTTTGGACTTGAGAACATCCCATTTCTAAATTCAGGATGAGCAACTGCTACATCATACTCTTCAAAGTAAGAAAGTGCAGTAAGCAGAAGCTTCACCATATCATCTTTCCATTTCACCCGCTGATACGGATTTTCTGTACGTACTTCCGCACCTTCAATTTTCCCATCAACATCTTGCAAAACATTTGAGTGGTCACCAATACTGACAAAACTGTTTACCATCCTATTGCTGTTGTGCTCAACAAACAGAAGAGACTGATCAAATCCTTGCACATTCATCGACCTGAAGGGAAAAGCAGCTACAGAACATTGAGGATCAAGCATAAGCTGCTCATATAGAGGCTCAGTTCCTTGTTGATCAGTAATTGACATCGCTCCCCACTACCTTAGCAAGTTGAGGTGTTTACCTGGTTTCAAATTATTATAACAAAAGAGTTTCGTTGATTTGACACATAAGAGACCATTACATCAATTAGGCAGAAAATATATTCAATGATGTCTGAACTCTTACAGATAATTACCAAAAGAAAAACATTGCATAAATTCCAGTCAAGTGATAAACGGAAATGAAAAGAACACAAAATATTTCCTGGATTGACCTAGATACTATCACTAGAATGAACACTTAAAAGGCAATAAATAACTTGATTAAATTCCTCAGTGACAAGATTCGCTCCATGTTCGTATAATTAAAATCAAGGATATATCAGGAAAAGTTAAGGACTTAACCAAAAAGAAAGAGTCAGATTTTCAACAGAATAAGAAACAGTTTCTGTCGTTTAACCAATTATGTTAACAAGGGTGCAACAATCTGTGAGATCTCCAAGAACGAATGTACCTTGAAAATGCACACAATGATGGATTCCGGTTCACCAGTCTATGTCGAATCCTTTTGACAGTCAAAACTTCTGCATCATATAAAGAGATAGGCGATTTTGAACAGAATAAGAAATCATTTATATCATTTAACTAATTATTTTCACAAAGGTGCAACAATCTATGAGATCTCCAAGAACGAATGTACCTTGAAGATGCACACAATGATGGAATCCAGTTCACCAATCTATGTTGAATCAATTTGAAGCCAAAACTTCTGCACCATATAAAGAGATAGGCGATACAAATGAGGTTTTCCGAGCGTTTCAGATATTCACTTCGTTTTTAACGCTACATGGATGGCTGTTAAACAAGTGTCATCATATTTGAGAACTGGCTAACGTTGAAAGTTGTTTATGACATTAAGGGAGTTTAAAAAATTTGGCACCTCAGGATGCAGTTTTATGACTTCAGATTACATCCAAAATAAGATTCAGAACCTTTGTGTCATTAAACAATATTACAAGATAAATAAAACACATATCTCAGAGAAACTTTGTCCACAAGAGGACTTCAGTGTGAAAAGCTTTGAACTTCTGAAGGCCAGGGATCATTGTCATTAGTCCGATTTTACTTGGGATCCTAATCAATAACTGTGGTTGAGTTATGACTGTTTGGTCAAAAGTCAAACAACTTCATCTACTCTGCTCATATCTACTAAAGGGATAATATCGATACAACGGTTTAGAAGCGCAAGAAACTCAAATGCTACCTATAAAATGAGCTGTACTCAAGGAGGTAATAGGCAGGAATGCGGAAAATTTATACAGGATAGAAGTAAGTTTTCATATCACAGTACTAACTGTCCATGGATATATGGGGAGTAGACCTAATAACCAAAAGTTCTTTAGCATCATCATAATAAAACCTGCATCCTACAATTGAAAAACATCCTAATACGATAACAATAACATAAAAATTCAAATCCATGACGATGGAAAATTAAGTCCGGCTATCTAAAGGCTTGGCTCTAAAACTGGAATAAGGAGGAGGGTTGCGTTAGGTTGACAACGGGCGTAAATCATTGTCAAACTTCATGATCTAGATCATATTAGAAATCATGTAATCTTGACAGTACACAATAGCAATATATAATCCATATAACCAACACAACATAGTGGGCTAAAGCCTTTGTTTATGTTATTGTTGTTTTTTATCTATGACGACAAAAAAAAATCCCATATAATCTAACTTTTCATGCTATGTATCAGATTAGAAATCGTGTAATCTCGACAGTACAGGGTGGCGATTTATGATCCATATAACCAACACCAAATAGTAGGATAAAGGCTTTGTTTCTGTAATTGTTGTTGTTGTTGTATGACTATGGAAAAATCACACATTAACAATCTCTATGTTTGATAACATGCCTTACTGATGTATAATGATGAAAAATCACATGTTTTGAGCACATGATATTTGCCAATTAAAGTTCAAAGACAACTACTAAAGGCAAACTGTGGGGGTGGCCTAAGTCATTTAGTAACAGATTGCAGCAAAGCTCATTTTGCAGGAGAAATTTATAACCTGATCAAATGGCAGGTCTTTTACTAAGCCAATAGACTCCATGACACTAGTGTTGATGTAGTAAACTGAGCAAGTAAGTAAAGATGAAAAAATTTCCAGTTTACAAAAGTGAAAATTGATTTACCAAACTGAGCAAGCAAGTAAAGATAGAAAATATTTCCAGTTCACAAAAGTGAAAATTGATTTACCTGAACAAATAGAAGGCTCAGTGCTCGCCAGCGTCTTTTCCATCCAAAAAAATGGCATTCCCCCAAATCGAATTGTAGATCATTCTGCGCACAGCGGAAGCTTCTGTTGAGGGCGTTTCCACCAATACATAAAGAGATGCCGCAAATACAGCCCACCTTCAAACCCATTAGGGCTAAAGATGTTTCCTGCGTTCCGGCGGCCATTGTTGTAGTATTCAAGGAGATTATCTGGCTTCTCCATAGTTAAATAAGGTGGGGCTGTTGGCGAATTTTGTTTGAAAAAACACATGCAGAAAAGTAGGAATTCAAGTGATGAAGTTACTAATCGAGCACCGAAGTGATATATTATCGGAGTGGCGCCGGAGGAAGGGGAGTTGAGATGTGGCGGTAACGGTGGTGGAAAGGGCGGAGGAAGTGGCTGACGAGTCATGAGTGATGAGGGAGTTGCGGAGGAATTCGATTCGATACGATCATTAGACGTTGCCCGTTGGAATAAAGACAAAGACGGCGGGAGGAAGCGGCTTTCCCCCTCTTCTTTCTTGTTCTTCTCTCTTTGAATTTTTACAAGCATCTTGACATATTTACTGCAATTGACTTTCTATGATACTTTGTATTTCACTTTTTTAAAATTACACTCAAATTAATTTCAAACTATTTCCTCTGTTCTATTAGAAAAGTCATTTTTAAATATTTTTTTTGTTTCATAAAAAAAGTCAAGTTTGGATTTATTTACTTTTCATACCCTTACCAATATAATTATATGTGTGATTTACAATTAATTGACTTTTAGAAAGTAAAATATTAGTAGAAAAAATAGTAACAAATTACATATTTTAGATGTTGTACTTAGAAAAAACGCATACCATAAAACATTTCAAAACTTAGCTTAAACCCGGGTTTTTTCTGCCAATAAACAAATAGGAGCACAAAATTACCAAAATAAGCAAAAAAAAAAAAATTTCCGGATCTATAGAAAACGAATTTGCCAAATTCGTTTTTCGGGAAAAACGAATTTGGCAAATTCGTTTTCGGGAAGATCTGGCAGGCGGAGAAAAAAAAATAAAAAATTTCGGCTGAAAACGGATCTCGGAAATTCGTTTTCAGAGAAAACGAATTTCGGAGATTCGTTTTTACTTCGGATTTTTAAAAAAATAAAACGAATTCGGCGAATTCGTTTCTTTTGGAAAATTTTAAAAACATGGAAAACGAATTTCGCAGATTCGTTTTCCATAAAAAAAAATTAAAAAAAAAAGGTATAAAAAGCTGCGTGAAAATTTTCACGCAGCAGCAGAAAAACAGAGCACCTTCCCGTTCCCGTCCTCGACTAAACGGCGACCCCCCACCCTCCGACCACGACCAACTAACCGGTGAGCCCCTTCCCCTTCCGGCCTAACCCGCGCCACATCGCCGCCGCTCGCGACCTCGCCGGACCGACGCCCATTTGACCGGAAAACGAAGGAGAGTGTAGAAGAAGCCCTAGATTTTGGGGATTTCTTGAAGGGTACCAAAATTCCGCCATTAGAAGCTCAATTTGCTTGGAAATTGCTTGAGGTTAGTCTTAGGGTTATACATTTGTGTATAATTTGTTTTGTATTTGTAAGTTCACATTTTTTGGGTGATATAAATTTATGAATAGTACTGTTGGGAATTGTAGGACTTTGTGCTTGTTTGAACATGAATAAGTTGGTTAGTGCGTTGGTGAACTTGAGTGTTGCTTTTCCTCCTAGAAATCAGTTCACAAACGCAATTGATAGATTGAGAAGTGTGTCCGCCCACAATCCGTATATGTGAAGATTCCTTTTATTTATGTTTTTCTAAATGGGCGGTTCTAATTTTCAACTGAAGCTCCATTCCAATTTTCTTGTAATACAAGAGCTTATTTGTGGAGTGGCTGTTATGGGAGACGAAGTTCTTTTTTGTAAATTATGTATGTAAACTATATCAATGTAAAATGACGTGAGTTGGGGGGTCATGTTTTATGCACCATATTAGGTGATAGCTCTCTCTTTTGTTTTCATGTATAAAATATGACCTACTTTGAGGTTGGTCTATAATGTGATGTGTGGACCGTGTGGTTGTATGTTGTTTCAAATTTCATTGGAATTGTTGGGCATAGATTATGGAATGCAAAGATTTTTTTATTTTCCCCGCTATGGGTGTTGTTGTTGTTAGGAAGAGGGTAAGGGACCCATGAATTTGTTTGTAATTTGTCTCAATGTAGTGTTACAAACAAGTGTTTTTTTACACAATTAAAAAGCGAATAGTATAAATCATCGTATTTCAACCTAGCTTGTGGTAGTTACGGATTGTGGTAGTTACGCATTGAAAAGCGAAAGTAAGTTACGCATTGTGGTAGTTGGAGTGGTTAATGTGGATGGAAAAGGGGGGAATCGAATTTGCTTTTTGTTACACCTTTTATGAAATTTCGGGGAGTGGTGGTTTTTTAATGGAATAGAAGCATTCGTTTTTTCTTGCACCATCCTTTAGAAAGGAATTGGTTGTGTGATGTCCTTTGGAGTTGGTGTGGAGTTAGAGGGCGATAAAAATTTGGCAAAGTGTATCTTGTTTGCCTAGGGTCAAAATGGGCTGTGAAATTTTCCTCGCCCTAAAATTGATGGAACAATGATGTCCGGACAGATTTTGACATAAAAAATGTGAGTTGCAGTGTATTGTAATTTTCCGCTTCTTGAATTTGGTCCTGAAAATCAAAAGGATAGGGAAGGATGTTTGTTTTCATAGTTAGCTTCATCTAAATTGTATAAGGTGATTCTTATTTTCCACTACAGTTGAAGTAATTTTCCTAAATTCTGAGGTTTGAGCATATAGTGGTTTACATTTTTTTCTGATACCCTAAGAGACCCAGTTGGAGGGTTCGTGGTATTCGTCCGAAATTAAGCTGGGTAGATTCAGTGTGTTGAATTTGATGTGATTGTGTTGATTTTTCCTGCAATGTCCGCAAGGGTTGTCCTCTGACTTGTTCTAATTCAGGATTTTTCCTCTTTCTGTTTTTTCATTCAGTATAGGTAGGGAAATTATATTCTGGGAGAAACTGGAATTATTTTCTAGAGAACCTGATGTGGATGTTACCTATCATGAATTTGGTTTCAGGTGTTTAAGATACCTTATTTTCCAGGGACGGTGCTGATATATATGTTGATAGGAAAATTAGCTTTACACAAGTAAGATGTGATCCCTTTTTTTTTTTTTATTCTGTTCAATTTCTTTTCCTCTGGATTTGTATGAACCAAAATAATTAATCTGTCTTAGATAAAGGTTCTCTTGGCTTGTCATTTATCTTCATATTAATCTTGGGTGAGTTTGAATGACTATTGTATCTTCTCTTTTTCATTTCCCAGTATACTGCTTGCGTTACCGAACATTACGTGTAGACGTAAGAAGAACATTTAAGGAAGAGTCCTATTAACTTCTAATAGGACTCTTTGGAAAGTCCTATTATTTGAAATATATGTGCCGGGATTAAAGCAATGAGGACTCTTTTAGAAAGTTTCATTAGCTTATGTTAACAGGACTATTTTAAAAAGTTTGGGGTTTGTATTATGGTTATTCCCATTATGAAAAATTTTGGGGTTTAAAATTGTTGGGGTCTTTAAGAAGGTTTGGGGATTCATTACCTTTGTTGTGTTACTCTTAATGAGCATTTGACTATGAACGTACTATATGGTTATAATTTAGGCATTGTTCTTTTGATATGGACAGCTTCTTGGATGACATATGGTTTGGACTTCCAAATGTGTGCAATTAGTTTTGAATTGTCCCTTCATTTCCAAGCATTTAGAACGTAGGGTTTAGGGTTTAGGTTTGAATCATTGTCTTTACTTGTTGTGATGTAGCATTGAATTGCTAGCTACTGGAATGGATTTCCTAATTTCTCTTAGTTTTGGGTATTGGCACTTTATGAGGGTTAACTGTACAGACTATTCCTTCTTGCACATGGTTTATGGGTTTATTGAAAACTGTCCTTCGTCTTATTATTGATATGTATTAAGGGGATATGGTTCTAGTGATTTGCGAGAGAGACTGAAATTCTCTTTATTATAGTATTAAAATTTAGGAGTTTTCCCTCTTAGAAGTTGTTTGGCTTTGTATCTGTTTTCTTACCGTATGAAGGGTATAGGGTTCAACTCGTGAATAGAAGTTCTTCACTTTCTTCATTCTAGGCATTTAAGATTCAAGATCTTCGATATATGCTGCATATGTAGGTTAAAATGTATGCTTCAGATATTCTGTTAGGGGTTGTTTCATATTTTAGGAATATGCCCTAGTGTTCTGACCTCCCTCGTAGAAATGTTGCTGTTATTTATATCGATATTTTTTGTACCTGAAGTAGTCCGGTAAACAGTTGCACAAGAGCTTCTGCTGATTGAGGTATATAGAACGTGGTGGTACATCTCTGCTGCACTGCAATGGGAGGGAAATCCGTTAGACTGATGTTATATTGGGATGGGAGAATTGTTCGGGGGCGCAATGGTTCAGAGTACAGTTCTCCTCCAAAGCGAACTATTTCAGTTGCTGAAACTGTGAATTTCGATCTCATTTCCCGGCGGTTTTACGAAGTCATGAAAACATCGCCTCTCCACCACAAGCTGCATATTTATTGTAGAACACCAGTGCTCGTCCCTGCTAATGCTCCTGAACGGAGTGTGTTTGAGCACATTCTCATAGATGATGATGAAAGCCTCCGTGATATGGTCCATATACCAAAAGACTACCCATTTGTTGCTGCTGTCCAGGTTTATTTAATTAAGGAGAGACGTCCCATTGAATCCCACCCTTATGACGAAAATGACATTGACATTATCGGATCATCCGTAATGTCATTCACAGAACTATTGAATAGTGGACCAGGAGAGGAAATTCTAGGAGATGTTAACCTCAATTCTTTGGCCGATCGAATCTCATTCGGTTGCCCTTCCCCACAACCACCCCTCGAATCGAAACCTCAACTAGAAGTACTTCATGGAGTGAGCACTTCCGAGTATTTAGTGCAGAATAACCCAACCCCCCTTCAAACCCCTCATGATGATGATGTTCTTGATGACGTGCCGGATGGTAACGCGTATGTAGGTGGAGTCGGGGAACACGTCGTGGGACAGTGTGAAGTGGGAGACATGCCTATTCCCTTGTCAAATTCTGCAGTTCCTGAAAAGCCGGGTGCAGACGTCGGGGCTAGCATAAAATTTTTCAACATCATTGGGGATGAGGCGCAGCACACGATCGATCAGTTCCACGACGGGTCATGCCCAGTATGGAAAGATGATTTCTCTGCCAATTTGGAGAAGGGAATGGTATTTGGGACGAAAGAGATTCTTCAGCATGCCGTTAAGCTTTGGTCGGTCCGGGCCAATCGATACTACAGAGTACTGTATTCTACGCCGACGCGTTGGACTGTTATCTGCGCATACAAAGATGAGCAGAAGTGTCCATGGAGCGTCCACGCAACATGTAAAAGTGGTCGTCACTTTAAGATTACCCATCGTGTCTTCGACCACTCATGCTCTCCGAATCGAACAGGCCATGATCATCCAAATGTGGATTGCAATACCATTGGGAAGCTAGTTAGGGGAAATGTGGAGGCAAATGCATCTTACAACGTTCGGGATGTGCAGGAGGATGCTAGGAAGCTAGGGGTTGATGTTTCATATAAAAAGGCTTGGTTGGGGAAGAAGAAGGCCGTCGAAATGGTTTATGGAGGGTGGGATGAATCTTATAGGGAGTTGCCTAAATTTATGCAGGCTGTGCAACAGACAAATCCAGGCACAATTGTGGATTGGAGACACGCCGATGGTACCACAGAAGAAAGGTGTATATTTCATTCAGTTTTTTGGTCTTTTAGGCCAAGCATAGAGGGATTCAAGCATTGTCGGCCAGTAATTACCATAGATGGGACCCATATGTGTGGGAAGTACAATGAGAAGCTACTGATTGCGTGTGGCGTTGATGCAGCGGGCCATATATTTCCATTGGCCTGTGCTCTCTGCGACGAGGAAAACTTGGCCAATTGGTCTTGGTTTTTGGCCAATCTTGTACGACATGTAGTCGGAGGCCGCCCTGATGTTTGTCTAATTTCTGATAGGCACAGGGGTATCTTGGCAGCTGTTAGGAACAACCCATTATTGCAGCCCCCATATGTCCATCACAGGTTCTGCTCTCGGCATGTTAAAGCCAATTTCAGTAAGCAGTTCAAGGATGCCGATTTGAATAACCTGATGGCAGGGGCATCTAGTGCGCATCAAATTTGGAAGTTTACTGCAATAATGCGCACAATTAGATCGGTGGACGAGTCTGCGTATAATTGGTTGGCTGACATCCCCTTTCATCAGTGGACTCTTTGTCACGATGGCGGATACCGCTATGGGATAATGACAACCAATACCAGTGAGTCATTCAATGGTGTACTGTTGGAGGTCAGACAACTACCGGTAACGGCTTGTGTGAGGTTTATTTTCTACCGGTTGGTTAAGTACTTTGAAAGGTACCTTGCAGAGGGACTTAAGTATTTGAAAGATAATGATCATTGGCCTACAAAGGTCACGGAGAAGTACTTGAACAATCAGCGGAGGTCAAAGTACCACAGAATAACCCAATTTTATCGGGAGGATGGGTTATACCAAGTTCGCATGGGTGTTCGTCCAGATGGGAGAGGTGACAATGCACACACGGTTAACCTACGGGAGAAAACATGCAGCTGTGGTAAAATAAATATCTACAAGATTCCATGTTCCCACATAATCAAAGTATGTGAAGATTTGAAAAGGGATGACTTGGGTTTGGTGTCAGAATTTTATTCTGCGCGGGCAATGGTTGACACATATTCATCACATTTCTTCCCTATAATGCATGAAGATTATTGGCCTGCGTCTCCCTTTCTGTTAGTGCCAAATCCATCACGGGTGAATGATAAAATAGGAAGGCCCCGCAGAAAGAGAATTACAAATGCTATGGACAGTCAGCCAATGAAGCAGTGCCGCGCTTGTCACCAACACGGCCACAGTCGGAAACAATGTTCACGCATTGCGCAACTACGCGAGAGGGCCAACGCAAACGATTGATGTTATTTATATTTCCCTCAGAAGTGATATGTTTATATTGTATGACAATCTTATATTGCCATTTTATGTATCTTCCAGTGCTCCATTAGTTGAACTTTATCCAAGCAGTTTTAGAAAACCATTCATCCAGTCTCAGTAAATTCCAAATCTGTTTTATGCTTGGTGGTGTTGGGGATAAAGTTGGATGCAAAATTTAGAAGTTCATAAACTGTTAAAAAGCATGCGTGATTCTTCCATTATGGTTGGTGGGAGTATTAGAAATGCAAATAAGACGTTAAGTTTAATAGTTCTAGCAACTGTTATAATCTTGATCGGGGAAGTTGAACTATCAAAATTTGTCCTTCATAATTATGATCCTATTGACTCTTAGAGTCCTAATGTCTTATTTGGATGAAGTCTAGTGGGAATACTTGCTCTTCTATATATCTCATTTCGCCTCATCAGTTACACAGTTCACTCACTTCTTGTTATTTTGTGATTTTTGTAGGTTGTAACTGCATTTGTGACTCGAGCAGCTGGGAGATTGGCATTAGTAAGATTAGGACCCCTATGTGAGTATTCAGAATTTCCTTCATATTTTGTTGTAATTCCCATTATTTGTGTCTTGATAAATGGCTACAGTTCCAAGCCTCTGTTATGCAAGTTCGTCATTGTTGTCCTGCTTATTTGGGTATTACTTGAACAAATATTTGAGATGACGGAATGCCTCCCTTGAATCATACTTAAGTTCTGGAATAGCAAGGAGTCGAAGTTCAATTTGATCTTTATGAGCCGAAACTAATACAATCTTTCACAAAACATAAACATCATTTTTGTGGTGGATTTCCATATCCAATACACGTAAAAGCTGGTAGATGTATCATTCTTTACTACGTGAGGTAGTCTTTCATTGATTGCCCTAGTGTGAGTTTGATGACAAATTTAATGATGGTGACAAAACTGTTTGTTATGTCCTGCTCATGTCTTGTAAGTACCCAAGGAAATTCAGGTAGTATTTGCAGCCTAAGAAAGCCGACATGCATATCTTATTCAGATTTTTCCAACCTGTATATATGGATAATAGAATTGTTGGGAAAATCTGTTGTTCTCCATGACAGGCAAACTTAGTAACGGCAATAAATTTAATGTGACAAACAGCATTGCAAACCATTTTTGTTGTGTAAAGTTGACTTTCTTGTAAAAGTAATGTAAAGTGTCTATCTTTGATGGATTTGTATCCCTGTTGGTAGTTGTTAGAGTACATTTTATTGGTTTTGAATTAATCGCTGATACATTGTCGTTTCGTGCTATTGATGTTACAAATTCGCCCAGATACTTGGCAACGCCTTGACTTTCAAGTCCTCATCTCCAATTAGGTGTCGTAAATTTCTGTGGGAGGCCCCCAGTTTTCTACTGCAGAAGGTGAAATCTTCGTAGAAACACCTGTCTTTCTTTCTTTATTTCTCTCTCTGTCTCTCTATCTCTCTACCTCGCTCTCTCTCTCTCTCTCTCTCTCTCTCTATATATATATATATATTTGTTGAATTCTTCTTTGAAGTCTACCTAATTGCAATTTTTGGTAGGATATAGTTGTCATATCGTTACCCGCTATAACTTGTTTCAGAATAATATTGGCCTTTTGTTTTTTGAAGAAAACGATTTTCATCTGAATTTATTTTATCTTTAAAATTATCTCCAAATCATGGGCCAATTTATGCTATAAACTTTACCGATTTAAGTAATTTATATTATAAATTTGGCTAGACTGCTTAATCTTATTCACAGAAATCGTTTTTCTTTCATGAAAAAAGTGAAGAGAGAGTAGGGATCTAAAGAAAAGAAAAGACGGATAGGAGTCGTAAAGCGTAAGGTTGCTCTCGGAATTCGGCAAGAGGGTAGGAATATGATCACTCAGGATGCAGTTTTCCCACAGATACCGTTGAGCTGTACATGTCTAAAGGAATATTACTACTCAAGCATGACAATGTTGATTGGTTTGTAACAAAATTGTTTTCTCTTGACCTTGACCCTTGTTCCTCTGTATCCAGTAGGATTCCTATTTTATTTTATTAGTCGGACTTTGAAGGGGAGTCTCAGCAGTGGCAAAAGTTTGCTGCTACGTAACCGGGCTAATAGCCTCTTATAGAAATACAAATTAAGGTTGTCAGACCCCGGATTTGAGCACTTAATATAAATAATCTTTAATTCGTTTTCCATTGAAAACGAATTCGCGGAATTCTTTCTGGAATCTACAAAATTACCGAATTTGTTTTCTCATTAAAACGAATTTGCCGAATGTTTTTTCCAGAAAGCTAAACAGCTGTAATCGCCTTCTTACAAAACGAGTTCGGGACATGCCTTCGTTGGTTTCGCCTTCTCTTGTTCGTGACAAAACAGTGAATCCCGAAATCGTTATTGGGAAAAACGATTTCGCTTATTCCCTGAATTTCATGAACACACTTCTACAACTGCACCGCAGTGTAAGCATATTTCATTGAATTTATTTTCTAAAAAAATTACGGGTCTATTTCTACAAAATAACGTTACTTGATTCAATTTTATTCCCTGATTTCGTTGTTTTCCAAATAATATTTTCCCCCCACTGTTTTTATTTCACTGCTTTGGTTTTTTTCCACATGTATATTCTCGCGGCCAACAAGGGAGCTGCAACTTATGTGTAAATAACCTTGTCTTAAGCACTTCTTTGAATTGCAGTGCGCCCAGGCATCGCCGCTTATTCGGCCACTCATTCGTGCTGTTCCAGAGCATATGCTATAATTCTGTTCCATCCCATATTTTCAATTTTTCTTACGGCTTTTTTTTTCCCATAAATACACCTCGCATTCCCCACATTCGTTTTCCATGAATACTAATTTTCGTAATAAATCTTCAATTAAAATATTTATTTAATTTTTATAAAATTCGTTTACATATAATTATTTTTATTCATTTATAAAAACCATTGTACTGGAATTAGTTTCTTAATGAAATTAATAAAAAACAAAAAAGGAAAAAATTAATTAAGGAATTCGATTATTAAAACCAAAAAAAAAAAAAGAAAAAATCTTTTGAAAACGAATTCCGTGAATTCGTTTTCAAAAGATTTTTTCTTTTTTTTTTTTGGTTTGTTCGGTTGAAAACGAAGTTGGGAGATTCGTTTTCAATTGAAAACGAATCTCCCAAATTCGTTTTCAATAGTTTGGGAATTTCAGATTTTTTTTGCTTATTTTGGTAATTTTTTCCCCCAAAATGAATATTAAGGTAAAAAAGTCGCTTAAACCCTATACTTCTTTTGAGAATGTACAATTTTTTATAGAATATTAGGTAAATACTCAAAATAAGTAATTTGTTACTATTCATTTCACTAATGTCCTTCATTTTCAAAGATGAATTAATTGTGATCCAACTATAATTTTATTAGTAAAAGTATGAGAAGTAAATAAATCAAAATTTAATTACTTCAATTGAACAAAAATTATTTTCAAATTTAACTCCCCTAATGTAACTGAAGGAGTATTTATAAAAGCATTCCAAAATGCAACTCAGATAATGATAACATACGTGGCCTTAATTTCTCTAACAAGCCGCGCGTTAAAATTTTTCATTTTCCCACACTTTAAATCTACATTAATTTTCTCTGAGTTGAAATAATACTACCTGCCTATTCATTCAACCAGAAAGTAAACTGGAACCACCACAAGCTTAACATGTAAATGGTAAATCCGTGCGTATATAATTGCACATACATGCTTATCTTTGGTAAAAACCAAATATTTGTCATTAGTAATGGACCATGGGCACATGAAGTTTTTCATTTATGCTGCTATGCATAGTATTATTATTTTTTCTTTCTCAATACTCGCCAAGCATATTGGCGCTAAACTAAACTCAGTTTACTTGTTACAAACGTTCCCAGTGATCAGCATATTAGTCTTACCTAAATCAATTCACATCGATCCAGCAAAAGTTCTAACTCCGTGTACTTCCTTATTAATCAAGAGCATTTCCTATGAGCAACTGCTGGACCAGATTCATCAAACTCGCTCTTCGTTATCCACATCTGCAACGTTAATAATCGCAAAGTATCCAACATTGGTTAACTAACAAAAGTTCAAAAAATAGGAACAGAACAATATGTGCATAAATATATATGTACCTGTTCGAAGGAGCTGAGGGATGCCAATATTGAACCTCCAATCCAGACACTGTATTTTCTTTCAGGGGGAGTCACAACATTTATGGTCATGCTACTAGGCGCAAGAGCAGCAAGTTCCCTTTTCATGCGGTCACCTATACCAGGGAACATTGTTGATCCACCACTCATCACCACATTTTTGTAAAGATCTTTCCTGACATCGACGTCGCACTTCATGATGGATTCGTAGGTTGTTGCTTGGAGCCCTGGAATTTCCATCCCAATGAGTGATGGCTGGAACAAAGGTTCTGGGCAACGAAACCTCTCTGATCCTATGGTGATAACCTGGCCATCAGGCAACTCGTAGTTCTTATCAATCACAGAGCTGCTGTTGGCATTCTCCAACTCCTGCTCATAATCGAAGGCAACATAAGCTAGTTTTTCCTTCACATCGCGCACGATTTCTTGCTCTGCGGCAGTAGTGAAGGCATACCCCCTCCCAGTCAATATCGTCCTCAAATACTCAGTTAAATCACGACCAGCAAGATTCAAACGCAGGATGGCATGGGGAAGAGTATAGCCCTCATAGATTGGAACTGTATGGCTGACACCATCACCAGAATCCAACACAATGCCTGCAAATGAAAGAAAGAATGTATAAACTTGGACTAGAAAGTGATTGTCATCAAAAACTCCAACGGGAAAAAACACCCTTAACATCAGAGGTAAAAACTGATCAAACGAGAACTCATCAGATCCCAAAATCTTAAGGTATTGAAGCGTTCAAGGCAGAATGACAGAATTCCAAATGAAGTACCCAAACATTGAAGGATTAGTCACAAACCTGTTGTGCGACCGCTGGCATAAAGAGACAAGACAGCCTGGATTGCAACATACATCGCAGGCACACTGAATGTTTCAAACATTATCTCGGTCATTTTCTCCCGGTTAAGCTTCGGGTTCATTGGAGCTTCAGTTAACAGCACAGGGTGCTCTTCAGGAACTATACGAAGCTCATCAAAAAAAGTGTGATGCCAAATTTTCACCATGTCATCCCAATTGCTTACAATACCATGCTCAATAGGGTACTTCAAATTGAGTATTCCTCGTTTTGACTGTGCTTCACTGCCTATATAACAGTCCTGATGATCATTCCCGATCATCACAGAAGCGTGTTTAGGTCTGCCAATCATGCTAGGAAACACAGCTGCAGGAGCATCCTCACCAGCAAATCCAGCCTACACATTGCACGCAGCAACATAATTTTGTAAACAGAACAGCGAGCAAAAGGAGAACTACATCTACAACTTACTATCATAGAAGAGGCATAAAACACATTTGGCACCTTTTCGTGTCTCATAAGGTTGCATTATTACACAAACAAGCATGGACAAAGAACAACTAGAAAAATCTCTGCGTAGTTGTCACTCAATAAAGTTACTGGAAAACGGAAAAACCTCCCCAATTCTCACCCAAATTAACCTCTCAAGAAGAAACAAAATGCAAATTCCAAATATCTCACTAACCTTAACCATTCCAGTTCCATTATCACAGACGATGGCTTGCATTTCCACGGGATCGAGCTCATCCATCTTTGACAACCTTAAACCAGTAGAGAAATAGAAGTGCATAAGCATTATTGAGCCACAAACAGAAATTTCAGCTACAAGTATAAGCAATATGACGATCGAGTATCAGTATAAACGCATCCAACAAAACACGGAGCTGTAAAAAAAAGCAACAAAACCGAAAAGGCAATTCAATCGAACGATGGAGCTAAAACATGACTCGAAGATGTATAATCACCGCCATGCCATGAGAGCATAAAAATAAATGTTTCAGACCTCATCTAAAACAGAATCCACGAGTAGATCGCTTATTTTACAGGAAAAAGGCAACAATCAAGCCATAAAATCTAGCCTATTATTCCTTCAGGTTTCCTAATTACTGTGAGCGACAAATAAAGAAAAAAAAAAAACTCTAGAAAAAGAAAATTTACACAAACAACAACACATAGCATGGTAATTCACATTTAATCATGCAATCAACGAACGTACAGAGAAATGATTCACAACTTCAAAAGTAATCCACAGAATTCCAGTGATCCTTGTGTCAATAACACTAGCATGAACTAAGAAATAATATTACAGTAACAGCGAGGGAGCACAAACAGAAACCACACCTTATCATTCAAGCGAGCAGATGCAGCTCAAAAACTGAAGCTGAAACAAATAATTTGCATAAAATGAGGAAAATGGAACTCCATTAACGGACCTGCTGAGAAATCCACAGAATGCAGTGAAAACTGAGAAGAGATTCCGACTCCGGCGAGTACGTATCTTGGGTAAGGAGCAAGACAAATGTCAAACCAGAGTCTCCCTCCATACTTTATATAGTTCTCGTGGGCCTCACAAAGTTTGTTACTCGTTGTGGGGCCCATATATATGGTGAAATAACTGAAATATGAAATAACTGAAATGCTTTCCATTTCGTGATCAATGTTTCGCTTCCCAAAATCTCATGCGAGGATTGAGATGGTGTGCCTGGGCTTGTGGGGCGTAACTGGCCCAAGTTTCAGGTTTGGGAAATTTTGGAAATTTTGACTATTTTAGGTGTATTTGATTGAATTTTATTTGGGTAGCAATTCTGTCGGATCCAAATTATTGGGTTCGAGTTTGCGGATTCTTGTGTCGACATCCCTTAACTCTAATCTTACCCGTTTGATTATTCGTGTTATTTATGTCGACCTTAACCCACGATCATTTCTGATATTGTCGAGCTTTCAGATTGTGGTAAAAATTACTTGTATTGGGTTGATGGGTTCACGCGCCGATACTCTCAACCCTAATCTTACTCGTTTAATTATTCGTATTATTTAGGTTAACCCATATAACCCGCCGATACGCCAATACTCAACTCTAACGCATTTATATCATGTCGGGTTCGTGTCTTTTTCCATATCGTGTACGACATTGCCAGCCTAAATTTTATACAAAGAGAAATTTTGAATTAATAATATTATCAATAGATTTCAAACTAAACATTATAAAAACCGTTGAATTTTTTTTTATATAAAATTAAATCAAAAGTAGCAAATAAAACATTTCAAATTCCAATTTAACCAACACAATGCGCAATATGTCATAGTCAAGTTTTTCGTTGTATTAATTCTTCATTAACGGTATGTCACAATTTGAAATTAAACATTTAAATCTGTTTCAAAAAAAAAAAAATTTTTAAACACGCATATTTGTAGTTAGTACCCCTCCGTTCCATTAGATGGTCAAGTTTGAAAAATATACAAATTCTTATGGGATGCAAGGTATTACACTTAAAATAAGTAATTTGTCATTATTTTCTACGGGTATATTAGTTGTGATCCCACCATAATTTTATTAGTAAAGGTATGAGAAATAAATAAATCAAAACTTGAATTTTCTAATGGAATAACAAAATATTTTTAAACTTTACTCTTCTAATGAAAAAGAGAAAATATAAAATTAGTGGTATCCAAAATATGCCAACCTAGGATTCATCAGATTTGACTGGTTCGTTATCATATTTGAAAAAACATGTGTTGAAAAGCTTTATATTTTATACTTTATCTGTTTCATATAAAGCATTTTTAGTTTAAACTAAAAATTGTGTTTCAATAAAATATTTCAGTTCTATTTGTTTAAATTTGCATACACTTATTAATATAATAACGTATACTTTCTGTATACTTTAAAAAGAGTCATTAAAAGAAAAAAATGCACAAACTAAAAAAATTGTTAAACTTACATCTTTATTCTTGAAGAATGTTTTTTTACATCTTTATTCTTAATTACGTGTGTCTTTGCTCAATAAAATTTTTGTCTCTTCAATTTATTACTCCAAGATAAAATTTAAAATTTAAATTTTTTTGTTTGTATGAAAATTGTAGAATGCCATTTTTAGAGGGTAACAATTTGGAACTTAAAAACATTCTGCAAGAATATAATGATTAATGAGCGGTCTACGATTAATTATTTTTTAGAAATAAGAATACAAGTATAAAATATAGCGTGAGATTACTTATTTTAAGTACTAGTATATCTTACCACACATAATAAGGTGTATATTTTTTAAACTGAACTCATTTAGAGTAACAGTGCAAGTAATAAACTTTTATCGTTTTCAATTTTTTTTTAACCATTTAATTACATAAATATTTTTTAATTTAAAATTCACATGCTAAAACACACAATTTTAGTATTATTTATTTAGAAATATTTGTAACTTGATAATTTATAGAAAATCACAAGCACACTGGGTCAAGCACACTGGGCGTTACCCTACGCAGCTGCTTTAACAGTCAAAATTCTTTTCTGATCTCTTTTCCCCTCATCTCAGCGTCTCCCGACTCTTCCCACCTCTCGCCGCCGCGCTCCGGGAAACAAACCCCCAACGAGTGGTAAGTCTTATCAATTATTGTAATCCTATTTCTTCTAATTGAACATTCTCAATCCATCCGGATCCTTCTTCGTGATCTGCGAGATTAGGGTTGCATCCTGATATAATTTACTAAAATTGTTGGATCTCATTTTGATTTGGTTGTATGAATCAGGATTCTTAGCTGACATCTAGCTCATCGTCGCTTGTTTCGATTTCAACCATGTGAGTAATTTCTATTCGCCGCCTTCTTTACTTCTGCGAGACAGAGGACGCTTTGTTGTGGTTGATGATTTGTTGTTCTTGCGTAATTTTACTAGTCCGATGGAAAATCCTCAGGTGTAGAAATTATTTCGTGGTTTTGCTTTCGGCGAAACTTGTGCCATTTATGTGTTTTGACTGCCTAGAAAAGATTAATAAAATAATAGTGAATGATAAAAGGAAAGCGTTACCTGGCTCGCAGTGGTTGTACGATTGCATTAATGTATCCGTGATGGAATAAATTTGAAACTGAAGACCGCTGTTCCAGAATTATTATTGAAAGTTAGAAATTGTTTGGTTAGAATGCCCAAACCGTTTTGTTTGCAGTGATCTGATATCCTTCTGAACAATTAGTTCTAGCACCTTAGTCTGAAGAGTGCATATAGTAGGAAAAGTAGCTCACTGATGATGAAAGAAAATATGTGCAGATTATGATGCATCTTCCATGTATTTCTGGTTTTGCTGTTAACCAACGATGGTTTTTCCCGCTAATTGAATTTCTTGTTGAACTTACAATCTCGAATGAGTTGTTGCATGCTGAGTTTGAATCTATTAAAACTTTTGCAAGTTGATGATGTCCTGATGTATTTTATAATTAGGTCGGACGAGGAACCAGTAGATCCAAGGAAGGACCTCGAAAATGTTTGCAAGGCCAAGTGTGTCAGGGAATGGCGGGCATATGAGGTAATAAGTTACATCCTGAAAGTCGTATAAGATTTCCTCGGCTATCCTTACCCTTATATAATTAATACTTATTCTGGTTTGACTGTCCATCTTGTCTATCTTATCATTCCTTCCACCTTATTGTTCCTTCTTTATAGACTATATTCTTGCAACTGACCATTTTTCTGTGATAACATTTCCTATCATATAAGATTATGGTTTATCTAATTGTGTGCTGCCGTTGCCAGTATGATTGCTTATAATATATGGTAGAGGACTTAGTAATGTAATGTGAATCATTGTTGGATGTCTTTGCTGAATTTTCATGCCTTATAGTTTTCAACTTCTACTCACAGATTTTCTTGGTTGTGCAATAGGGAAGAGTTATCCTGTACACTATATAGGTGTCCTGTTAAATTGTGTTTGCTTTGACTTCCAGGGATGGGTTGCCAGTATAGTGGTAGCAATAGCTTGAGTAATAATTTTTGAAAGATTTTTGCATTTGGCCCTACATAGATTTTCTTTGTTCTCCATCGATCAGACCTGTTTGGCTTGATTTCCTTGAAATAGTATAATTCATTGAACATGAGGACCCCTGAATTGTCAATAGGAATTGTTAATGTTTTTCACTTACTCCATGACCCAGAATGGTAAGACTAGCGATTCTGAGAATTTAGTAATTGCCAGTTGTGATTGAAATCAACTTAAAAAGACACTGCTAAACTATGAAAATGTAGAGTTTGGTTGTTTTAAACTGTTTGTCTTGGAAACATGTATTACATTTGAAAACAGAAAGGAATTTGGAAGAGACTCGAGAATCATTTCGCAGTAAGGCTAAATACAGTTTTGGCTAAAGTAATTGTTGTATGGTTGTAAGGTCTGTCTCTCTGGCACCCATCTTGGTCTTGACCTTGCTTTTCTTAATATTAAGAAGTATCTTATTTACTCGAGAGATAACTTGGTAGCATCTGACACCTTGGACTCATATGTGATAGTTCCAGTATTTGATATATGTGCTATCATCATCGTACATTTGATTCATATAAAATTATTTCCTTCTTGTTCTTATATTTTGCTTTGACTTTAAAGATAGGAGACAGAAGAATATGGTGGGGGTGGGGGGTTTCTATTCAAATCAAGAGTTTCTTTCAGATGTGGATTTTGGGGTGTCAGACACATTTAGACTTCATATCATATTGTATTTTATACCCACCAAAGCTTTTCCTCTTTTAAGTTTAGTAAGTTTTATTACATCTTGTTTAGCTGACGCAACTTGTTTGGTCTTTGCTGTTTGGCTTTGCTCTGCCCAATCCCTATTGCATGGTTAACTTTTGGTTTGATCTCTTCTGAATTTGCAAGTCATGCATGCTGCTTGACCAAAGCTTTACTTAGAGGATCGGTTTTCAACAGTTTGTTTCTTGAGATGATAAATGCTGCTTGATCATTCGAGTAATGTCGAATTAGTACTAAAATTGTGTTTTTGCCTTGCTAGTGAATGTCATTGTGTGCCATTGTATTGGAAAATATGCTGTGCAGCAAGTCATACTTTTTCCCCCTTTTTCCGGTCCTATGACTAATTTCGTCGAACCTCAATTTGTACAGGATTGCGTTGTGAGAATCAAAAGCGATGACACCGGGGCCAAGCACTGCACTGGTCAATCTTTTGATTATTTGCACTGCGTGGACAAATGCGTATGTACCATTTCTTTCATCTATTCTGCACATTTTATCTGATGGATAAACGACTGATTCATACTTGTAATGGCCCTTGAAATGCAGGTTGCACCAAAGCTATTTACTAAACTTAAGTGAGAGAGTTAGATGTGAGAAGTTGGCAACGTCCCATTCATCTTTTGCAAATTGAATTGATGTGATGAATCAGAAGCTATGAAGATTTTGACTCAAATTAATAAATTGTGATCTTGAAGCTCATATACTTGTATGGCCACTTTGGATACACAATTTGTTCTAGTGTCCCTTTTTCAATTTAATATACTTTGCCTGAAAGCCCTACTAATTTGTCTTTGAAATTACTTGCGTTCATTTAGAATTTCAACTTGCACTTTTTTCCTTTCCTTTTCTTTTTTGGGAATAAAAATAATATTAGGCACCCTCAAAGATTGATTTTCATGCTTCTCAACTGGAATGAGTATAATAGTTGATTGGAATTTGAGTTTTGAGCCTAATTTAAGAGGGATAACTTTGGTGGAACTCATATTTTTGGATATGATTTGTAAAAGATTGATTTCTACTCTCTTTCTAACATTAGAAGGAAAAATTATTGGATGCATCTGAATCTTTAGAAATAGTGTAGCAATAAATTAACAATTCAGATTTTGATACATTTACTGGCTCTTTACATGTACGTATTTTTTTCGTTTTGTTTTTTCCAAAATAGCACTTTACAATAATCTCTTTATTAGAAGAGTTAATGTTTACACGTATACAATTTTTTGTGGATGCCAATGCATCATACTTAAAAATAGCTAATTTGACATCATTGGTGGATTTTTTTATTAGAACAAAAAATATTTTTTAAAATAGACTCTTCTTTCTTTTGTTGAAACACCATAGAAGAAATTCAAACACATTCTTCATTATATACATTTCACCCAAACATACCGTAAACTTAACAAAGAATGAAAAATAAATTTAGACAGGAGAACACACAAAACTAACAAGCAAAAGAATACTCCCAAACTCTATAAATAGCCTCCATCTCCTCTTCTAATTTTTTTCCTCCATCTTCCAAAGGGAGGGGTTTAGGGGAGATAGGTATTTTTTTTTTTTTAATTTCTTTCTTTTTTATTACAATTCTCTATCTAATTTTATTTTGTCTTTTTATGATAGTTTTATATTCTTTCGTAATAAGAGATTTTGTTTCCCAGAATGTTCTTTCTCATGCATTGCATAATTTTCATAAAGAAACACAAGCTTGGAAGCTCTAATCGAAAGATTAGTAACAGATTCGATATTTAATTCATGTTTCGGTACAATACAATGACATTGATTTTAGTGTCTATATGTATATGGATATGTATAGGTTTGATTAACTAAAATTTCAATTGTTTGTATTGGATTATTGGATCATATTAAATCATTGTGAACAAGTGTATAATATATTTTATTTAGTAAAGAAATATTATATTTATCGTTTAAAAAAAAATTAGAAAAAGACAAGCAACAAAGACGACAATTTCCACCCGTTCAGTAGAGATTAGTACTCGTCGGGACCAATATTATTCCAAATCAAATGTGGGGAACAACTATACATATGGTGAACAGAATGTGAGATATTATATTCCTTAAGCACCTAGCTTTTTTTTATATAAAAAAAAAACCTTTATTCTCATTAAAACCTAATATATTACATCGAAAACAGTCAGTTTTGCACTATAAATAAAGAAAATTGACAAAAGTAAGAATCGAACCCCGACATTTGGGTGTGAGGCACGAGCTCGTTCCTCTTAAGCAGCTAGCATTTATTAGGTTTATTTAGCTTTGAAGTCGTAGTCTGAGTTAAACCTCTGGGATGGGACAGCTGGGAATTATTTTCGTTGGATGTAATAGATATACAGAATGTATACAGATTTTTTTCTATTTTTTTCTCCAAATATTTATTTTGACCACATATAAATACGAAAATAATCAAAAAAAAAAAAAAGATTCCCAAAATATAAAAAATGAAATTGGGAGATTCGTTTTCATCTGAAAACGAATACCCCAACTTCGTTTTCTTCAAAACTAACCAAAATTTTTTCTTCTTTTTTGTTTTTTATTAATTGCATTAATAAACGAATTCCATAATTAATTTTTTTTTGTTTTTTATTAATTTCATTAAGAAACGAATTCCACTAAAATTATTTTAAAAATAAATAAAAATAATTATATTTAAACGAATTTAAAAAAAATTAAATAATTATTTTCATTGAAAACGGGTCACCAACATGTTTTTAAGTTTTTATTCATCTTTAAAAAATAAATATTATTTAATGAAAAACGAATTTTAGGGTTTTCGAAACGAACCTCCGTAAATCGTTTTTGAGTTGTTATAAAAAAAAAAAAGGCAAAAACATAATTATATAACTAAAATTTTAATTTGTAATTCAATAAAATTTTAGAGGAAGTAATTTACGGCATTTTTTTGAAATACATAAAATCTCCGTATAAATGAATTTGGGGAATTTATTTATCTTTGAAAATTTAGTCACGCATTTATGTTTTAAAAATAATTAATTCCGTTGAAAACAAAACTCATAAATTCGTTTCTCTCAAAAAGAAATAACATTAGACCGATATTGATGTTTTTATTTTTAATTGTTTTTAGTTTAAATGAGCTTGCATAGGGAATACTAGTGGGATTAGGCAGACACGATAATATAGAAAATTGAGAGAATAAAGAAGACAAAGGTAATTGACCACCATTTCAAAAAATGCCGTAAATTACTTCCTCTAAAATTTTATTAAATTACAAATTAAAATTTCATTTATATAATTATATTTTATCTTTTTTTCATAACAACTCAAAAATAATAAATTACGGGGGTTCTTTTGAATTAATGAAATTAATAAAAAACAAAAAAGGAAAAAATTAATTTGAAATTAATAAAAAAAAAAGAAGGGATCTTCAAGATTTTTTTTTTTTTGTTATTCTTGAAGAAAACGAAGTTGGGAGATTCGTTTTCAATGAAAACGAATCTCCCAACTTCATTTTTTATATTTTGGGAATGAAAAAAAAAATTGTCTATTTTGGTAATTTTTGGTCCCAAATAAATATTGGGGGAAAAAACCCGATTTTTTTTTTCATTACTGATGGTTTTTTCCCGGCTGAAATTTCAAAAATAAAGACTATTTTTTGCTTGACTTTGAAAAGTAAAGAAAGCGAAACTGATATATTCGCTTTCTTTGAAAGTTGGCCAGAATATTTTTATGTAACTTTGCTTTTTTTTAAAATTGTCCAAATCATTATTTTTGTAAGGAAAGTGAAGTTGGTAACTTCGCAAATTGCAACTTTCATTTTCCTAGAGTATAAATTTAAATGAAGGAAATTAAAATTCGCATATTTGGTTTATTTTGTTTAACTTGCGGCTATAAACGAGCTCAGTTGAATTCGAACACGCCTTAAGTTCAAATTTGAGTTTTAAAAAAATAAGAAAATTTTGAACACAAATTAATAAGAGTTTTGTCTTTAACTTTTTACTCTCTACGCATTTGCTGATATAATTATATTGAGGTTCAAAATGAATCAACTCTTAAAAGTAAAAGTATAAATGAAAAAAAAAAAATACTGTGGAGACAATTTATTTATTTTAAATATTGTATTTTTTAATGAAACGAAATGAATAATTAATTTTCTTGACGAGTAATGATGTGTAAAATAAAAAAAAAAGTAAACTTAAATTTCTCAAAAGGTAATAAACGACGCTATAAATTTACAATAATAAAATTATAGTGAATTTTGTCAAGTGATGAATGTTTGCTTGCTAGTTTTTCAATGCCGGACGGCATACGGCGACGGATTCTTGCATGTCACTTTACTGTTTGACTTTGATGCACAATAGTTATGTTCGGAGCTATACCTTGTAATTTAGAAATAGTAGTACCTACGAATTTTTAAATTTATTTTATGTCAAATTTTTTTTTTTTTTGGAAAAAAGAAAAAAATCATCAAAACAATACTGGGATTATATTATTTCATTCATGTCCATCAAACTTGCTTGCATGATTTAGTATAACTTTTTGCCATTTTTAGTCGTGGAACTAGAATATTTTTTTTTACAGTTAATTATATACATAAATTTTTTTCTTTATCAATTAAATATAAACAGGTAATAATAATAGAGGAAGGGGTGGGACGGGTCCGAGTACTACCCACCCCACCCTTGGATGCGCCACGGCTTATGATTGGTTGTGTTTTGGCATGGCAAACTTGGACGATTGCATCGATTGAGTTTAAGTTTGAGTCATGTTCTCAAAATTTATGATCACAAATCAAAATAAACATATTTAACGTTAAAAAAATAATACGAGTAATAAAAATTCCAACGTAGAAAATCAAAGCAAATTAATAAATGTTTGAAATTGATGGATTGGTATTGGCATGAAACTTAGGACCACGCATTTGCCTGGTTGAAGCCAATTTTCTGCCAAACTTTTAATGTATGCTTTACTATAACAAAATAAATTACGTCCCTAATAAAAATAAATACGAATACTTTCATGGGAAGGCATATAAACTTGGATGAAGCTAACTATTCCATCCATGAAGCTGCCATTTCCTACTAAAGCAAAAATGTTGAAGCTCTGCTTCGTTACCATCGTCTTCTCCACATTTTTCACCCGACCTTCGTTGTGCGGGAACAACACTAATAGTACTGCTACAAACACATACCCACCGGCCGCCGGCATCGCAGCTTGCCTGGAACAAAACAGCGTCAACAACTTCACTCTGTTCCCAAATCACCGAGAAAATAACCGGACTTTCTCAAACTTCCTGGATTTTTCGATTCAGAATCTCCGGTTCACTCTTCCTTCGGTTCCGAAACCAGTCGCCATCGCCATTCCAGGGAGCAAAGAGGAGCTAACCAAAACAGTCCTCTGCTGCAGAAAGGAATCCCTGGAAATCAGAGTCAGGTCCGGCGGCCACAGCTACGAAGGAACCTCCTCCGTTGCCGCCGACGGCTCGCCGTTCGCCATAATCGACCTGATGAACCTGAACAAAATTTCCGTCGACTTGGAATCGGAAACGGCCTGGATTGAAGGCGGAGCAACTCTCGGAGAAACTTACTCAGCTATTTCAGAGGCGAGCAGAGTCCATGGCTTTCCAGCCGGGTCATGCCCGACCGTGGGAGTGGGTGGGCATATTTCTGGCGGCGGGTTCGGGTTACTATCCAGGAAATTCGGGTTGGCCGCCGACAACGTTGTGGACGCACTTCTAATAGACGCATCCGGAAAATTACTGGATCGGAAATCCATGGGAGAGGACGGGTTTTGGGTGATTCGCGGCGGCGGCGGTGGAAACTACGGGATTATCTACGCCTGGAAGATAAAATTGGTCCGGGTCCCTGAAATCGTGACGGGTTTCGACGTGACCCGACCTGGAAAAAAACAGAACGTTTCCCGCCTGGTGAAGAAATGGCAACGAATCGCCCCGAACCTGGACGACGACTTCTACTTATCACTTTCCCTCAGTGCGAGCTCGCCTGGAATAATCTCAGCGGGAGTCCTCGGGTTTTATTTGGGTCCGAAATCCGAATTCATGTCCGCCTTGAATAAAGTATTCCCGGAGCTGAACATCGCTCCGGTGGATTACAAAGAAATGAGCTGGATCGAGTCTATATATTTTTTCTCCGGGTTACCCCGTAACGCTAACAAGTCCATTAATATCCCATTACTGAAAGATCGCCACAGTCTATCAAAATCCTTTTTCAAGGCGAAATCGGACTATGTCAGGAACCCAATTACCGTCGCCGGAATAACCGCGGCGTTCGATGCTTTAGCCAAAGAGCCGAACGGGTACGTGATCCTGGATCCGTACGGCGGATTCATGGAGAAAATCAGTGGCGATTCAATCGCTTTTCCTCACAGGAAAGGCAATCTTTTCAGCATTCAGTATCTGGTGGAGTGGGATGAGAAGGACGAGGAAGAAATGAACGGCGGCCGCCACGTGGAGTGGATTCGCGGGTTTTACGAGTCGATGAGGCCTTACGTTTCCCGGAATCCTCGGGCGGCTTATGTGAACTACATGGATTTTGACATCGGAGTTATGGACCCAGAATTGCAGAATGATGATCCGGTGGCGAAAGCCAGAGTTTGGGGGGAGAAATATTTCTTGAAAAACTATGATAGATTGGTGAAAGCTAAAACCATTGTTGATCCGCTCAACGTCTTCAGGCATCAGCAGGGGATTTTTCCGATGGCCACGGCGATACCCCAGAGCCGGAGCCCATAAACCATCGTTGTTGTACCGAAATTATGTCATGAGCCACTAAACTATTGCTTGTGGTCACTGAATTTTTTTTCACCTACTTTTGTTAGAAGTGGTCATTCCGTTCTTTTCATGAGTTCTTTCGCATTTGTATATTATAATTTCATTATCATTCTTCCAACTTTCATGACTTGAATTTGATGCGCCTGATGAACTGATTTTACACTCAAAAGTTTTGCTTTGGTGATATGCGCATGGAGTTTGCAGCATGGCTTCCCTAATTTTTGTGAGAAAATTTGGGTAAAAAAACCCGCAAGCAAATATTGACGTAGACGTTTTTGCCCCTCAAAAACGGCATTCAGATGAAGCAGGGTCTGTTCTTTACTATGTTCTGAGAACAGGTTCTGATGGGTTTCAGTTCATTTGTAAAAAACAAGATTCTGAGAACTGGATAAAGAACCAGTTCTTAATCCATGGTAAAGAACATGGGTTTCAACCCAAATTTTTTTCCAATACTTTTTTTCAAAACTTTTACTTTTATTAGCAAATAAAACTCCAATTTTTCATTTTTTACATATTCAACCAAAAACTAATTTTTACAGTATAATAATATTTCATCCCTTAGTAATTGTTCTTTATGTTAATGATATATTTAAGTTTACATAATATTTTTAGTTTAAGATAGTTTAATATTTAATTTTTCCTGTTTAATTTTTTTAAAAAAAATAAGTTGGGGCCTTCATTTAAGAAAAATAAAATAACAGGGGCCTATTTATAAAAGATTTTAATGAACAGTGTCGGTGACAGTGTTCATCTTCTTCCCCAACGCACTTTTTTTTTTCTCTTCATCGCATCTTCCTCATTTATTTATTTTTCTCTGCTTTCTTCTTCATCCCTTCTTCCCCACTTCCGGCGGATATGCAAATTGCAGAACCAAAGTTCGTCAATTTGCAGAACTTTGGTTCTACAATTGTTGCAGAACCAAAAAAAAAAAAAAAAAAGCTTTGCAAACGAAAAAAATGGCAACTCTTCAAACCGAAATTTTGCAATTGTTGCAGAACTAGAAAAAAAAAAGAAAAGAAAAAAAAAGGGAGAAGCTTTGCAGAACCAAAAAAAAGAAAAAAGAAAAGGCCAACTCTTCGGTTCTGCAATTGGTCTGCAAGCAGGATGGAAGAAGACGAAGGCGCGAAGGAAGGGAGAAGGACGAAGGACATCGTGAAGGAAGAAGACGACGGACGCGGGGGAGATGACTACCGGCGAAGGAAGAAGATGACGGGCGCCGAGGAGGAAGAAGAAAGAAGAGGGGAAAAAAAATGAGACCTGGAATGGGGTTTTTTTTTTGGTCTCAAACCAAAAATTGAGACCCGGTTCTTCCTCCATTTTGTAGAACATGGGGTTCAGCACATTTTGGGGGAATTTTGGTCTTAACCCCAAAAATTGGCCAAAACTAGTTCTTATAACTGTGTAAAGAACAGGCCCTTAATAACCATTAGTGATCACTTTCACTAGTTCTGACAAAAAAGAATGGGCAAAAAAAAGTTTAGTAACTAAAAATAGGCGCGAACTATAGTTTATTAGCATGTGATATAATTTGCCGTTGTTATGTTATCATTTTTATTCTTCTTTTTTTGTTTGAGTCCTAATATGGACTCTTCTTGAATAATGTTCAACCACATCAGGTATCAGAATGCGTACTTTGCTGCGCAGAAGATTGACAAAGTAGGACCATTTTGTTGTTATGGGATAAGCTAAGAGAAAAAGAAGGGTAAATTATATATTGGTCCCTGAGGTTTAGATTAAATTATAATCCAGTCCTTGAGATTTATGTAAATTTCTTCATAGGGCCCTAAATGTTACTTTGATGTCAATTGTAAAGAAGACAATGCAGGCTAACATTAAATTAAGGTCCAATTTATACAGCTCCATTCAAAATAGCTGCAGAATCTCTACTCAAAGCCTAAGTCTCGAATCTACACAATGGCAAGAAATGATATATATATATATATATATATATATATAAAGAGTACAATACGATGACTTCCCAAGGGATCACCCATCCTAGTACTACTCTTGCCCAAGCACGATTAACTTCGGAGTTTTGATGAGATGGTGCGTTAGTGCTAGTATGATCGTACAAGAAATGATCTATATAGCCGACGTCACATAGTGAGACATCGACTTAGTGCCATTTTTGCTATCTCAACTCAAGCCTAAACATATTTGCCTCTATATTTTGGCTTTCAGTCCTTGGTGAGGAATTTGTACGGTACATTAAGGTTAATCAACATTAAGGAGATCATTAAGGAGATCAAATGTTAAATGCAGATAAGCAGTCTTATTATTTTTAAAAGTATCATTCCTCTTACATTGATAAGTATTAATATTATTTTTAAAAGTAACATTCTTCTATTGAACAGTATAAATAATAAGATAAAAATGCTATATTCGGTAAAAGAATACTCCCTCTGTTCCATTAGAAAAGTCCAATTTGGTGTACTAAAACAGTATAACAAAATGGACTCTTCTAATAGAACGGAGAGAGTATTTTGTAATTTGATACAAAATAGATTCCAAATATATTGGGAGGGAAAGGTAATTGACTAATTAATAATATGTTACATTTTCTTAATCACATCGTCAAGTTTCCTTTCCATGTTCTTAATTACCAAAATTGTCTATATGCACCCGCGTTTATTTATTAGTGCTTCTCAATAATCCAATTCAATATAATCTTCAATGACCATTGGAATTCAAACTTTCGATCAAAATTTCATAACCTAAAAGTCGAGAGCATGGATGGGGAAAACAAGATAAATTTAAGAGACATAATTAAAGTTCGAAAAAGGTTAATCTCTTACAATGGTGTCAGTAACTAAACCTGAAATTCAGAACTAAAATGCGAAAAAAGAAAGAACATAAGAAAGGAACAAGATCACGAAGGAAAATATAATAGGAGAGAGAGAGAGAAATTGTATTGAGAAAAATATAGCAGACAATCAATATATTCTAGAAGCGTGCTATATATGTCTCATAAATTAACTTGCTATATATGTCCCCAAAAGCGTGTTACATCTCAATATACATACACGACATATTAAAATCATAAAATACCAAAGTGTTCCCTATTCTATCAAAATGACGACATGTTTCTTTGCTAAATGACACCGTTTTAGGAACAACGGCATGACACATCCTTTTTGGGTTGTGACATTTAGGCCATTTTCAGTTACATGAATGCTATTTTTTTGTTTGGTCAAATTTAGTTCAATGCTTAACGAAAATGAGTTTTGATGTGCATAAAACTGAAACCCCCATTGGGCCTAGCCCAATGTACTAAAACAAAGAAACAGTAAAGGATAAAGAGACTTATACAAAGCCCAGAGCCATGTTCAGATCGGAAATATCGTACAAATCTGTCACAACTTTAAGTCGGTCATAAAGGCTTAGGTCGGTTATGAAGACTTAGATCAGTAAAGACTCATGAAAGCTTAGGTCGGAAAATGTTATAAACCAATTTGTGAATTTTAGATCGGTAAACCTTATAACTCAGCTCGGTAAGATTGGGTCAGGCAAAGTATTAACTCTACTCGAGAATCCAGGTCGGTAAAAGCCTAAAAAAGTTAGATCGGTCAAAGCTCGGGTCGGTAAATGAGATAATAAAACACAGGAAAGCTTATGTCGGTAAAGATTAAACCGGCCTGAGATGAAGATAATATTATCAAGACATCATGGTAGGGCCACGAATTTAATACATGCAGGAGCAATGATAACAAAGGAGCCAAGTTAAAGCCATTATTCCAGGAACGGCCAAAGTCATCATTACAAGGAGAATAAATGGGAGCGTATGTCTTCATGACCCAACGGAACTATCAAGGTAAGCCTATAAATACTCAGTCACCAGACTCATTTCAGGTAAGTCCTTCATAAGTATTTTCTGGCAATTCTCACAAGTGATTCTTAAGCAAATTCTCTCTGATTATTATTTATCTTAAGCTTTCTGTTCAATACTATTTCTCTCATTCATATTACTGACTTGATCGTCGGAGCCTATACAGGGGGGAAAGCCCAGCTCATTCCCTTGATTCTTTTCCATTTTGTCACCAGAACAGTGCAATATCATTAAGGTTCATCACCCTTGCTGGATCAAGATTACCCAGATCGTTCATGAAGTGATTCATTCTACTACACAGTAAAAAGCTTCATCATAAGTTGGGCCTTTCTTGCTCCTCATTTTCCTGCGAGGCTTCATTCGGACTGGGCAATTGCTGTTTACAAGAATTCATTGGGCTGCGAAGAAGCATCGTTCCACCAACGCAATTTTTGCGTCACATCAAGTTTCATGCATAGTTTGTAGGGGAAAAAAAAATCGAATCTGGTTGTGACATTCGGCCACTTTCAGTTACTGAAACACTACTCTTTTTTTCTTGGTCAAATTTAGTTCATTGCTAAGCAAACATTATAGTTAATTATAAAAATCATCTCAAACTTTTTCTCGATTGAAAATTGCCCTTGAATTTTTCATTTTCGCAATTAACTCATAAACTATCAATTTGTTACAATATGAGGAAATATTGATTTCAATTTGTTAAATATTTTTAAAAAGACATAATTACACACTGATTCTTATAACAAAACTACGAAATTTTAATATTAATATTGTTGTTAAGTAGATAATTAAATATTTTAGTAAAAAGAGGAAGATTAATATTTCTCTAGGATATATATATATATATATACCCCAGAAGCGTGCTGTACATATATATATATATATATCCTAGAAGCGTGCTATGTATGTCCCAAAAGCGTCCAATGCATGTCCCCGAAGTGTGCGACATATTAAAACCATAAAATATCAACGTGTTTCCTATTCTATCAAAACGACTACGTGTTTCTTAGCTAAATGACACCGTTTTAGGAACAATGGCATGGCAGCATTTTCTTTGGGTTGTGATGTTCGGGCCACTTTCAGTTATGGGAACGCTACATTTTTTTTAGTGGGTGAAAGGTCAAAAAAGATTCAAATCGACCTCAGAAAGTTTGACGACAAAACCACCATGGGTGGGAAGCCATTAGAGTACATGGATTTTATCTCCAAGATGCTTTAGGGCTATCCACCGCACGACGTATAGCAAAATCCGGCCAAGCCTGTAAAGTTGTAGCCATATGCTCTTGCTCTGAATTCGAATCCGATAGCTTTATATAGTCTACCAAGAACATATCTGGAAAGCCTGCAATTCCTGTAGGATTTCTCACACCCAAGAAACCAACCTCCAAAAACGTATTTAAATGGCTCGACGAACATGATCGAAAGTCGGTGGCAAACTCAGCAAGGCTCAGATCCACGAAATCGCCCCACAAAATATGAAAATGCATCTTGGCACAATTTATGTCCATTTCCTGGGTACCCTCCCATAAAGTTACTGGATTTATCGTAGGATAGTACGATTCTTCGATCCCAAAATACCAAATCTATTATACTTTCGATTCTATCTTATCCTATAAAAATTTGCTAAAATGACTTAAATAAGAAAAGTTTTTATAATTTATCAATAATTTTACATATGCACATTTTGCGTAGGATATTATACTACGATCCGATATTGCATCCAAATCGATCTTATGTAGGATTCCGATTTTGCAAATTTTGAGTAGGAGTATTTAAGATATCAGCAAGTTCGCACCAATCAACAAAGGACTGTGCCTTTGGATGAGGATCGTAATATAGAAAATATTAGTGCTATTTTCAAAAATAACAATCTTCTTCACCAACGAACAACAGTTAATCTCAGTTTATTTTATTTCTTTATTTATTATTAAATGTCACTCTCTATTTAAAAAAAATCACCCAAATATTCGTGCGTATCAATATTGCACTTAATAGTATAACTCTTACTTTTAAAAGTAAAAATTTTGATCTCACAGAATTTGTAAATAACTTATACGAGTAATATGTTAGACCCATTCATAACTTTGCTGCATTATGAAGACACAGCGGCAGACACAGGGCGAGTCGAGGCGGTGCCGACGCCCAGTCTTCCACTGGGAGCTAAGGGTAGCAGTAATACTACCTCTTAGCTCCGCCCCGTCGCCGCCGCAAATGAAGAAGTCTCGCCGCTGCTTCGCTGAAGAAGAAGACCAGCGTCTTCTTCTTTCTTTATCTTTTTTCTTTTTTAAATTTTTTCCCCCCTTAGTGAAACGACGTCGTTCTACTAAGGGGGAAAAAGTAAAAAAAGAACTTTTGAGAGGCCAATTATGAAAACCAAATATTTTCAAATCAAACCCCACCCATTCTTCTAATCTACTAATCCACCCGATTTCAGTTTATCAATTCCAACAATTGAATTCCAATTGCCCAAACTCCACACCCTTCTTGCGTGAACAGCCATCTCCCTCCCATTCCATTCAACCACCGCTGCAGCCTGCCGCCGATGCTAGCCATCGCCTTGGTGCCACCGTTGGCTCCCTTCTAGCCTCGTTGAAACCTAAAAATTTGTGAGTTTAATTATTTATTTTACTTCTATTTATTTTTCTTATCATACATGTTTTTTATAGTTAGTTGTTTAATTTTGTATTATATGTGATAAATGATTACACACTATAACAATGTTATTTCAATGATATTTATGAATCTATAATTGAATATTTAAGAAGAGAATTGTGATTGTGATTTTTTTTGTTATAATTATTTAACAGTTTGTGTGATGATTGTTTTTTTATATGATTGTATTGTTAGAGTGTCCGTTACTGATTGTTCAGACGTAAATAAATAGTTGTTTTTATTTTCTTTTATATTTATTATTAAAAAAAATTTAGAACATATATCATTATGGTTATTTTGATACTTGAATATGTATATTATTTAATGACAAAAAAAAAAAATTTGTACTGAAAAATTTGTACTAAAATTTGTACTGAAAAATTTGTACTGAAGAGTGTCCGGTACTAATATTCTATGGCAATTGGTGTTCAAACTTTCGATCAAAATTTCATAACCTAAAAGTCGAGAGCATGGATGGGAAAAACAAGATAAATCTACGAGACATAACTAGAGTTAGTAAAAGGTTAACCTCTTATACCCATATCAGGAATTAAGCTGAAATTCAGAACTGAAATGCAAAAAAGAAAGAACATCAGAAAGGAATAAGATCATGAAGGGAAATATAATAGGAGATAGAGAGAGAAATTGTATTGAGAAAAATATAGCAGAAGCGTGCTATATATGTCCCAGAAGCGTGCAATATGTATTCCATAAGCGTGCAATAAGTATTCCATAAGTGTGCTATATATGTCCCAAAAGCGTGCTACATTTCAATATATATACACGACATATTAAAGCCGTAAAATACTTTCTTACTAATCAAAACGATCACGTGCTTCTTTGCCAAATGACACCGTTTTAGGAACAACGGCATGACACCATCCTCTTTGGGTTGTGATGTTGGGGCCATTTTTAGTTACGTGAATGCTATTTTTTAAAAAAGAAATTTTGGTCAAATTGAGTTCTATGCTTAACAAACATGTGCTACTTTTTTAAAGAGACAATATTTTTACATGTGTATTTTAAGAGTAGAGTTATTATTTCTTGAAAAGTATCAATCTTAAACATTATCAATTTTAGACAAAATTAGGCTTTATAAAATTGGGGGCCCTGAGCGTGTGCGCACCTTGCACGTGCCCAGGGTCGGCCCTGAGACGAAAGGTGACCGTAGTTTTACTGATGGAGGTGAACAGGTAAGGATAAGGTGAATGGGTGTGTTGTCGAAAAACAATTGAAGGATAAAGATTTGAGGAATGTGGATTTCTATAAGCCTGGTGACTTTGGTTTGGGTGACAGTTTGGGGCAAGTGCGGGAAGAAGTTTCCTGCTTGGCGTGCAGTTGTGATTGATCCACTCTGGCAAGCTCCCGAGACTGTTTTGAGATCATACGTGCCTGGTAATCTTTGCATGATGTTCTACGTGCACTCAAAGAAAAAGTAAGAATAAAAATGCTAATATAACGACGACGCTATCGGATTCGAATTCAGGGCAAGAGTGTAATGGCTACGGCTTTACAGGCCTAGACGGATTTCGCTATACGTTGTGCGGTGGATAGCCCTGAAGCATCTTGGCAATAAAATCCATGTACTCTTATGGCTTCCCATGGTGGCTTTGTTGTCAAACTTTCTGAATCTTTTTTAACCTTCACCGACTAAATATTCCGGCAAGCCCAAGAACACCGTCGTGCCGTTGTTCCTAAACAGTGTCATTTTACAAAGAAGAGCGTCGTCATTTTGATAGAATAAGAAACACATTGGTATTTTATGGTTTTAATATGTCTTGTATATATGGATATATATCCCACGCTTTTGAGACATATATAGCACATATATAACCCGCTTTGTGAATATATATAGCACGCTTTTTTAATATACATAGCACGCTTTTGGAACATAAATAGTACACTTTTGGGACATATTGATTGTATTCTATATTTTTCTCAATACCATTTCTCTCTCTCTTTCTCTTTCTACTCATATTTTCCTTCATGATCTTATTCCTTTCTTATATATGCTCTTTCTTTTTCTGCATTTTAGTTTCTAAATTTCAGGTTTAATTGTTGACATTGGTATAAAAGTTAAACCTTTTTGGAGCTGTAATTATGTCTCTTAAATTTATCTTGTTTTTCCCATCCACGCTCGCTCTCAAGTCCCGACTTTTAGGTTATGAAAAATGTTGATCGAAAGTTTGAACATCTCATGAAGATTATATTGAATTGAGTTATTGAGAAGCACCAACAAATTATCGAAGTCACAACCAGATTCGATATATTTTTTTTGACTAGTGTTGTTGCGAGATCAATTTTTTCTTTATTACCAATTTACCCTTATGTATTCGGTCTCCATGCCGATCTTGCTGTTGCTACGAAGACAACGTCCTTCGAAAGGCATGGAGCTAATCACTTACCAATTTACCCTTATTTATCTTCTCTGTTTTTAAATTCAAAGGATTGTGTTTCATTGAACCAAAAACATAGCTTTGGGGAGACAATCAAATTCTCCCCCATCATGCCCTCGAATCCAAGAAAAATGAATGATTCTTCTCTGTTAAATATATATATATATATATCAGATCATCCAATAACATTAGTAAATAAGGGTAAATTTGTAACAAAAATTTTATTTGCTCGAGTAATAACACTAACTTTTTCTATTTATATTTAGGATAATATAAAATGGTCCAAATTTATATTATTAAACAAAACTCTTATTTATGTAGGAACAACTATATTTTGGCTCATTATAATATAGGGTGTGATTATAGTCCCCTCAAAATAACCATTCAGACTTAAGGTTTTTTTTCAGCTTTTCTCTATATAATATAATGGACACTTCTTCAATAGTGTTCTACCACATCAGGCATCAGAATGCGTTCTTTGTTGGGCGGAAGATGGACAAAGTAGGAGCATTTGGAAATGTCAAGTGTTTGGAGTTGTTTTAAAAACATCAAAATCATATTGGAAATGTCAAAAATTGTATACTTCATATTTCCGTTCAATTAGAAAAGTTTACTTTCGAAAGCGATTTTTATTCCAATAGAAAATACTAGTTTTAAGTTTTGTACTATTCTACTTTTACAAATATAATTATGTGTGATTCACAATTAATACACACTTAAATTAGTAATGTCAAATTAGTAACCTAGGTATTGTACATTAACATCCGTACAAAGTTTTACTTACACTAGAAGTTCAAATGTAAAATTACAAAATAAAGTGACATAAGAAAAGTGAAATGAATATTCTGACTCTGAGTCTCCACTAATGAGGAAAGCAATAATACTCAAACCAGTTACAATTCAGGAAAACCAAGAGCTGAATACAGAGTAGAATGATTCAATAGTAAGTAGGCTAACACTAAAGGTCTAACTTATACAGCGTCATTCAAAGTAGCTGTAGGATCTCAACTCAAGTCTCGACCGTACACGATGCCGAGAAATAATCCATACAGCCGGATCCCACGTAGTAAGACAACGGCTTAGTTGTTGTCGTTGTTATCTCAACTCAAGCCTAAACATACTTGCCTCTATATTTTGGCTTTGAATCCTTAGTGAGTTTTGTATCACCTGCGCCATTACAATGCATATCAGCGGGACTTAAGACAGCAGAATGCAGATTACCATCTTCCATCCACTTGACATGGTTTTCCCTGAATTCCACATGTTTAATACTGGCTGCCTCTGCAACATCTTCTGTGTACGGCGCGATTTTCACCATGGTTAGTAATACGCGGCTGTACCTCAAGCTAAGGATCTGCTCACAGATAGCAACCAATTTGAAACATGGGTGTTCGGGAAAAACATTGGTATCGATGGCCTCTTCATCTCTCAGTACCGGAAAGAAGTACACGAGCCTTCCACCGGTGACAAGCATCTTAGCAGCGAGGTCCAGCAAATCATGAACGCACTCCACTAAACTGTATGAAGCAGTTGACGGTATGTGGTCTGTCCTTTTGTCATCAGGAACAGTGTAAGGACCAATTACTCCTTTCAAAAGCTTCCGACCACCAGATTTACGCCCTCCAGCACGGACCCCATAAGGAGGGTCACATATTATGGCATCAAAGACCTAACAAAAGCATATAGCAAAACTTTATCAAGCAATGAATAAAAAGCAACAAAAAACAGGACAGTAGAGAATCTTCAAGAGAAAATTGATGAATGTAACCAACTAATGAGTGATGTGCCTTGTGATGCCAAACCAAGAGTATCCTTGTTGTAATAAAAAGATACACTGCTAACATAAAAATTGCAAAATAAAACTTTTAGAAGTTAGCTTACACTAAGAACAAAACACCATTCCACTTAAGCAAACACTATCATTTATTTTATGTGCATAATAGAGTACTCCCCCTGTCCCAAACAAAGTCTTGTTTCTAAAACTGAAACAGTATTAGAAACTCGCATCTTTATATGAGACAGAGGGAATAATACCAATAGAATGAATCCACAAACAAGTAGAACTGTGTTGCAAAATATTAGAATTGACGTGGAAATTTTTTACTTGCCATCTATGTATTGAAACACCAAGGCACAAACATATAACAAACTTTTTGGAGTAGCAAAAAGGACAATACTTTTCTGTTCGCTTTTCGAATTTGGCCGGTGATGCACAAAAATTATGGCCTCTTCTAAACTGCTAGAAAGCTAGGATGAAAAACACAAGAAATGAAATGCAGCAAACATAGATAAACATTACAACAAAGTTAACAATTGCAATGCTGTTAATTTTTTGTCTAGTGCAAGAGAGTGAGTTCCACCTTATGAGACATGTAGGGGTATGATATGGGCACTGCTTTAGATTTGCATACCCCAATAGACTCTGTATAAAACACATTAAAGACAGTAATTATCAACCTAAAATGAAGCTACCTCTCCTAATCCAGGACGCCATGGAGGAAGATTGTTGTCTGCCCTTAACAAAGAAATTGGCATAGGTAATCCATACTGCAAGACAAAGCATAAGACTGAGCATGATTTAAGTTTAAAAATAAATGTTTGATTTTGGAGCAAGAAGATTAACCTAAATCAATAACGCCACAAAACAGAAGTCAATTTCTGAACCCTTACCTGTTTAAAATTGCTCCAGACATTGCAATCAGGACCACGACCATCACGGACTACGCGTATATCAATGTCTGCACCCTGAGAATTTCACATTAGCACTCTAAACAAAATAGCAAATGTATCTTTTGGAACCAAACTTAAGTTATCCAACAAAAAGGATTGGCCAATGTAATCTCTGTGACAGAGTTCAGTATAAACTGAAAATTACAAACCATGGTCATCGCTCCAAAGTGAGCAGCAGCAACCAGTATACTTCCAGTGCCAACAAATGGGTCATACACAAGGTTCCCAGGTTTAACCTGTGCTTGGTTGGCCATCAGGAATGCCATTTCTGCATCCATGGCTGTAGGGCCTAGATATCTTCGGCTTTTTAACTGGTATGTTGGCAAAAGCCTCCTATCAGCAGCTCCAATCTCACGACCAAAAAAGATTCTTCTTTGGACAATTGGGGGAAGCCCGTTGTTAGAATTATAATTATCAGTTTCCATGAGCCAGAACTTGTGCTCAGGATCTCGTAAATTGACTCGACCCTGGGGCATCCAAGATTGTTTAGCATCAATTACAAAGGGAAAAAACAAGAGAAAATCTAGACAAGGTTGTAAATCTTAAGTTACAAAATTTCATCCAAATGATGCAAGATAAATCAAACAAACAAGTTATAAATTAGATTCAAATGCAGTTTATTCTTAGCAAAAATTACCAAGGATATGAGCTGCTAACCCCACCAGGCTGATACCCTTTGCTTTTCGTAGCAAAATTATTCGAGATGTAGAAACTTTGACATCAGATGATTAATATAACTTCAAACAAAATATATTGTCTCCGGTTGCCAGACTATATTTTAGGATCTATCAAGGGAACAAAAGATGATGAAATGGTAAAGCAAAAGGAATTATAGGCAATTATACTAAAATAACTTTGAAATTATTAGACGGGTTAACTGACATTATAAGCAACAGCCTGAAAGTCAGCCATACTAGTGAGGAAGTTCATGTTCACCCAATATTTAAAAATAATATTGTAAGAAATTATAACATAATGTTATAATCAAAAGCAATAAAATCTTCATCTTCCAGGAGTAAGAACCTCAGGTGACAGTGTCTAACATAATTTTACCATCTAATTAAATAATATAATCTCATGGTCATCTAACATATTCTTCCGAAGTAATATGAAAATGCAAAACAATATATGCAATGGCTATATAAGAGAAATCATTTTTTTTTTTTTTAAAAAAAGAAGGAACAGGAGAATCATACCTTAAAGGGAATATAAGAGAGCTGTTGAATGCGCTCTTTTTGTTCTTGAAAACTAATAACTTTCCCAAAACTGTCGACAGTAATCCGAAATGTGCTTCCAGGCGCAAGGTATGGCAACTTCTTCTCATCAGGATAAGCGTTAATAGCCTCTTCAAGCTCCTCAAAGCTACTCCCTTCTCCCCATAGTTCATAAATCCCTTTTACAAGAATACCTAAACGACCAAATAGAGCAGGCAGATGCCACAACTCAGAACCACCATCAATAAAACTCAAATTAACTCAAAAGAACACATTTACACTCATCCATAACAAATAGCAATTACAACACTTGGGAAGAAAACCCATGATTGAAAGAAAGCATCACATCATTTCCAAGCAAAAATTTAAATATTTATGCATAGCAAACAGCTCATGAAGCTGAGGAAACAAATTGGATTTCAGCTAAAACAAGCTTACTTCGATTGGCAACATTACGGGCGATTTCTTCAGAAGGAAGATTAACAAAATGGAAAGGAGAATCAGGGTGATGATTCTCCGGAAGCCTCCATTCGAGTGACGTGATTTCTGGGTTTTCCTTGGAGGCCCCGAAGAGTTCAGCTAGGGATTCAACCTCCGGTTTCCTGTAGTCCAGCAACCTGTGGTAAAATACGCACAGATACCACATTTTGTACTTCCCTTTTTCCTCTAATTTTCTTCCTGCTCAGCCTCGCAACGAATATAAATTGGAAGGGGAAAAAAAAATGGCAAAGAGAGAAAGTTTCTAAATTTGGGTGGTCGCCGGCAAAATGTTTCACGGCGGACGGCGGAAGTGGAAACTGCAAAATTAAGTTGGGTAGTAATCTGCAATTCCTAAACCCAAAGAAGGAGAATAGGGGCCTAAAACCCTTCACATATTTTTTAAATTATTTTTTTAGGAAATTCTCCAAAAAATATAATTATCCTTTTTTTTAAAAAAAGAAGCTAGAAAATTGCACTTTTGTCCCCAATTTTTACCCTCTTAACACTTTTGATTTTTTCTTTTTCTTTGAATCTAATTTTTCTTTTACATTTACGAATATTGATAGTTTTTGTTCTTTAACCTATTAAATTGAGGTTAAAATCCAATCATCATAATTTATAATTTATTAAAACTATTAAAATCATATTTATAAATCATAACTTTATAACAGATTGTATTACAATTATATTACAATTATACTCAATTCATTCAAAATTTAAATTTTGTAATTAATTAATAACTATATTTGAATCACAAATTTTTTATTTTGCGAAAATCTCATTTTACTGGTGAAAAATTTCCTATGTATTAAAATATACGTGGTGTACCCGATTTAGCACAGGCTCAACTCGTAGCACGAAGCCCATAATTTTAACCCAATGACGGTTCAGCTTTAGCCCTAGAGGCCCTTGTCGAGCCCCATAGATGCTGGACACAACAGGGTTTCCTTCATAAACGACCTTCGAAAGGTATGGGTCACACTCTAATAAACATAGAAATCACCACTGGGTTGAAGTAATTGTCATCCTATAAATACCTTTACTGCCAAAGGTTCAAGGTACGGTCAATGGCTTACCCTTAATTTATCAAATTCTACACGACTTTAAAGTAAGAAAGCACAGATAACACGTGAGTGAAAAGATATTTTGGAAAAACATTAATTGAAGGAAAAATCACCTTGAACTTTTCATTAAGTTCAACAAGTCCATTAAATTTTTAAAATTTTCAATTAAGTCCATTAAATTTTTAAAATTTTCAATTAACTCTCACAATTATTAATTTGTTGCAGTATAATATTCTTAGTTTAAAAGGTGATTCATAAAATACATAACTACTCACTTCATTTATAATTAAAAAAACCACCAATTTTGCATATTAGTTATTATTATACGAAAAAACTTAGGGCATGTTCTTTACTGAAGGTTTTACTTTTGGTTTGAAAACTGGTTTTGAAAAAATAGTTTTATAATGTGAAAAGTGTATTGAAAATATAAAAAAATAAAAAAAATTGTATTGAAAATGATGAAAACTAATTATAATATATTTAATTTACGGTTGAAACCAAAACGTGAAGAACATGCCCTTAACTAGACAATTTACTTTTTATAAAGAATTTTTACAATTAACATCAATATTTCCTTACATTGTAATAAAATGAATAGTTTATGTACTTAATTACAAATATTAAAAATCAAGGGACAATTTACAATCAATAGTATTTTTGACAATTAAATCTAAATACAAGGGTTAGAATTAATTAAGCCAAAAGAAAAAGGCCGCCCCACTTTCCCAGTAACTTAAACGAGGCCCACGAATCCGCCAAAGCAACGGCTGCGATCAAGAGGTCTTTATCCTCCACCGTCCGTTACATTAAAGCGTGGTCAACCACCAGCGACTATTTTAATAGACGTGATTTCCTAATTAATTTCCTTACAGATAAATAGTAAAGAGAGAATAAATACAAAAGTTTCCAGGGTTTCGTTCACTTCCGCTTCCGCTTCCGCAAACTTCAAACCTAAGCAAAAACCAGAGAAACGTTCACCCTAGAAGCTCGGTAGAAGTCTTCTCCACTGTAAGTATCTCGACCTCGGACCGATTTACGGTGATTTCTTTGGTTGATTGGTCGTTTTGATTGGGTTCGTGGCTGTTAAACCTCGATGATTATGAATTTGAATTCATGTAAATGTCAGATCTGTTATAATTTCGGCGTTTTGATGATTTGTTTTGGTTAATTGTTTTGATTGAATGAAGATTTTAGCTCTGGCGGTGGGTTGTGGATTATGGGTGTTGTTAGGGTTAACATGCATTCCTCGGGGTTTAGGCTTTAGAGCGTGTGGAGTTCAGGATGAGCCATTTTTTTGGGTTTGAAAGTGCTGGTTGATTATTATTTGATGGTGGATATCTTCGCTATTCACGTTCTGGGTGAATTGTTGACTGTTGTTCTAGCATTGATAGGGCCAAAACGTGGGTTTCTTGCGTGTTATATACCCGAATTATGTCTGTGTTGCTATTATTATTGTTTTAAGAACCATTGCACGAGCCTAAGTATCAGTGTTATGTTTTGATGCAATCTGGCTCAAGGGATTCTTTTCGACTTAAAATAAATTTCAGTTTGGTGTCGGTTTCACTTCTATTTATTTGTTTATTTTTCCTTTTTTGGCTACGACGCAAAACAGTTTCAAACATGTCTGACGAGGTTGAGTACCGCTGTTTCATTGGAAATCTCTCATGGTCTACTTCTGATCGAGGTCTGAAAGATGCATTTGAGAAGTTTGGCCATCTTGTTGAGGCAAAGGTAATTGCTAGTTCCTGTTTGTATTGTGGTGATGCTCCTCCTCTTCAATTTGTTGTTTTAGCTACCTGTCTGCTGTGGTCAATTAAGATGACGTTTCACTATCTATCCACATAGTTTATTATGCTACTTTCAGCATTGCTTGATAAACTATTCTCATTCTAAATTCTGTATGGTAAATCATTAGAGCACTTATCTCAGCTTGCTATGGTCTAAATTTATTTTAACATGAGACTACATTTTCTTCTGAAATTCTTATTTCTTGAAATACAGAGCTGTATTTGTTGAGAGTTATTGAAACCTATGAGGCACAATTAATGATGAGTCTTCATCATGCCAAGCTGCTTCCGTGTATGGGGGTGGTTGTGTGATAATTGACTTTGCGTCTGAAGAACTCAAGAGCCTTAGGAGTTTGCTTGAATGCGATCAATAATTCATAAATACTGGGAGGGTCCCAGTGTTGAATGGGGTGGGGGCAGGGGGCAGGGGCTTGGTATTGTTATATTTGAGCTGAATTCCTGCAATTTTACCTTTGGAAGTTTGTATATAAAATCTGAATACGCTCTTCTTTTTTATTGATTTACAAAACTGAGAATTTTGGTTCTTGGTGATCGTTTTCTGACAAAAAATTTGATGCTCTTGAAGGTTGTTGTGGACAAGTTTTCTGGACGCTCCCGTGGGTTTGGATTTGTGACATTTGATGAAAAGGCTGCAATGGAAGATGCCATTGACGCAATGAATGGAATGGATTTAGATGGCCGACCTATTACAGTTGACAAAGCGCAACCAAACCAGGGTGGAGACCGTGACAGTGATCGTTCACGAGATCGGGATCGTGGTCGCGATCGTGATCGTCGTGATTATGGGGGTGGTGGTGGTGGTGGTAGGGGAGGTGGTCGGGGTTCTGGCGGTGGAGGTGGAGAGTGCTTCAAGTGTGGTAAACCAGGGCATTTTGCGAGAGAATGTCCTGATGATGGTGGCAGAGGTGGTGGTGGTAGGTATGGAGGCAGGGATGACAAATATGGTGGTAGTGGCGGGGGAGGAGGTGGTAGCCGTTATGGGCCTGAAAGGAATGGTGATCGATTTGGTAGCCGCAGCAGAGACGGCGGTGGTAGTCGAGGTGGAGGTGGAGGTGGAGGTGACCGCTATAGTCGTGATCGTTCAGGCCCCTATGATCGTCGGGGTGGTGGAGGTTTCCGTTAGTCTCAAACTCAGACTACCTCAGCTTGGTGTGATGGTATTTCTATGAACCATCCTATTTTTCTCTCTTTATGTATTCTAACTAGACTACTTCTATTAAGCTTAGTTTCACAGTGACAATATCTGTTTGTGTCCTTTGCAGCTGGAGAATGGGGAGAGGTGCGCAGCTTGTAATGCATCGAATGGCTTGAAGTTCATGCACAAAGGATACTTCTCTTCCATGCATGTTGGCGAAGTGGATCAACCTACCTTTTGAATTCATGAAATAATCTACTATTTTGTGTCCGTAAATGTTCGAATTTGGTCTGACGGTATCAGTTTGAATGCTATTTTTGCTGCTGGTTACCTGCTTTGTTGCATTGGCAATTTGACTGCCTTTTTGCTGCGGGATGCATAATGATGTCTTACATTGGCAATAGCACATCGCAAAGTTTGCATTATGTTTGTGGTTTGACGACTTATGGTATCTTTAGAAAAAACCTTGGGCCCCACCTTCAGGTATGCCTGTCTGTTGAGGTGTAGAGGCTTTGTGAGAAGCTGTGTTGTTGTGTTGTTCTGGTAAAGAAAGATTTAAACGAAAAAAAGAAGTTAATCGGGTAATGTGTTTGTCTTCCCTCAAGTATGTTATCAATCTTCCATGACAGTTGAACTCTGCTATTTCAATTTATGGATTATTAATATCTTTAACCCTTTTGGCAGGCTACTTGGCTGTAATTGATTGGCCTTTTGGACACATATTGGCTCTCTCTTTGCTAATTGGGTAGGGTTAAGTTTAATAAAATTGAGAATGCATTTTGGAGGCTACAAATCTTCTGGGAATATGACCCTGTTAGTTACTCTTAGAGCTTCGGCAAGATTCAGTGAAGGAAGAATCACATCCAGTTTAAACCTGTGGCTGGTTGTTGAGATACTCCTGAGGAGTTGAGCAACTTTTGTCCTCTGATTTTTTTGTGGCCCTCTCTTTGATTTGCTTGCTCTCCTTGGGACAAGATCTTCTTTTTCAGTTCTTGTACCGTCCTGGTTCTAGTTGCTGAGATCTAAATATACGGTGTCAATGTTTGCTCCGTGAGTTGCAGTAATTTCCATTTCAGTTCATGGTCCTTGGTAACTGTCCCTTACGATACACGCCTCAAGGGTGGATCTACCTTTCTAAACTTATCTTTAGGACTGCAGGCACTTATCAAGTTTAGGGAGGTTGTCGAGGCATGATGATCAGTGTTCATTTCCACTTTGTGTATTTTGCTGGGTACATTATTTTTCCTTGAGATTTTGTTTCTTGCCCTTTGCCTGGGGGAACTGGGGGAGATCTTAAAATGTTTGTTTTTTAGCTCGTGGTTGGTTTCTGTTGTTGTTCGGGTGACTTTGAACGTGATGCTTAAGTCTTTTAGTTTTGTTTTCTTCTGTGGAACTTATTGAAGTGACTGCCTTTCTCTCTGTGGTGATGCTGACGATTTTGTTCTTCTGCAACTGTTGGCCTGTGTTGCATTATCGCTTTTCTTTGACCTTCATTTTTATGATTTATTTTTTCATTTTAGTGTCTATTCAACGTTTGAAGACTGGGAATCAAGATTACCCACATATATTTGCACTTATTTTAAGTTCCCAAAATTCAAATTTTGATCACTAATCTATGAAGGATTTATGTTCCCGTTTTGTGAATATCTCTATTCTATTTACGTGCTGTTTGGTTATTCTTTGGAATCGAAGTGTTTTATTAAACAATTGGGTTGTCTTACACAATCGGGGTCAGATGTGTGCAGTACAAATTCTGTATAATGCATACTGGAGTTTGGAAATGGCGGTAATCTGAACCCTGATGCTTTGCCGGTGATGGAGGGTGTCCTAATCTCCCCCCAAATGGGCACAAAAGGTTTTATGCCTAAGTTTTCTAGGTACAGAAAGAGAGGGAAAGCTAAATTTTAATGGTAGTACTGTGTGATCGAAAATACGTTTGAGAGTCTTGCTTCATGCTCTATAGTTGAACTACCAGCATTTGGAGTCAGTCAAGCCCAACGAAATGTACCTAATTTTTTTTTATTTTTTTTCCCTTCTGTAAAGTTATAAACTAGGTCTTATTGAGGTTTAAGATGGATCAAACCTTTTCTTACTAAGGAATGAAAATAAAAAGAAAAAGAAATCGAGTTCTAAACTCATTTTCCATTTCGTAACAATTTTTTTCAACATGTTTTTTTCGCTATTTAACATTATTCTTGAAACTAAGAAGTAATGCACAGTTTTAAATGTACTCAAATCAATCTGTACAAAGTAAATTTCATCGAAATATTGTCGTGCTAATTAGGATGAGCTTGCGTTGCCTGGAACTTGTAAGTACAGCTTGAGAAAGTTTCAGCAAAATTCAAGTATCCCAGCCGATTCTAAACTGGACTAATGCGGACAAACCCTTGTTTACAATTATATATATATATATATATATTATTTAATTATTAGACGTGAATATTGTGCTAGCCAATCAAATCCAGTAAGTACCAAAATCAAAAGATGATAACTAGAGTTTCCTAGTTTTCGCAGTTAATAATACCAATTCTTAGTTGGATCCACTGAAAACTACTTGCATTATTATTATAGTATTTATTAGTTCGTCTCTTGTCATTTGGTTTTATTTTCTGTAGCCATTAGCCATATATGCGGGTGTGCCGTACTCACGTTTTGCACCATAAATTATATATCTGTCATCATCATTATCTGCCAAAGATTGGCATGTTCAATTTCAAAAACCCCCTACCTAGTTCTCTCCAAAAAACTAGGAAACAAAGAATGAACGCAACGAGAGAGAGAGAGAATCACACGTATTATCAGTACAAATGATACTTTTACCTAGTTATCACGTTCAACAGAGAAATTATACTTTTATCTATATTAAACGTGAAATGATACACTTATACTTGGGATACAGATAATTTATACTGCCACTCAAATCAATCACTCACTCCATAATATTATAGCTATTATCCCCATACTAATTCAACCAAAGTTAATACTATTTGATTTTACATTAGTGTCCAACGCTTGTCAAAGAGTGCAACTGCAACATTCCTTGCATTGCCTCTTTTCTTCAAAGTGAACAACACTTTTTGCTTATTTTTGTTACTACTAGTTTTCGACACGAAGCATGAAGAACTGACAATGGCTGCTCATATTTCCAGTCCACTAATGCTGATTAATTTGGTCAGTCCGAACGTTATCGCCATAGCCATCCAACCACCAATCAGTACACGGACACAGGATCTTATTGCGCCGGTCTTCCCCAGCTTCGCCCCGACCCAACCGAACACCACTAGGGCTAAGGTCACCGCGGCAATGGTGGCGTACAGTCTCGCCTTGTAGTCTCCTATGAATGCAGCAGCCAGAAGGGGCACCATGGCACCCGAGGCGAACGCGAGAGCCGAAGCCATTGCCGCGACGAGTGGATTCGGCAGTTTCTCTTTCTTGCATCCTCCTCCTTCAATGTCTGCACTCTCTCCATTTCCTGCGTTTGCCTTTGTGTCTCTCTCCCGCTGAGCCAGCTCTATTTCGAGCTGAGTGTACACGGAGACAAACTCCCCGATCGCCATGCTGGAAGCCCCGGCGACCAGCCCCGCAAACCCGGTCAGGATCACGGCTTTGGCGTCGAACCTGACAGCTCCAATGCCCATCATCAGCGACCCGATGGAGACTAATCCATCGTTGGCTCCAAGAACCGCAGCTCGAAGCCATTGTGACCTTTCTGCATAGTCAAATTCGTCTTCCTTTGGACCAGCAATCTGCATGACAGAGTTGGAGTTTTCCATGACAAGATTGAATATATTACAAAGTGTGAATTAATTGTTTGAAATCTAAGCATGCAAAGATACTTGTTTTCTGCATCTGAAAGATCCATTTTCCTCATGCATTTATAGAAGGAACTCTGGGAAAACCGAAGTGTGGTGGTGATTGTGACTAGTGCAATTCTGGTTTTAAAAAATCCCTGTAGTGTGTAAGGCACAAGCCTCAGATAAAAGTGGAGACCTTAAAATAATAGGCCACTAAGAACTCCTATCCTACAGTCTAAATGGCCTTTGTCCAACTATGTGAGGTCGGATATATAGATCATATCTCGACATCGTGTACGATCGAGACACATTGAGTTCCCTCCTAATCCTAAAATTCCATGAGTGTGGAATTTACTTCTAGAAGCAGTGAACAATAGGAAAAGCCACAGTAGCCACCTTTCATCTGTGTACATAAATACTGAGGAAAGTTTAACTCAAAAATTAGGAAAAGAAGGTTTCATGAAGAATATAAAATACCTTGATCAGTGGCCCTCCGAGTGGGATTAGCATTTACGCATTCATCCAAGAACAAGATATGGTATGAAATTGAGGAGTGTGGCTGCCACACGATGAATTTGGTCATAATATCATTATAAAATCACAGGGAGTGTGGAATCCACACATAAAGGGCTCCAACTTCTTCCACTAGAGCAAAAATAATAGGCTGCTTCTCCACTAATAGCACAGTACAGGACAATCAAGGCCTCCTTGCTGAAAGGCGGACCGTATTCTGTTTCTTCTCTGCAGAAGAACACGCTCGTCTTACCCTCCAGAATTCTGCTACGCGAATCAGAGGGCTGAAAGCAAGTAAAAGAAGCATCAAGTGCCTCTGAGACTGCGCCACCGAAATAAAATCTGGAGCATGACCTGTTATGTTAATACACAGCATGGAGGAAGATTTTCCATGGCTAAATACCAAAGACATTGAGAAGCCTAACCACAGATACAAGTTACTTCACATGAAGTAGAACACACATAGTACGAAACCAACACGACAAGATTGATAAATTAGGTAAATCCTGATCCCAAATGCGATGCACAATTGAGAAGACAAAGGTGCAGAAAATGCCTTTTGCATTTCCTGAAATATGACTTATGGCAACTTCTCCAATGTGATTATTCTTTAACATGAGAATCGTTCTGGAAAGTAGGTCACCAAGCATCATAACTCGAGCAAAGATATTGGAAGATACAAGCATAATAGTAGAAGTCATTGATGCTGAGATTAGAAACACTAGATTATAAAGGTGTAAAATCCACACCAGGGGAAGCTAAACTCAATCTAAAACAAATTTGAAAAGAGCATATAATCTCATGTATCTTGAACACCTAAAAACTGTAAGCTACTTCATGTACACATCTTACAGGCGGTCTATATCTAACTCTTTTCGATTGGATTAAAAGGGTTTTAGATGTCTCCAGGAAGCTAATTTGTTTGCTGCTGCTTGCTAATGACATTCTACAAAAACTATGCCAGAATAACTGCCAAAGACAATTCAATCTTGCAAAATCTTAAGGCTGCCCCTAGCTGCGAATTTTCTTTCATTCTCTTCTAGAATCAAGATTGCCAAGTGCCATCCATTTCTTTCAGGAAAGAATGCATAAGAGTTCCTGCAACATACCAACTTGCATTAAGTTCATCCACTCTAACGTTTACAACTAGTATAAAAATATAGTCCAGCAAACGAGCTTCCAGAAACAGTTTCAGAGCAGCAGAATCTTGAATAAGAAATAAATGAGGGCACCAAAGGAAGATAAGGCACACACTGAATGCATATATAGTGAACAGATAGACAATGGCTGGCTTTGATAATGGCGTCTAACTTTTTTACTATAAATAGATGGAGATACTTCTCTGGATGCAATGTATGAACAATGGGTTAAAAAGGTTGTGCATGATGCTCAGATAGTCAACATAGAGAATTGCAAGTAACGAATCAGACTTCTCAACTGGCAAATAAGACCAGATACTACCATGAGCTTATCTTACTAGCATGCACGAATAGGACTCAGAATGTCATTTGATGTTTTCAAGTTTGCAACACTTGCTAAAGCGTTGAGATCACAGATAGCTGCAACAGTTCTCAGAAACACTAGTTCTAATCAGTTTGGGGTTGTCCAGATGATTTAGCTGCACGACGAGTTCACTGCTGTTTGCATGCATTCATTTATTTATTTTACCTTTTTCTTTTCTTTTATAGCCACTAGGAATTTCAGGAGAACTACACATACCAAATTTTCAGAAGTAAACAGGATATAACTTTTCTGATCTCCAAAAATGCTCCATCGCAATTCATATCCTTAGATTTTTTAAAACCCCAGAAAGTATGTTCATCAACTATCTAGTGAATATTTCTGGTCAGATCACAACTACAATGACAAATATATTCAGTCTGGGCATCAGAAAAGCATATGTTGGCATCCTAATCCCAGAGTTATGCACCATGCAATAGTTATAGACATGCCTTTTTTTATCTTTACTCCAATTAGATTTTGAAGAAACTTCAATAAAATATAATTACTCAGGGAACAGAATCACAGTGTAGAAGTATGGGTGCTACTCTACAAAGACATCATGTGCACAAACAGGAAAAAAATAAAATAAAATAAAAATAAATAAGGTAATGATGCTGGTCTACGAAGACAAATGTGCAAAAAGGAACCAAAAAAATAAAAATAAAAATAAAAATAAAAGAAACTTTTTAACAAAGCAAAATCCATCAAGTGAAATCAAACTACACAAATCAATGTGTTTAAGCAGCCTTTGTAGTAAGTAAAATCTTTGGAGGTTGACTCACAAGGACCATCCAAAAGAAAAGCCACAGCATGCACAAAGCGTGTAAGACAGGAATTGGGTAAAGCCAAAGATATGCCACTTGGAAAAAGAAGAAGACTTCATGTGAAAATTTCAATTTCACACGCACTTTACCAAATATCCACCGAAAGATCAATCATAGTAAACACCATTATGCCAGGGTATTCTACATCAACAATTTTACCACCAGTAAGAAAAAACTTATCAGAACAAAGAAATCAAGTAATCGCCTGTGCGATGCTCAGTATTAGTTCAGATGGACAAACCATGTATGATCATCATACAGCCAACAAAACACAGTAAGGTATGAAACCCTAAATTATAAAACACAGAATCCAAAACTGAACTAATAACAGAGCTGCAAGATCACATTTTACCTGTATAAATGAGAGTCTTCTTCTGCCAATAAAGAGCCTACCGCTGATTAACAACACATGACCTCAAAGAAGCATCAGATGATCCACTACATTCATTTGAGCTATAGGGTTGCCGTCCAAGGATAAAATGCTTGTTTTCTTTTTCAGAAGATACAAAGCCTGAAGTGTCCTTAGGTACAGCAAATCTGGAGCATGTTGTCTTCTTCCTATACTTCAAAAAATATCGGTCAGATTTTGAGCCTGACTTCTTCTTCCTATACTTTAAAAAATATCGATCAGATGTTGCATTGCCACACCCTCCTTCCTTCACTTCAGCATTGCTCTGCTCATTGCCAGAAGCCTGAGCATTTTTCACAAGTAATTCTGCATTATCTGCATTTTGAGGAGAATGTTTTTCTGATACTACTCTACTATGATCAGTGATGCTACATGAAACAAGATTACTGGCCTTGGCATTTACTGAATAACCTTTTCTCTCTGAATTATGCCTCTTATAAGTCTTCAGAGACCCACTTTCTTTGTTACCTAATTTAGTTGAAGCTGCTGAAATGCGTCCATCATTGTCTCCACTCAACTTAGAATTACCGCCCAGTGCTACCATCCCATCTTCACAACTGCCAAAATCCGTCTGTTTTCCTGAAATATTTGATCCCTTCTTATGAAGATCCAAACAGCTCATATTCATGGAGCATATATTCTTCGATATCCTAGAAGAGCTATTCATTGCAAGGTGCAATCTAAACGCAAATTCAGAATCATCCACAACCTTGGTTACATCACCAGCAGTATTACCTTCATCTTCGGAATTCCTCACCAAAACTTCACTTGTATCACCATTAACATCCTTCTTGGCAGCCAAGTGCAATGCATTACTTCCCAACTCCCTGGCATTCCGTGCAGCTACAACCTTTCTTAAAGCCTTTTCGTTGGCCACAGCAGCAACTGCGACCTTACTCTTCACTGCATAATTTGCTTCCTTCACCATCTCCTCTACAGACTTCTCATCACTATCAGCCTTACCTCCCACACCATTTTCATTCTTATGTTTCCTACAACCCTTAACCGACCTTTTAAGCAAGTCAGGAACCCAACAATCAACACAAACTGAAAATCCTAACCCGACATTTTGACAAGCATAAGACCAAGGGGGTGAATTCCCAAATTTCACAACACAATCCTTATGAACCAAGCGCTCACAATCAGGGCAAGTGAAGCAATCAGAAACTGAACTAACTGTATCTTTGAAGCAGTACAAACATGCTTGGCCAGAATTTACCTGTTTGATGCACCTTTTACAGAGGAGAACAACCCGCCAAAAGCTGTCAAGCGGTTGAAGCCGTGCTTTGGGGTTACTGTAATCGATCCGGTGACCGCAGCCATGGCATTCAGACAAATTGGGCAGCTCCCGGGTTATCTTATCCTTGTAGGGCTCATCAATTGGGGTTTCATTTTCAGACGGACATTGTGAGGGTTCTGGGTCGGCGAGAAGACGTTTCTTTGAAGGGGAAGTAATCGGCGGTGGAGGAGGAGAATGACAATGGTTTGACATTTTTACAGTGCAGAATTGTTGTGATACTGCAGAGGTTCGGTAGATAGGTTCTCAGGTATCGAAGGATTCTCAATTAGCTTTCCACTGACGGTGGCGGTGGCGGTGGCGGTGGGAGGGTTTAAGAAATTAAACCGGCTTTGTTGCATGAAGGGTGTTGTATTTTATACTGACAAATTTTTTTCTTGGTAAAAAAAGTGACTAATTTTATTAAATATGTGAGATAAGATAACCCGAAGGTGTAAGTAGGATAACCCGAGAAAGTATATGTAAGAAAGATAACTCCAAAATATATCGGAGAAAAGGATAACCAAAGCAGGCACAGGTGTAAACGTACTCATAGAAACTCTAATATTATTTTATACCGATGAATTTATATATATCATCTTGGTTTTTTTTCTTTTTCTTTCAACAACACTAATTTTCTTTTTAACAACACTAATCATCAATGTGATATTGTATTACTTGAAAAATAATGAATAATTTAATTGAATAACAATCAAATATAAACAGTTACAAATCTATTCAATCAAACTACACAATAAACATATACTTGACTAAATTTTCAACGTAAAAATAATGAAATTTTTTATTTATTTACATAGGCAAAACTGCCAAGTATTCAGGAGACGATAAAAAATACTATCAAAGAATATGAAAATAAATTAGATAGAAAATTAAAACAAAAATAGATTTTTTCCTCTAACCTTATTGAGGAGGTAAATTGTCACAAATTCGCAAGGGTGAACTAATATATCAAATCTATACATATCCAACCAAGGATCAATCTATAGATATCTAAACTGTAAAATATATGTCATTAAAATATTTCGTATAAAAAACATGACATGTTCTCGAATTTGTCACTATTTTTTATGTAGAAATAATGAAAGTTCTACTTATTCAGGTGGACATAAGTTGTTATTAAGAGATAATGAAAAACTTTATCAGCGAATATGAGAATAATAAAGCAATAGAAAATTATAGAAATTGAACAGAAACATATTTCTCCTATTTTTCCACTGTGACATATTAAATAGGAAAATTAGAGGTGATGGAACGATTTCTAGAGTTTGGAAAAAGAGTAAAATAGAGAGTAATGCTATTGTAAAAATATTATACTTATATATTTAGAAAACTGCACATTACAAGAGCATAAACATCAAGCTATTCTTTAGTTGATAAAGTTAACTGAAATAAAAATAATAAATAATAAAAATCCAAATGTTTGGGAAATGAAGCAATTTGTTGATCTTAGAAACACACTAATTGAAATTTGGATTTACATGAAATCTCTTCCACAAGCACTTGAAACTAAAACTCCAATACTAAAGTGGATGTTAGTTCTAAAACTTGGATTTTGTCTTGTTCTTTTTGAATTCAAATTCATTTTGATAAGCTCTTCAATTCCACTTCTTTGATCAAATTAACATCAGATTAGTTTATACTTTCTTCACTTTCTATCACTATAATAATTTTTACACTAACAACTACCATATATGGAAACAACAATGACAAATAATCTGATAAAAATAAGTGAAAAAACTATCACAATAAGAGGCAAACATGAGAGGAAGAAAATAGAAACTTACATGGGGAGGGCTTTGGTTGTTTTTCTGACATCCCCATTCTCTCAAATTGATGAATGGAGAGGCAATGACTAGTGAATAGAGTCACAATCCTGCGAGGGAGAACTAACCCCAAAAAGTCGATCTTGGTTTTGGTTGCTCTTCAGCATGAAGTCGAAATGGTTGGTAGTTGATCGCTAGAATGAGAGATCGACAATGGAGAAAATTTGTTCTAAATCGCCAAAATGAAAAGAAGAAAAGAGAAATTTCAATAGAAAAAGAGGATTTACTCCGATTTTCCAACTCTCTTGAAATTAATGATGGAAAAATTAAAAAGGGAAGTTTCTGTGTGGCGATCGTTAAAATGTTAGAGGACGGAGAAGATGGCTTAACTATTAATACTCTTTTCTTATTTCTTGTCCTAGACAACTTTTTATGTTTAAATGGCAATTTTTTTGGAAAAGCCAAAAAAAGTTTTAAAAACCCCTCATGAGATTTGTTTCAATTGACAAGCGAATTATATTATTTAAAAAATTACCAAACAAACTCAATGATCAATTGGTTAATTAACCAGTTTGAAAATGTTGAATGATGAAAAAATAAATGAAAATTCATATTTACCCCTTATCAAGATTTAGTTATATTTAAAAAAGACTATAGTTTTAAAAAACTATTTTTGTTCCTCAATTATCTTCTTAATTGGCACATTGAATTTCACTTTTTTGTTTGCATGTTTGAAAATGTTTTCAAAATGTGCTTTGTGGAAAAATAATTATTTTCAAAAATTGTGTATGGTAAAGGGTATTTTCAAAACTATTAGTCCAAGATTTTTCATAGTAAAGGTTTTCGTGAGGATCGTTAATCCCTAAAGTACATAATTGTAAAGGGAGAGAAATAGAAGAATGTATCAAGGGAGAAAATAGAATGCTTTACAAGCCATTTAATCGACTTCACAGACTACTAATTACCCAAAAGGCCCCTCCTAATCCCATAAATGCATGATAATTTTTCCTCAAGATTTTAGATTTGGCAAACTTATTTCTTTAAGTCCAAAAAAATTAGTTTGAAAACCATGTATCCAGGAGGAAAAAAGGCACAGTTTAAGTTTTGAAATAGATTTCGAAACTCAAAACAAAGCCGAAACTGTTTTCTAACCCCCTCTTATGGACCATAAAAACCAATAAAGCCTTGGCCCATGAAATTGCCTACCACAACAAAACTCAAAACACTGCATTCTTTTAAAATGTTGAGGTTAACTAAAATTTCGACTAGTTAAACGGTAATTTCATGTTCTACGTAAGATGGTAAAACCAACCACATCCCTAATTATTATATAATAATGGTACTCTTCTCTGCGTTGATTCTGTAATTAATTACCGCTGCCAATTTTAGTAAGAGAATTCCTATTTTTTCTGCCTCTATTAACATTTTACCATTACACTTTTATCCTCTTTTGACCAGACTTCTTTCTCTCTATATATTATAGTTAATTACGACCGTCGCCTTTGAAATCTCACAATTAAACCAGGTCTCAAATGAACCAAATCATTGGTGTTTGGTTGTTGATTCTCGGTGGCACCACCGCCGTAGTTAATGGATTCAAAGAAGACCTGGTGGTGAAGCTTTCGGGCCAGCAGAAGGTTCTATTCAAGCAATACACCTGCTATATCGACGTCGCTAAAAAGGCCGGCAATAGTAATTTTATTAAATAGGTGAGGTAGGATAACTCGAGAAGGTATAGGTAAAAAAGATAACCGAGTAGGTACATGTGAGAAGGATAACCAAGAAGGTACAGGTAGAAAAGATAACTCGAGGAGGTACATGTGGGAAGGATAACCAAGAAGTTATAAGTAAAAAAGATAACTAGAGTAGGTACATGTGGGAACATGCTCAGAGAAATTCTAATCTTATTTTATACTGATAAATTTGTACATATCATCTTGGCTTTTTTTTCTTTTCTTTTTTTCTTTTTCTTTCAACAACAATGTCATATTGTATTACTTAAAAAATAATGAATAGTTTAATCGAATAACATTCAAGTATATACTCTATTCAATTAAACTATACAATAAAAATGTACCAATTAATACAAATTTAAACAAACTAATCTATCATGGACTGAATTTTCAGTGTAAAAATAATTAAATTTTCATTTATTTACATAGGCAGAACTCTCGAATATTTATGAGATAATAAAAAGTACTATCGAAGAATATGACAATAAATTAGGCAGAAAATTAAAAGAAAAGAGATTTTTTCCTCTAACCTCGTTGAGGAGGTAATTTCCAGAACAAAGGGTCACAATTTCGTAAGGGTGAGCTAACATATCAAATTTATACACATATCTAAACAAGTATCAACCCATACATTTTTTCAAAAATAAATTACAAAAAATCAATCCATACATATCTGAACCGTAAAATATATGAAATTGCGTTGAAAATACCTCGTGTAAAAAAAAAAAACCATGACCTGATCTCGAATTTGTCACTAGTACTCATAAGATAAAAGTGAATAAATTTTGATGTAGAAATAATGAAATTTATGTTGTTCATGCGGACATAAGCTCTTATTAAAATATAATGAAAACCTACTATCAACTAACATGAAAACAAAGTAATAGAAAATTATAGAAATTGAATAGAACACTATTTTCCCTATCTTCCCATAGTGAAATATGAAATAAGTAAATTAGAGGTGAAGGAAACGACCTCTAAAGTTTGGGAAATGAGAAAAATAGAAAGTAATGATTTCAGCTATTGTAAAAATTATATATCTATCTATCAAGAAAACTACACAATACAGGCATGGACATAAACATATAGGTATTTTTAGCTGATAAAGTTAAGGGGGAAAAAAAATTCCAAATATTTGTGAAATGAACCCATTTGTTGATCTTAGAAGAAAACACACATGAATTGAAAAAACTTGGATATGTTAAATCTATCCTACAAGCACTTGAAACTAAAACTCCAAAGCTATAATGGATGTTAATTCAAAATATACAATACCTTTTGTTTTATTCTTCTTAACTTCGAATCCAGTTTGATAAGCTTTGCATCTTTATTTTTTCGACCAGATTAAAAGAAGAAAATAAAAGTTAAAACATAAGAGGGAGTTTTTCTCACTTCCACATGGAGCGGCAATGGTCAGGGAATATATAGGGTCACAATCCTGTGACGGTGAGCTAACCCCAAAAATTCATCCTTGATTTTGGTTGTGCTCTCCGTCATGAAGTTGAAATCATTGGTAGTCGATTGCTAGAATGAAAGACAATGGAGAAAACTACTATTTTTTTCTTTCTAAATGGCCAAAATGAGAAGAAGAAAAGAGAAATTTAAATAGAAATTAGGGAATTTTTTTAAAATTTCCCTACTCTCTTGAAATTAATGAATAAGGAAAAAAATGAGAAGTTTAACTATTAATTGCTAGTTTCTTATTTTTTTGCCGAGACAAACTTTTTATCATGTCCTTCTGCAGGTGGGGAAGCCGCTCTCGGGTTGTCGCTTCTGCGTCTTTGGGTTTAAATGGCAATTATTTTTTTGTTAAAATTAAAAATAAAATAACTCCTCATGAGATTTGTTTAAGTTGACAAGCGAATCATATTATTCTAAGAGATTACCAACCAAAATTGTCCTTAAACATGTAAACATACAATGAAGATGCAGAACTTATCAAATTAAAGTTTTATATTTGAAATGATATCGTTCCACTATGCTTTCCTTTCCTAAGGAGGGGTGTGAAAAAAAAGAAGAAGAAGAAAGAGATTCAACTGAAGACGGAAAAAAAGGCACATTACATTTACCCCTTGTTGTTCAGGTAAAATTACAAAATCAATCCCAATTGACTTTGCAAAAATACAAATTGCTCATTTGACCATAAAGTTTCATAAATTTTTTTTATATTGGACCCACCCCCAACCTTACAACTTTTTTTAAAAAATCCTCGGTGGATTTCGATCCCGTGCAGGGTTAAACCGTCAAGTTATCACTCTAGCCCAAAGTACTAAGATGGTATATATGAGTAGAAATGTGTGTTTTTTTTCTCCATTTTTTAAACCAAATTATCGACTTGTTAATCAGTAATTTATGTTCTACTATAGTAAAAACCAACCACATCCCTAATAAATAAAGCTAATATTTTCGCTGCAATCTAAATAATTAATGCGTTGATTCTGTAATTAATTAATGCAGCCAATTTTGTCAAGAGAATCCCGATTTTTCCTGCCTCTATCAACATTTTACCGTTTCACTTTCCTCATCTTTTGACCAGACTTTCTTTCTCTCTCTATATATATATCTCATAATTACACCGTCACCTTTGATATCCACAGGCCTGAAATGAACCAAATCATTGGTTTTTGGTTGCTGATTCTTGGTGCCGCCGCCGCCGGAGTTCATGGATGCGAAGAAGACCTGGTGGTGAAGCTTCCGGGCCAGCCAAAGGTTCCCTTCAAGCAATACGCCGGCTATGTCGACGTCGATAAAAAGGGCGGCCGGAGTTTGTTTTACTATTTTACCGAAGCTGAGAATCACGCTGATCATAAGCCCCTCTCTCTGTGGTTAAATGGAGGTTGATTAATTAATCATCCGGGAATTTAATATGTTGGTTCTACGATTATTAAACAGTATTATAAACCTTACTCTTTTAATTTGTCGGTTTTTTCAGGTCCGGGATGTTCCTCTGTGGGAGGGGGAGCCTTTACCGAATTAGGCCCTTTCTATCCCTATGGCGATGGTCGAGGTCTTCGCAGGAATAAAAAGTCATGGAACAAAGGTATATATACTATTGATAAAAAGTAACGCATATACTTTTTTCTGTTCAGTTTTTAGTGTTAGAAACGTGATTAATTTTAGTTGAACAAACCATTTGAAATGTACATTTTCCAGTTTCAAATATTCTCTTCCTGGAGTCGCCGGTTGGAGTTGGATGGTCCTACTCAAACACATCATCTGATTACAATCGAGGCGATGACGAAACAGGTAATTAACACATTTTCGGGACACGAAACTAATTCAGTGACTGTATAGTTTCGTTACAGAATTATAGTCTTTTTCTATACATATGCTTTGTGAACAGAACTAATGTTCTTAAAATGTTTAATTTGCAGCCGAAGATACACTTAGATTTTTGCTGGGATGGTTTGAGAAATTTCCTAAATACAAATCGCGGCCCCTGTTTCTCACCGGTGAAAGCTACGCAGGTACCTACGCGAATTCATTAATGTAAAATTGGTACTCTCCTCGAGTCTCGGGATACTGTTAATGAGTCCTAAGGTACTACAACGTTCATGCAGGGCATTATATTCCGCAATTGGCGAATCGTCTACTGAAGTATAACAAGAACAAGAAATACAGATTCAAATTCAACATCAAAGGAGTGATGATTGGGAATCCATTGCTGCGACTCGACCAGGATATACTTGCGAATTTCGAATACTATTGGACGCACGGGATGATTTCCGATGAACTCTGGGAAGAAATTAACAGGGATTGCGACTTTGATGATTACACATTCGTTGGTAATCACAACGAAACAAACCAGTGCAACGACCTAATGGAAAAGGCATATCATGTGGTTTCCGACTTCGTAGATCCCTACGACGTGATCCTCGACGTGTGCTATGGCTCCATCGCCGCGCAAGAATTAAGGTTGCGGAAACTCGTAAGTTTATTTCGTTCTTCAATTCGATAAGTGTTCCTTGTGTCTCGTATAAAGATTTACGTTTCGAGTTATTTTTGTGCCGTTTTATAGGCTACTAGAATTAGTATCGGAGTGGACGTGTGCATGGGTATAGAAAGGTCTTTCTATTTTCGGCTACCGGAAGTGCAGAAGGCTCTTCATGCTAACCGGACTAACATACCTTATCCCTGGAGTATGTGTAGCCAGTAAGTACTACACAATGTTCTATTTTAATTAGTAAACGCACTTTTGGTCCCTCTTTTTGTATACTCGTTACATTTTTTGTTTTTCTTCTTTGACTTGTTGTACTTGTTGTCCTTGTTCTTTTATGTGTTGTCAACCAATTTCGTAGGGATGGTTGTGCAAATTTTAAAATTGCATTCTGACCTAGGTGCTGGTAAAACTTTTTATTATCTGTCATGGGGACTAAAAGTGCATAGATGAAAGAACATTGACCACAAGTGCAACATGGCATAAAAGGGGATCAAATGTGTAACGATGGTACAGAAGAGAAGAGAGACCAAAATGCAATTTTCCCTTATTAAATCCAAGCTAGTAAAAGTATGAGTGGATTGCGACGTACAGTAATGAGCGGTACAAGTAATTTGACATTCTGTTATTTCAATTGGAGATTCTGGATACTTTATGTAATTCTTCTTTTTCATAGGAAAAGTCATGCATATTTATTTTAATATTAATTTGAGTATTACAAACATGTCTATTTTAGTGGGACGAAATGTTCACGATAAATTTATTAAGGGCTCTAATTTTTTTTGTTTAATTATACCAGAGATTGGGTGCTGAAGTACAACAACGCGGATGGTGACAGAGATATGCTTCCATTACTCAAAACTATCATTCTGCATAAGATACCCCTCTTGATCTACAGGTAAATGTTTACTATTAACCGGGCTGAATTTACACGTGTTTACATACAAATTTGCTCTAAACGGTGAATTATTATCGCGTTCTTGCAGCGGAGATCAAGATACAGTGGTGCCGCTGCTCGGCACCAGGACACTGATGCGTGAATTAGCCAAGGATCTCAAAATGGAAATCACAGACGACTATCGAGCCTGGTTCCACGAGGCCCAAGTAACTAAAACACATTAATCAAAGTTGCCGAGTTTCAAACTTGAAGCTCACTTATTACTGGCTCGATGAATGAGAAAACTAAAGTTATTTCATTTGGGTGACAGGTGGCGGGATGGACGATAAAGTATGGAGAATTGTTGACGTACGCGACGGTACGAGGAGCATCGCACATGGTACCGTTCGCACAGCCGGCGAGGGCTTTGGAGCTTTACAGTTCGTTCGTACATGGGTGGCAGTTGGCAAACTCCAGTAGCATTCATCAGAACCCATAATATTTAAACCTCATAGGATATATAGCTTCTCTTTTTTATTTAGTTTTAATTATTTAGGATAGGTTTTTGGACCGCATTATTAATTAATTATTAGTTCGAAGGTCTTCTAAATTCTTTTTTTTTTTTTTCCTTTCTCTGTTATGAGTAATAAAAATTACGTAACTAGTTTATAAGTCTAGAGATAATACTAATTAACATAAATTGATCAATATTTGTTTCCTCAAATGATCTTGCGACTATATAAATCCGATAATCCGAGAGATGAGATTTTTTGCAAAACTAAGTTTTGAACCCGTGCTAAGGTTTGAATTTTAAAACAATTTTCGAAACTCATAATTTTGCAAAATCAGCTTGCAAAACGTCCAAACAAGCATGCCTTATATATGTTTAAGGATAGCGAATCGTAGTTACAGAGCATGTCACAACAACTTTAGATTATTTATAATTTCAACAAACGTACAGAAACAATTTTGAAAAAGAAAGAAAGAAAAATTAAAATTCCCATGTCATATAATGGCTAACCTATTGAGGAAAGTTACGAAGTACTTTCTTAGGTTGAGTGTCAAACTAAGTAAATGTATAAACACAATAACAATTGCTGGATGCGAGACAAAAACTATCAAGGAGAGTAGCGTCTTTCGGTATTGCATCACGACACGATGACAAACATTGTGTGTTCTCATGAGGAGGCGGGAATGAACAAGGGTATTTCGTATGTATATGTTGTATATCTTTGATGCTGATGGTAATCTTCGCCTTCAATTGTAGCTGTTATCTCACCTATAAAATAAAAAATAAAAAAATATTTGAATGAAAATAATGATATTAATATTTAAAAGAGTTTAAAAAAAAAAAGGTTAATTATCAAGAACCCACCCGTGGTTTCAGAAAGTATTGAAGAATCCCCCCGTGATTTAAAAACCTATGATGAACCCCCCGTGGTTTGCCAGAAGCAATAAAGTGGTTGGAATTTACACCCACTAACGGCGCGTGTATTCCAATCGCCAAAATATGAGGTTTGTTTTGTGTATTAGCTGTAATTGAATAGAGAAATGCCTATAGTACCCCTGCTGATTTACATATAATGACTCTATATTGTTCTCTGCGATATTTTTTTTCCAATTTCAGTAGAAAGATTTTTCCTTCATAATCGAACAAGAGAGAAACCCAAATTTCAGTGAAGACATATACATGTGAATTGCAAAAGGTGAGATCTCCAATTCATCATATTGTGGAAGCAATCGTGAAGGGAGATCTGATTTGAGGTTCGCATATCGCAACTGTGAGTGCGGAAAAAAGGCAGTCTTGAAGATAGTGGTTTCAGAAAAATCCAGCAAAGGCATGCTCTACTTTGTGTGTGAAAAAAGTCAATGCAAATTTTTTTCATGGTGCAATCCGATTGGAGGTGAGAAAGGGCAGATTGGGGTGGGCAGAAACCCTGTTTTTTCTACTGAAGCAGATAGTGAACCGAAGCAAGCTCCGATGTCTGCAATTCACCCACGCCAATGTCAACCTTCCAACGATTTAAAGGACATAGAACGAATGCTTAGATTAATATTCGTAATTGTGGTTTCAGCTATGATGGTTTCATGTTTAGCATTGGTTATTAGTTGCTTTAAGGGAAATTAATGAGCTATATTTGACTACTGTCATTATGTACTGCTTGGTTTGTAGTTACTGAAGGAAAATTTGTCATATTGGCTATTGGTTTAGGTAATGGAATGAGTTGAATCCATTGTTGTAATGTATATGATTAGTAGCACATAAGAAGCAATTGAAATGGAAAAATGCTCATAAGTTGTTTAATGTATTGTCTGTGAGAGCACTTTGAACATGAAATGAAATGCTCAGGTCTTGTGAAATTATTGTAGTTAACCTCAGCTCCAACGACTTCAGTTTTAAGGTTAAATTACCATTTTTTTAGCTGCAAAACTTGTCATCTATATTGCTACAACTACTTGCCAAGAATATCATCTATATTGCTACAACTACTTGCCAAGAATATCAATGAGTAAAGCAGAAAAAGATAAAATGGTTGGATGTATTTTCAGCAAGGAAAAAAATGCCATGAAACAATTTAACGATCAAAAGAACTCTAAGGGCAAATTTGTGAAACTTAACGTCTCCGGGTGTAAATTCCATCCACTTTATTGCTTTTGGCAAACCAAGGGGGGGGGGGGGGGGGGTTAATCATAGGTTTTTAAATCACCGGGGGTGTTCTTCAATACTTTCTGAAACTACGGGTGGGTTCTTGATAATTAACCCCAAAAAAAATAGTGCAAGACTAGATGTACCTGTTGAAAGATGAACAAGGGTAATCAATAATCATCATCAACACAAAAAGAAAAAAGAGTTTGGCCATTTGACACATAGACAAAACACTTAAAAAGTAGTAGTCTAATGGAGTTTGTTTGTGATACTAGGGAGGTCTAGTAGGGCCTACTTATATACAAAAAGACCTTAATTAATTAATTAATGAAAAGATTTAGTTATTATTTACAATTGATAAAAAAAAAATATTAATTTTGATTCATGAAAATATTAGGACTCCCTCCGTTTCATTAGAAATGTCCAGTTTGAAAAAATAATTTTTGTTCCAATAGAAGAGTTCACTTTCAAATTTGTTACTCTACATGCATTTACTAATATAATATTGTATGGTTTATAATTAGTTCACATTTAAAATGTAAGGATATTAATGGAATAAGTTGTGACAAATTAGCTCATTTTTGTATTGTACCTTGCAATCCAAAATAAGTTGTACATGGTTGAAAGTTGACTCTTCTAATGGAAGGGGGAAGTATATAGTACGTGAATTTTTTAAAGGGTATGTTTTCAAATTCATAATTTGGGTATATTTTCAATCCCTATTAAAGGCATAAAAATAAAGATTAAGGCTCCGTTTGGACAAGTACTTCAAACACATTTTTATACAAGTGTTTTTCAAAAACATTTAATAAAATATGTTTTTGAAGTTTTTTTTAATGAAATATGTGTTTGGATAAGTATTTTACAAAAACATTTTTTGAGTTAGAAATAGTTTAAAAGATGTTTGGACAACTATTGGAAAAAAAAATTTTAATTATATTTGATGCGAAAAATTATATAAAAATTATGTTTACGGTATATAAACCATTTTTTTTTCCTATTAGTGGGTAGGTGTTGGGGTCCGGGACGGAGTCGTGCTGGGGCCGGGGAAAGGTCAGGTCCGGGGACGGGGCGAGGGCATGGTCGGGGTTGGGGCCAGGGCGTGGTCAGGGCTTGGGTGGGGGTCAGGGCTGGGGTGGGACCGGGTTGGGGTGGGGTCCTGGGCTAGGGAGTGGTTGAGTCGGGGTCGGGGTCTAGGTCAGGTTCGGGGTCGGGTTCGAGGTCAAAGCCGTGGTCGGGGTTAGGGTCGGGGCAGAGGTGAGGTCGAGGTGGGGCTGAGGTCGAAATGTGGGCGGGCTGCCGGGCCTGGGTCAAGGGCTAGGCCGAGGTTGAGGTCGGAACGGGGGTGGGGCCGATGTCGGGTCGAGGACGGAATCGAGGTTGCAGAAGGTGGGACCAGGGTCGGGGCGGAGCTGGGTCGAGGCGAGCGTGGGACCGGGTTGGGGCGGAGCGGGGTCGAGGCGAGGGTGGGACCAGGTAGGGGCGGAGTGGGGTAGATGCGAGGTCGTGGTGGGTCCGGGGTTTGGGGCGGATCGGGGGTAGGACAGGCCGATTTTAACTTAAAATGACTTTAAAATTTTTTAAGTATTTTATAAAACATGTTTAAACTGTACTTTAAAAATATTTTACTTAAAATTATTTTTTAAAAACATTTTGCAATTTCTTGTCCAAACACAATTTTTAAATTTTTTATACTCTTAAAACACTAAAAATGTTTTTGAAGTATTTGTCCAAACAAGAAGTAAATCTCCGAAATATTTTATGGGCTCTAATTAAATGCTCAATAGCATGTATCATTTTATCTAAAAAAGATGTGTAGATATTGATAATTTGCATATAAACCAATCATGAATTGTGATATACTTACCATTTTACTTGTTTCCTCGAGATTTATGAAAATAATAAATAAACCTTAAGATTTGTGAAATTGTAGTCACCCACTATTATAGATTGGCCTATTTAAGGCATTTTTTTCAAAATTTCCTGGGTATCTAAATACGAAAGCTTTAAATAGATGCGGACTATTTAAAGTGCTTGCGCAAGCACTTTAAACACGGGAATTTAAGGTGCGCAAATGCTTTAAAACAAGAGTATTTAAGGCGCTCTAAGAAAAACCGCCCTAAAACTGAAAATTACGAATCGGACTTATTAGGCGCTTTCAATGAAACTGCCTTAAAAAGTTCCATTTTAAGAGGGTTTGGAAGGAAAGTGCCTTAAAAAATGTCCTTTATAAATTGCTTTTTCTCCCAACAACCTTAGAAAATTTCCTTTTAAAAATGGTCTGTAAGTGGGTTAACGGTGTACTTTGACAGAGTGACCAAAAATATGCAAAAATGAAATTATACTGACTATAAAAATAATTTAAAAAGTTAGGTGACTAAAACGTAAATATTTTCAAAGTAAGGTGATCAAATTATCAATTCACCCTAAAAAATATATAAATTATATTACTACATTTTTATTAGACAAAAAAAAAAAAGGATAAAATTTGATGTAAAAATTAACCGTATTTTAAGTTAATACATGAATAAATTAAACAAATTTTAATTGAACTGAAAACAACTAATAAAAATTATGATAGTATTAATTTTATAAATAGTAAAGAATTATAATAAAATTAACATTAGTTTGGATGGTTCAATTAATAGATTGTTAGAAAGTTCATGATTCATATAAAAATGAGTTAAAACAATAAGTTAAACAAAGTGAACTATGGTATAGTGGTAAGAACTCATGTTTTCATATGAGTGGCCAAGGTTCAACTCCCATTAATAGCGAAATTTTGCAAAAGTTGTCAAAGTTTGAAAAAAAATTAAAAAGCCCGGTTCGGGCAGGTAGGCCCGATTCCCAGCCCACCTGCGATTTTGACCGATTTTTCCCATGTTTTGAACCGGCAAGGGTGCCGATTCGCTCCGGCCCAGACAACATTGGTTTTAGGTAAGAATGTGGTTTCTTTCACAAGTAATCATGAAATGGCTTGATCTTTTCGTCTATTTCTACTCCCGCAAAAATAGTACTAATGCATAAAGTGGGAAATGTATTAACATTCAATGATGATAGTAACATTTGAGTTCATGAAATATGTTTCAATTCAATGATTGCTCATTCATTCCGCGAAAAGTGGCACAGATTCAAGCATCAGGTTCTGCCCCTGTGTCAGGAAAAAAAAAAAAAAAGAGGAAACACAATCACATTACAGAACCTGGAATGGAACTAAGCTCTGTTGAGCGGAGCTGGACAGATTTGCAAGTTCATCACTCAAGCATTAGTTTTGGCGGGGAAATGCAATTAGGTGCGGGTTAGTGGAATTGTGCTCATGTGTAGGGGTGATAATGAGCCGAGCCGAGCCGAGCTTTGACGTGTTCATTTATTGTTCATTTATTTATCGAGCTTAAAATCTTGTTCGTATTCGTTTATTTATTAATCGAGCCGAGCCGAGCCGAGCTTGTTCATGTTCGTTCTCAGCCCTAAGTGTCATGCTCATATATTTAGAAGGAATTTTCCTCCCAAATCTTCTCTCATTTCCGATGTGGGATTGGGTGAAATTCACCTCAAAATTGTGAAATAAAATAAATTTGGCCTTGTGAAAATTCGAACCCTAATTCCCTTGCTTCTCCTTTTAATGTCTTACCACTGCACCAAATTTATTTTCATGTTATATGTATGAATGATAAATTATATATTTATTTTATCCTTCTTAAAAATTGTTTTTCTTATTGAGCTGTTCACGAACGTAATCGAGCCGAGTTCCCTTTTGTTCATTTATTATTCGTTTATTAATCGAGCCTAAAATTTTGTTCGTGTTCGTTTATTAATAAATAAACGATCTCGAACCGAGCTTTTAACGAGTTGATCCCGAGCTTGTTCGTGAACGTTCGTGTTCGTTCTGAGCCCTACTCATGTGCACGGTAGGCTCACAATTGTACAAGTGGTGTAGTTTTATTCCTCTATAAATATTGCTCATTATCAGAATAACATATACATAATTTCATATTCTAGAATTCTGTCAGAAATCCTCTCTCTTCTTGTTCTGCTTTCTTCCTCTCGATCTATCAAGTTGTTTTGCTTCTATTCTTTCTGCAATTGTGTGATTTCTTTACACTGTCAAACTTAGTGATAGAGATGTCGTGTACCTCTGCAAACACAGTAATTATACTGCTTTTTATCTATAATCAAAAGATTAAATAAATCTAATATAATGGTAGTCAGGATCGATCCACAGAGACAAATATTCTTAATTTCTTTTTTATCTATTAATGCTTTAGTAACTATTTTGACGAGTCGTCACCTTTGTGTCCCTTAAGAGACCATTAGTTTGTCACGAACACTTAAGAGAAACAGAAATAACAATTAAACTTATATAAATTATAGAGAAAGTATTCTAGTATTATGTAATCCACCTTCATCACATGCATGCAATCATGAACATTTAAATTGTCTAATTATCTTATACCGGTTAATTATAGATTACCGTGAGCACCCGCAAGTCATAACCCAATTTCTCCTTAACTTCTCGATAATCTCCGCGAGTCCCCACTAGTTAAGATTACTTCTCTAACCAACTAATTAATTAAGCCACGAGTACCCGCTAGTCACCTAATTAATTATTTAGCAACATTAAGATCTAGAGAAACCTAACACTAACAACTCCTATCATCGTAATTCAAGGAATTATTACTCAATTAATAGTACCTCACGGCCGAAGGTTGTGCCACTCGAAGGCTCTACCGGATTAAACTAAGGTGATCAGTCATAATAGAATCTTAGTAATTAGACTTATCAACACTGATTAATTTAAAAACATAGTAAATTAGACTTAGATTAATTCAAGTTTCATACATGCATGGATTACGGTTTCAATACATAACACTAGAACAATATATTTAGCTACTCATAACTTGATAATCAAAGCAATAACTTGGAATCGAAATCATGAGGAAAATACGAAATACTTTACTAAAATAATGCGCAATTGCAATTCTGGAGTAACCTCCTGCTTGGCCAACTAGTAGCCTGCACAGTCGGGAACCTTGAGCGATGAACAAAATCCGCAAAGACTAAGTCTCTTCAAAAGCCAAATTAACTAACAACTAAGCTACGGAATTCTAAGGGAAAACCGAAGCCAAAAAACTAAACTAAAAAGAACGTAAAAGCTCAAAGAAAGATATCTGAGTATTATCTCAAGTTGCCTATTTATAGGACTTATGCAACTAGTAATTGAAATAAAATCTATCTCCTAATCAAATAAGGTGATTAATCAATCAGCACTTCAGATTTGGGAAGGAGATCTTGTGCACTTGGAATTCTGATTTTTTTCTTTCCTTTTCTGCTTCCTTGCTTCACACGGAGTTATTAATTCCATTTCCTCCTTGCTCTCGGTTCCTTGGCCCTCAAGACAGCTTCTCGGGTCCTTTCTCCACGGCCCGATCCGCTTGGATGCCTTTGTGCTTCTAAAATCCATCTTTTTGGGCAAAAAGCCTGTGAAAATTGCCAATTTATCTCTAAATTATTAGGTACAATATCGGCGGATCACTTAGCTGCACGATTTATTCTTCTGTACATGGAAAATAGTAGTGGAGGGAAATGGCGGCGGTTTGCATTTTTATATTTTTCTATTTGCTTGTTGGGATTTCGCAAGCCCAACTCAGGGTAGGCTTCTATGAGAACGCCTGCCCCAACACCGAAAACATCGTGATACAAGTCGTTCGGGAGGCCGTCTCTTCAGAGAAGAACATAGCTCCCAAATTGCTCAGGATGTATTTCCACGACTACTTTGTCGAGGTGATTAATTTTCTTTTTCCTCTGCTTCTTCTTCTTCTTCAAAAACAGAACTGATCGTGAAAGAGATATACATTCATAATTTTTTTCCAATTTCTACCTAGTGCAGGGCTGCGATGGTTCAATCTTGACCGGCAATGGCTCCAATTCGGAGAAAGAGGCGTTTGAGCATCTGGGTCTTGAAGGTTTTGGAGTAATGGAGAAAGTGAAAGAAAAGCTTGAAGCGGCATGTCTGGCGATGGTTTCTTGCGCCGACATTGTCACCTTGGCTGCTAGAGACGCCATTGTAATGGTGGGTTTTGGCCTTTGGGTATAAGCCCTTAAATTAATTTGATTTTGGAATGAAGAATTTCTCAATTTTTTTCTGTGATTATTGTAATTACAGAGCAATGGGCCGTCTTACGAGGTCGAAACGAGGAGAAGAGACAGAGTGGTTTTGATAAGTCTGTGGCGGCAAAGATGCCGGAGGTCGATGATTCCTTTAAGGTACTCAAAAGCAAGTTCCGGCAGAAAGGCCTAACTGAAAAAGATAGAAAGCGGAAGAAAAAAAAAAAAAGAAGGTTTAAAAAATTTACCGCTTGGAACAACAAGGTCTCTTTTAGTGAGGCATTTCTGCCGGAACCTGCCCTTCAGTACCTCAACGGAATCATCGACCTTCGGCATATTCTCAGCCATAGACTTATCAGAAATCACTTCGTCTATTTTCCCCATTTCGACCTCGTAAGAAAATTAACGACCTCAACAAAGCAGTCATGGAAATGCATCCTGAGCAACTTAGGAGCTATGTTCTTGTCGGAAGAGACGGCTTCTCGGACGACTTGTCCATAGCTGATCCTTATACTTACAATACCCCAGGGCAAATTAATAAAAAATGGCCCAAATAAATTTTTATGGTGAAAATACTATTATTCTTAAATCATTATGTGCAAAAACTATTTTATGAGCAAAAATTACTGTTCTAAAATTGTTAAGTGCAAAAATTATTTTATGTGCAAAAATTACTGTTCTAAAATTGTTTTGTGCAAAATTGCTGTTCTAAAATTGTTATGTGCAAAAATTATTTTATGTACAAAAATTACTATTCTAAAATATTTATGTGCAAAAATTGTTACCTGCAAAAATTATTATTTTAGAATTTTTATGAGTATAAATTATTATTCTAAACTTTATACTAATATTTTATAATATATCAATAATTTATACTCAAAAAGTTTAGAACAATAATTTTTGCACATAAAATTATTGAACAAGCCTACTTTTACATTAACACCTTCCATATAAAATTTGATTTGGGGTTAAAATTAAAATTATTTCGGCATAAACTTACATTGGTCTAAAACTAGAATTTTTTATAAATTAAACCTATTACTACAAAAAATGATATATATAAATTTTTTTAAAAAAACCTATTACTACATAATAGTATACTATAATAATTTTGGACCCTTTACCTAAAAAAATATAATAAATAAATAAAATAAATTTTGGGCCTTCAATATTTTGGGTTTGGGCTATCGCCCAACTTGCCCTTGCCGTTAGGCCGACTCTGGACTTGTCTCACAATATTCTCGGTGTTGGGGCAAGCGTTCTCGTAGAAGCCGACCCTGAGTTGAACTTGCGAAATCCAAGGAGAAAATCGAAAATGATGTGAATGAAAACCGCCATCATTTTCCTCCACTACTATTTTGCACAGAATAATGAATCATTGAGCTAAGTTTGACACTTGAATTGAGAATATATAGTACTAATTAACAAAAATTGATCAATATCATTTTCGTCAAATGGTCTTGTGAATATATACCACCAAGATGAGATTCTCCATCCAAATTATATCTTTATCATCTCATTGCGACATTATTTGAGATAGCTGATTAAAATCATTGGATGGAACAATCCCTTGTGGGATTGGACTTTCTTCTTATCAAGAAAGACCCAAAAGTCTAGATTACGTAATGAGTTCTCCGTCGTTGAATTTCCCGCCTTATCATAAAAGGGGAGTTATCGCGCCGCAAAGTTCAAATTGGGGGAGTAGAAAAAAAAATTTAAAAAAAAAAAACCCTTTCCGGGGTGCATTATGAAGGTGTTTCTAAGCCTGTAATAGCTAGGATTCAATCGGGCATTGATTCTCTGTCCAAATTGTATCCCTAGGCTGTCATTGCAACATTCATTGAGACAACGGGTTAAAATCACCCATCCAAGTTATTTTAGCTATGTCGTTTCAATTATTAAAAAGAACAAGATATAATAATTGAGAAAGAGGAGATTTACCATGTCTTCTAATAATTAAACGGAATAAGATATGATAATTGAGAGAGGGAGGATGTTGCCACAAAAATCTATTTATTTGGATTGATTTATTAGGGAGGCAAATATGCTTAATGAACTAGTCCTACTTTTTGTGTGACCACCACCACCAAATGAGCTGTGAAGAAAACGACGTGGGAAAAGAAAACCCCATTATTACACGATTTTTAATTTCCATAATCACAAAACAATTCATATTTATATTGTTTGCAAGCCCACATAAATCTATTATACTTTTTATTTATATAATGAATTTAGCAATATTCTTTGAATCTAAAAATTTTCAATCGTTTTCAACTAGCTGTTAACAATGATTATTCCCTCTGTTCTCTAAAGAGTATTCCCTTAAGCAATTTTTTTTTTGTTTTTTAAAAAGTGTCATTTTTCAAACTTCAATTCAAAAAGTTAATACAATCTCTATTTTACTCCTAATTGAATTCATCTATTAATTACATTCTCTTTCCAAATGTACATACAAACACACATTTTCATTCAGTTTGTAGTTAAACAAAATGATATAAATAGGGGTAAAAGAATATTTTTTTTCACATTCTTAATATGTGTACAAATCTCTAAAGGACACTCTTTAGAGAACAGAGAGAGTATTATAGAAGCATTTCCAGAATCAACTTACTCATTCCACTTCATTAAAAGAGTTTAATGTCGCAAAATATAACGCGAAACATACAAAATAGAAACTTTTTATATGGAACCGAAAAAAATATGTATCGTTTTTTATTCAGCTGCTTTAATTATCATCAGTGTATCTGTCTCATTAATGAGTATGGTTATCGGCCATTTGCAACTAGCTAGGCCACGTTCTCTACCTTCAAAAATCAATGCATATAATGCCTTTTCATTTTCTAACAATATTGAGGAACTGCAACTAAACGCGTCAATTAAATATTTTCTTCTTCCCCACTTTTTGACTTTTCCATATTTATTTCTTCAGCATTTGAAGAAGAGCCTTAGGGCGCTGCAATGTGATATGAGATTACAGGCCAAAATCATGGAAATAATGTCTTATGATAAGTTTGTATCCATCAAACTTTAACCATTCTCGATCTCTGCCAAAACTTGGCATTTGGAGGAATTTTTATGCATTGAATTATCTTATATTTCATATGAAATCCCCTGTCGAAGGGAAACGCAGTGTAATTCGTACCCATCGTTAATTAGGATACATAAATGACAATATCACTTGACTTCCTAAATTTACATTTCCGCCCTTCAATTTGTGAGGGGTTCAGATTACACCAGAATCCCTTTCGACAAAGAATCTCGAGAGCTTGGCCCCCTAAATTTACATTTTTGCCCTCCATTTGCACATTCAGAGGAGTATTACATGTAACAAAATACAAAAAAAAAAAAAAAAAGAAGATTGGGTGTTGTACACAAATTTATTGTAGGCAATGCTTCATAATGAACTCATTTGAAATGGATCATGTGGCATGATTCCTAGTTGTTATCGAAAAAACAATCTAAAGCACACAGAGACCTAAAAACAAGAATTTGAAACGTCCAAAACTAGACGAGAATGGACTCAGATTTCTGAATCTTATAAAGACGAAGCACTGCTAACTAAACCTGTGAATCCTTAAAAAGGAAAAGAAAATTGCAACAAAAGACAATCGACACATTGCAGTGTCCCTCTTTCAGCTGCTGGCGAGTGGCGAAGCTCATTTTTTGAGGTCTGCAGCCACCTATCCAACCCAATGCCCCCAAAAAAACACCAAAAACAGGGATTTTTTTCCCCAATATTCATATTGGGATCAGAAATTATCAAAATACACAAGTTTTTTTTTTCATTCCTAATTTATAGAAAACGAAGTTGCCAAAAAATTAAAAAAAGACATTTTGAGCAAAAAAATTGAATTTTTGTAGAAAACGAATTTTGTGAATTCGTTTTTTGAAAACGAATTCTGAAATCTTTTTTATTTTTAAATTCTAAGAATTTGTTTTCTTACAGAAAATTAATTTTATTTTAAAAATTTAAGTGAAATCGTTTTCTCCTGCTAGAATTCGGTTTCTACTAAAATTATTTTTTTCTATTTTTAAAAAAATAAGCTTAATAATAATTTTATTTCACTGAATTCGTTTTTTCAAAAATATCTAACAAAAAAAAAATAAAAACTATTTAAAATTTTTATTCAATTACAAATTATATAATTATGTATTGCCTTTGTTCTCACAAAACGGAAAAATGAATTATAGGTGTCCATTTTGAATCACCATAATGAGTTTTACATTAAATAATATTTATATTTAAAAAACCATAAAAACTTAGAAATGATGTTGATGAACTCGTTTTTAATTACAAAATAATTATTTACTTATTTTTTACATTAGTTTACATAGAATTACTTAATTAATTTTATTTTAAAAAATATTTTAAAAAATTTGGTAGAAAACGAATTCTGGCAAAAGAAAACGATTTCACTTAAATTTTTTAAAATATACAAAAAAAAATTTATTTTTTCTTTGAAGAAAACGAAGTTGGGAGATTCGTTTTCAACTTTGTTTTCTATAGTTTGAGAATTTTAATTTTTTTCGAGTTTGTTTTGATATTTATATGGGGCCAAAATGAATATTTGCAGAAAAAACTCCCAATCAGCTACATCATATCATACAGTAACTTCATTTGATGGGGGGCTCCCAATCAGCTACACACTCGCCAATTCATATTCAATTCGAAATTAATACTTTTAAGACATAAACTCGTTTCATTATCTGTAATCCATCGACCTATTTGTGTCCCGAATTGCGTAACTCATATCAACCTGTCTCGATCAGCTCACGAGTGTGTGTCTGTATCCATAATGCACAAAATGGACTCGGAAAGAACCATACTGTTAGTACTATATATGTTGTCAATTCTAAGCATCAAACTTTACTCAATGATTCAATTCTTCTGTGCAAATTCACTTATCAGTACAATAGTTAGTCCTTGAGGGAGGGAAATGGTGGCGGTTTTCAATCTTTTCATTCTCATCTTTTTCAATTTTCTTGTTGGGATTTCGCAAGCTCAACTCAGGATCGGCTTCTACGAGAACGCTTGCCCTGACGCCGAGAACATCGTGAGGCAAGTCGTCCGGGAAGCCGTTTCTTCCGACAAGAACAAAGCTCCCAAATTGCTCCGGATGCATTTCCACGACTGCTTTGTCGAGGTCATTAATTTTCTTTTTCCTCTGCATCTTCTTCAAAAACAGCACTGATCATGAAAGATATGTACATTAACTTTAACTAATTTTGGTTGAATTTCAATAATAATAATACCTGCAGGGCTGCGAGGGTTCAATTTTGATCGACAATGGCGCTAATTCGGAGAAAGAGGCGTTTGGGCATCAGGGTGTTGGAGGTTTTGAAGTAATAGATAAAGCGAAAGCAGAGCTCGAAGCTGCGTGTCCGGCGGTGGTTTCTTGTGCCGACATAGTGGCCTTGGCTGCTAGAGACGCCATTGTAATGGTGGGTTTTGGGTATATGCCCTTTAATTTGATTTTGGAATGAAGAATTTCTTAATTTTTCCTGCAATTACAGAGCAATGGGCCGTCTTACGAGGTCGAAACTGGGAGAAGAGACGGAGTGGTTTCGGATAAGTCTCTAGCGGCAGAAATGCCGGACGTTGATGATTCCGTTCAGATACTCAAGGACAAGTTCCGGCAGAAGGGGCTCACCGACAAAGACCTTGTTGTTCTAAGCGGTAAATTTTAACCTTCTTTTCTCTCTCTCTCTCTCCATGCGGGGCTTGTGGCTTCTTGCTGCTGGTAGGCATCACGAGGCGTGATGTGATGATCACTGACCATATCGTGTCTCCAAAGATCAATTTATGACGTGTTAGATTCATTTCGAGTTTTCGTCCAAAATGATCTCTTCTTTAAGTGTAAGGATTGAGTTTGTGTTTATGTTGATAGTTGATTGCCCGTAAATACTAGATTATCATCTTTAAGTTCGGGTCGCACAAGAAAATGTCTTCTTTTGTATCACGTCAAATATCAAAAATTATTTTTAGAGGAGATATTCCGTAGTGTTAATGAACTTTTAACATGAATGCACTTATATAACGTTAAGCTCGTGTCAAGTTTTTGTGTTACGGGAAATTCTAACACTTGTATCCCACTATCCCACTGACAATATCACTGATCATAATTAATTAGACAGCCTGTGATCACTCGTTTTGGGACCAATTTGACAATATATTGGATTGAAGGAACTGTCAATGACCAAACCGACATCGTTCCCATCACTGTTCTTTAATAAATGTCTCTTCTGAATTTTCAGCGGCGCATACCATCGGAACGGCGGCGTGCTTCTTCATGACGAACAGGCTCTACAAATTCTCGCAAAACGGAGGCTCCGACCCGTCTATTAACCCGGAATTCCTCCCGGAGCTGACCAGAACGTGTCCCAAGGACGGCGACGTTAACGTCCGATTGCCGATGGACCGTGGCAGCGAAGAGACGTTCGACAACCACGTCCTTCAAAACATGAGGAACGGCGAGGCGGTGCTCCACTCCGACGCTCAGCTGTACCAAGATCCATCGACCCGGGACGTGGTGGATTCTTATTTCGGGTTTTTGGCGCCCGTTTTCGGACCGTCGTTCGAGGAAGATTTCGCGGCGGCGATGGTGAAAATGGGTCGGATCGGCGTGAAAACGGGTTCTCAGGGCACCATTAGGCGTGTTTGTGGATCTTTGAATTGATTGAAAATGAAAACATTTGTACAGAAACTTGTAATGTGTCTTTATTTTCCTGTGATTTAAACTCCCATAATTCAACGGAAATATGTTAAAAAGGCCATCTCAAAAATTACAAATTGGTTTAGATGAAGAACTCAAACTACCCATTTTGGCCACCGTACATCCATTACATCACATAAAATAGTACAATCAGATACAATCGAGGATAAAGGCTATGAGAGTGTGATAAACATGTAGGGAGAGGGCAGAATACAAATAAAATTTGGTTTCTATGTTACTATTAGCTGGTTGCAGTGTTTCACATTTAGCACAAAAATGTGAAATTGTAGGGGCACAATTAAATCTTTGTGGAAAATGTATATACTCAAATGAAATTTTACAAAATTAAGTGGGGCCCGCTAGCGTTTTTTTTGGTTTTGTTAGTATAAGCATGAGTGTACAGTATAGTTTAGTAAACATCATGTTCTTAAAAAAGGAAGCTATTCAATGGTAAAGGAAGGGAGAGAGTGAGCCCTGATGGAGTTTAATGCTGGAATGCTCTCGTCATACGGCTATTATAATTAGCCTCATCAATGTGTAACCAGGCAATGGTAATAACTCCTCAATTAAAATGCCACGGCGCTCTCAGTAACCTTGAGCCGACCCTCCTCCCGAATGGGGCTCGGTTCGCCATCTAGATTACATGTATACCATTGAGCTATGCAAGTATTCGTAAGCATAATTTATTAAGCTGATACCAATCTAGAGGACAATCAGACACGCTATATATTATTTTTTAAATTAAACGAAAATAAAAAGTGTAAACTTGGCAGAAGTACTATACTAATTTTGGCCTTCACTGAAGAAAAAAATTGTATGTTTTCCAACTTTCACACGTTGGAAAATCAATTCGCAAAAGCCATATTTAATGGTAATATTCAACCAAATTAAAATCAGAGATGCAAAAATGATCACTTCCCACATGGCCTATTTGATTTCCACTCAGGAATACGTTTGGTTCCCGAAGTTGAAGGAGGACGTACGGTACCTGTACTTAATCAAACATTAACATCAACGAAGGAAACAACGTTAAGCAAAAAAAACAAAGAAAGAAACAAAGAAGAAGAAGAAGAAGAGCAAGACTATCCATTTTCTTCTCTTCTTCTTCTCCAAAATTCCAATTTCCCCTTTCACAAATTCAACATTCTGCATTGCAAATTGCATCGCAGAATTCACCGTTAAAGTAATTCCCCACCCAAAAGGGACTTTCTTCAACGTTCAAAAAACCATTTTTATTCATCAATCTGCAACATTTTTTCCATGGCTTCAAGCAAATTCAGGAAGGCCATCGGGGCCGTGAAGGATCACACCAGCATAAGCCTGGCGAAAGTCGGCAGCAGCGCTTCTTTAGCTGACCTTGAAGTCGCCATTGTTAAGGCCACCCGGCACGAAGAATACCCCGCCGACGAGAGGTACATCAGGGAAATCATGAGCTTAACATGCTACTCACGCGCCTACGTCGGCGCGTGCGTCAGCTTCATTTCTAAGCGCCTGAGCAAGACCAAAAACTGGGTCGTGGCCCTGAAATCACTGATGCTGATCCAGCGGCTGCTCGCCGAGGGCGATCCTTCGTATGAGCAGGAGGTGTTTTTCGCCACCAGGCGAGGTACCAGGCTCCTGAACATGTCGGATTTTCGCGACACGTCGCGGTACGACGCCTGGGATTACTCTGCTTTCGTGAGGACTTACGCGATGTACCTGGATGAACAGCTTGAGCTCAGGATGCAGGCCCGGAGGGGGAAGCGCCCCACGTTTGCTGCTTATGATCAGGACAACGACGAAGAAGATGAAGAAAATGTTGGCCCTGATGCCATCGTTGTGAGGACCACCCCTCTTAGAGAAATGAAAAACGAAAGGATTTTCTCCAAAGTCCATCATCTCATGCAGATTCTGGAGAGATTTTTGGCTTGTCGTCCCACAGGTCTGTGTTTCTTTTCAACCATTTTTCTTAACCATTTTTTCTCCCACGAAATCTTCTGTCTGTCCTACCCTGTCTCAACTCAAAAAAAACAGGCGTAAGGTAAACAGAAAATCCGATATCATTTTTTCTCAAAGATGAATCCATGGCTTATATAACATTGCAACAGGGCTTGCGAAGAACAATAAGATCGTGATGGTCGCAATGTATCCAATCGTGAAGGAAAGTTTCCATATATATTACGATATCACTGAAATACTGGGAATCTTGATTGATCGGTTCATGGAGCTTGATGTTGGTGATTCCGTGAGAGTTTACGAGATCTTCTGTCGGGTTTCGAAGCAGTACGACGAGCTTGACTCGTTGTACTCTTGGTGTAAGCTGGTTGGAATTTGCCGCACTTCTGATTTCCCTGATGTTGAGAAGATCCTGCAGAAGAAGCTTGATGTTATGGACGATTTCATAAGGGAGAAGTCGATAATGGAGCAGAACAGGCAGGCCGGTACGCCGGAGGCGTTGCCGGAACCCGAAGAACAAGAAGAATTAGTGGAGATTGAGCCGGAAGAAGATTTGAATGCCATTAAAGCATTGCCACCTCCAGAAGGATTTCAAGAGGAAGCTCATGAGGAGAAACAGGAAGAGGAAAAGGAAGAGGAACCCAAGCCAAAAGCACAAGAAATTGGGGATTTATTGAACTTGGGTGATGATGCTCCAACAATAGAAGAACATGGAGATAAATTAGCCTTAGCTTTGTTCGATGGTAATCTATCAAACAATGCTCCTGCAACCGGTGGTCCTTCTCCTTGGGAGGCCGTCATTGACTCCGGCGATTGGGAGTCGGCGCTGGTGCAATCCGCCAGCCATTTGTCTAACCAGCAGCCATCTCTCCCCGGTGGGTTCAACACGGTGATGCTTGACGGCATGTATCAACAAGGCGCGATCCATCAGGCGATCGCTTCATCGGGTGTCACGGCCACGGGAAGCGCTAGCAGTGTCGCGCTTGGTTCTGCTGGAAGGCCTGCAATGCTAGCATTGCCTGCACCTCCAAGCGCAGATGGCGGCGCTACTCCATCGGGTGCCACCTTCGATCCCTTCGCAGCCTCCCTTGCTGTCGCGCCGCCGGCTTATGTGCAGATGTCTGAGATTGAGAAGAAACAGAGACTACTAGTAGAAGAACAGGTGATGTGGCAGACATATTCAAGAAATGGGATGCAAGGGGAAGTGGGATTAACAAAGGCACAACAGACACAGCCATTTGGTTATCCACAAAACATTGGAGGTTACCCAGGTTTTCGTTGAAGTTTATGTTAGAGGTCCACAGAATTTTCAGCTCCATTCTTCCTTTGGAGGCTTGAGCCGTGGCGTTTCTTGTAACGCTGGCCGGCGAGGAACTCGAGGCAGTCATGCAGAGCATGAACAACCTCAGCTTCCGACATTTTTCTCATTGCAACTTTGTACAATTTAAGACTTCTGATGCAGAGTTGAAAAAGTTTTACTATACATGATCAGAATCATCAGATCAAGATCAGATCACTCCCTGTAACAACATTGTACGCTTGTGAATTAGTAAGATTTTCACCTCTTAGCTTTTTTTTCAACTAATCTATAGCGGCTAGCAAATGCTCAAATGATACAGCCAAGGGAAAACAAACTCAAGCATCTATTCTATGATGATACATTTTTCTATAATCGGCAACTCGACGTCAGATTCAGAATACTTATCAGTGGATTCTCCCAGCTGCATTCCAACAGTAACTAAAGTCTCGAGGGATCTCTCACTTTTTTCCAGGAGGTCATCATCTATCTTTATTTTGTCCTGTGGAGCACAGCACAGTTTTTAGCTTCAGCTATTAATGAAAACTTAGACTACAATATGGTGGAGTTTATAGTAAAAGATAAAACCAAAGATCAAAGCGTTGGACGTGCTAAGAAGAGGGTGCTAACCTTTTCAAACACGCAAATAACAGTACTTCCACCAAATGAGAAATAACCAAGCTGTAATCATGGTAAAAATTGTTTAGAAAGGCAACAACTGACTAAATTATTAATACTCAAACCAAGGGAAAAAAAACAATTAAAAAAAAAAAAGACATGACCGAACCTCATCCCCTTTTCTGACACAATCACCGAGCTTCTTAGAAAAAGTAATGCTGCCAACCATAGTTGCACCAATTGCAACAAATGCCACCTGCAACCAAGTAGGGATTGGCTTCTATTTAGGAACAGAAAGCACTTCTGCTCAATATTGCAAGAGACAGAAAAATGAATGATCTCCCAAACAACTAAAAGACAAGAAAGGCCATTGTTTGTCTCGGGGTAAGGGAATTCATAAATGAAATTATCTTGTGCAACTAACCTTTCCAAAATCTGCTGTTGAAATGATACATACAACCCGCTTATTCTCCGTGAAAACGTTACAGTACTTGCTATTCACAGCAATGGGGTTTACCTTCAAGTTAAATTAACAGAAAGATATCAGAAGACAAGACTGAAATCAGAAAGAAACCAAAGGTTCTGAACACATCAAATTACCGTGTATAAGCATCCAGGGATGTCTACAAACTTTTCAATTGTTCCAGAAACTGGTGAATGAAAACGATGATAGTCCTGCAATAATTGGAGATATTTCTTTTTTCAAAAAACAAAAACAGGAATCCGAAAGGTATACTAAATTAAGCAGTAATACCTGTGGTGCCAACCGAAATATCACTAAACTTCCTTCAATGAAGGCATTGGAACATGCTTCATTCCCCAAAAGTCCTTGTACAGAAAATTTTCGACCCTGAAGTCAAATAAATGCCAAAATCATAAGATACACAGTAAACAAAAAAGTGATACCACATTTGCAACAGCATATGCATACATACAAGATACTGTCAAGTTTAAAGGTTGTGCCTGCACTCTCTGGCTATTTTCAAGGAAAATGAAACATACCTTAATCCAAAATCTCAGACTGTCATCAACAGTTTTGAATGCCATCAGACGGCAATCAGCAGCACATACAGCAATATCATCTCGTTCTATGTGAGCTATTGGTCTCGCACCAGGTTTCAATTCTCGTATGAAAAAATCATTAAAAGTCTGCATACAGAACATCACAGATTACATTCCTATAACATTGAAAATAATTTAACATTTGTTTCCGAGAAAAAGAAATGACTAGTTGTTCACTTTTTGATATTAAAAGTTGTCTTTAATGTGGAAGCTACAAAATTTTTGGAGGGCCAAATGAATTATTCCATTTGAACTTAGTTGGCCATACAATAAGATAACCCTTTGTTTAACTATAACAGATGTGTGCCTCTTAAGATGAGGTCTCCACATTTAACATTCTATGGCACTTTGTGTCCTTTAACCATGTCAAGTGCTTGAGAGTATGGAACTGTAATTTCACATTAGGAAAGAAATAATCAAGGGTATTTTTTTTTTTTTTTTTTTTAATAAAAGTTTGGCTAGGTACCAGGCAACGAATGCAATACTGATGTTGCATGGTAGAAGAAGGTTCAGTGCACAACTTTTCCACTCAAAGGAGCTCTTACACCTCATATGATACATTTGCTAATCAAGGTTATCCTTACTGATTAACTCATACACAGGCATGGGGGCTTGGAATAGAAAGAAAGAAAGGAAATCTTGATTAGTCAACTATTTATTCTCAGTCTTGTCTTAATCTCAAACCTTCATTATCTGAAACTCTTTTACCTTAAAATGATCCAAAGGGTATTTGGTTTCTTCCATATTAATCTGGTCCTGCAAGATGACAATTCAAAAAAATTACAAAAATAAAGAAAGTTTTCTCCAAGAATCTTACTTCCATGCAGATAACTGAATTTAACAAATTCACAATGCCGAAACTTAGAGAAAGATAGCACAAAATTTTGGATATTTTTCAGTTAAGCAGACAGACATGTACAGATTAACTAAAAGTAGCTCCATTCAATCCATGTGATTATGCAGGGCAAAAAGACATGAAAATTTGAGTTCGCAAGTAACTTTGTCAAATCTATCAAACTAACCAAATTTTTTAAAACCATAACTCTAATTTGATGACAAATCTTGAGCCAACAAATATTTTTCAGATAAATCTCTCTAACAATCTTTGAAAGATAAAGTTTTCTCAATATCCGCAAATGTCAGAACTAACAGTATAACCACAAGCCAATGCAATTGTATCATGTATGTGTATCAAGACAAAATGGCAAATGGTGAAAAATGACTTTGAGCAAGTTAATGCTAAGTGAAATATTAAGCAATTCAAGGAGAAGAAAAGATACTTAGAAAATTTTTCCCCTTCACGACCAATCCAACAGCTATGCATCAAAGACAGCTGTTAAGACATGTTAATGTATGCACTTAACAAAAAGGATAACATGCCTTGAAAAACTCAAGGAACTTTGGTATGTCTTCAGCAGATTCAAGAGACTCCATTTTCTTGCCCTGTTTTTCTGAAATGCTCTGTAAAATCTCTTTTGCACCTGCAATAAAACTCGCATGTGAATGGCTTTATCACAAAAGTGACCATATTTTCAGTTATCAGAAAAATTAACATAAAAGTGCTAAAATTTCTGTATCCATTGGAGCCAAATTGAAACTGTCTGATCAGATTATCAAAGTTTTTGCAGTTTAAGCAGGAAACTGGGACCTCAAAGACAAACTCCAGGGTGTTTTTCAAAGATAGGTTGCTGATAATGCCACAGCACTTATTAGCTTCCAAAGCGATAAATTGCTCTTTGTTTCTAAAATGTCCTTGAGTCAAACAACTTTTTTTCTTTTTTCTTTTTTTTTCCAAGTGCATTGTAGGAAAAAGAGCAACTTATTGCTCTAGAAGCTAATTATAGCTTTGGCATTAACAACCATAAAGATATGGAAGAAAATTAAAGATATAAACATTAAAATATTCATCTCTAATGGGCTCCTGTGGTATCACAATTTTAAAGCAGTACCTTGGTCCATGATGCCGAGCCCAAGTTTTGACTGATAGATAGCCCTCATTGACAAAACAATCTTGCTATCAATCAACTCCTCCACCAACCTCTTTTTTCTTCGATCAAACACCTAAACAATTCTTTTAGGTCATTATTGAGGGAAAAGGATAAAAATAGATAAATAAATAAATGTTATGGTACACAATGAAAAACTCATATGCCTCTCACAAATCTAATTCACAAACTGAAGAAGCTATAAAACAGAGCAAACATAAGTAAACATGGTTAACTGAACCTCACTAAAAGAATGGGGAGAAAAAGGAAAAGGAAAGAGAAACAACAAAAACAGATGAACAAAATACCTATTGAAAACGATGAAAGATCATCATAAAACTGAAATGGATTTGAAACCACGTTTTAAAATATATTACCAAATAGGCCCTAAAAAATTATAAAAAGACTTTGGATACAGTGCAAGAGCTACAGGAGTTTAGATTCAGCTGAGACACAAATATCCAATTGGTAACGTGTTACCAGAAATATTAAAATAGAGCATACCAAAATATGTGAAGCACTTGACCCAGACCTCAAACCAATGTCATAAGATGAGAAATGGGCCCACTCAGATAGTTTGAACATCCACCTACGTAAATAAGTAGAATCTCAAAATTTTGAAACACAAGCAGCCTGAAGCATCTGTAGCATTTTTACTACATGCAGAAGACGAAATATCCAAATTTTTCTTACCCATTAGCAGCAGCCTGCTTATCAGTCAAGAATCCCCCGGTCATAATCTGATTCCCAGTCCCTTCATCAAAACAGAGTGTCAAGTGAATCATACTGTTTAGTCTATCTGAAACTTCAAGAACCTCGCCACAAACAGGGCAGCAATTGACTAGTGGCGTTCTGCAAAAAACGAGAATACAGATCAGAAATAAGAAACAGGAAAAGGGGATTCATATAGTCAAATCCCCAATACCCAGAAAGAAGACATAAAGAGGTGGAGAAAAAGAAAATTACATGGTCCAGCAAAATGTTTAAACTTATTTGAAAAAAGGACATATTTCAAAAATATCAACATTTTACTCAGAGGCCAAGATAGACTCTGGAGGTTGAATTTTCATCTAAAGTATTTTAATAAGATACACTCAACTAAGAGATGCCACCAACAAACTCAGAACCTAATCATCAAGTTTGTAGATAAATGATGCATATCAATATCCACAACACTCCAGAAGACGTGAGGCAATCCTTTTCCCATTAACATAGAAAAATGCAGAAGAGTATGTCAAAGAATTAATACCAAATTAGAACACAAGATCCTCATATGTATCCTAGATGTTGAAATCAATTGTCTGCTAACTTAAATTTAGAAACAAGAGTCACATCATAAAAATTTATTACAAAAATTTCATGCATAATGAATAGTAACCTCCTATCTTCTCAAACATGCAATTCATAAGTTACCAGATGAGGTTCTTTGGATCAACTAAATCGTAGTAATTTCTTAATTTTTGCAATGAGAATTTACTTATACAGTGCAAGGAATAGATTCAAATGGATCCCACCATGTCATTATCAAGACCTATGTTCCCAATACATGACAATTTAAAAATGATCTCTCACTAATAAAAGTTTACATAACCACCTACTTTGAGCATAATAGGAAGAAGCAGTTGAGTGTTCCAAGGGCCAATGAGATTTTCAGCTGAGTAGCATACTAGAAAAAATTATGCAAAATCAAACCAGCAACTAAAGGATTTTAAAACCACTCAGCACCATATTTAAAGATGAAAAATAGCTCAGAGCTTCAAGTAGGAAATGGCATGCATATTTAACATGATGCATCATCTTAGTCTCATGTTAAGTCCACAAATGTTAGGCACCATAGAGATATATTTCCCACAAAATGGCAAGGATTCAAATGAAAACTTATGTTTCCTTACTTTTCTTGCTGGACTGCTAGAAGCATGGCCAACTCATCTATGCTGACAACACCGTCCCCATTTTTATCAGCATCCATGAAAAGCTCCTTTTTCTAGTAAAAAAAGCAGATGGACTGATAAGAAAACAATTGTATCAAACTATGTCAAATTCTGAAACAAAACCAATTCTTTTCTTAAATTCTTTGTTTAAAGGCTCAATTGCAATTATTTCCAAACCAAATACTATACAAAATTCCACACACACTATAGATGCTCATTCTAAAAAAACAAAAGAATTAAAAAGAAAAAAAGGGAGGATAAATAGCATCTACCACCCTCATGATTTGGCAAAATTGAAATGAACCCGGTGGTTTGACAAAAAGTTCTCAGCTCTTCTTTTTTTTTAATTTGGAATTTTGTTGAGATGTTCCATGTTAATCAATATTTTAAGCCTAAAAGAAAGATAATGTTTTAAACCTACAACTCAAACTTCAGTCACAAAAGAAACAACATATTTAACAACATACAAGGAATATTAGAAAATTTTTTAAAATAAAGAAAGGCAAAAGTCTAGTTCTCTATAAAATAAGACAAATAGCCTTAAGGGTTGAATTTGCCAGTAAATTTGGGCTGATGTTATCATTTTCCATTGGATTTCCAGCCATCAGGGGTCTAGCTGTTATAGTTTCATTTCGTTAAGGATAGGATTGGTTGCTTCTTGAAACCATATGGTTCGTTTGGTTTAGCCGAACCTCAAGAGTTTGTGTAATTTACCCTAACTAACATGAAAACTAACATTAATCAAACTACAACATACTTATGAGGGCCCAGATAGCCAGCTGATAAAATACAACAAGATACAAGGAAACTTTACTTTGATTAGAAACTCTGTTTATGAGACAGACCTTATTCGCTGCCAATTGATTACCAAATGCATCTATTAAGTCAGAGAACTCATTGAAGGAAAGTTCTCCATCTTGATTGTAGTCCTGCAAAATGTAATAACATCAGCGTCAAAGTAATATGAAAGAAGTGTGCCCGCAATTATATCATTCTTCCTTGATTGTTTGAAGAACTGTTGCATCCTTCTTTGTTGCATCAAACAACAGTACGTAGCTAAGTAGGACTCTTCTCCTTTAAAAATTTTCTCCAAATAGAAGAAATGGCCAGAATTATTCTCCTAACCATGATTCTTTTATTACATGTTACCATCTGCTTAATGAATAATGAATAAAGATCATTGAGAACTTCTTATCCTTTGTTTCTTTTTTGCATCCTAGCATTGAGGTTCAGAATGTGAACCAGAATAAATATAAGCACTGTTATTCAAGTTCGCCATTACACTGATAAAACCTCTGTTATTTGCGGCTGAGGTTAGGTTTGAAATTACCAGGATCAGATACCTACCAGCTTATTTCAAACACAAAATAGCAGACAAAGGGTTTCAAGATACTTCAGCACCAGTTCATGAACAATTTGTCCACAGAAGGTAACAATACCAGAACCTCCAAGGGTGTACTAAAAAGTCTGAATGGGTTATTTAACTCTACTATTCCCTGGTACAAAAACGAATTTCAGAAAATTTTTCAATCCTTAAGTTTCATTGCCCACTCTTTGGCACGTGCACATAGTGCACTGTGTACCACTAGTTCTTCTTGCTTTCATCAAGGCAGTACCAAACTCGAGAAGCATTAGGTATTCCTCCATCAGGACTGTCTTATTTGTACACGAGCCAATCAAATTTCAAATTTACTGCCAATTGTTCTTAGTGCCATAATATACCAAATTGCATTGGTTTAAGACTCTTATTCTTTTCAAGATACTGAAACGTTACACAACAAATATGTGCATTCTCATTTAAGAACGATCAGAAATACAAAACCAAGTTTAAATATCATTCAGAATGAAAGGCAAGAGTTTAATATAACTTTAACATCATCCTGTACCATCACTATAGTTAAAAATGAGTGATATTTTGAAAGACAGGAATGGCAAGAGACAAAGTAACATACCACTATAGACAAGATCCGCTTGGCAAAATTTTTTTCTGTTTCCATAGGATCCTGCCAATGAGTAACAAATTATCCAGGCATCAGAAGTACATGACGTAGTGTAACTAAACAACATCAAAGGTATCTTACAACTGGAGCACCTCAATAGAACATGAGATAGTCACAGTTCCAACAACTGTTGCTTTAGATGCTGGATCAAACAAGTCAAGTGTCTCAGTATCAGAATCTGTATCCTGCAACAAAAATAATGTCAGATCAACTAAAGGATAAGAAATAAATAAATACAGTGCTAAGAACATTGCTTCTTTCATATAAACACACATAGAATAAAAGCCTGGAAAACAAGTTCCCTAGAAAACTAGACTGTAAATATTTCATTACTTCATCCTCGACATCTAAGAATACAATTGAAAACAGTTAATTAACAACAGAACATTTGGAGGGTCAAATTAAGTGCTCATTTCATCAACTTAGTTATTATGAAAGAAGACGGACATGAAAATGAATGAATGAGCGTACACGGATTAAGGAAAAGACTATTCAACAAGCTGAGTTCACAACTGTTCACGAAAACTATTACCAGTACTTTTTTATAAATACCAAAGTATCTAAGATACACAGCTAAAAGTCTGATATCGTGGCCACATACATATTAAATTACACACATCCAATTACACTGCATATTAAATATCTACAGTCAAAGGGCAAATTAATGCAAAGAACTCAATGCACATTCTTTACAAGATCAATGTTCCCCTAACCTGTGCAAGGAATTCAAGCAGATCAATCTCACAGTACCCGACAAGGTTGTTTTTGGACAATCTGTTTGTCTGTCAACAACAAAAGGTAGTGACAAAAGATAGATAAATATCAGTAGCCTTACCAATATAATAAGAGAGCCAATACAAGAATGATGATGGTTTACCCTAAAAGTCAAAACAAACTAAATTATGACTCCGAGTTTATATATAACATAGCAAAAAGAAGAACAAAGGACAACTTAAAAACCAGAACTATGTTTGTAATGCTTTTCATTACAGAAAAAGATATAACATAAAACGGGATACTTTTTCTCACATTTCAATCTTTGTAAAGAAAAAGCTAGAAATGTAGAGTCAAGCCCCTATATACCAAATTCAATGAAGAGTTCCTAATCAAGTAAATGCCAAAACAAGCTGGTATTGTTAATGAGTTTGAAATCTGCACGACTATTATAGAACTAACTATTGAAGCAAGCACATTATCCATAATATTTGTAAAAGTAGTTTAACGCGGGTACCATACTGAATCATAATCCTACAGACCTCAAACAAAGAGATTCTTGCAACATGTGCCCCATTTTTTTCAAGAAGAAGCTTCTTCTCCTGTAAAGAAAGAAGTCAATGACAAGCAACCACGGAGCCAAGTTAAAAAACAAAAAGAATTGAAGATTGAGGAAAATTTAAGAGTAATATATGCTTCAGTGAAGTAACTCACAGATTTCCAAGTGGGCTTGTCGGTCCTGCAAAATCCATCCATAATACACGTCAATACTTCATTCACTCAGTAGACATTCGAAAATCCTCTTCTCAGAAACGAAAAGTACAATACTTAACTGATCAGAAACATGGGTTTTAAACGTCTGTTCGCCAAGAGTAATACAAACCAGCCATTTGTCCTTGAATTTCATCTCCGCCTACAACAATTCGCACAGAACCCAGATAAGAAATTAAAAAGAGACAACGAAATAAAGCAAGACTAACGAAACATACGCTGACGATACGAAGGAGGGCTATCCCAGCGAAATCCTCCTCTTTGAGAAGCTTGGACAGGTTAGGCGAACTGCCGCCGTGACCATGGCGACGGCGACGATGGAAATGGGGCCTGTGAAGATGAAGCCTCTCCTTCAGCTTCTGGGCACGAGATGGCGGGGAGGAATTGGAAGCGTCCACAGAAGAAGCATCGTCAGACGACTCAGTACTCGCTCTGGAACTACCGTGACCCATAGGAATCTGAATTTGGTAGCAGTGTAGGCTGCAGACAGGGAAATTTGATGGCGAAAATTCGGACAAAGCAGACAACGAAAATAAAGGAGTCAGAGTGAGTATAATGAATGGCTTGGAATGAAGCTTTTAGCGATGGAGTAGTAACTGTGACTAAAGACACAGCTGAAAGCGATGGAATTCGCAGCGTGAAAGGGAAATGATAATCAAAGTTGACCAATCGAAGACTCCATGGACGAGGGGTGGGGCTCCTCTGATTCAGCTGTTTCCGGCATTTTGATTTGACGCTTCGCTCTTTTTTGTGAAAAAAGTGTCACTGATAATTTTTATAGGGGTAGTAATGTGTCGTTTCGATTCCATAATATAAATCTGAAAATATTATTATGCCTTGCCTCCATCGGAAGAACCGCGTCTGTGGTTTGGTTTGGGTTGGGTTACATGATGAAGTAAGGCATGTTCCTTTTTTTACGTGTTTTTTTTTTATTTTTAAATGTAATTAAATAATAAAAAAGGAAAAGCATTGAAAATAATGATATTAATTAAAAAATTTTAAATTCAAAAAATATATTTTTGGAAATATAAATGTACACAGGGATGTCTTAGGTCTACTTGTAGTTTTTGGATTTGGTTGTTTGGGAGTTGGTAATATAGGTACAAAACTGTGTTTGGTTAGATGTTTAAAAATATGAATATCATAATATAGTATTGTGTATATTATATTGTTGTCAATTATAGTTTTGATAAGTTAACTATATTGTATTCTATTATTTTAGTTTAATAATGAACATTTTTATCAATAGAGTCGCGACCATGGATGCGAATTGCCAGTTAAGTTACGGCAGTACATGCAAATCGCAATCAAACAAAAGCAAAAACAGAAGAGAAGAAAAACGGTTAAGAAAAATAAAAGGTATGTGAATTGCAACCTTGCAAATCCGACATGACCCTAGCCGTTAGACACAAAAGCACGCCAAATGAGTCATGTGCGACAGCCAACAAGTGTTGCGAATCGCAACCAGGCAGACTCGGCAAAAAGAAAAGAGTTGTTGGAGTAAACTTTTGCAACATCTATAAATACCTCTGACACTCCAAATGAAAAATAAGACTTCATAATTCAATAGCCAACATTTCTATCAATTTAGAAACACTTTTTAGAGTGATTAGTCTTCAAAATGAGATAGAGGCCCTAGTGCCCATTTGTTTAGAAATATGCTTTCATGCCCGTTGATTGAGGTTCATTGTAAACCTCACATTTGATGGGTAATATTTGAGAAAGAAAGGAGAATGAAAAATCATAAACAACTATAGGTGTGTTAGACAACTTATAAAAGTCATAAACTATTGATTAAGAGTTAAGTAATAAGAAATTGAGTGCAAGAAGGGAATGAGGAAATTCCCAAACCAAAGAGTTTGGATTAGGCATTGAAAGAAGTCCTACTACAAAGAATCAAGAAAAGTCATAATTTTAAGGTAAGGAGAAAAGTTAAGGGCCTGTTCTTTACGCCGGTCTGAGAACCGGGTTTGAGTTTTTAGGTAGAGACCAAATGAGTTGAGACACAGAACAAAGAAACATCGTTTTCAACCCTAAACCACAACACAAGTTCCACCACCACCCGGTCCGCCCCGCCGCCGCGTCACAACCGGCGGTGGCCCAAAACCTAAATCCCCAAAATCAAATTCTTCTTCTTCTTCTTCTTTTTTCTGTTTCAATTAAATGGGTTTGAGCTTGAAGTCTATATTTTTCCCAAATTTGGGATTTGGGGATTCAAATTTAAAATAAACAATCACAATTGGGTTTGTGAGTAATTGTGGGGGAGGAAGAGGAAGAAGTGCGAAGAAGAAGAAGAAGAGGAAGAAGAGGAGGAGGAAGAAGAAGAGGAAGAAGAGGAGGAGGAAGGGCCGGCGGCGCGAAGAAAAAGAAGACCGCCGCGGGAAGAAGAGGAAGAAGAAGAAGAAGAAGAAGAAGAAGAAGAGAAGAAGAAAATGAGGAGGAGGAGGAGGAAGGGAAGAATGCGAAGAAGAAGAAGAGGGCAGCGGAAGAAGAAAAAGAAGAAGAAAGGGCGGAGGAGGAGGAGAAGAGAAGAAGAGAAGAAGAAGAAGAAGCTGAAGAGAAGAATCTGAGGAGAGAGAAGAGAGAAGAGAAGAAGAAGAAGACGGAGGCTTCGAGGAGGAGAAGAGAAGAGAAAGAGCCTCTGAAGAAGAGAAGGCGGAGGAGGAGGAGAAGAAGAAGAAGAAGAAGAAGCTGAGAAGAAGAAGCTGGAGGAGGAGGATAAGAAGAAAAGAAGAAGAAGAAGCAGAGGCGGAGGCGAGGAGAAGAAGAAGAAGAAGAAGAAGCTGAAGAAGAAGAAGGCTGAGGAGGAGGAGAAGAAGAAGAAGAAGAAGAGGAGGCCACTGGCGGCGGCGGGAGGAGGAGTGCGGCGGTGGCAGTGGGAATTGGGTTTGTGAACTGGGTTCAATTTTTGGGTAAAGAACATGGGGTTGGGTTCGATTTTTGGGTTATAACCCAAAAAATGGCCAGAACCGGGTAAAGAACAGGCGGTTAATTTTAAACAAGTGTAATGGTTTTGAAGCACACTTTTAAGTATTTTGGATTAGTACCATATTATTGAACTTGGGTAGTGGATTAGGTGTGTATTGAATTTGGGTAGCAGATTAGAAAAGCCCCAATACAAATTTGGTGTGTATTACTTCCTTATTTGTTTGCTTTCATGTTTTAGCAAACACTTAAAAAAAAATTTCAAAGTGATTTAGAAAAGTTTTTAAACTACCAGACAACCTAATTATCCTGTCCCCTCTTATGTTGCAAATCAAGATTTCACAGACAACAATAATACAAAACGTGATTTAAATCTTAGTTTGAAAACAAACGTAAACCAAGTTTGAAAATAACTTACCATAGAAAGTCAGGTCTGTTCTTATATGGCTTGTCTTGGATTATTTTTTGGAGAGAATTTTCTTTTGGAAAATTGTGTAAGGAAGAGATAAAAATATAATGATTATATTATTTTTTAAATTTATGTGAGTAGATATTTAGAGAGAATTTTTAAATTTTAATTTTGAATTCTTGAAAAAATAAAGTTGTTTCTTTATGTAAAATTTTGAAAAGAAAAAAAAAATTGATAATTTTTGAAAAATAGCCACAAAAAAATAGAGCTTAGTGTCACATGGAACTATATCTAAATTGGGAGGTTGTGATTTTTGTTTGATATGTACAATTGTACATAGCTTGGAATCTACACCTTCGAAAATCTGTTTTTGGGCTGTATTGAAACCAAGCGGGTTCGATGAATAGCATGACAGTAAAATCGCAAACACGCCTTTCGCAATATTGTAATGTAAAAGTTGTGACTAGAGGAGCACAACTTAACTTTTTCATAGCAAGTGAGGTGTTATGTATTCATTAGTTACACTTTGATAAAATAATTATTAATATTACATTATTGACTAATAAATACATAACACCTCAGTTGCTATGAGAAAGTTGAGGAGATTAATTAAGTTATTTATCATTACTCGTATTTATACTATGCAAATTTCAACCCACTTTTCTATTATTATTTTAATATAAAAAATTATTTATCAATTACTACTCCAATCCAATGAGAAGAATAATTTGAAATTCATCAAAATATTTTGCGTTTTTAAAAAAATATTTTTGACACAAAATATCCCGCACTTGGTACCGAGGTCCTTCCTACACAACATCTATTGAAAGAACTACCTACCATAAGCCATCAACTGTGTACGATGAGCCGCATGGCTCTCGCTAAAACCTCACCCCTCTGGTCCCTTTTCCGCAAAACCCCTGTAATCTTACGCCATCGTATCTGCAAGATCCACAGGCACTGTTACGCTTCCGTGATTCCCTTATCCAATGTTAAATTTGATTGTTCCATGAAAAGGGCTGCCGGTTTATGCACAGTTTCAGCCATTCGCCAGGACATCACATCCACTTCTTCAGCAAAATCATCAGGAACCCGCAGTTCCAAGAAAGCTCGCCGTCAATCCCCCGAGATCGTGCTGGGTCACAAGCTTGATCAGTGTTCTAAGCGGGGTGATTTAGGTGAGGCGCTTCGTATTTATGACGAGGCCAGGGCTAATAATATTCGGCTTAATGTTCACCATTACAATGTTCTGCTTTACTTGTGCACTGCTAGAAGTAATTGCAACGAGGGTGATAGTTCGGAGTCTAATTTAGACTTGGGTTTGCAAAAGGGTTTTCGAATTTTTGAGCAAATGGGTAGGGACGGGGTTGCTCCGAATGAGGCTACTTTTACTAGTGCTGCGAGATTGGCGGCTGCTAAGCAAGACCCTGAAATGGCTTTTGATTTGGTGAAGCAAATGAAAAGCAGTGGGATTGTTCCGAAATTGAGGTCTTATGGGCCGGCATTATTCGGGTTCTGTGAGAAAATGATGACGGATAAGGCTTATGAAGTCGATGCTCACATGGTTGAGAATGATGTTTTAGCTGAGGAGCAAGAGCTTTTGGCCCTTCTGAGGCTTAGTTCTGAGGCAAAATTAGTGCACAAAGTTTATGAGATGATGCACAGGATGAGGGTGAGTGTTAGACAGGTTTCGGAAGAGACTGCAGATGTTGTGGAGGATTGGTTTATGTCTCATAGCGCTGCGGAGGTTGGAATGGAGAATTGGGATGTGGGGAAGGTTAAGGAAGGGGTAGTGAAGGGAGGAGGTGGTTGGCATGGGCAAGGATGGTTGGGCAAAGGGAAATGGAGAGTGGTTAGGACTGAGATAATGGAGAATGGGGTGTGTAGCTCTTGCGGAGAGAAGCTTGTTTCCATTGATATTGATCCTAAGGAGACTGAGAATTTTGCTAGTTCAGTAGCTAACTTGGCTTGTCAAAAAGAAGTAAGGTCAGATTTTGTGAAATTTCAGGTATGGTGTTGCTTTCTTGTATTTGAATTCATTGGTACTTTAGTACTATGGTATTCATCTCTGCTGTATTTTGGGGGAGGTTTTATATATTTTCGTCTTATCTGAGTTCTTTGTTAGAAATACAAAATATGTGCTTGATTTCTCACACTTGTTGTTTGAACACTCTTGAGTTTCTGTCTTTATTGTCCCCGATGCGATGAGGAGATAAATATGATTATGGTAGCACTAGCAGCGCCCCATTAGCTCAGTGAATATTTTGAAAATCTTCTTAGTATGTTTAATGACTCAGACCCCAATACATGTATGTGTTTGTGTAGTCATAGAGTGCATACCACTTAATCTTTAGATGATTATGGTGAAAATATAGGGGCTGTTCTTTTTGTTTTGTTTTGAAAACGGTTTTGGTTTCAACAGTAAATTTAATATATTTTAATCATATTTCATCATTTCCAATACAACTTTTTACTATTCGGCATCTACTTTTTACATTTTCAATACACTTTTTACATTATAAAACTATTTTCCAAAACTTATTTTCAAAACGTTCAAAAAGAACAGGCCCATAATTACATTGTTGTAGATAAAATACGGGAGATAAATTGTTTCTGACATTAGAAAGTCATTATTCAAAAATAATTTTAAGTGTTCGTTGTCTTCTTGTGCCTTGGAACTGTAGAAATCAAGTGCCTTTCTGTTTGGTTTTTCAGATTGGCGTTATAGATACTTAACTAAGTTTGAGCATATACATTAGGAATATATTATGTTTGGGTGAAACTAAGAAATTCTATTCTAATCTATGTGTCCACAAATAATGTGCATGGCTGCTATCAGTTTAGCTTCAAACTTTTAATCCTGAAAATATGGTTAGCACTGTTTATCTAATTAGTACCTCGTCGAGAGAGTGTAGGCTGTTTTGTCTTAGCACATGCTCAATACTTTTGTTTGACGATGTAAAGTAAATTTTCTGCTCTTAAGATTTTTAATTTACATTTTTTTTAATGCGTGAGGATTAGCATTTGCTGCGGCAGAGAGTTGTTGGTTTGATGTGTATTAAGTTTACTGATGGTATTTTTACCTATGTGTTGAATAATATGGAGCACCATTTTGTATTATGTCTGCTGATGAAATTTTCATGTTTTGGTGACTTAACTGCATGTGCTGAAAGTAGGTGAGCAACATTTCAATGATTTGTGCTCAGTATGCATGACTCCATATGAGTTATTCTTTATCATATTTAAGCTTTGATTCTATTTTTGTGTGATTAGATGGAGATAACTGGAATACTTCTTTCATTCAATGGCTGGTTTGAAATTAGGTGATTATTACCCCTACGGTTGATTTGTATTATAATTAACAAAGTTTTGTACAAGGGGAGATGATTCATATTTCCAATGCGTTCCTCGGTTATGTTTGAGGCTTTTATTTGAACAAAAGCTTGGAAGACTAACCTTGAATGTGCACTCATACAGGAATGGCTTAAAGAGCATGGCCCATTTGATGCAGTTGTAGATGGCGCAAATATAGGCCTCTGTAATCAAAAGAATTTTAGTTTTCCACAGGTGATAATGCTACTTCTTTTCAAATAGGTTCCTATTTCTTGTCGTGAGGTATTTGTTGTTGAATTTTGCAAGTTCTGTAGAAGGTTGGAAGTTGGGACTAGGCTTATGGAAGTTTTTATCTTGCAATTTCCTTCTCTGCTAACTAATTCTTTCTGTAATGTAGCTGAAGCATGTTGTGAATCAGTTACGGAAAAGTAGCAAGTCAAATAGATTGCCTCTAGTTATATTGCATAGAAGCCGTGTCTTTGGTGGTCCTGCACAATATCCAAATAACAAGAAATTGTTAGATAGTTGGAAAAATGCTGGTGTACTGTATGCTACTCCTCCTGGTTCAAATGATGATTGGTATAATTCCTTCTGCCCTGCATGCTATAGTATCGTAATGCAAGTTTTACGTAAATGACTTTGTAAGTTCATATTTGTATTTCTCCTCTCTTTCCAGGTATTGGTTATACGCTGCTGTTAGTTCAAAATGTTTGTTGGTGACAAATGATGAGATGAGAGACCATCTATTCCAACTATTGGGGACGAGCTTTTTTCCCAGATGGAAAGAAAAGCATCAGGTACCATTTTTTTCTGAGTAAATTCACAGTGAAGTTCTTTTGCTATTGAAAACCCGCCATTAAAAAGATTTAGAAACTAGAAAATTGGGATGAAATCCCACGGTTGCAAAGGCAGAGAGGCCTAAGGGATTGTCATTGTTTGGCCTTTGAGATAGGCCATGAGAATGGATGGTGCCATTTCCTGCAGTAGTAGTGGTTAGTAGTCATATTGTTTGGAATGAGAGGACAGTTTGTGACTTCTCTTGTGAAGTATAAAAGCACGACACAGAAGACTCCACAGAACATTACAAATGCAATAAAATTTTGATCGTTCATTTTCAAGGTTATCTGCCCCATGTTGGAAACTGGTAGGCATATCGATTGTATTGAAAAGCGACGAAGCAACAATGGTAAATGAAGTTTTCTTAACGAAGTCTTCCATGGTTTGATTGACACAGGTCCGGTTAGGTACTGGAACAGCCGGGTTCTATCTGCGGATGCCTCCACCTTATTCAATAGTTATTCAGGTACATTTCTAGTTTGAACTCAAAATCCTGCTCTCTTCCTCATGTCTGAAAACCGGGGAGGGATCTCACAGAGCTTTGTAAATGTGTATGCGCTGACAGGAATCGGAAAAAGGTGGTTGGCATATACCGACTGTGACCGGAGATGACCTTGAAACCCCAAGAAAATGGGTCTGTGCCACAAGGAACAGCAGCTAGGACCTGGATTCTCATTCTGTCTGTCAAACCTCATTGTAATTCTTCATACAAACAATGGAGAAAGAGGGAATGCAATTTTGTTGTATCCATGCCTATTTGTTTGTTGTTTCCTTGTTTTACAGGACAAGTACTAATGTAAATTGTGCTGTTAAACAGGAGAAACGTAGTGAATATTTAGTCTTTGATTGTTTGTTTGGACTCACGTGTATCGATAATTTCATTTACTATTGAGGTTTTGTGAAACTGCCATCATTTTAAGATTCAAGAAATTATCAATGGTAGTTTTTCTGAATTTCGAGTAGTAAATGTAATTTACCTTTATTATTGAGTATTACTCTTCTCGTATAATTGTATTATTAAACTCTTTTAGTGAGACGGGTTTAGGGAATAAAAATTATAAACCCAACAGGGCAACAAATTCATAGAAATGTTGTGATTCTAAAACGTCTACGGAAATGTTATTTACAGGCCACTTTTTGCTAATCGTAGGTCACTTTTTAAAATTTTTATACATGAATTTACATTTTTGCCCTTTATAATTTCTAACTTTATAAAAAAATTACCCAACTTTTTTAACTCTGGGAAAATCGCCTGGCCGGGGCGATTTTCTCAGATAAAATTGGTGTCCTGTGGCGATTTTCCCTAAAAAAAAGGCCACAGGACGACGTTTTTTTCAGGTTTTTCCGATCAGTAGTCGGAAAATCATTTTTCCGACGAACGACCACTAAATTTTCGAAAAAACGTTTTTTTTTAGGGAAAATCGCCTGGCCTGGGCGATTTTATCTGGAAAATCGCTTGGTCTGGGCGATTTTCCCTGAATTAAAAAAGTTTGGTAAATTTTTTTTTTATGAAGTTAGAAACTATCAAAGGTATATTTATCTTTTTACCATTTAAAATTTTAAAAAGTGGCCTACAAATAGTGTAAATAACATGCCCCAACGTCTGTTTCACTTTTACTTTATACAGTTATAAAAGGAACCTCGAGAAACCCCATATTAATAGCGGGAGGGAAGCAGCATTTCGTGTTGTATCATTCATCATTGCATTACGAGGCTGTTTCGCTGCCGCAGCATTGAAGCATTCGTCCGCCGCAATCCGGGAGTTGTTCGTAAGGCTTCTTTGGGCGGCTGAATCTGCCGGCGGCTAAAATTCCAGGAACTTTGGATTGCGCCCACCAAATGTTCGACAAAATTCCGGAGTCGCTTAATGTCTTCGGTTCGATGATATGCTGAGAATTTCGAGGTATCCGAGATGCAGTGTTACTTGCTGACCTCAGCGTGGTCTTTGTTTCTGCTTCCAACTTAGGGAAATGGATGAGCTGCTGAAGAATAACGTGTACGCCACCCACGCTGTTGCCGCCGCGGGGTCTGTGGCGTTGGGGACTGTTCTTACTTACCCACTTGACACTCTTAAATCCCTCGTACAGGTTTGAGTTCAATGACCTAGTTTTTTTAATGTTCTTTTGTTTTGCATACTAGGATTCATGTTTCCAGCTTCGTAATTTGATGAATGTAATATGAATTCCCTTGTGTAGTCATGTAATTAAGAGTTGGTTTTGAGTTGATAAGAAGTTAGTATCATAATGTAGTGGAACAAGTTCTGACCTTTGTGGCATTTTTTTATGTGGTTGAGTGAATTTATAGGTTGGATCAACACCAAGTAAAAATCTAGCTCCTGGTCAGGTTTTCCAGAGGGTTCAAAACTTTTCGGGGATTTCTGGTAATTTCCATTTCTCTTTAATCTTTGGGGAAGGAATACCGTACATGTTTGCAATGCACCTTGCATTCATACAATTACTTTTAGACCCATGTACTTAAGACCGCGTTTCTAGTGTAAAATTATGGAATATTTTCTTTTAAACTTCGTATTAGTGCCACAATGTGAGGCATCCAAAGTGCATGAACTCATTACAAAGCGTTGTGGATCTTACTCTTCCTGTATTTCATTAGCTATTCTTTTATTTGATTGCTACTGTAGGCTTGTACCGAGGTGTTGGTTGGTTGGTGTTTGGAAGAATATCAGGTCTTGGAGTTCGATTTGGTGTTTATGAACTACTGACAGCATTCTATAAAGGTATCTTGTTCATTTTCCATTAGCTTATTTATTTACTCTTCGATTTGGTGTTTATTTTCCATTAGCTTATGTTAAATATTTTTACCTGGGCTGGTCCAAAGTCTTAATAAAGGAGGCCAGTTGTCTAAGGTTGATGGCCAATATAAAATTTTATCAAATTTCATGATAGGGATCATGTAGGAAATCTTGTGAAGGTTAGGTGAGGAACTTCCCTGCTTTGAAGTGCATTTCAGAGTTTGATTCTGGAGTTTTGGGAAGGACCACTGCGTTTCTGTGGAGGAAGGGTGCAATCCAATATGCAATAGTCCTCACTTAGTAATGGGAGGAGCAGTTAGAAAAACTTAGGAAGAACAAGGCTTTTGGAATTGTTTGTTGGAACTGTGACCAATAAAGTTTTGAAAGCTATGCATACTGTGAAGAGAAAATGAGCAAATATTATGTCTTTGCAAAACAAATGGGTTGGTTAGAAGTCAAGGTTTTGGATACTTCAGGGGGTGAACTTTTGGAATCGTGGAAAGAATACAACTGAGAATAGAGTGGGTACTATTGTGGAATCATTATTTGTAGAAGAAATGGTTGAAGTAGTTAGAATAGATGATAGAACTATGGCTCTTAAGATTCTTTCAAGATATACAACAACAACAACAACTAAGGCTTAGTCTTGAAAATCCCTCAAAATGAAATAGTCATTGGTAGGGATTTAAAGGGGTATGTGGAGGAGGGTGAGGAGGATTATGATAGGTTTCATGGGAGTTATGATTTTGGACTGCAAAACAATTAAGGTAAAATCATTTTAAAGTTTCTGATGGTTTATGACCTTGCTATAGATAGTTCCCTTTTTAATTAGAGAGAAGACACTTCATTACTTGTTAAACTTTTTTAACAAGTTACAAACTTTTTGTTCCTAACCAAAAACAGTGATATGAAATTATGTAAATGTGGTGAGATAATACCTGCAGAATGTTTCATGACTAAACATAGGATAATGGTTTTTTATTTAGGACTCGATAGTAAATAACTGAAGAAAAGTTTATCCAATTTACCTAGATTAAGTGACGAGGCTTAAAGAATAACAAGAAAAGAGATATTTTTAGGAAGCCTAATCGAAATCCATTACTTGGATTGTGGACGAAGTAGAGAGCTTATAGGAAGATATAACTGCTCAAATAAAAGTAATTAATTGCAAAAATGGTATTGAGAAAGCTAAAAGGCTATAAAGAATAACAAATTATTGTGGTGGAATAAAAAAAATTCAAGAAAATGTGAAAGCAAATAGGGCAAGTTGCAAAACTTTATGCTGGAACAAAGGTGAAACTTTGAGGGATATAAAATTGCAAAGAATGAGTTGAAAAAGAAGCAAGAAATTAGGTTAAAAAAATCAAAGGCTTGTGGAGACTTTCATAAAAAGATTAGACACTAAAGAAGGATAAAAAGAAATGTACACACACATATATGTAATAGACTAAAAAAATGATAACAAAAAAATAAAAAGGTATGAACACGAGTGTATAAAAGATGAAAATGATAATGTTTTGGTTGATGAAAAACTAATAAGAGATTGATGGAAGAGATACTCTTATACCTCATTTGATGAAGTTAGATGTCATGTAAGTGTTCAAAGCAAAACTGATAAATTGATGAAGACTTTTATGGTAATAGTTGTAATGGATGAAAGATTCTGTTTTCTTTGAAGGACCTCAATGTTTTAGGAGTAAATGATATCTCCATTTTATCTTCATCACTGTAAAAAATGCAAATTTTTTTGTCTGTTTATTGGTTCTGGAACATGTTTATCACAGATTTGTACTGGGCAATGATCTGATATTGTATCCTTAAACCATTATGATTTCATACCCTTTCTGATGCTGATGAACATCTTTATCAGATGGAAGGGTTGACAATTTTGTATTCATCTCTGAGGCTCTACAAGCTGGAATTTGTGCGGGTGCTTTGGAATCACTCGTGAGCACTCCATTTGAAATTATTAAGCTTCGTGCCCAGGTTGCTGCTGCTTCTCGAATTTCAAAGTCCGCAACAACTATTGAGAGGAGTGCTATTTCTCCTTTGGCTGCAAGATTATTAAGTGGATATTCCACAGATATGAGGGCACTCAACAGTACTGTTGGTCTTCTATCAACCCTGACTACCAAGCATCAAAATATGATGGCTTGCCTTAAAGAGTATCCTTGGATGATGGCAGGTTCTGGAAGACCACCATCAGTCATTGATGTCAGAAGGCCGCGCCATATATTTTCTTTGGAAGGGACAGGTGCTTTTTGGAGAGGGTTGAGATCTGGTTTAGTGAGAGACTCAATTTTTGGTGGCGTTTTCTTCTCTTGCTGGCAATTTCTTCACAGAGCAATGCTTGATTGGAAAGCAGTTGGGATGAATCCCCAACCAAGGTTCTTGTCTATCTCCTTGGTCTATTTTATAGTTGGTATTTTAGAAAATAATGCATTAATTGGTGTAGTATTACATGGAGAAATGTTGTTTTACCATCTTAAGACCTGTGATTTGCGAGATATCTTTTCCTGGCTCTCTAAGGTTCTAATATTACTTGACTGCTTAAAGACAATTAAAAATAAAAACTTTACTTGGCTTTTTGAATCAATAGGATATCTGACTTGGAGTAAGGCAGTTTGTAATGCTGTAAGATGAGGTTTGCATTATTTTCTTTGCCTCACATTAGAGGTCATGCTGGATGATATTCTGATGGTACATGATGTTTTGTACTCTTGATTCATTCATTTGCTTTGTCAAGGCTGATTGTTGCCTAAATTATGTGAGAAATTCAAAAAGTTATTTTGCATTTTGTTTCTCTGAACCGATTAGCTCTACAAAGATGACTGTGGCTCACTAATAGGAAAAGTTAAAATTGGAAATGACTTGATTAATATCCTAATTTGGAGTACCCAACTAAGTCTGTTCTGTTTTGGCTATTCTTGCCATTCCTGGGTATAGCCAATTCAGTGTTAGTCCTATAGTCACTAAACAAAATGTAAGCTCCATCTGTCTACCTTTAATTTTTATTCAGTGTTAGTGATGTAAGAACTAATGCTTTGGATTGTGGAGCCACTGTCGAACTGTCCAAGTCTGAAGACAATAGCTCCTTTATTTGAATATATCAACATTTATATTCTGATCCAAGTCACTTCCCTTGAATAATGCTGCATAAAATCTATTTGCATTAGTCTTTGCTTTCGCATGCATTCCGTGTGTTGTAACTAGTTAAAGGGAATTATCATCAAATTTACTCCTGTATGTAACTACATTGTTTTCTCCACTGATAGAAAACTTATTATCTTCTTTAGATCAGATGATGAAATTGGTCCCTTGTCTCCTTTAGCTGTCAGTCTTGCTGCTGGGTTTTCTGGTTCTATTGCTGCTGCTGCTTCTCATTCTTTTGATACAGCCAAAAGTCGATCAGAGTGTATTGTAATTCCAAAGGTAAGCTCTTGGCAAGAAATCGGTAAAAAAGTTTATATCCTGATATTCTTGTTTGGATTCAGTTGTGCATTTATTCACTGCTAATAATTTCTTTTTTATTGATTGTGTCTGATCCTCATCGTTGCTGCTTCCTTTATGATACCACGTATATTTTCTTCTTTGTAGTAGTAAATTTGATTTTGTATTGAAGCATCAACAAGAGGTACTGCAAAATTACATATCCTATGAAATGGTCCACCCAGATACCTTGTGCCAGCAGAATTAACTAGTGTATAAAACAGAATTTTACTTATTTAATTTAGTCACTTGGATTTTACAATGCTACAATACTTGGAATAGCTTTGGATGAAATAAAATTAACTGCTATCATCTACAAGCATTTTCTTTCGAGTGACATCTTTTGACCAGGTCTTTGGGCTAGAAGTCTTTTTCTTTGTGTGAGGCTTTTGGGAGTAGGAGGGTGGGGGTTTATTGCTGGCAGGAGCTAAGCATAGTGAAATTAACTATATTTAAGTTGGTTTGGTGCAGTACGTGTCTATGGAGAGGAAGCTTCTTAAATGGCCTCGGCCAGGGAAGAGACTCGAGAGGCTCACAGGGATCCACCCTGCTGACAGAAGTATACTGTTCCGTGGTGTTTGGTTGCGGATGGGTCGTAGTGGGATTGCATCATTTGTAGTTGTAGGAAGTTATTACTGGGCTATTGATCACTTAGTTCCTAAATGAAGCATTCAAAATTTTTGGGACTATACCACAAATAGATGAAATATGACTTTCTGCTGTACCCTTTTTCCCGAATACGTGGATTACCAAAATGTTAATCCTAAGTAACATGTTTTAAATGGTTCCTTTTGAGATGTACAACAGTCAACACTAGTGGGATAATGTGCACAATCTTGAGGATGATTATGATTAAGAGAAACTTGTGACCATATAATTTGGTCAAATTATCATACTTCTGTTTCTGGGGACATGCTTAGAAGTGCAACGCACTGGAATAGCGTAATTTATGGTGAAAAAGAGTTGATCCAATATAATATACATGAGGGTGGGCCAATTGTTTGTTTGATCTTTTGTCAATTTGCACTACAAGTGGTATCTCCACTTAACAGCAGTTGTCTAACATAACTGGTTGATTCTGCTTTTTGGCTTGTACTTTTTTTCATCCATGGAGTGTGTGCTGATTCAGTTTGAGCTTCTTATTTGACCTCTTTATTATGAATGCATTCATTGGAAGTAAAAAAAAATGATCTTTCTCCAAGATCCAAATAGGGTTTTTTTTCTTTTGTTCTTCTTCCTTTTGTTTATGTGAGAGGGAGGTTGTTTGTGTGGAGGCTTGATTTGGATATATGTGTGGCTTTGTGTGTGTGAAAGGTATTAGAAGAAAGAGTGAAGTGCATAACTCATCACACAACTTTGCGTAAGTGCAAAAATGATCACGTAACTTTCAAAAGCTAATTTTTAGTCACGCAACTTTTAAAAACGTGCAAAAAAATGTCATTCCGTTAAGGGTAGCCGTTAACTCCCTAACGGAAGCTAATTTTTGAGGGCAAAATCGTCCAATTTCCTTTTCTTTTGTTTTATCTTTCAATTATTTTACTTTTATTAGCTAATAAACCCCCAATCTTTTATTTTTTACACATTCAACTAAAAATAAATTTTACTGCATAATAATATTACTAAAATAGTAATTATTCTTAATATTACGATATATTTAAAATTTGATATGAATATTTTTGTTTTAAATTATAGTATTTTTAATTTAAGATATTTTAATATTTTATTGTTCATATTTAATTTTTACAAAAATAATTTAAATTTGTTGCCGCCCTAATTAAAAAATAAGTTGGGCTCCTATTATGATATTTATAATTTAAGATAGTTTAATATTTCATCTTTTATTTTTAAATTTTTTAAAAATAATTTAAATTTTATAAAAATAATTTTTTATTATCTTGTCAAATTTATTTTTGGTCGAATATATGAAAAGAAAAGAAGAAGAAGAAAGATTAGGGGTTTATTTGTTAATAAAAGTAAAATAATTGAAAGATATGACAAAGGAAAAAGAAATTGGACGATTTTGCCCTCAAAAATTAACTTTCGTTCGGGAGTTAATGGCTGGCTGCCTTTAACGGAATGGCTTTTTTTGCACATTTTTTAAAGTTGCCTAACTAAAAATCGATTTTTGAAAGTTGCGTGACCATTTTTGTAATTTCTGTAAAATTACGTGACTAGTTATACAAATCCACTGTAGAAAAAAAAAAACCCTTTTGTCTTGGAAGTATTCATGTTGGTGTGTGTGTCTTTATCAGTGGGAAACTTAAATAAAAAAACTTTGTAAACAAGTTGAGATTGGGCCATGAGAAGCATGACTCTTGTGCAATCATAATGGCTTTCAATTTGATTTGGCCATTTCCATTACAAGCAAAGTCTCTCAAAGCAAAACCATGAAAACTTATACACAACATACATGCATACATATTATGATGTGAGTTGCCTTTGCTCACAAAATAAAATCCTAAGTTTAGTTCAGTTCAATCTCAAAGTATGTATGTGTATTCCCTCCATTCCATCCCCGACAAAGAGTCTTATTTAGTTTAGTTCCACCCTTGAGATTTGTGAAAACTATCAAATGAGCTCTGTGGTTTTGTAAAACTATGGTAATTCTCTCTGACCATGTAAAAATATAACACTTACCCCTTTAGTTTAGTTAAAAATTACAATTTTCATCTATAGGTAAAAAAATTTGACTGAAAACTCAAGCTTTTTTGTTATTTGGCAACAAATTTGAGAGGTAGTCTCCTATTAGACTGTCTGACGGTTCGACATGCGATACTTTTGACATTAAAATATTAGATATACAATACTTCATAACATACATACAATAATTGTGAGGTTAAACTCGATACTCATGTCTTTTAAAAAAAATATCGTGTATCTTTAAAAATAAAAAAGGTGTGCGTTGAATCGTCTGGCAGATTTGATACACTTTTATATTTTATTTTTATTTTAAATCTAAACATTTAGAGGGTATTGATAGTTGTCATAAACCTCAAGAGGGTTTATATTTATCTTATTTTAAATTGTACTTTGTGACTCATAAATGATACAAGAAGAATACTATTTACATAATGTATCCTCTCTCTCTGTATCTCTTAGTTAGTGAGTCTTTGGTGCATGTGCTGGTGTTTGTGAATGCAGTGAGTATGGGTGAGATGATTAACATGGTCAGTGCTTACGAGCTAATTAAGCAATGAAATGTTTTGTTTTGTTTTGTTCAATGAGACAAACCCAACCTCGTATATTTATTTATTATTTTTTTTTTTGCATTATAGTATCAAACAAACAAATCTTGGTCGTTGTGCAACAACTCACATGATTGTTATTTATTTGTATGGTTACATTACATGTGTTCTAATCAAATTGACTTGCGTCCTGAGCAACGGTTTCCCCCATGAACAAACAATTTTAAGTTACTTGCCAGAGAAGAAAACATATAAATAAATAAACTTGTAACGTAAGACTTTAACTCAGTTTCAACATGTTCAATTCGAGGGTTTAAGAATTAAGAAGATTAAGCTCATTCCGATGAGTCAAGGGAAGCCTTCTTTCTGGTGCAGGTTTTGAGTTCGAAACTTTAAAACTACATTCTCAAAATATACAACGCAAAATGCGCTTAGCGTTTCTTCATCTCGTATTGCGTGAAATACGAAGAGACGTGAAGTGGAGTCAATGAAAGTAAAAGCAGGCTGGGGCGTGTAAGTTTGAAGTTGAACAACATTAGACATAATAATCCCTAAAAAAACAAAGATAATGATGAAACTTCGGACATCGAATGTTGCGATTAAAAACATAATGTCATGTATGTACTCCCTATATCTTAAAAGTTTTTAAAATAAATAACGTTTTAGCAAAAAAAAAAAAACACAATTTTTTCCCCATAATATCTTTGTCTTAATTTATCCAACTAATAGTTTATAACTATCTAACTGAATACTAATTGGAGTTTTAGGCATGTACGGAGTATTAAAATTCCAAAACTCGTAATAGTAATAAAGTACAATAATTAAGAGATGTCATTTACATAAATTTCTTAATTTATCTATAAAACTCTAAAATGTCTTTTATTGTGAATCATAGGGGTATGTTGTAATAAATATGATAATATCATATAATATATCCAATAATTTCGTGTTGAGAAAGAACCTTAACTAGCTTTATGTTTGAATTAATTACTATATTTACGATGTCTCAAACACTACGGGATAAGACTTCAAGCATTACAGTAATCATTATTTGCAACTCGAATTGGAATCGGTAGATGCAAACGACACATTTTAGCATGATACCATGTGAATGTCGGCATGACACACTAGCTAGTTAGCTAGAAGGTTCATGTTTGTCTGGGATTAGGTGCAATTCATAATAAATCTCTCTACATGTTTGGTAGGCCCTCAAATTCTTAAAAAAGTAATTAATTATTTACTGTAGAAGTGGTTAGAAATGTGTGTACGTTTTCTCCATCTGGGCGCTATAATTGTAAATAAATTAAATAATTATGAAGGTTTTGTGGAGATAAAAAAAAGTAGTTTGACAAAGTTAGGCTTTGAAGTACTCCACTGAGTTAAAAGTGCGTGTGTCATTACATTATATTATGTTAAAAGGTTAAAAAAAGAGTTAACCTCATTGACAAGGAAAGAACCTAAATAAATTCAAAAAAACATACTTATAACTTTGTCAAAACTACCGTGTTGAGGTCAACTATTTTATGCCAAATCTCCCCCCACCACAATCAAGGTGATTGTACCTTTCTTTGACACATACAAAAACATTTGATACATCATAATTAACTCCAAAACTTGTATACTACACGTCTAATTCCAATATATTTTGTATCAATTTTTTCTTTTGAAGGTGAAAAGGCGTTATGTATTAGGATCATATGTCGGGGTAGAAAGGAATGGAACAGTTGGGAGCATGCTCCCAGTGATGGTATTCTATAGAATATAGTTTGTTGTAGGTAGCTAGATTGTGAGCTAGGTGGTTGCGTGTGCGCCAAATACAAGAGAGGGAGGGCAAGTGGGAGCGAACTATGAGCTGGCGGACTTCGACGATGATGGCGCCGAGGTCCGAGTGGTCATCTGCTCCAAAATTGGCCTTTTGGATGATGGTTTGGGTATCACTTGCCATGCCCACCATTGGGGGGTGATGCCCAGAAGCCTTCGGAGGAAGCCGAAGTGCCAATCCATAGAATAGGTGACGCGACAACCTGTTACACAGCTCTGGCGGTTAGGGACGTCAACTGAGGCGTCGAAGTAAAACATTTGCCGATCTGTTGGGAGAGGGTGAATCTTGGGCAGGCAGGATCACATATCAATTTTAACTTTTAATGTATTGAATTTAGCTATTTCAGTATTGTGGTTATGAGTTTCGTTAATGAAATATCGTAGTAGATTATTTCATTTACGTAGGTAATTAGTGCTCCACCACTACTTATTAGTATTAATTACTAATACTGTTTGTGGTCAAACTAGATGGCAATTAAGCCTTTCCATTTCATGCATCCAAATGTAAATAGTGATATTGTTATCCCACAATTAGCGTTCCTAGAAAGAGCGAGAAAAGCGCAAAAACATGTGGTTAATTATTATGTGTTTGTTTTCAAAGGTAATTAGTAATTACAACCAAAAGTACTGCAAGATTTGCTGTATGCGCTTTTTTGTGAATAAAGTCATTCTTACCTTTTTACTGTCTTTGACTTTCTTGTGGTTTTAATTTGGGCCGTCAATTTGGGTCTTTTTCTTTCCCTCTCGTTTTCATATCAAAACCCTGTTGCACGATTTTCTGTTTATAAAAAAAATTTTAAAAATAAAAATATATGTGTTTGTGTGAGTGATTTTTGCACGTGCGGAGGGGATGGCCTCAAGCGTGTGGTTTGGGAAGGGGAGGGTGATGCATGCTTGCATAAGAATTGACGCAATGCTTAGGTAAGCAGGCACCAAAGAGAGAAAATGGTTCCTTAGCTAAGTTACACAAGACAACTACCAAATACCCATCATTCTAAGGGAAAGGCTAAAAAGGCCTCTCTTTACAATCTCTACATAGGATAGATAGATAGATAGATCATGAATGAGAGGAAAACACACACACACATAAAAATAAAAATAAAAAAAAACACAAAAGAGGATTTGAAAAGAAGTGCTCAATCGTTCCCCCCAACAAAAAGGGATCTCATTGTCACAAATTGCAGTGGTGTCAGGGCTCCACATTCATCTACCCCTTTTTTCTTTTGTCTCGTAAATTCAGATCTCGGTATCACTTATCATGTCTTAATTATTTATCGCAATTTTAATATATAAGCATTTTAACATTAGTATATTATTTTACCTTCAAGTTATGATATATAATTGGTACATAAATAGTTATAAGAGTGATCGGAAAACTCGCCTTGTTCCTTCAATTTCAACCCTTCACCCAAAATGATCCTTGCACGTGAGAATTTCTTCAACACTACAAATATAAGCATGATTTTTGGAAACAGAAACCATCAAGTGCCCAGATTTTGGAAGCAACAGAGTCGCACAGATCATGAGCGGGGCATATTTGTATATCTTTCTTTCCACTGGTTTTTTCCTCCATTTTTTAATATTTTTGTTTCATCCATTGTGGTTGGTTTTTGCATGCATTTCCCCTATCACCATTCCACGTGTCAACATTCGGCACCCGCCACATGGGACGACATTCCACGTCATCACATTTCGTGTAGTAGATCAAGAACATGGTTCATCACTAGGAAATCGGGATATAAGATTTGTCCAAATCCCAATATTTGATGGTACTTCTGATTTGTTATAGTAGTAATAGCGTGTGTAAGTACATGCATATGCTTATCGTTAGACAGCACCAGTAACGTGGACATCATTCCATGTCACCACATTTGATGTAGTAAATCAAGAAACTGGTTCATTACTAGGAAGAACAGAACAATGGGATATAAGCAGGTTGATCCAAATCCCAAAAGTTATCGCAATTTTGATGGTACTTCTGATTTGTTGCGAATGTTATAGCGTATGCGTATGTAATTGCACGTGTATACTTATAGTTATCTTGAACGAGAAAATAAGAAAATGAAGGTGGCAATGCATACAACAAATTCCCAATACGTTTCTCCATTCTTGAATTGACTTGATTGTCTTACAACTTTAGTTACTTTAACTACAATTAATGTACTTCAAAAGAAAGAAATAAACTCCAAAATAACTCTCCCCTGCTGACTTCCTCTGCTCTGTTTCTGCACATAATGATGATATCATGGTGATGATCATGGGAGTAATAACACTATATATTAATATTAATTAAGCCAATATTAACTAATTTTGGAAGCTAATTAATGCTAATTTGATCATTAATTAGCAAAGCTAATTTGGCAAACTAATCTCATCAAGATCATCCAGCGACAGGAAAACTTCATCCAAGCACGAAAGCTCTGTTCCATCGTCTTCTTCACTGTCACAGCTTCGCTCGTAAACTCGACACACGACCCATTTACTATAATCCTGTCCCAACAACAACAAGAATCATAAGAACGAATTGATCGGGTTTGTTTTCAGTATTATAAAGTGTACTTTTTTTTTTTAACGGAACAAGGGAGGGAGTAATGTCTTACCATTTTGGAATGTCTCTTCTTGGATGACCTGGTGCTGCTGGAGCCAGAGGAGCTACTGTACTCCGACGACAACCGGAATTCCTGCAAAAACCAATTGGTTTTGGCTCCTTCCGGCGGCTCTCCGACGTAAAAAACGTAGCATTTCTTGGTGCCGACTTTCTGGCCGGTGGTGCTGGAAAAAATAGTCTCGTCTCCGCCGCCGAGTGGCATCCAATACCCATTCCCAGTTATCCTACTCTGCGTCCTCCGGCTGTAGAAGTACCATTTGTTCCCTTCCACCATTGCTTTACCTGCATAATATTAAGGCAAAAACACACAAAAAATATTAAGGCAAAGTTCAATCACATACATATGTATCTTCAACACGAAATTAATTAATTAATCAACATACCGTCCAAGTCCCATGGATCGTAGGGATAGAGATCGAGATCCGGGATGACATCCGGATGGCAAGGTAACAGGGCAGCCTTGCGATGAAGGAAATGTACAATGAGTTCCTCATCCGTCGGATAGAATCGGAACCCGGGTGGGAGCTTCGCACTATTGTCCCCCATAGACTAATAACAATCTATAAACCAAAGAAGATTGAAGGTGTAATATGGTATGATTGAGTTTGTACAAATGGTAGTAGTACTGTACTGAAGTATATATAGGAAGAGAGAGGAAAGGAGAGAGAAGAAGAAGAAGAAGTATATAACGTGAAATAGAAGGAGTGATCACCTCCAACAACACACACACTCAATCGATCAGTTCAACTGGGAGAGATGAATGAAGTAATATCATTATAATATATATAAGTAATTTAAGGTACTGTCCAAGGCGGCGGGACATGAAAACGTTGGATACTTTCCAAGTAACGGGATCTGTTATCTTGTTAATTAATGTTGGCCAAGAACTCATCAACTATGGATTCTCATCAAAGATTCTTAATTACTTCACTCCTTACATTAACAATTAACAACTAATGTGTGCATATTAACTATATAATAGTGGGAAACACTAGAGTCTCGTTATAGAATCATTCAGCCGTTGAATTTGTCATTTGATGCATTACTACCATTGTATACGCAATTGCGTAAGTCAAATTCATTGATTGAATAGTTCATTTAATGGAATTGTAATCTCGCGGCATCATTATTTTTTTTGCGTGTGGAATTGTGATTTATAGATTTATGTTTGTTTTTCACCGTCTTTTTTGTCTATCTTTTTACGATAGAAAAATAAGTTCCCACAAATAATATGTGGATCTCATCTTTATGAGAAGGTAAAGAGAGAAGATAACAGACATAATATCTGATCTCTGAATTGTAGATTCAATCCAAGGAGGAAAAATACAGAGAGGGAATGGGAGAGGAAGAGGATATATTGTTCATATTGTGGGGCAGCATCATCACACTTCATGCTTATATCATCACCAACCATATGCCATCCACGTGTCTTGGATTTTCTCTTTGCTTACATTGTGAACCATCGGATTCTAGCTACCTTTGGAGTGCCCATCAACCCAATTATTATCATCATTAACTTCTTCAACATTAATATATACAAAATATATTTACTAATTAGCCTCTTAATTCAGTACCTAGGCACTCAAATTGGATATGTCTTCTCTTATGTATTGTGTGTTCACATTTCACATTACAGTATCATCTGTTCAAATTATTACGTCTTATTCTGCACAATCATAAGAAATCCAATCTCGCGTTGTCGGCCAGAATTGGATTAGTACTATAATAGTGAGAGAGATCAAACTGTTGAGTTGAGTAATTGGATATGGATTTCAAACTTTGAAACTAAATTCAGGCTATGGCCCCCATAGAATTGATTTCCCATTTTGGCTTCTGCTTCTCTTTACAGCAGCCACTCATTTTTTGGATAATCATTAGCACAGGGTTTAACTTAATTAATCACATGAAAAATTAATCAGCATGCTCAACCTCAAAACCACTTGCAGATTTTGCAATTTGCAGCACAATATGTAGCTAATTGTAAAGAGTACAGTAAACGATACACAGAGTGAAAAAAATTTCTCAGTGACTAATGTAGACCAAGCAGTTAATCGCCTAAATATATAGAATGATAAGCAGAAAATTGTGGAGTGGTCTATGTCGATCACTCCGAATTTTTCGTGATTCTTTTCGCTCTGTCTATAGCCACTCACTCCGAATTTTTCGTGATTCTTTTCGCTCGGTCTATAGCCACTCACTGAGTATATCCCAAAAACACAAATTGATAAAGAAATAAATAGATGAAATATAGTGGGGAAAAAGACAGAAAAGGGTTAGAAAAGGACAAGAACCATGCGGCATTAGCGCAGTCCTCGAAAGGTCTCTGTTAATGGAAAGTTACAGGTGGGGGGCAAGGGCAGGGGCATACCACACACATCCTCACACAATGCTATCATCATATTCATATATATGCCACTCTTCTTCCTTTCACTCACTCTAAAATGGTGGAAAACTTAATCATTCATTTTTATTTATGCCTTTGCTTTGTGAATATAACCTTCTTCCTAGCTAGTCAAAAGGGGATTCCTAAAAAAAATAAAGGGCGGCCCGGAACATATAAGCTTCGCGCTATTACATTTTTCATAAAAATGACTCGAACTCTCATAACCTAAGTACTGGTTCTTCATGGTTTTGATCATCTTTAATAATTGATTTCTCCGCCGTACTCTCTTTCTTCAATTAGAAGAATCCACTTTCTAATACTGAAAACAGTATTAGAAACCCGAATACCCTAATCTTGGTGGGAATTAGTGTGGATGGCAGTTTTCATTGATGGTGAAGTTTCATTGTTTTTGGTAGGATCAGGTTTGAGCTGCAATTTTTGTCAGGATTCATTTTAGGTATGCCTAAAACAACAAGACAATTAACTAATTTGGACCTAAAGCCGTGCCCTGCCACTGTACTATTGTACTGCAAAAGTTGAACTCAAAGGGTGAAACTTGACCTAACGAAATCAACAGCAGTCCGTCCGTAGCAAAAGATAAGATCCAACGGAAATAAATATACAACGTTCGATCACAGATTCACAGAGTACTGTCTGAAACAGACACAATTTACAAGGTGCTCCAAATGATTAGGCTTAGCAGAGCATCAAAATTCAAAACCTTACAAGGAGAAATAACCTATGACAACAACAAGAAGCATCAACCAGCTGAATGACCATGAAGAGGATCGGGAAAAGTTACATTATAACCCCTAATATTTTACTATATGGTTAAATAATTCATGAACGTTATGTTGGATTCAAATAGGACCAATTTAGACCTTATTTCTGTATGTGTACATGCGCATTAACATAGAGGGAAAAAAATTTGGTCAAATTTTGTAAACAATAAAGATGTATTTAGACGCAATATATAACGTTAAGAGATTATTTGGACACAACATAAAAGCCGGAGACTTATTTGGACACAACATAAAAGCTGGAGACTTATTTAAACGCAACATACCGTTAGAAACTTATTTGACCCCAGAGTGAAACATTAGATTCTAAAATAGACATTTGCCCGAAGATGAACTCCATAATCCATTTTTGAGTTCCAAGAATTTAAGGAACGATAATCATTGATAAATTCGAATTGTTGGTTTGGTTTTCTATTCAGACCAAATATTGCGGACTCCACCAACAGATATATACCTCATATAGTATGTATGTAAGTATATCGAGATATGTCAAATCAGATCAGCCATAATCAAATGAAAGTTAAGTAAGGCACAGATTTGAAGAGATAAAGAATGAATTTGGTATCAACAAGCGTGAGGAATGGATGAGATCACTCTTAGTTGTGTCATATCTTCCAACATATGATATGGCCTATGGGTGGGACTTAACAACTTAATGGATTGGAGGCTGCCTTTTGCAATGTCAAAGTGGCAAGAAAAAACTCTATCTTTATCTCCTTCACTAGTGTGATTGGAGTTGAAAGAGATCATCAGCTCAACCCTTTTTGCCTAACTATTAGGTAAGTAGCTTTTAGTCTTGGGAAAGCCAAGTTTTTATGTATCTGATTCTGGTAGGTGTCATTTAAAAACACCACATTCAAATCACACAAAGCTTGAGAAGCTATTGCTCAATGATGCCTTTTGGAAGGATGACGTGTTCGTTCTACTTCCATTCGCAATAATATATTTTATCCGTTCCACTAGAAAAGTTCAATTTTAAAATATTTTGTTGTTCTACTAGAAGAGTCTAGTGGAGAAAATTGTAACGAATTACTTATTTTATTTATTGTATCTTGTAATTCATAAAAAGTTGTAAATTTTCCAAAACTTTAGACCTATTGCTCAATGAATGATATGTCCGTTCTACTTCCATTCAAAATAATATACATATTTTTGGTAACTTGTATCCATTTCATCATAAAAGTGCACTTAAGTATTCCTTTACTTTCTTTTTTTTCTTTCTATAAATGAAGATTTATTCTGGCCAGGTTACCTTGTGCTTATTATAGTTATAGAGTATTGCAAGCAAAGCATAACCACAATTGAAATTCAGACGGGACATCTATTGGACGGAAGCCCAACTTGGTACAAAGAATCCAATGGGAAGAACACAGCCGAAAACGAAACAGTGTTTCGTTTGTCGGCCTTTCCGTCCAAATTCAAACAATGGCAGCTACGTACCCTACTAGGAACAGTTGGGAGGTTCCGTTCCATTATAAGAGTTCAAAAGTTAAACTATGTGTAAGTTTTAAAGTATAATATAAACAAAATTTTTTTATTGGGACGGAAGTGACAGTATTTGGATCTATCAGAACTGGGAGTAGGTGTTAATAATCGATACATTCATTAGTCAACTCAACTGGGATTAACTACATTCACAACAAGTTTATCTTAACTCAAACAGTAAATCAACCAATCCTGGACCTAGTGGAGTTTCTATTACAGGATGCCAGCCTCACTAATCCTAATCTTCTTCCTGATTTGAGATTTCTACCATGAAGCTTCTTGGGTCATAATTAACATGCATAGACTAATACATTATCCATGGCTTTATCCTTAATCTACAAATCAGAAAATGCAGAGCCCCGCATTAATCCACAGTTCCCTCACTAAGGTGATTGTCCATATGAGTTAACTCTTAAGAATCTTAAGGTGATTGTCCCAGATCATATGCAGAAGCCATTCATCAAATTTGTCCCTTTTGAAAGTCCCAATGAACTAAGAAATTTCAGACTGAATTCTCGATGTCACCATGATAACTATTCCTTACGTTCCATCAGAAGCCTATAGAAAATCACAATGGATTTGAATAGTATGGAAAATCACTATGACTTGTTCAAACAATTCATCAATGGAGAACAAATGGAATCAACACATATACAAATGAATTCTACAATTTGCATCTAGGAATGATCAATTTGGCAAGTAAAGAAACAATGGATTAAGAATTACCTCCAAAACTTATGTACATTTACAAGAATCCATAAACCTCAGACTTTGCTCAAAGATCTCTCTTTTAACAGTGCTTCTGCTGCTCTCCTTCCAGAGACAAGAGCTCCATCAAATGTGGCAGTAGTCATGTAATCACCACATATGTACAATCCAGGTTTAATCCTCGGATTCTTCATCAGATCAGTAGGAGGGCATTGGTTCGGTTGAGCAAACTTCACCTTGTACATTCTGAGAAACCTCCACGACCCGACCACTGTTTTTCCAAACCAGTCAGACAATTCCTCGAGCACCTGGTTCACTAGACCCTCCTCTGCAACGTTATCGAACAACCCGATTAACGATACAGACACCAAAACCTTTCCAGGAGGTCCATAGGATGGAGCCACATTGGTGGCGAAGAACATGTTGTTCACAATCCCTTTCCCGGAGCCGTTAAGAAACAGTACCGGATCTTGCACCGGAATGTTATCCCTGTCCGTCGAGAAATACAGGCAAACAGTGCTCCGAGCTGGGATCTTCACCTGGATCGGAGTTTCTGAATTTCCCGCCAAAAGCTTAACCGCCTGGAATTCTTCAACCGCCAGAATCACTCCTACCTCGCTCTTCACCTCCTCCCCACTTTCTAATCTCACCGTGAAAGTGGGATCGCCATCGTTGGAAGCGATGGAACTGACTTTGGAGTTGAAAAAGATCGAACCGGGAGGAAATTTGGCAGCCAATTGGTCTGGAATTGCCCGAATGCCATTGGCGGGAAGCGTATTCTCCCCCAATGCGAGACATTTGAAGATGAAATTGAAGAGCCTCGACGTCGTTTGGAGCTCTGTGTCGAAGAAAATCCCTCCGAAGAAAGGCCGGAAAAACCGGTCCAAAATCGACTCCGTGAATCCAATTTTCCTCAACAAATCAACAGTGCGGGTCTCCGGCGCAGTCAGAATTCCGTCGTCCGATTGAGTCAAAACCCTTATTCTGGTCAACCCAATCAGAATTTTGTCCACGACTGTACCAATGGGGTTAGCAAGGGATCCCAATGAATCGGAGAAGTGCCGAATTGGGTCAGCGACGGTGTGGAAGCTGCCACCGTAATAAACCTTAGCTCCGGCGTAAAACCTCTGGAGGTTCAAAGCAGAATAATCCAGGAGCTTCTGAGCTTCGGGGTAAGCGGTAATGAATATTTGGAACCCGCGGTCGAGAATGAAGCCGTCGACGAGGTCTGAACGAACCCGACCTCCAACGCCGTCAGAAGCTTCGAGGATGACGAAAGGAACACCGTCGGCTGGAGCCGAGTGGCGGCTGCTAAACCGGCAAGGCCAGCCCCGATAACAACAACGCCGGTTTTCTTAGGAAGGGAAGACGGAGAAGAAGGTTTCTGATTGGATAAGGGCGAATCAAGAGAAATTTGGGCGGACACAGTGAATCCATGGTAGGAAGGAGGGAAGCGTTTTGATTTGGGAAATCCCCAAGAGGAGGAAGGAACGAACGACGTAGGAACAGCAACCGCCATTGCTGCCGATGATGAGCTTCGTCAGTCATGAAAAGCTTACTCATCCATTATTTGCTGGATATGCCTTATCCATTACAGGGGGTGGGGGGCCTTTCTCTGTAAATTTTATGAGTTTTTCTACTTTGATTCACGTAAATAATTTCACTAATATGATGCTGCAATGTATGAAACTCACATGTTAGGTTCGTTTTGAGTTTTCGTATTGTATCAGATATTATGTCGTGTTTGCATTTGCGGATCACTTATAACGTGATAAATTCACATTGGTTTTTGTATCAGTGAAGTTCTCTCAATATATTGTCAACTGGATTGCAGTACAATCTTGAAATGATAAAGAGTGTTGTGTGAATTTTATACAATCAAAGAGCTAACCAACCTTACTGGCATTTTCAAGGGTCAGATGAATCTAATGAAAACAAATATATCTGCTGATTCTACCCTCTAATTAGATTTGGAGATAACCTCGTGGGAGATTAGTTGCTCATGGATTTGTCTGAATTTCTCTTTCAGCCGTTTTATCTGCAAATCAATCATTACATTGTCTGAGATGACAAACGTTGGAATTCGAAAAATCAAGAGCAGAGAAGTGGAGAAGACAGATAGGAATACATACACGTTTAAGCTCAACTTCTGTTTCGCGCTTCTGCTGTCCCAGCGAGTGGCGAAGATTGGTAATGTCGAAGACATTATCCAGATCATCTTCAAATGCAGATTCCAGGTCCTCGCGAATTAGTGCAGGTAACTTATCAACAACAGGCATGAGGAGGAAACAGTTGAACTGCCAAAAGAGAAGATGGAGAATGTTGTTAACAACATACTAATGCAGCAAAAAAGAGTCTCCCGAAGTAACTAATTTCACGCCTAATCGAATTTTGAAGAAAGAAAAGAGTCAAAAACACCGAGGCCGATGAATAATCAAGAAGCTTTCTTTCTTCTCAGATGATCATACCTTCAACTCTGCGGATGCCAAAAAATACTCTCTTATCCCATGGAAAATTTGTTGAACCAGAGCATACACAATCCTTTCAGAAGAAGGAGCAAGCTTTCTATTCCAAAGAGTGTTATCCAAAAGGTCAGCTAATCTTGTCTCCGTTGTCTGGACACCTCCATTTGACTCATTCCCTGAAGCCAAATGACTGAGCTTAACATCTGGCCTTGGCTTACTCTCTTGCTTATCCCCAGTCACAGACAGAGATGACAACTCCTGAGAAAGACTGGCGGCTACCACATTACCACCAGAGGCAGACTGTTCCGGTCCAGCAAATGAGTCTAAGAACTGGCGTAGTCCAGCCCGATTCTGTAATTGGATACAACACAGGTAGTATGAATAAGAAAATTGAAAAGGGGAATAGAAGGCTCTTTGGAAATATGGAATTCAAAGAATGAGTAGCTTTAGTAGTTAACTCATCAGACCTTATTGTGGAGGGACCATGTCACGTAGCGTGTGGTGCTGACTAGATCTTCCATACATCTAAAAGTGAAGAAGCACCATGAGAATGATTTTATAGTGTTTCAAAAGACAAAAAAAAAAAAATTGAACAGCTAACATATCTACAGCATGCACACAAAATTCCCTGCGAAGGGAATAGAATGGAAATCTTTGGCGGTAGTCTTTAGTTCTTACTAACAGAAGTCATTTCCAGTAATGGCACAAGACTTGTACACAAGTTCATTTTCTATTTAATCTATGGCATTTCAAAAGAAGACCCCAATGCCGGAGTTGGACTTCCAAATAATAAGCTTTGTACAAAGTTGAAAAGATTTTGCTTCATAGAAAATGGAAAAACAGCTAAAACACAAGATCTAAGATAAACAAGGTAAACAGATCTAAAATAAACAAAGTAAATTACTTTTCACGGCATGATCTTTCAGTGGATTCTGCAAAATTGTTGAAGGCTGAAGCAATACGTCTCAGAAATACTTCATGGCCACTAAGATATTCACCATCTTTCTGTTCAGAATAACCCAAAAAACATATTTCACGTCATCAGATAAGCAACTGGTGAAGAAAATATGCATGCAACAAAATTAAGTTACGAGTATTCCAATACCTGAAGAAGATAAACAGAGATGGGGAGCAACCTCTGCAGAATGTGCAACAGCCGACTCCCCAACTGTATATAGAAAAGAGAAATCTTAGTTTCACATCATATTTATCTAAGACGTATCTAGAAATCTATTATTGTTAAAATTCTCTACATCATAGTTAACTAAAGAAATAAAGGCAACAAGGGTACAAAGCAGTGCAATCACCTGGTGAAGAAAAGGTTCAAATGTATCACGAGCTTTGGCAACAGCAATTACACAAGCTGTCCTGAATTTTGAAAGAGAGACGAAATGAAGAATCAAGGGGGTCAATAGGGAATGCAAAACAATGCATTTCAAAAATAGCCAAGCCACATATCCAAGCATGAAGGGAAATCCATGGTTACCTAGAGTAATTTGTTCCATCATGAATGTCTTCCACTCCACAAGCATTCACAATTTCCTCACGTGTTATTGGAGGGCATTTGGTACCTCCAACAACAAAACGAAACTCAGCCATTGCACGATGATACTGTGCACCTCCATAAAGACGCATACCTGCATTCTATGCATACACAGAAATTTTCTGGATAAGATTGGGTGCATACAAGCCATATTTGAAATTCAGTATCTGAGAAAAAAAAAAAAAATGCAAGACACAACAATTGAAATCATTAAAAATGATAAAGCAGGACTGAGGTTCCATACTCACTAAAGCAATTGCTAAAGTTTTAGCTAGAGATGAAGATTCACGAATCTGAGAAGGTGTAACTCTAATGAAGAAGATCCAAGTTTGAAAAGATTAACTCGAGAATTCAGGAAGTGTGACCACTATTGCAAACTAGAGAGTAAGGCGTCAAGCACTTCAACATAAATGGAACAACACCAAAAGATACAATGAAGTAGCATACCGGTATCAGTTTGTGTGGAAATTGAAGACCATCAATTCCAACAAATGCTCCTCCATTCACCCTCTCGTCTTGTAGAGTTTCCCCTGCAGCAATATAATATGCTAAGAAATTGTTTAACAGACACAAGAATGATCATTGGATCACACCTTTTGGTTTGGCATCCCAAGGATCCAGTTAGATGAATCATTGTGTTTGTAGATTAACAAAGCTAAGTGAAAATCATTCCGAAGCATCAAAGTCTACATTGCCTTTTATGAGATAGAGGATGATCCTACACTAAAAAAAGGGACGAAAAAGGAAATAACTGACAATCTTTAATCAATTAGAATATTAACCCACATTACAAAAAAATTAAACTATTCTTGCAGACAGAATATGCTGTAGACTAGAAACAAAAAGATGATTACCAAATTTATCTGGAGGAGCAATGACTGTTCCTTTCAAAAGCAGTGACAGCTGAGCAATAAATGAATCAAATCAGAACGCCAGGAAACAATGGCTTTCTCATAAATTTAAAGAACGATTTCCTTACAAATAAGAAAGCTAATGAAAACAAATTGAAGGATTATGTCCAAATTATTTTATTCTTGCTATAAAAAGTAAAAAAATAAAAAATAAAAAGAATGAAAACTGGGATCATTAAAGGCAAATATCGAGATAATAAATTCACCTTCGTGAGGAACAAGTCGTGAAATGCTCGTCCCTTCTCCTTCAATTTTACTTCATCCAAAGAGCTGTGGATATTTTTCGAGACGAAATAATATATGAGAGGTAACAGTCATTATAGCAATAAAAATAGCTATAAGAGAAATAAAATGTTGCTCTATCTAGTGTTAATCTTGAATATGGTTTACTCTCACCCTAACTCACTCAAACATAATTTGAGAATAAGTTGTAAACCTTAGCTCCTGATTTATGTCATTTAGTTTTCTCGTGCTGCTCCGGTATTCTTTTTCCAAAAGTGGAATGATTAATGGTACGCTGTCCAGGTACCTATTAACAGAGAATTTCAAGTAATCAGTTTGTCTATTGAAAATTTCATAGATGATCCTTTTCTGCATTTACTGGATGACTCACAATTAAGCTATGAGTGGAAATGTGTACCTTGTCTGCAACAGCTCTTCTAGGAACAGCCTAAGGCTGCTAACCCCTATTCTGCTTCTTTCCTGTTTTGAAAGTGATCTACCCAACTTCTCCTCCAATGCAGCCACATCCTCCATCTCTCTTAACAAGATAGCCTGTAATATATTAATTCAAATAGATGACAATTTAAGTTCACCAAAAAGAGTTTTTCTCTTAAATAAATAAATAAGAAAACAATGTTAAAATTATTAACTTCTGATTGAAAGCAACCAATGGGGGACAGAAAAGATTCATTTTCCAAAAAAAATCACAGATCAGAATAACGTCATATTAAGACAGTAACATGCACTGCAATTTTCATACTTCAAGCAAACACATATGCTAAGTAGCATGCACAAGAAGAAAAGATGAAATTGAATACATTACAATAGACAGGTAAATGCTACAATGCGATTATCAATATGAACTCATATAAAAGTAAATGAACCGTTCAAAGTAAAGTTAAACACCCAAATTAACTGACCTGCTTAAACTCATCATTTGATCTATAAACTGATTCAGGCCCAGAACCCACTCTTCCGGAAGGCACAGAGGTGAAGAATGGGGAATCACCAAGCATGAACCCGTCAAGAGTAGATGCAGGTGGTGAAAGAAATACTTCAACATCTGAAGCTCGTGCAAACTGTGGTATCTTGGTATCAAGCTTTGTTGCAACTACAACAGTCCTTGAGAGCTCAGGATCAATCTAAATATGGTTTTGAGTAAAGAAAGAATGAAATTAAGCTAGTGATTAAACAATTATTTGGCTATCAGTGGGGAATTTTTTTTTTTTTTTCTAAGTTTCTAAAAACAAAGAGAATAGCAAAACAGATACCTGCATTACCACCCTCCTAGTAGTTGCATTAATCCAATCGTTGCAGTCCTCAAGGCACAGAATAATAAACTCCTTATGCTGCATTTTGGCTCGTACTAGAGATTCCACAGCACGAGCTTGAGCCTGTCAAATAAATTGATTCATCTTTGACCATGGTGATAAATGGAGCACCAAAGATATACAGCTTGATACAAGGATTAACCTGCAAAGTTCGATTCTTCCGACCAGGGGCTGGGGCAACCAGTCCTGGAGTGTCTATGATGCTCAGGTTGGGACAATACTTATACTCCACTTTGATTATTATTTCTTTGGCAGAAAACTGACAAGGTTCCTTCTCCAACCTCATGTTTTCAGCTTCAATGTATGCCTACAGAGATTATTGGAAACCAGAAAAATTATGAAAAATGTCTCTACCTTAATGACACATCATGACTTCAATTTGCAGTAGTACATTTTACCTATGGCTGTACATGAAGTGCAACGAAAACGGGGTATTTTTACGTCAAGGAATAGTCAGCCATGTACAATACACATTACCTCCGAATTAGTATTACATCACAGAACTTTTAAACCACACAAAGAAGAGAATTTCACGTGTAAGAAGTAAGTTGCCCCAGTATAGAACCGAAATGAAGAAATTGTTTCTTGATTGTCTGAACTGAGCTCACTACATCATCAGAAACGTAACATTTTGAAATCATTACCTAGATTTCTTCTTATATTCTTACAGGGTGAACTCAAAATAATGCGAAAAGCCAAAATCATAAGCACTACTGAAGCTCATTGCAAATATTAACGCGCCTCATAAGCCATAAACTCACTCAGGAAAACAATAAATTCTCATAAGCCATAACCCACTTGAAAGGCAATTATGATTACATATACAGTAAAATAATGTGTAAACACGAAATTGATCTCATTCGTAAACCTGAATTTCCTGAAGTGACAACTGTTGGTGGATAGAGGGGTCAGAATCAGACAGCAAATGACACAGGGGAGAGTCACACTCCGGGTTATACTTCATGTGAAGCGTAATCGGCCGGCGAGTCTTGGTTCCACCGCCGACGTGGTTGAACTGGAAACCCATGAGAGCCTCCACGAGCGCGCTTTTCCCGTCGGTCTGGTGACCCACCACCAGCACGGCGGGGGCGTCGAATGGCGTGTCGAACTCCTGAGCCAGGCTGTGCAGCTCATTGTAAGCTTCATATAGCCGAGCCTGCTCCTCCCCCAACTCGCCTATGGTGGCCGCCGGAGGCGACGGCGGCGGTTGCTCTTTCTCCATTCAGCAAAAACGCTGTGTGTACTACTTGTGAGTGTGGTAGTTTTTCCTTGCTTTCTTTTCTGGGATTTTCGATTTTCGAAATTCGAGGTTTGGAAATATTTGTTTTTGGGCTTTTCTGACTTTAGAATGTTGACAAATGGAAGTTGGGATAAGAATTCTTTATTGGATTTGGGCCATTGAATTTTAGCAGCCACTTATTTTAAATTAAATTCTCTCACTAAATAAAAGTTAGAATTCAATGTCCAAAATAAATAACTTACGATGAAAAGTCCTGACAAATTTGATTTGACGAGATTCTGCATTTTTAAACAAGGACACACTCGGTTTCCATTTCAGTTGTAGGGGTAACCAACCTGCTATTAAAAATATGACAGAATAATAGAAAAAGAGTTCCAATATAAAGGTATTCATTAATGCGTAACTCGATTGTATACCACCCCTAATAAACACCAGAATAGGCGATATTCACCGGGCCAAAACACCCCCTCGAGTAAAAGCTTCCACAGCCCGATTGATCAAAAAATGAGGATCCCAAACTGCATGCACAATAGGTCTTTCGTGTAAAGGGTCATGTACTCGTGATTCCTTGCCAAGCTACATGAAACAGATTTCCAGAAGTTTTTCTTGTTCTTTTGGATGAATTTTGAAAACATATTTTGAAAATTCAGTTTTGGAAATGAATTTTAAATGTGAAAAGTGTATTGAGAATATAAAAAAACTGTAATTAAAAAGTAAAAATGTGTATTGGAAATAACAAAAATTTAGTATAATATTCAAAACTACCAAAACCTATTTTTGAAAAAATGGAGAAGAACGTGCCTAAAATTTTATATTTTTTTTCCATCCAAGTGATATTTTAGCCTAAAAATATAATAGAAGTAACGGTGTGTTTTAGAAATACAAAAGGTAATTATTATTGAGGTTGTTATATCAAAGAGTAACTATCATTTGCATTTTCTTTAATGTCTTTTTCACTATTGAAATTACACATACTACCACAAAGTAGGATCTATCTAGAGACACAAACTGATATAGCAAGAACATGAAAAAAAAAAAAGGTTCAAACAATATCTCCATTCTGTTTCAGTTCCCACCTCATGTACAAATTTAACCTCAATGACTGCCCACTACTAAAAGTAAATGTTCCAAGAATATGTGGAAAAAAAACAACCCTCGCCTTATTGCCTACATCGACATTGACAAAATCTAGTTTTCTGCAGGAAATTTTAGTAATCTTCCTGAAAAGAATCATTAGATTGTACAGTATTTATAGCCTATAAGATGCTTTCAAATTCCATGGAAAAAGGGTAACTAACTTGTTCTTTCCTTTTTGCACAAATCTGAGCCGTAGTGTATCTATGCTTTTTACTATTTACCTTGGTCAAATCCATAACCAGTTCATTGCTCAGACAGGATTCCACACTATTCTCTCATGCTCAGCCTCAATGCAAGCCTGCAGTCTTTTCTTCACAGGACCGTACAGAACTGCCTCTATTTCGGCATCAACCTCTTCCCTTGATCTTGAGGGAGCTTCCTCACTCGGATCACACTGAATACCATCATCCTGGGGTGACCAGTCATTATATGCAGAGGCAGTGCTAGCAGAGCTGCTGCTGCTGCCGCCTCCTCCCGGCTCATATGCTCCAGCTGTTGTAGATAGTGGTTGTGAAGCCCTTGATGCAGAAGGGGCTTCCGTTGTTGATGGTGGAGTTTGTGGAGCTGTTTCAGCACTTGGTGCTTCCACTGATGATGTTTGAGCTTGTGAAACTTGCTCTATCTCGGGATTGACCTCTTCGTTTGACTTTGAGAGAGCTTTGTCACTTGAATCATCAGGACTAGTAGTATCAATACCGTGATCCAGGGAAGACGAATCATTATTTGCAGAGGCAGTGTCAGCAGAGCTGCTGCCGGCTCCCGGCTCATATGGTGCAACTGTACTAGACAGTGGTGTCAAATCCTTTGGTGCAGAAGGGGCTTCTGTTGATGGTAGGGCTTGTGAAGCTGTTTCAGAGAATGGAGGCTTATCCTTTGATTCACTAGGTGCTTCCACTGATGGTAGAGCTTGTATAACTGGCTCTATCTCGGAATTAACCTCTTCCTTAGGCTTTGAGGGAGCTTTCTCAATCGAATCAGAATGACTAGTAGCTTTAATAACATCATCCAGGGGGAGACAATGATCGTTATTTGCGGAGGTAGTGCCAGTCGAGCTGCCTGGTGCAGCTGTACAAGATAGTGGAGTTGAAGGCTTTGGTGCAGTAGGAGAAGCTTCCATTGATGGTGGAGCTGGTGAAGGTTGAGGCTTAGCCTTTGATTCACTAGGTGCTTCCACTGATTGTAGAGCTGGTAAAACTGTCTCTATCTCAGAATTGACCTCTTCCTTACACGCTGAGGGAGCTTTCTCTCTCGAATCAGAAGGACTAGTAGCCTTAACACCATCATTATTTGCAGAGGTAGTCTCAGGATTAAATGGTGCAGCTGTACTAGATAGGGGTGTCGAGGACTTTGGTGGAGGAGGAGCTTCCGTTGATGATAGAGTTGGGGAAGGTTTTCTAGGTAGTGGAGGCTTAGTCTTTGATAGACCAGACAGTGGAGGATATTCATCTGATGAAGGCGGTGTAGGCGGCACTGTAAGCTGCTTCCATGCTGACCTTGGTGGAGGTTCTTTTTCCCAAGGCTTTGGTGGTGGAGGTGGTGGTGGTGGAGCTTCTTTGACCTGATCATTATTTGCAGATGATCATTTCTTCCAATTTAAACAATCCACAAGTTGGAATCGATTAGCAAGATACTTCACAATTCAATTATACCTTATTTCTGGCCTTGCTACTTGGACCTGGCTCACACTTTCCAGTTCCCTGAGCAAACTGTGAATTTGGAGTGAAAGAAATATGATTTGGGTCAATTTATACGGGTACAAAAGAAGATAGACCGATCATCCATCAACAGCAAAGTTTTCTTCTGTTGCCAATTTGTCAAACATTTCAAGTTCAGAGGTACAACAAATATACGCTATGTTGAGATACCTATTCAAGTGGGATATCCTGAAATGAGCTATGTTTTTGCAAAAGATAACAGATGAATAAAAAGACAGCTAAAAGATAACTATTTCCAGCTTATTCAATGAAATTCCCTAGTGAAGAAGTGCATCTAGGAAGCATATTTTATCCAATAAGACTACAAGAACCAACTTGAAGTTGAAAGGCAACCTCTATCAAAGTGTGAATTTTTTCCCATTAAGATCTTAAATACAGAAGTGTCAGCCCCAACTTCAGTTAAAAGATTATCACTGTTTCCTTTTCTTTTGATAATAAAACTGTTTCTTTAAAGACTGTGCAAAGATTAACCAGAGAAATTCATAAATAGCAAAATTGATAAATAGCAAAACAATATTCAAATTCAAGTTCAAGATTCACAGATCCATTAATTCTTTATTTTACATTTATGTACGAGGAAAACAAGAAATGGAGCAAAAATGCCGGCGTGATCGTGAATTTAATGTTTCCCTTCTTTAGTGAACATATTAAAGCAATCGGGACCGTTTAAAAGAAATATCGCAATATAATTATCTATGCCAATAAATGTAGGAACACTTAAATCTGTAAAACAATCTGACCTGGCTTTTAGAGCCAAATCGGCCAGTGTTGGATTCCTCCGACCGGACCGTCGACGACGAGGATTGTGAATGCTGCAGCCTTCTATCGTGGTCCGACGATGAGAGAGTAATCTTCATCCTACCGCCAGCACCGGATTTTGCAGTATGACTGTTGCTGGAGTCAACAGGAAGTTCGTCCATGACCAGCACTTGCTCCTCGGGCTTCACCGGAACCGGCCTTTTTCTCCGCGGCGCCTTGTCGAAGTTTTCAATTGCAGACAGAGGCCGCGACAAAAAAAACGATCCTTCTCTGCCGAGGCTGCTTCCGCCGGTGTAGTTGCCGGAGCTCGAACTGATGTAGCGAAACAGAGGAAAGTCCTGATAGCGAGAATCGGAGCAATTAACCGGAGCTGGGTACGGATCGAATATCGGAGTCGTCGGCGTTTGGAGATGATAGCTTTGATGACGGTGGCAAAATCCTCCGCCGATGAAGTCGAGCGAACTTAAACACACAGGCGAAACGTTACCGACTAGTGACTTGAGCTTCGGAGGTCCGGTAACGCATCCGCCGTCGCCATAAACGTTTTCCATGAAGAATTTCACCGGCAATCAATCAACAATCAAACAAAAGCCGCATCGACACAATTCTTGAATCACAATTGGGCGCGTAAAATACTAAAACGAGGAAATCTCTCAATCTGCGAAAAAGAAGTTCATGATTATCAAGAATTTCTTAACCGTCAACTTCAAAAAGAAAACCTGAAGAAACTTTAGCAACAATGCGAAGAATCTGAGCGAAAATCAATTGCATGCATACATTCGCTTTCATCAACCGCTAAAATTGAACTCTTCAAGCGAGTTCATTAATTACGCCGCGAGAGAGAGAGCGAGGGCGGGTAAATCAGAATTCAAATTCTGCGAAGTCGCATAATTGCATTTGACTACGAAAGATTAAAATCAAATTGATCAGAGAGCATATTTACAAGAAGCTATACCGTCGGAAACCTAGTGCCGGTGCAAGGGAAGTCCACCGGCGCTCAAACCGTTTCCTTCTGCGCCAAGGGTATAAAGGAATGCAACTAGCGTTCTGTTCAATTATTTATAGACACCGGAAGGCATTACACCAAAAAAAAAAAAAAAAAATGAAAAAGAAAAAGAAAATATGTTCAGGTAAAACTAAAAAGTGAACTTATTGAAAAATCACATACTAGGACTAATGCATATTATGTTTAGGTACATATTAACCAATGAAAACACTAGCATTACTAAAAAAAATATCATCGGGAGTTAACCCGATATCGATCGATTCTCGAGATTTTTTTTTTTTTTTCTTATATACTCGCTTCCTCGGTTCCATTAGAAGAGTCAACGGAGAGGAGTAGCACTTCCCAGAATTATTCAGGTAAAATGGACTTTGACAGAGGAACAAACACTGGAAATGGAATCAGAACTAGTTGATGGCGTTCCTCAGGTTCCCGCCAAGCAATGACATTAGACCACCGCCATGGACTCTTCCTTCTGGACCTCCCAGAGTAAAGCCTTTTCCGGCGTTTCTGCTGTTGCTGCTACCGCCGCCACTGACAGTGGCGATTCCTAAACCAGCATTGCTCCTTTCCTGTTCCTTATCTGCAGTCAATGGCGCGTACGACGATGAGGCCTTCATTGAGAGAGGAACCAACACCTGTGGAGGTATGAGGTGTGGTCTTTTTGGTGGTCTTTCAGGAGAGGCTGTAGAGTCAGACATCATGCTCACTCCGCATGAAGAGTAACTTCTGTCGGCGTTACTTCTGGCAGTGGATGCGCCGGAAACCAGACCGTGGAATAGGCCTGGTCCGATCATGCTTCCTTTGCTCGCCTCCTGACCCTGAACCAAGCTACTGTGGGCGGCACAAAGCCCGCTTTTCCCACGAGCAAACTTCTCACATTTCCCTCCTCCCCAGCTGCATCTCTTTCCACCACCATGAGCCTTGCAGAAATCAGTGCTACCTTGAGCACTCTTTCCACAGTTTTCAACCTTACAGCGCTTCCCTCCACCGTGTCTCACGCAGCAATCAGTGCGGCCACGGGCGCTCTTGGTACACCCTGGGACAGAGCATCTTTTCCCACCACCATGCGCCACACAGAAGTTTGTTCCTCCATGAACACTTTTTGGGCATATCCCACCACCATCAAAGAGGCATCGTTTCCCACCACCATGTCCTTTACACAGGGGAGTACTACCCTCTGCTCCCTTAGAGCAACCAGCAAATATGCATCGCTTTCCACCACCATGTGCTTTGCAGAGTGATGTGCTACCCTGGGCACCCTTCGTACAACCTTGGAATTGGCAACGGCGTCCACCACCATGAGAGATGCACAAACCAACCTGTCCCTCGGCACTGCGAGTGCAACCGTCAACCTTACATCTCTTCCCTCCTCCATGCCTGATGCAAAGGCCTGACTTGCCTCGTGCTGCTTTGGTGCACCCTCCTTCAAAGCTACACCGTCGCCCACCTCCATGAGCAATGCATAAGTCCGTCTTTCCCTCTGCACTTTTTGTACATCCAAGCTCCTGGCATCTCTTCCCTCCACCATGGGCTTTACAGTAGGCTGTTCGGCTTTCAGCACCTTTGTTGCATCCAGGTTTCTGGCATCTCTGGCCACCCCCATGGCCAATACAAAGGCCAGTTGCTCCACGAGCTCCTTTTGAACACCCAGTGAACTTACATCTCTTGGGATTACTGGTTCTTTGATCTGCAGATGTTGTCGACCCAGATATAGCACTTCTTGAATAATCAGAGACAACAGAAGTGTCATCAGAACTTAGCTGAGAATGATGACAATGAGATTTTGCATCAAGTTCTGACTGTTCTTCAGTTTGAGCCATCATCCTCCTATTATCAATTTTCGGTTCAATAAAAAATGTGGTCAGATAGCCCCCTGATTTCTTGGCTGAAGTAGAACCCTCATCAACAACTGGGATAAAGATTCTTTTTCCATCACGAGATACCCGATCAGGCTGGCGAGGTGTGTTTATAGTACTCTGCACAGAAACTGAGTGCTCAAGTGCATTAGAAAGGTCATCACTGCCTGCAGATAGGCCAAGTTTGAGTGACTCCCCATCAGATGACAGTCCCTGCCTCGGAACAGCTGAAATTCCTTTCGTTTTGTCACCCTCAGCCTGGCAATATTTATCTGAATATGCACTGGGAGTTGGCCCCAATCCAAGCACCAGCCTGCACCCGTCATCAGGAGTCGCTGTATGAATTATCTGACTGCCAGCGTTCGGATTTCTCCCAAATAAAGTGGCTGCTCCATAACCAAAGCCATCCAACCGCAAAGCAGTGTCACTAAAGTTGTTTTTGGTCAGCTCAACACTCGGAGATAAAAATATTGAATTTTGGTGAGAATCCATATCGGCTATTAGTATGCTACCAAGAAGCAAGATGACCAACTACCACGGGAAAATTAACAAGTTGCTAATAGCTATCTAATGTATATCAGCAATGTATATCAGCAAATGAAAATAAAACAAGAGAAACCCCAACAAGCTACATCCACCACTCACAAAGCCCGATGTGTCTGCTCTATCCATTATACTCTTCTTAAACCACTAAGGTTTTGTTGCTTTTGTTATCCTTCCCAGGCACACACCCATGACAGAAGGAATCAAATTTTGACCTCTTGCAAAAAGTGCACAATAGTTGGATAAAAGCTTAGTTGTTGGTGGTGTTGTTGCCAAAAGTCCTTAAGCTTCATTCACCTGAGAAGAGTAGAAATAAAATTTCGCAACTCTTTTGCTCAAATATAAAAGTCAAGGCAAACTTATATCACAAACTATATTGAAACTAGGACAAATAACATTTAGCTCCGATAAGTTGAGCTGAAGGACAAAGAATGAAAGAAAACCAGATTTGATCATGTATGATTGGATTGACAAAAGTTTCAGCAAGACATACCGACGATTAATAAGCATAGAACAATTATACATTTATAGAAATTCTGTAAATGATCAAAAGATCCAGAATGGGTTAGCTGGAAAACTGATTATTAATAAGCTTCTACAAGGAATTCTCAAAGCATATAGAGGCTAAGACAAGACAACAATCAAGTGATCAGCTTGTTCGGGTCTAAATATTATCCGCATATGAAGAGAAATAAGTTAGAATCCCAAGGCATAGGAATATTATATGCCATATAAGAGAAGATTCAGGACTTCCAACTGAATACCAAAGAAAAAATGAAGAATACAAGGTGGGAATCCCAATGGCAGAAGATTGCCTTTGAACTACGATAAGAAAATGAATATGAGAGAGAAATTACATCACCAAGTGGATTGGCTTTAATGAAAATAACATATCTATAGAACTTCTGTACTCCATTCAAAATAAGCAAATGTTCAAGACCAAATTTCATATCTTCTCATCATTCAAGAACATGTTTGAAAACGAATTCTTATTGATCGAGTAAATTCAACTAGCACCAGAATAGGTTCTTGAGTTTTCAGTCCCCTTACCATTCTTATTTGAGAAATCAGTTAATTTGCAGTTAAGTCAAGTCATCTCGTGAACTAGTCCAACAAAATGTCCCAACCAGATCATACTAACAAAGGGAAACCAAAGACTCATCGGTAAGATGCTAACAACAAATCCACCCCAAACAAATAAGATGCCAGCAACCGAAGACTCATCGGTAAGATGGATGTTCTAGCAAGAACAAAACACCACATAGCCACATAGGTACACAATACAAATAACAAAAATAATCAGAACTTAGCCACTGGTTATTAAAAAAAGAACCCAGATCCAAACTAAACCTACTAATCAACAATATTTCCTTATCTACAGCTATTCTGAAAATATAAAGATAGATATTACCTGTAACTAATAAGAGCTCTCAAAATTCAAAATGAGGGACTTGAATAAAAACCCACAAATTCTCAGCTAACTGCGTTCAGTCAAGACGTAATCAATACTTTATCTTCCCCAAAACCTGTGATATTCCAAACCCAGAACTTATTGAGCTGATTTTACACCAGGTTTACACAAACACATCTCAATTAGAATGGTGGATTATCATGAACTTTTAGCCTGAAACTTTAGTTGCTTAATTCAAAAAGAACATAATAACCCTTCAGCTATTTTAAGCAATTCGCCCAAGAAAGAAAAGAGCATCGAATATTACTAAAAACAAATAGTATTCAAAAACAGAAACGTCAGTAAAATGAATCAAATTGGCCACATAACTTCAAAAACAACACTCAGTTCAAGCACTCAAACAGGGAACAGATCAAAGAAACCTCTACACATCGACTTCACAATTTCGCATTGAATTAACACAAAGACAACCAATTCAATGGTTAAAAAACAAAAAAGAACAAAAACCAAGTACCCTTTAGAGCGAATCAGCGAAGCCATTGGAAGAGAACCAATCCCACCAATCCAGAGAGGAAGAAGAAGAGAGAAAAAGGGAGAGAAAACAAGAGCTCTGGGAAGAACGAATAAAGATAGGCCAGTTGAAAGATCAAAGATAGAAAGAGAGTGAAACGGAAGAAGAACTAATAATTAACCATTTCGCAGTGATTAATAGAACCTTAATTTCACTAACGCCACTCCTAATTTCTAATTAGCATATAAGCAAATGCGATTAGGGGAGTGAAATTCCGGAATTACCCTCCTCGTCAGCTGCCAAAGCCACTGTGTAATTTCACGTTCCCGACAGACGACCTTTGATCCGGACGTCGCATACTTTTTAGTGAAAGTGACGGGCCATGTGAGATGACTGTTTAGCCCCCGGGTGGAGGTGGCTAGCGGAGAGGGAAACGGAGGTGAATTTGGTCTTTTTAACGTCAGGGTCATTTTCGGGTGACACATACTGGGGTAGCGGGAAATTAGTGGTGGAGGGGAGTTTGTCGTGGCGCGACCTAATCATCTTAGAATGAAGCCGAGCTGCTGCAAAAAATCTGCGTGAAATTCGCTGAGTTGGCAGGGTGAATCGTAAAAGTGGAACGGCTCGGCGGCTGGCTCCATAGCTTGGCTTGGCTCTACTTGCTACATGATTCAGCCTTATTCGTTATCATGGTTTTAAAATTTTGTTTTTTAATGAAAAATATATATTTAAAATGTAAAATTGATATAATAGTAAAAAATTATATTAAAACAATTAAAACAAATTGTTTTTTTTTAAGGAAAAGTCATTCTCATTAAAGATTAGGATTTAATACAGAATATGGCATTTTGCTAACCTTAGCTTCCATACTATGGGTTTCACACAAATACTAATGCTTAGAAACACCTTACAATATCTTTTAGAATGGATTGGACCTCTTTATGCGTTGATAGCCTATTCCCAAGCTGGGAAACCAACATAAGACTATCTGTGTACACCAACGGTATCCATCTATTTGCTACAGAAAACTGAATTGACTGCAAACATGCAAGTTCTTCCATCTAGAGATGTGACATTCTCATCCTCTTCCTTCCTGTTTTGTGCAACACTATCCCAGTTTTATCTTTGATAGCCTATCTCCAGATAATCATACCATTCAAGTAGAAACTCCGAGCAATTTGAAAGGAATCTTAAATATCATATTTTAGTAAGACTATCGTGCAAAAACTTAGTTAGGCCAAATAAAATAGGTCGTATCTCGAGATCAAACCTAAAAGTGCATTATTGGTATATTAGTTTTTTTTTTTGTGAAAATTAAATTTCCATCTACATATGTTTTATTTTCGTTTTCTCATTATTAATTTTTTTTGGATCTATAGATTACGGTTTTATTTTTATAAAATACAGTTAATCATAAAAAAAACTATTGTTATAAATTTTTTTTTCTTTTTTTTCAAAATTAAATAAATAAAGCTTTGAAAGTCAAACAAGGTGGAATCACTGCTTCAAGCCAAACAGCTATATATTTGCAGAGACTTGGAACAACTTGGCTTGGCTTGGCTTGGCCACATAGTCGCTGGTAAAAGAAGAAGAAAAGGAGAAAAGGATTACGGTGAGAGTGTGCGCGTGTCGGGCGCACTTTGTCCACACGAGGGGCAGCTCGCTCCCCATTCGCTGCGTCCGTCCCGTGAGAAGTAAGTAGTAAATAGCGCTAGAATTCCTGACCTACCTTTGCGCATACATATGTCATGCCCTCATTCGGACAAGATTCCTTCAATTATTGTGAATCCCCGAATCGACAAAGTACCGCACGACTCTTCCTCCTTTTTCTAACCGTTGACAATGTCCGACACGACATACGATAACTTAACATAAACTTGACATGAGAAATTATTTGTCTTTTTTTTTGCGTTTTGGTTTTGATTTTATTAATAAATTTAATATATTATAATTAATTTTTATTAATTTTAATATAACTTTTTATTATTCAGATATACTTTTTTACATTTCTAATACACTTTTCACATTATAAATTTATTTTTTAAAAACTAATTTTCAAAATTATTTTTAAACCCATTAAAAAGAATAGGAAGAGTTTAATAGTATAGCACTTGTTGAATTACATAAATAATTCGGTATATGCCTATTTACTACATAGCGAGAAAGGAAAAAAAATTTAGTGTGTGATGTAATATCATAGGGTGATTACCGCTTGACAATTTTAAATTTAAAGATTCAATACCTTTTGGCACGTGAATGCCATATCATTCATTGTAAGATTTTTCTCTGGATTTTCAATTAGTGTATCATTATTCTTATAGAAAATAAGAAAATACAATCTATGATTTGAAATCGACACTTTTAAAAGATAAATTTTGATAATTTTAAACACGAAATAAACTTGATACACTAACAATAATTTGTAATAAGAATTGACACTCCCAACTTACCGACTTTACCCTCGACCCCAGCCCCGGGCCCGAAGTGAAGCCTAAGTTTCAACTAAAAACCCTATCAGATTCCTCGTTTGTGCCGCGTTTCGACACCGTAGGTCCGTAACCGTGTGGAATGAGAAAGAGAGGCCAGTAAAAGCAAGACCTTCCTTGTTTGCTTGTTAATGCTTCTTTTTTTTTAGGTTATTAATTTAGGTACACACGTAATCATTGTCTTTTTAACATAAAAACAAACCATACATGATCTCATCTCATGTCACATAGTATTTGGTAATATATTCACTTAATATATATATTTTTTTAATTAATTTATTATGTGTAAGAAACGGTGTCCGACACAAAAATAGATGAAAACTATCGAATACAAACTGTACATGATATTACACTCTGAATTCTCTTGCATTTTGAAGGAGACTAAAACGTCCTGATTAGTTCGTCTACCAATTAGTAGTTACTAATCATTCCCTTATTGCGTTGTTATATTTGTTTCGATGAAAATTTACTACTGTATACTTTTTTTTTTAATATGAATATCATTTAAATGATCAAATAACTTTTATTTGTGTTTTTTGTTATCTCTATAAAGTTAAAGAAAGATACATGTACATCTCTTGTAGCTACTACAATCTGTATTATTGGAATTTTTAAAAAGGTACTTCCTCCGTTCAATTAGAAAATTCTACTTTGTAATACTAAAAACGGTATTATAAAGTGAACCATTCTAATAAAACAGAGACAATATATATTATTGCAGAATGTATACAATAATCTCATTTTAAACACAATACCAACTCTTAAAATTATATTATTTTATTCCCCCTCCCTAAAAAATTATTTTTAATAATATTTTATTGAAATGAAGCAAGTAATTTAATAAAATAAAATAAAAAGCTAACAACCTTTTTTTTAAAAAAAAAAAAAAGAAAAACTAAATTGATATTTCCAATGCAGCCATATTTTCCTATGAGAAGGTAAACTGTCACTTAGGAGTTTGGACATTCCAAGTGGAATCTAGAAAAGAAAACGAAATTGTCAAAAACAAACAGAAAGTTGGCTTGAATATCACCGCAGCAGAGAGAAGCATTATTGTTTATTGGGCGATAATAGTACTCTAATGTCGTTTTGGATGATGTTAGTTCGATCATTATTACGTTGTTCTTAATCGAGGAAAAAAAAAAAACAAATGCATCTTCTATTTTTTATTTTCCATAATTTTATATTTAAATGTTGAAAATCATTATAATTAGTTGGACAGAGGAATTTATTACTTGATAAATTTTATACATTTGTATACTAGTCTAAACAATGTTGTAATGGTTCCCTAACAAGAACTATGATCCTAGATTCTTAATCCTAGATTGCAATTTAAATTATTTGGAGAGGGATTCAATTGAATAATAAGAGATTATATTGAGGAAATGAAACTACAAATTGAATTTTGCTCTCACACAACACGGGATAAGAGTTCAGTTTGAGCAATATACAATTTTTTATTATTAGTTGTAGGGTACAACACCTAAAATAAATAATTTATCATATTCTTTTCACTAATATCTTTGCTTTCTGGAGGTAGATTAATTGTGAACTACACGTAGTTATAACTACATTAGTAAGGATATGATAAATAAAGAAAAATAAAATTTGGACTCTTTAATGAATAAAAACATATTTTGAAACTAGATTTCTCTAATGAAACGAAATGAATAATTAAAAAAGAACTATTCTCTCTGTCTCATTAACATAACTTTTCCAAAGGAATGAGAGAGTATAGTTTCGCAAATTATACTATATGTTATATTCAGTGGCGGAGCCACGTTTAGGGCAGCAATCTCAAATTTCTTTTATTTATTTTTTTTTGCAGTACAAAATTTGAAAATATTTATATTTTGCCCCACCAAAAATAAAAATAATATGAATAAATACTTATAACAAATAATTTTGCCCCTCCATACCTTCGAGACCTAGCTCCGCCACTGGTTATATTCCATATGTTTTAATAGAAAAAATATAGATAAACTAGAAAATAATTAACTAAGGATGTGTATCAATCTCAATCAATTACTTGGCTATTTGATTATTACGTTGGTTTTATAAGCTGAAAATTTCCAAGAAACCTAGAAAAAGACTTGTATACTCCTATTCCCTTAGTAGTATCTTTCTTTCTTGCTTTATTTATTTCCTATTCCCTTCCATAATCTTGAAAGCTATCAAAGCATTTTTAAAAAATTATTATATAAATATTCCTTAGATATTTTCATTGTTCAACAAGAAAGTGATTATAATTTATGCACACAAATTCTTTGAAATTTCACAAATGCAAGATGAGGTTAGACCCCTAATTTTAAAATCCGATTTAACGAGTTATTCAGGTCACTTATTAAACCATATAACCATATAAATACATAGATTCGCATTTAATTAAAATAAACTGGTCGTACTGGGGTTAAACATTACTAGGTAGGTCGATTCGAGTTGAGAAAATAAACACGAACAATAAATGAGTTGAGGTCGAATTTTAATTCGTGATTCTTACATGTTAATCTGTTGATCCAAATCTACCAATCAAAACCTAATCAAATTACCACCTCAAAATTACCTTCAAAGAAAGAAAAAACTTAGGTGATGATTTGAAGTCAACCTAATAATAGTTTTTGGTGAATAAGCCAATGTGAAAGAGTTGACTTTTTTTGTTTTTTTAAGATAGAAAGAGTTGACTTGGGAGAGTGCAAGAGAGCACTCATGAATCTGTGATTAGCAGCTAATTAATTTCTCCATAGGCATAGTTTCATTAATCCTAGATTCTTAGAACCTGTTTCTCACCAAGACACGGAATATGGATCTATTTATATAATACTACCTGTAATTACTAATAATATTCTTCCTTTTTTTCTTCTTATCAATCTGGCTCCAAGAAGAAGAAAAAGCGTATAGATTAAAACAAAAACTTAAACACGATGAGTCGGATTTAAAAAACGCGCGTTTCAATTTTACTCTAAAAAATATCGTGTGTATGTTATAAAAACACACATATTGAAGGTAAGTAAACTATGATGTATAGTGTTTTTAGAACTTAACATTACTGTATCACTTTTAGCCATATTGATGTATTGCGGTTACAAGTTTTATCCTCCGATGTATCGAGTATTAAGTTTAATCTATAATGTATCGTTATTATGTTTAAACAGTTAACAAATATTACTTATAGTATACGTATCAATTTTAATATCTAATATATCATTATTGATAATAATATGCATATCAATTTTAGGAGCATAAGTATCATTATAGTCAGATTGCGAGACGGTCTCCATCTTCATGATATTAATTATACTATTATTGTTTTCCCATTACGTAATGTCCTAATTCTGACATGGCCACCCAAACCCAGCCCCCAAGTGGCAGAATATTCAATGGGATTCATTGCGTTGGGTCCCACAAATAAAATAATTATGACGTCATCCTCTGATGAATCTTTGAGTTTTATTTTAATTATTTAATTAGTCTTTAATAGAAGTAGGAATCCCACCTAGAAGAGAATCAGAAAACGAAATGCTTGTCAATCACTTTCATTTCCCAACTAATCAAAAACCATTATTGTTGATTAATATGATTATGAACATTAATAGTACAAGTTTATTAATAATTCTTGTCACCTGGGATGCCTTAAAAGACACCCATTATTTGCTCTTCACCTTACGCAAGAGGCATATCATATGTATGTGGCATTGGGTTGAGACGGGAACAGCAAATCTTGACGCTATACGATAACACGGTACATTAAAAATAATGTTTTTATTAACTCATTCATACTAACACAACACATGGGACAAATCAGACACCATATAAGTAACTCGTCAACTCATATACGGCTTGAATTGTCATCCGTGAATTGAAATTGTTCCTTAATATTCGTAAATAGTTGTACATGGACTTTTTGAATGGGATGGATATCGAACTTCGGAATATTCATCACTTAGGTTGGAGGAACAAGCCCCCTTATAATTGAACCAAAGGATCCACTTTGTTGAAGAAGAAGAAGAAGAAGTTAAGAATCTAATAACCCCTCCCATAAAAAGAAAGGGGCTGCAACCTAGTTTGTTTCTTGATTGAGAATGATCACTAAGAATAGACAAATTTGTTGAGGTGGCCATCGCTAGCTGGTAAAAAAAACCTTGTGCAATGTAATTATAATATTACCCATCTTTTATTTTAAATGCAGAGATTCCTAAAGCGATATGAACCAAGCAACATGAAGGATCGTTTTCTCTTTTCTTACCCTTGCATCTTCAAAGTTCGAACGTATGATATCAATGTTTTAGAAGGATTTGTCTGTATTTCAATTGGCAATTTGATTGAAGAAATAATTGAAACTTTAAACTGGTTGCAATTATCTTAATTGGCTCTAATTTCAATCTTGTAATAATAGTTTTTTCCCCCTTTTTCTTGCTTGTAAGAAAGAGGGAAAAAAGAACAACAATTTTCTGTTTGTCATTGCTGTGAAATTCTTTTATATCTTCACAGTCAAGGAATGCTTCAAATCTCCTACATGAAGTACATGTTCTCCAATGGCAACTTTCCTCTTCCCAACCTCATCAACCACACTCAACTGCTTGCAAACATCCACTGGGAACTGAACCACCCCTTCTGATTGTGGTGTCAAATGCAGCTTCTGGAAGCCCAGCAAATGCTTCTGGGGCGCGTTGTGCACCGAGGGAGGCGAGGAGAATAAGAACACTACATGGCTTCCGCTCATGTTCCCCCTGTTCTTCACTCTGAGATGAACATTGAAGCTTGAATTCCTGCAGCTGTGCTCAGCTGTGTCAACAGATTTGCACATTGAGGAAAGGCAAACATGTCCAGCTTCCAGGGATAATGACACAGTTTTGGGAGCTTGAACTAGGATGTGCTCAAATGTAGTGTAGCTCAGCCCATCTCCGAATGAATACACTGTTTTTCCGGTGTAAAATCGATATGTTCTGCCCGGGTAGCCAGTGGCTGGATCTGGCCTCATGTTCATGTTTGTCATGGGAACCTTGTCAACATATGATTGAGGATACCATGTCATTGGTAGTCTTCCACCTGGAAAATGGACAACACAACTACATTAGTACCCTTCATCTTTCTTGATGAAACAAAGAGAGAAACTAGCTCAACATGAACTTGCCAGCACTTGAAATAAATAGCAGGAAAAGCCTTCAATTTTTTTGATGAAACAAAGAGAAAAAACTTTCTCAACATGAACCAATCAGCACTTGAAACAAATAACAGAAAAACCCTTCAATTTCTTGATGAAACAAAGAGAAAAGCTTGCTCAACATGAACTTGTCAGCACTTGAAACAAATAGCAGAAAGACCCATCATTTTCTTGGTGAAGCTAACAGATAAACTCCTCAACATTAACTTGTCACAACTTGAAATAAATAGCAGAAAGACTATGCAATTTTCTAGATGAAACAAAGAGATAAACATGCTCAACATGAACTTGTCAGCACTAGAAACAAATAGCAGAAAGATCCTTCATTTTCTTGATGTAACAAACAGAGAAACTTGCTCAACATGAACTAGTCAGTCAGAAATTAAAACAAACAGCAGAAAGACCCTTCATTTTTCTCGATGAAACAAACAGAGAAACTTTTGCTCAATAAAAACTTGTCCTTCAGAACTTAAAACAAACAGCTGAAGGACCCTTCATTTTCTTGATGAAACAAAACAGAGAAACTTGCTCAACATAAAACTTCTCAGACAGAACTTAACACAAACAGCTGAAAGACTTACTGGGATTATGCAAACCAAACACGACATCTGAAATTGCAGCACCACCCGCTTCACCAGGGAAACCAACCCAAAGAATGCTCGTAATTTTCGGATCATCTTTTGCAAATTGTACATCCCAACCTCCACCCGACATGATAACAAGGATCACAGGTCCCTTTGAGACATTGGCAACTTGTGAAATTAAAAGCGCCTGTTGTCCCGGAAGTGTAATGTCATTCCTATCCAAACTCTCCCTTTCAATGGATTGATCGGAGCCCATTACGAGAACCACGGCATCTGCGGCGGCGGCCACTTTCTTGGCGGCGTCCACCTGAGCGGTGGCGCAGGACACATCCGCACAGCCTGCTTGGTAAACTGTAGGAACTGAGGCTGTTAAGCCTTGCAATGGAGTCACATACTTACACGGCAAGCCTGCAAATTTCGATTTTCACATGGTTCAGAATTTCAAGTTTACCAAAAAGATAAATTATAGAAGCCCCTCTGAAGTTTGTCTAAATTATCAAATGAACCCCATAGTTTGTAAATTACCATATGAATCCCCTAATACGACCAAATTGCCAAACAAACTATAAATCCAAGCCTCACATACTACCATGATGTCATGGAGTTTGTTTCGTACTCTTTTTATTCCATTAGAAGAGTTAGTATTATATATTGTAAGTCATAAACAATTATAATAGACTATTTTAGTAGACGAAGAGAGTAATTTATTTGAACCATGAGATTTATTTGGCAACTTGGTCAAACCACAATGCGTGTTAAACAATTTTACAAACTATAAGGTTCATTTAATAATTTTAACAAACTTTTGACTGATTTTGGTAATTTACCCTTACCAAAGTTTTTTTATTACATGACTGTAACTTTGTAAGCTAAAGCTAGTAAGCCACTTTAGCAGCAAGATTCACAAAATTGGTTGGAATTCTAGTTTGAATTTATTTTTTTAAAAATTATATTAGAAAAATACTGGAAATGTTAAAAACAATAATAAAAGAATTAAGAATATAATAAGAATTAAGGTGTATGAAAAATGGGAAAAATTTGCAGTTTCGTTAAGGAATCATTCGGTCATTGAATTTGGCTTTAGATGCATTACTAGGCATAATGACTAAATGGTACATTTAACGAGACCGTAGTCCCACTCTAAAAAACGATGAAAAAAATAGACCAAAAAAAAAAAAGTAACAAAAATTATCAAAATTAAAATTACCTTCATAATTGCCAAGCATGGTGTGGGTGACATTAGCATTTGGGCCAATAACTGCTAAAGATTTAATGGCCGAATTGGACAGAGGCAGTGATCCAACAGTGTTTTTTAGCAGCACAATCCCTTGACGGGCCGATTCACGGGCCAGTTCTTGATGTTCTGGGCTGCACACGTCTTTTGGGCCCAAACTCCCATAAGGCTGGTTTTTCGGGTCGCCGTCAAAGAAGCCCAATCTCATTAAAGTCGCAAAATTATTGGTGAGGGCCCTATCAATTACTGACTCGTTGACCAGGCCCTTCTGTACAGCCGATTGGGTGTACTTTTGCAAGTACTTTCCACAGTTTAGATCCAACCCTGATATAATTATAGCAAAAATTGTACTTTAGACTTAAATATAGGATATAAATGCTCACTTTAAATATAAAAAAAGAAAAAAGAAAAAGAGAGGCTGTCCCAATAGTTAAAGCAATAAGATCTTCCTTTAAATGCATGCATCCTTAAAAAATCCCATAAAAAGTGGATAAACTGACACAGAAAGATTCAATAGGAGTGAATGAGTTCAGATTATCTGTCCATAATATGTATATTAAATGTATTTTAATTTTTAGAAACGATGTCGTTTTAATAAGTGTAACAAAATTCGTAGTGGAACGAGGATTTGGATAGATGGAAAGCAACCACCCTATTGCAACTTTTTGGTGCAAAGGCTATTAAATATGGGACAAGACTTTGATAATGCTTAGCTGCAAGTTTCACTCTTTCTCGTGTGGGGTTTACTATAAAGTGCTAAAGTCTTTGTTTTAGTTTAGTTTAGTTCTACCATCCTAACCAACCTGCATTTGGCTATGATTATTACCTAATCATTTCCATATTCCCATGATTGTTGGATTCAAGTTCGAAGATACTCGTCTTATACTAAAAAGAATAATATTTTGAATTGTATTGCGTGACTAAAAAACAATAGTATTATTGTACTCTTTTAACGGAACTAACGAGTCAAATATTTACCTGAATTCAAGGATAAAGCTACGGTCTCTTCCTGTGTATTTGTGTAGTGTTGGTCATCAAACATTACTTGCAACGAATCGCAGTCAGTCACAATATACCTGACACCAACAACAACAAGAAAGTAATTAGTTTATGACACGAATCTGACACGTTAAAATTAATCAATTTACGACTTGAATTGTCATCACTTGAGAAAGTAATGACAATTTCTGACACGAACCCAATATGATAAAAGTGACCATGAACTTATATACCCATTCAAGTTCCATTTGCCACGAATGACGCCAGCCAAGAGGTTCGGATCACCGCAGGTTGGAATGCCATTCACTTTGTTGTAAGAACACATAACGCTGGCAACATTTCCTTCTGAAATGCAGTTCTCAAACGGAGGCTGAAATGTATCATCCATGTCTTGTTGCGTAACCTGAATTAATCCAAATTTCAATGGAAAAAAAGAACAGAAAAATTTCAACAAAAATCTCAAATTTTTGAAAGAATTATTCTTACCACGGCGTTGAAAGTGTATCTTTGGGTTCCTTTCCAGTTATCGACGTCGTAAGCCGTGTAGTGTTTGCAGCAAGACGCGACTTTGAGCCTGTCGTTGTCGCCGTCGTCTGTCTGTTGCAGGCCTCTAACGTAGGCGGCGCCGTACTTGCTAGTAAGAGTGGGATCCTCTCCCGGAGTTTCTTGGCCTCTCCCCCATCTGGGGTCCCGGAAAATGTTCACGTTCGGGGACCAATAAGTCAGCCCTGCTAATCCTACGTTGTACATTGCTCTGGCTTCAGTCGAAACAACCTGCACATATACACACGCATTTCAACGGCATTAAAGATTTTACCATCAAATTTCTCATTTTATAGTATAGGCGTGACACGGCACAACACGAAAATCAAACGCGAATTCAATACGTTAGAAATGTATACGACAATATAGACATTACTAAAATCACTAACATAATTGATAGTTTGTGTTAGACACACAAAACTGAAAAAGATCTAACATGGTAAACATCATGTACCAACTTGAGAAGGGATCTTTTGTCTAAAAAAATTTGGAACATTTTCCGGTCCTTAAAACATTCAAAAAAAGGTAAAAATGAAAATTTGTATGCCCCTAAATTTTTTTGGGACAGCAAATGTCCCAATTTTTTTGAGATCGACGACCCTTGCCCACCTGAAACATTATTCGATTGCCACCATCGATTCGTGTCGCCATCGTGAATCAAAGATGCAATGAGGTTGTTCATTCAAGAGGATAACAGGAACATATCCAACTAGAGAAGCTAATTTAATCAAGAAAAAACAGGTTGCAAGCTGGAATTTTTCCTTTTTTTTTCCAAGCCTCGTGGGCGAGCAAATTGAAAATGCCCAATTTAAAAGTAGTCATTATCACAAGATCGAACAACAAAAATAGTGGTATTTCCTTAAACATGTCCAAATTTTCCAATCCGGACAAAGAAAATTGCCTTCTCAAAAAAGTGAAACCCACACGACTTAAAAATCGCCAGCAACCCCTGAGTCCTTTCACATCATTAAAATTTACAGGTGGTTGATAAAAAGAATTTGATTCTGGAAATCATGAAATAGCGTTGAAACGACGACATCTCTCCCTCACCCCATTATTATTTATCCTGAAAAATACAAAAGTGGATGTCATTCTTGCCGTCTGGAATCAACCCAACCCATGGATGGATGCTTTCAACAAAGCCAAACAAAATAAAATGATGCCGACATAAAATTAAAAATAAATAAAATGATGGCGACCTGCCGGGTTCTGATTCTAACGCTCGGAGTTGTACCTCGTGACTCAAAAACGTTGTACTACTGGACACTTTTAATGGGACGGAGGGGAATATTTAGACTACCGTTTTGTCCAGATTTCTAACTTCTGTAGCTTGAATTGGCACGTTTGCAGTCCCAAAAAACTGAAAATATCACCCGCGGATTTGAAGCTTTTTCAGTTAATTTTTAGACAGGGACAAACATCCCAGATTCCAAATCAACTCGAAACCACAAAAAATCACACCATTTTCATCCTTTTAATGAAATCTAAATCTTCGAAAAAATCCAGGAAGAAAGAACCAAAAAAAAAACGTATAATAAATGACATTATCAGGATATATATTTGAAGTGTTTATTGGTTACCTTTCCAATGGTTTCGAAAAGGGATTCGTCGAACGAAGCCGCTGTTAGTATAACTTGAGGGAAACTGGTGGCGCCGGGAACCGCGCTGCTGAAATGTACTCCGGGTCCGACGTTAGAAACTCCGTGCAACGCCTCTGACCACCACTCGTAGTTCGGAATTCCGAGCCGGCTGACTCCGGCGGCAGTGTTCCCCAAGCCCCCGATTTTCTCCTCCAATGTCAGCCTCTTTATGAGATCGTCGACCCGGGTTTTAATGTCCGCCGACGAATCGCAGAAAGTGAAATTCGCCAAAGCAGGATTACTCGCGACGTCGCAAGCGAAAATGGGCTTCTGGGCCAGAGCAAATCGGCGAAAACTCGCCGGAAAAAGGCATAGAAAGAAGAAAAAACAGAGCAAAACAGAGTGCCCTGCATTTTCAGAGAACTGAGAGGCCATAGCTTCCTTGTGACCTCTCTGTTTAAAGAACGAGAATGCAGGATTTTTAGCATTCTTGACTCAAGATGGCTGCTTTTATAATGCAAACAAACAAAATCCCTTTTTAAAAAATTAAAAAATTAAGTTTTTTTCCTAACATTTGTTGTTTTTTAGCAACCCGTGAAGGATGAATAAGAATTAATTGAACAAAATTTAAAAAAAATTTTAAAAAAAGATGAAAAAAAGAATTGTGTTTGAAGCGAAGTTATATGGTGCTACAGAGTAAAAGAGAATCGCAATCGAGTGTTTTTTGTGTGGAATTAATGTAAATTTAACGTAAATCTTTAATGAGTACATATTGTCGGATTTGTCCCGTGAAACAAAAAGCCGCTGCTGCAAACTCGGCTTCCAAATCAATGCCAGCCTCAACACTCAAGAGTCAAGAGTGTGTGTGTGTGAGAGTGTGTGTGTGTGTGTTGAAAGATTGTCAGAAGAAGTTAACAAATTGGGCTGTGAAATTATGGGCATGAAGAAGAAAAATGGTAACTTTTGCCTTATGGGACATGCTTATGGGCCTTCTGGTAATTTTCTTTTTTTAACATGGAGGCATTCCGTACGCGGCGCTGAAATGAGATCACTAGTGCTACATAGCACTGGTAGCCACTCTCGCAAGCTCATAGTGGCAAAAATTGTAATTTTTTTCCCCTTATGTGTGAGTGATATATGTGTTCATGTATCAAATTTCTTAACGAGCGTCAACTGGGAGATTTTCATACTAATATTACCGAACAAAGTGGCTCTGGGTGTCGATCCTTACAGAGTATGAAACTATATTCTCTATGACAAAATAAGGAATGATGAAGAACCATTGCATTTGATGTCGGATATTTAGGGCATGTTTTTTTACCATATTTTAAAAATATATTTTTTGAAAAGAATTTTTTAATGTAATAATTTTTTGAAATATATTTGAAAAAGGCTTGTGTTCGTGACTCAGAGTTTAAATAGACTTGTTTCGACATTTGTCCGTTGGGTTGCCTCATTATGACCGGCTCCAGTCATTAAAGGTTATCATGATTCCAACTCCTTTATTATGGTCTTAACTCCCCAACATGACTAGCACATCATTTAAGATTACTTATGTCATATTTTGACCATGTGACCGGACTCGGCAATTAAGGTCTCATTAACTCCATACAACTGGTAATGTCTTTATTATCTTTTGTATTTATCCCTTACAATCTGCTATGTATTTATTAGTCCCTTATTTGATTCGATTGTCATAACTCCCGGGTCACGTTTCAAGATTAGTTGTCTAGTTCATTTTACTCATTTTACCCGGTGTTGGCATATTACTTCTACTGTTCCCGGTAAACCACTGGTACCGGCTAATGACTAGTCTCCAGCTGATGACTTGTCCCGGTAACCCGCTGAACCCGGCTAATGATCATTTACTTCTTTTGACAGGACTAAGCTTTTAATGTCTTTTTAATGCTTTCCCAATTCCCACCTAGACTCAATGTTTTTAGCCATAATAATTACTAAAGATTTAAACATGCCTTGACCCATGCTTATCGGTTTCGATGACTTTAACACTTTATTAACTCTCACCTTGATAACGTTTATGTAATCCTTGCCCATTTATTATTACTTAAGTCTTTTGTTGCTCATTTATTTCAATCTTATCCTTTTTAGTTACTATACAAGTCATTTTGTGGAACTCAATGACATTTTTAGACCGGGTCAACTTTATCTTTTTATTACTAAATAAACATCTTTTCACGATGGGTCAAACCTAATGACTTACTAATTTTTGGGCACACCACAAATGTTCAAGAACATATTTTTCCAAACATGCTAGGGAACATGGTCTTAAATATGTGATTATGTGTACTATGTACAAGTACAAGGAAATTACAACTGATTCGCCCGCCTGTAGTTGGTTTATGGCTTATTTTGTCGAGTTGCCATGAATTCCAATTTACGTTATATCAATTGACAAGTTCTTCACGGATTGTTTGTAAGTTATATCAATTGACAAGTTCTTCACGGATTGTTTGTAAATATTAAGAGTCAAATGAAGTGAAAATTGAGACATGAAAAAGAGTGAGATTTGAATTATAAGGCTATACGACTTTGGTAATTCAAAAGTTGTTTAGGTAAAAATAATTGGTCATGCATGGAAGAGTGGTTAGAGGGAAGGTAACCTGGCTTCAACTTTGAATTTGTAGATTGTAAGTTAGTATATATATTAACAACTGGTCATTATTTCTAGAACATTTTCAAATGCAAATTTTTTATTTTATTAATAAAATTGCAAAGTTTAATTTATGAGATTTTCCTAGCTGCGTGAAACAAAGTGATTTAAATCATATTTTATAGGGACAAACCAGTGCTTCATCGGTTGCGACGCGTAGTGAGCCATCCAGAGATCGGGCGTTCGATTTCTACCTCTGTCAGTTTTGCCTATTAAGAGTGCAACCTGATAAGACTTCCCATGCAGAACCCTTGCTTAGGGCTAAGAATGAACACGAACATTCACGAACAAGCTCAAGTTTGGCTTGATAAAAACGTTCACGAACATGATTTTTAGGCTTGATAATAAACGAATACGAACAAGGTGTTGAAAGCTCGTTAATGTTCGTGAACAAGCTCAATTAAAATATTAACTGGTGTGCATAAAATTGGATTTTCCATTGAGCCTAGCCCAATGGACTAAAACACAGATAAACAATGAAGGATAATAGGACGTATATAAAGCCCAGAACCCCGCTTAGGTCGGATAGATCATCCAAACCGAGCCAAGTAGTTTTTCTGGTATAAGCTTAGGTCGGTCTAAACCGGAAAACCAAGCCAAACAGCATATCTCGTAAAGGGTTAGGTCGGACTTTAGACTTTAGAATGCCTGGGTCAGTTCCTCACATTTACATCAGGATAATCGGTCTAACAGATCTAAGGTAGTTAAACCGACCTACCCTGCTTCACTGACACAGTAGGTGAAAATTGTCATAGATTAGGTATGTCTTTTCGATTACACGCAGGGATTTTCAGATCTTCTAAGAGAGGAAGACATCCATGAAACCCGGTCAAAATGGTAGCGTCCACGCCACGCTAAACAGTAGGAGCAGGTGAACAAGTCAATCATGAAGGTTCAACGGACACATTTCAACTTGAGGTATATATACTAAGTCTTCAGACTTAGTGAGGTACGCGATCTTTACCATTTCAAGCATTTATCTTTACTGTTTATCTTCTCCAACCATACTAACTTGACCGTCGGAGCCTATACAGGGGGGAAAGCCCCGCTCCTCTTTCTTGATCATCTAAAATTGTCACCGGAACAGTGCGAATCATTTCTCTTCATCAACCTTGCTGATCCGAGCTACCCAGATCGGCTCTCCGCTTGCTCTTCTCCTTTGCAGTAAAGCTTCATCCAAGTTGGGCCTTTGCTTTCCGAGAAGTTTTACTGGGCCGCAAGAAGCACCATCTGAAGTGTGTTTTTTGCGTCACATCATTAACTATATAATATAAATAAAATAAATATATACAATATTAAAATGTTAAATAATACAAATAATTGAATCTTTATATATATTTATATGTACATAACTATCAATATATGAGTTTAAATTGAATTTTGATTTTTATGCAAGTTGATATAGTATATTAAATTGAATTTTGATTTTTATGCAAGTTGATATAGTATATTAAATTAACTAAACATTACAATTTTATGTTAGTTAATGCGAGATAGAACGCACACGAATGTTCACGAACAAGTTCGGCTCCTCTCGATTAATAAATAAACAAATATAAATAAGATTTTAGACTCGATAAATAAATAAATACGTCAAAACTCGGGTTAGCTTGGCTCGGCCCGTTGTCACCCCTTTCAACGGAGTAGATGATAATACTACGATACAGTGCTGAATTTCAACCAAAAAACAAAAAAATCATATTTTATTTTTCAGTATATGTTCTTATATTTTTAAAATTAAAGCTGTAATTAACTACAATTTCAATACTGCATGGGAATGTTTGCTGAAAACCTCTAATTACGTAAGACTTTCGTCAATGTCGCTGTTCTTCTTCTATCCATGCATGCCTACTTGTCTTCTATCCTGCTGTGTCAATGAAACAGCGATTTACTATTCAAATGTGTTCGGGCAGTAAGTAGGAACCTCATAAGTCGTGCTACACTCTTTTCGTCAAATTAAAAGAGTTTAGTATAAAAATATTTGTTATTGATGTTAAAATATAATATTTAAAATACATAATTTGTTAATTTATTTTTAATTAAAATATAATTTTAAATCATATACTATTATATTATAATTCAGAAGGAGTATGCTACATAAACAAATTTAACTTGAATTCTTCTTAGTGATTTTTTTTTTTTTTTGGGTTGAAGTTAGACTCTTTATTTTATAGGGTGAAATACAATTTCCCCCCTGTGGTTTCATGCTTTGGACAATTTCTTCCCTATGCTTTCAAAATTGACAGTTCCCCCCTCATGGTTTTGGACTGAAGTGTCCACTTAACGGAAAATGCCTTCTCTAACGGTGTTAAATAAAATGACTAAATTACCCCTGATAAAAAAAACTTTTAAAAAAAAATTGAAAGAAGGAAGAAGACGATGGCACTGTTCATCGTCTTCTTCCTTCTTCCTTACCTTTTTTTTTTTTTTTTTTTTTTTCTTCCCCTAAATCTAAAGCACTCCCGCAACTGATATGAAACCCATTTTGTTGGGTTCATATCAGTTGCGGGATGCTGCAACTGAAATGAAAAGAGAATCACCAAAGCCGCCGCGACCTCCCATCATTCTTCCACCCATACCGCGTCCGAAACCTCTACCAGAACCGAAACCATGAGCAGATTGGCTGCAATTCAATGATAAGATTCTCAGAGAACACCATAACGGGAAACTGGAAAAACACAAAATTACAGTAATTCCAATCAAGAAGGAATAGTGCAAAAGAAGTTCTTACCGCTGCCAATCTAAAGCTGGTGTCTCAATTAAGGCCTTAATCTTACTGTCTCATCAATTATACTAGGAGGTGGAGCATCCTGAACAGATTGCCTGATTGGGAAGGAAAGGTTTCAGGAATTGCATACAGATCATTACCAAGTTTCCGCAAAGCACCGATCAACCAAATCTTCAATTCCAAAGCAGTAAAATTTTGTGTCCGGTGTGTATATCGAGCTAAGAAAATCGATTTCAAGCACAAATCGATCTCTCCCACGCCGCGACTAAAACCTCGCAAGATCGGTGCGAACAACAGAAAGCTCTCCCAGCGACGACGCCACGAACGCTGATGCCGCTTCAAGATTATCCTTAGCTTCGAACCTCGAACCCTCCAATCCTCCGATTCTTCGAATCGATTGCAGGAACAGAAATGAAACCCATCAAATGGGTTCCATTTCTGTTGCGGGAGCCTCCCGCAACCAGTCCCTTTTTTTTTTTTTTTTTTTTTTTTTTGTAGTTGGGGTTATTTTGGGAACAAAATTAATGACATCATCAATTTATTTACCCCCACTCTCGTTTTGAGCGCGTTTGGTTCACGCGCCGTTAGAGAAGGCATTTTCCGTTAAGTGGACACTTCAGTCCAAAACCATAAGGGGGGAACTGTCAGTTTTAAAAGCATAGGGGGGAAACTGTCCAAAGCATGAAACCACAGGGGGAAAATTGTATTTCACCCTATTTTATAAGGGACCTAACCCCAATACAAAAAGAAGGAAAGAAGAGAAAAATCAAGTATTAGATTTATTCTATATTTTATAATTATTTTTAGATAGTTTTATAATATTTCAGTGATACTTTTCATTTTTCTAAAAATAATATAAATTAAACTTTAAAAATAAAACTGTAATCTTCTGTGATAAGTGGACCCCACCACATGTTTTTATATTACATTATCCCATTCCCTCGTGGCAATTAGCTCACAAGGCTCGGTCGTGGGCCCGGGGCCTTTGCCCCCTAAACTTTCGGCCATGAAAAATAATACATTATTTTCTATTTGTAGAGGAATAGGTGGTGCAGTACACAATTATTTATTTATTATTATTTTTTTTTGTAGAAAAGCGTACTCGAAATACAAAGAAGAGGAAAGGAACGGATGGACTGTTCCGTCCGGGCCCGGCCCAGGCCCACCAAAGGACGTCCACTTGCTCTAAGGCTGAGTCAGGCACCGATCCACTAGGACTACCCGTGAATGTGATTGGTCGCCACCCCATATCCACAATTAATCATGCAAAACCCCCCACCCCCCTAACCCCATATCCCCCTCAAAAAACCACTCACTTCCCTCTTTATTTTGCCATTCACGCGCCAATATTTGTGAACGTTCAAATTTTATTTTATTTTATTGTGATGCAAAGGCATCCTCATATTCAATCGGACTTGAGTTTTATTTCTAGTTCTATATCATTTTTACAATTGACTATGTGTTTCACCTTTCAATCCAATATGAGACTAAAGCCTTTGCGATCAGACATATATGGTCCAAACTCATCCAATAGGTAGTGGAGTTTGAACTCATAACTTCCTTTGTTTAAGCACTTGCGAATACCATTGATTCAGAACTTTTGGGAGCAATCAAATTATGGGCATGTTATTTACTGAATGTTTGAGTTTTGATTTTTGAAAAATAGTTTTATAATGTAAAAAGTGTATTAAAAATGTAAAAATATATAGTTAATAGTAAAAAAATTATATTGCAAATGATAAAAGCTGATCATAATATATTAAATTTATTATTGAAATCAAAACCAAAACGTAAAAAACAGACCTATAAGGGCAAGCAATGTGAGTATTGTTCCTTAATTGTATGACAAAATTTAAGTTTGAATGCTCTGTTCTTTTGTGGCTTGTGTAGGGGAAGTTTTGTTAGAGGGAAGTTTTTTGTTGAAAATTTTTTAGAGGGAAGTTTTTTTTGGAAAATTGTGTAGGTGAGAGATTAAAAAAGTGTAATGATTGTGTTATTTTTTGAATTTATGTGAGTAGGTATTTAGAGAGAATTTTAAAATTTTAATTTTGAATTATTGAAAAAGTGAAGTTATTTCTTTGTGTAAAGTTTTGAAAAAAAAAAGTGATGATTCTTGAGAAATTACTACAAGAGAACAGAGCCAGAGTATTTACTAGTATATTAATACATAGACAAACTGTGTACCGAGTTAAAGAGAGTGTCATAATATTTAAATTTTGGATAGTCCATGTTTTTAGTGCTTAAATCAAACACAAATGAGAGGTGAATTTATCCAATTTAATTTGAGCACTTGAATTTATCCAATGTCGAACAACTAGGTGAGAATTTTGGAGGTCAAATTTTGTGCGCTCGATGGAATTGGGAATCACAGCATCACAGAGCGCGTAAGGATGAGGCTATGTGGACCGGGCTCCAAACGCTCTCACAAACACATTTGATTCGAGAAACGTAAATACATTCTCTTTGCGATCCAAAAGAAAAAAGTACATTCTCTTTTAACTCATTCAAAACTTGGTCTAGAAAATTAGGGTCCCAAGACTCTCAGCCTTCATAAATTATTTCTTATATTCGTTACATCCCGTAGAAATGTGCAGTTGGATATATGTAGAGAAATAAGTGTTATTTTTTTTTGGAAGATGATGAACGTGTAGAGGGTCCAAAAATAAAAATAAATTTTAGTTACTATCTCTTCGTTGCATTAGAAGAGTTCATTTTGAAATACATTTTTGTTCCATTAAAAGAGTCTATTTTCAATTTTTTTTTACTCCTTCTACATTTACTAAATTAATCATGTGTGATCCACAATTAGTCCTTACTTAGAAAGTAAGAATACAAATGAAACAAATAGTGTCAAACTAGTTATTTTAAGTGTTGTACATTGACATTCAAAATAAATTGTATCTTTGTCAATATAGACTCTTCTAATTGAACGGAATGAATAATATTAAACTAGTGATTGGTTGCATTATTTTTAAAAATACAATGGATGTATTCAATAATTTTTCTCTCAACCATTGTTTGCAAAACTGCAAGATCGGAATCCCATGCATGATTAATTTGGACGTAGAAATGGAATCAATAAAATCGAAACACAAGATGATGATATCAAATTTTTAAAAAAAATGTGCACGTGTACGTGTAAAATTATAAAGAATCGAATCTTTGATCGATTTGATATTTTAACATGCAAACTATTCTCCCAACCAAATGCCATCTTGCTCTCGGCCCGCCACCCGAACACTCCCAATGATGGCATTTCCTTTGTTTCTTCCTTGTGTTTTACTACTTCCTTGTAATAGAGAAATCCGATGATGACAATATTTGAGCAATTTGCATTTTGCTAAGATTGAATTAGCCGTAGCTTTCACCAATTTCGGCACCGTTTCTCTAACTCATTCAAAATAGTGTCAACAATTTTTTTTTTTTTTTTGTGTCAACAATTATTCATCCACCCTTTAATAAACTTTTTGCTTTCATTAATTATGAGAAAAAAACTAGTTTTTAACTTATATATATGTTTGTGCAATTCAACTAACACGTGATATTTTAGTTTTTGAATCTGATTTTTATCGATTTTAATTGCGATATGCGAGTGAGTTTTGATAAAAACAAATTGCAAAAGTTTAATTACTTGTCACATTTTTCGTTCAAATCAACTAACAAAAGAACGATTAATGTAATTATGAGCTTTCTTGTACTTTTTGACCTCTAAATTATCTTGAAGATCCGTTTATGATCTTTCAATATTAATTGTGTTTATTATAGATTATTTATTACGTAATGTAATGTGTTTTCCTAATAAAAAACTAAAAATTGGGATGCGATTGATGTTGAAGGACATACGTGGATGGATGTGGAAATCTTAACGAACAATTGGTTATACCTAACTAAAGTTTCCTTGGACAAATATTCTTATCCATCAACCTTATAATTCTTTTTTTATTTTTTCTTTTAAGTTACTTAATACACACCTACAATTAATGTTGAGATTTTTAAATGTAATATTTCACGTTGAAGTACTATATACACTAAAGAAAAATGTCTGGGACTATGCTTTATAATGCGTAAGTTTTGATAGTAATACTATTCAAACTCAGAACACGTGACCTATGACTTTGTAGTATAGGTCTCTGGCAAACTTTTACTAATTTATACATGTAGGAATTATTTGATTTCATCTTCATATTTACTTTTCTTCATTATTTAACACTAATTAACCACTAGTTTGTTTAACACTAAAATTGAACTTCGAAATTGAAAAAAAGACATTTAATTATATAAAATTAGAAGGTTTTGAGAGAGGTTTTGAAAAATATGTTTCAAAAATATGTTTTCAAAGACAAGCAAGCGAACAGGTTTTTAAAAAACTATGTTTAGTAAAAGAGTTTTGAAAATCAATTTTTTTTTCAAAATTGTGTTTGGTAAGGTAATAGTAGCAAATAAGATTTTCCCTCAATATTTGAGTTTAGAGAAAATATAGTTTTTAGAGTTCAAAAAAAAGAATGTATATTTGAAATAAGATTTTGCATAACAAAGTTTTGAACTCGTGCTGAACAAAATTTTTGTTTTAAAACAATTTTTGAAACCTATAATTTTGCAAAACAAGCATGCAAAATCTCTAAATGAACGTGCCTTTAAAAATCAAAGTAACATTATATGTAGTGGATTTTTTTATTTTGTTGGATTACATATATAGTGGATTGTTGGCAAGTAAGCACTCAATAGTTCCAAACTATTAAGATTAGTCTGTGATTGGATGATTAATTGAGAGTGAATGAGATCAGCACCGAATCATATCATTATCCTATCTAATCATTGATCTTTACGTGGCTTTTATCTTAACATAACTAATGCGACGTGCCGTTTTTAATTTGATGTTAATAAGGTTAATCCAACCTAACATAACAATAGTGTAGGTTGGAGTATTTCAGTATTAAAAAATTCAATTCAATCGTGGTTACAAAATTAGCTAGTGAGGAATATTATATGTCTAAAATATTATGTTCAACTTATAATTAAAATGATACATTAATAAAGGTAGGGAAATGACGAAGTTGGGAAGTGATACATTGAAGGCAGGGGAAGAACGAAGTTGAGAAACCGCATATGCTTTAAAACGGTAAAATTAACATAAGTAGGAATCAAACTTTCAAACTTTGGATTATTCACTATGCTTCACAACCTCTGAATCACTTTCTCGTCCCTGATATTTTTGTTTTATGTTAATGGATATGGAATCCTTATCCATCGTAAGTGAGTCAGTGACAGACACGTACGTAAAAAGCCCGCATTGCATCCATTAAGAAATGTTATGAATTTAATAAAAATTATATATAAACCACACGGCTATTTCCAATTAAAAAAATATTTTATACAACTTTTGCATGTTAATTTTTCGTAACTTTGAAGTATAACAAACGAAAAGAAGTCCAAGCAGGTAATCAAAAGGTCCACATAAAATTAAGACAAAGTTTAAAGTTGCTGTCAGCGGCGAACGCAGAAAAAAATGTCAGAGGGGGCAACTTCAATGGCAATTTTTTTCCCCGTGTGTCATTAAATAAAATACATATTACTATAGTATCAAAATAATCATAATAATATATGTCCAAAAAAATATCTTAATAAGAAAAGTAAAAGCAAAGAAATACTAGTAAAACAACTATTTCTTAGAGCCTGAACCACCAGTACCGGACACGTCTGTAAAATGAAATAACTGTGTTCTGCGTGTTCTAATAGCTTGATAATGTTGCAAAATTTCTTCATTTTCAATGCTGTCAAAAATCGCCTTCTCAATATACTATACCAAAGAGTGATTCATCCACTCATCTCCCATTCTAGCAGGACCACCAACATGTTTATTACATATTTCTATGGCATTTTTCCAATTACTCATACCCACAGTAGTAAATGTCTCTTCTTCTGTCTTACATCCTCTGTGCGTTTTTTAAAAAGATAGCACTAAAAACAAAATGCGGCATCTTTTGATACGATATACTCCAACCATGCATATTTCTCAAACCCAAGCACTTTGAAAACATCTAGAATCTTTACCATATTGTTTTCGGGGGTTTTTTTCCCCAATATTTTTATTGGGGCAACTAATTACCAAAATACACAAAAAAAAAAAATTCATTCCCATTCTATAGAAAACGAATTTGGCAAATTCGTTTACTTAGAGCCAAATTCGTTTCCTTCAAGAATTAAAAAAAAAAAAGGAAACAAATTCATGGAATTCGTTTTGAAAACGAATTCCATGAATTTGTTTCTTCCTTTTTTGTTTTTTATTAATTTCATTAATCTTGGAGAAATTAATTGTTCCTTTTTTGTTTTTTTTATTAATTTCATTAATTCAAAAGAACCCCCATAATTTTTTTTTGAGTTGTTATGAAAAAAGGCAAAATATAATTATATAACTGAAATTTTAATTTTAATTTAATAAAATTTCAGAGGAAATAATTTACGGCATTTCTTGAAATAGTGGTCAATTACCTTTGTCTTCTTTATTTTGTAATTCAAAACGAGTTCACTAACATCATTTCTAAGTTTTTATATATTTTGAAATATAAATATTATTTAATGTAAAACAAATTATGGTCATTCGAAATAGACCCCCGTAATTTAGTTTTTCAGTTTTTATGAAAAAAAAACTCTTGTAATTATATAACTGAAAATCTAATTTGTAATTTAATAAATATTTTAAGTACTTTTTATTTTATTTTATTTTTTGTTAAATATTTTTGAAAGAAACCAATTCAGCTTAATAAAATTAGATTTTAAGTTATATAATTAGCTCTTGCCTTTGTTCCCCTAAAATTGAAAAATGAATTACGGGTGTCAATTTCGAATCACCATAATTCGTTTTACATTAAATAATATTTATATTTAAAAAAACATAAAAACTTAGAACCGAAAACGAATTCAGAATTTAAAAATAATAATAATAATAATTCCCTACTGGAAACAAATTCCAGTAGGAAATGAATTTGTTTCCTACTAGAATTCGTTTCCCAGAATTCGTTTCCAGTAGAAAACGAATTCTGGGAATTCGTTTTCTACTGGAACAAAATTTTTTTTTTGTTTTTTTGTTGAAGAAAACGAATTCGGAGATTCGTTTTCAACTGAAAACGAATCTTCCGAATTCGTTTTCTATATTTTGGAAAATAAAATTAAATTTGGTCTGTTTTGGTATTTATATCCCCCCAAAATGAATATTGGGGGAAATAAATCTTGTTTTCAGGGATAATTATGACCAATTGGTCGACAAGGGCAAGGGCTTCTAACCAAATACTCTCTTCGAACTTGGTCTCTAATTGAACTATCATATTCTGTGATTGATTTATGTAGGCCTGGGTCCATGCCAATATAATTCTGGTTGAATTCTACACGATAATATTTTTTCTTACTTTTATCCTCATGAGAGTTCTTAGAAATCTCTACACCACGTTTCAAAAATTTATCCATAGCCTATCAAAATTTATCAAACTTACCAAATTAAAATTTTATCATTCAATAAACCCAACAACACAATACCATAAAAAACAGTTGCGACACTCACACAAGTTATGAAATAAATTAGAACATATTAAAAATTAATTAATCAGCAATAAATCAATTCGTCGGTGAAGAGGGATGCTCGGTTCGGGAGGGAGGCAAAAAGGAGAGGGAGTGACCGAGTGAGTGATTGCAAATTTGTGATTGAATTGGGTTGTTTAATTGATTTAGGGATTTTAATATGGGGAGGGATTTAATTGCAATTCACAGTTTTTCTAAAAGGCCCTTAAGTTTTTTTTTTTGGTTTTTGACCCTTAGTAAAACGATTTAGGAGGCAAAAAAATTACAAAAAAAAAATTGCAGCAGAAGGCTTCTTCTTTTTCGGGAGTGAAGGGGCACAGCTAAAACCTAATTTCAGATGCACCACCGCCAGTGGACAGAGTTGAAGGGTAGTAATACTACAACCCTTTGCTCCCAGAGCAAGGAGGCACACCCTCGCCCCTCCCTGTATCAAACGCTGGTTGCTGTCAAACACAATAAGACAAATTAAAGTTATACTAATTACTAGTAATTCAAGAGTACATAAATAAATAAAATAAAAAAAATTGATGCCAAAAGTGTGTGCTCGTGGTTAATTGTCAAACAAAATTTAGAGTACACTAGTCCTAGCAATAGCTAGGTTTTGTTGGAAATTACAAGGTTTTATCATTGAATTTTATAGTCAAACAACGAATCAGTATTGAGTGATTGTAACATAATAAAAGTGATTTACGAATTATATATGGTACAATTTTTATTTATGTTAATATTATTTTAATGTGAAGGCTGATATATATATATATATGTATATGAGCCTGTTCTTTTTGTTCCGTTTTAAAAACGGTTTTGGTTTCAACAATAAATTTAATATATTTTAATCATATTTCATCATTTCCAATACAACTTTTTACTATTTAACATCTACGTTTTACATTTTTAATACACTTTTTATATTATAAAACTATTTTTCAAAACTTATTTTCAAAATCATTTTCAAAACACCTAAAAAGAATAGGCCATATATATATATATAATATATATATATATATATACCTTGAATAGATAGATGCCCTACAAATTAATGGACTATGTAGGTTTAGGTTTGCGTAAGTGAATTCTATGAAGAATTAATATTTAAGGATTCAATTTAAATTAATTATAAATCAATTTCTTCTTCTTTTTTTTTTTCTCCAACATTTGAATCAATGACATCAGAATTATAAAACTTTCCTATTACCCCATGTTAATTAAGTATACATTCAATACAAGTTTTAGCCAATAATTAGCCTTTTTACATGACACATCCCTCACTTGTCATAATAAATTAATTAATGGAAACTAAGCTATACTCATGTTGATTAAATTAGAAATTCTAAAGACTAATTAATTAAACAACAAAAAACAATTAGGATTTAATTAATGACAGGCCTTGTACATATTTTGTTGTCAGTCATGAAATGTAGCCTTCAAAAGCAAAACACCAAATTTGCAAACAGATTGGAATCTTTGAAAATTTATTTATTATTATTATTATTTTTTTTTAACTTCCAAATGCACCGACGGATGATCATTTGATATTTTCTTGGTTTTATACTACTACTATATGTTAAGTGTAAATTACCAAAAGTACCTGTAAGCTTGGTTTATCGAACTCCTGATCCATCGGGCTCAAGCCCTCTGTTATACTTTCCTGTTACACATCTTAACAACTCATTGTAAATATTATTTTTTATTTTAAATTTTTTACCAATGATATTCATTTTCATTTTACCTAAATTTTAATATAATTTTTATTTTATTTTTTAATTAGTCCTGTATTTTAATATAATTCTATAGTATTTTTTAAAATTTTTTAATCTCAATAAATTAAAATAAATATACCCTATGAACCCTTAGTCAAAAGATTTATTATAATGATAATGAATATCATTGGTGCAAAAATTAATATGAAAAATAATATTTACAATAAGTTATTAAGATGTGTAACATGAAAGTGTAGCAGAGGATCCTGAACCAATCAATTGTAATATGAGTTGACCGTATAAAAATATTGTGAAATGACACGAAAAAAACGCAAAATTAAAGACGAAATTTAATTTCCAAAACCCCTTGGGAATTGTTCAAATAACTAACTAACTAACTAGATAATTTGACGAAATTTATAACCCCGTTCGCTTCACGTCTGATGATCTAAAAGATTGGTTTAGCAATTTCCTCAAATTACGAAATTTTTTTAGTTGTGTAAACAAAGCATAGGTTAATTAAGTTTTGGTAATTTACCTAGCTAGTAATTAATTGTGTTCATCTACAAACAAATGCTAGTATCTCTTTGCGCTTAATTAATCACCTTAATTTTTGCCTCAGTTAAAATTTTTAAAAAAAAAAGAAAAAAAAAAAGAAGGAAAAGGTTGGTTGCACGTGTTTAGGGATGAGTGGGTAGTTGGGCTGTCCTCTACTTGGCCACCCCCCAATTATTCATTTAGGTTCGTTTTATCCTTAAACTCCAAAGAGATGAGATTGAAATAGAGGACCACTGTATTATTATTGTTTTTGAAAATTATTCTACTTTATGGAAGGCAGGACTACATGAAAAGGAAGAAAGCTCGAAGCGGAAAGATGCCTACAACGTACTGCCAACATAAACTCTAAAAACGAATAAAAATATGAACGAAACCCTCAAACTTTGAGTGTGCTATCTTATGCAACACAACTGATGAAGTACTCGGCCATTCCTGACTATCCAACCTTAAAAAACAAAAACCCCTAAAAGCCTCATACTCCAAACCATACCAAAAGCATAACATCCAATATTGGGGTTGGCGCATAGGCGGATTTAAGGGGGTTCAGAGGGGTCTCAAGACCCCCTCCAACCCTCACCTCACTCCATATATATATTTATGTATGATATATATGGGTGTCAAACCAGCGAGTATTAAATGGGTATTAAGTTAATGGTTAATGGGTACCTATTATCTATTCAATTAATGATCTTAATTCAAATGAGTAATAGGTAGTTATGGGTACCCATAATACCCATTATATAAAATGTAAGGCTTATCTAATGGTTTATTAATAATTTTTTTTCAAAATTTTTTAATTTCATTTTAATTCTTTTTTTTTTTTGAAGTGGATTTTAATTCTTTGAATCTATTCTAAAATTTGAAATATTATATATTGTATACTTTTATATTTAATCGTATGTAGTTTTTTTTGTCAAACACAATATTTATTTTTTTTGTATTTATATATACCATGTGCATGCCCCGACCCCGGTCCGAGGCTTGAAATTGGACCCGGCCCGAAACAAGCAAAGAATTGGGCTTGAACCATGGGCCCAAACTGAATCGGCCAGGCCCAACCCGGTCTGAACCCAAACATAGCCCGAAACCCAAGCCTGAACTCAACTTGGAACCCGAACGAATTTTGAATTAGTATTTATAAGTGGATAATTTAAAAATATTAGAAAAAATAAATGGGAAAAACACAAAGTAATTGTATGACACGAAAAATAAAAAAAATAAAAAATAAGTTTGAAGAAAAAAAAATAAAATAAACCCACTAAAATAGGTGAATTGTTGGTTTTTGTTTATACTTTTAAGGGTATTTTTGATATCCATGATGGGCAGGTTTTAGGATACCCCCAAGCCCACCCAACCCATTATTTTTTTAGGTGAGTTTTATTGGGCTAAAACCCAATAAATTTGGGCAGTTTTTTATTTAATAATTTTTTTTGGCCCCTAATGATATATTTCTCTAAATTAGACCTCATATATATTTTTTTAGTTACCGCACTGGGTTGGCGGTGTGGGTTTCTATTATATTTCAAGTAAAGCGCGCGGGCACGCAAGATTTCACCCAAAGGGACCCCATATGATGGCTGGCTTGAAGGCCGGAGTCCAGTTACTATTTGGGAAAGAAATTGGCGGAATCTTTTAGCTTGGAATGGAAGGCAAGGCACACACACCACACAGACACTGTGTGACCATTGCCAATCCCACTAAATATTGCTTCATTTTTGGAACTCCCACTCTTTTGTGAGTGTGTTTTTGAGGGTACATTTTACTTGTGTTTTAAGTTTCAGTTTTTCTTGAATGCATTTTGGTTGGGTGGTGCGTTCCCTACTAATCTTCACAACTTTCACATAACAAATGAGGTGTCATGCATTCATTGATGGCTATACTTTTATGAAATAATTACTAATATTACTGCATTATTGATCAATGAATGCATGACACCTCATTTGTTATGTGAAAGTTGTGAAGATTAGTTGAGTTGTGTATCATTCCTGTTTAAGATATATGTATGGTCACTTACTTTTCTTCCAAAACCAAAATATGGCAATGATAAGGGGATTGTTAAATGCAGTGCAACATTTAATAGTAAAAAAGGAAAAAGACCAAGATATTCTTTATGTTCAATGGGGTGTTTTTCTCTTCTTTTTTTTGTGTGGTCTTTTTTCAATTTTTTTAACTTATAAATACATTTTAGATTAGTATTTTTTAATTTACACATTTAACTGAAGAAGGTGCTAGATTTATAATTTGGAGTGAGGAAGATGGCGAGGGCTATGGCAGAACTTACAGGGGAATTGAAGCAGCAACGTCGCCGATGTAATCCTATGGGATGGAAGAGAACCAGTCCAACTCAAAGATGAAGACTGCTGGGTCATTATAAAAAAAAAAATACATTTTGCAATATTTGAGTGAAATAATAACCACCACGTCAACTGACGTGGTGTTTGTTAACCACCTAATATTATCTCGCTAATAGGTAGTTGCCGATAAAAAGTTCTTTTTTTTCTATGTACCTTGTGAAAAGTTTATAGGAGCTAGCTGCACTTGTGAAACTTCTCATCTGAGATTTTCAGTGGGCATTCTACGTAAATGAGCATTATTGCCCACATTTTAATGTTAAGGTTTTTGTCTTGGTTTTAATGATGAGATTCATATTTCTTTTTTTTCCCCCATTTAGTCTGGTGTTAATTATGAATTGTAGGGAATTCTTTTCGGCACTCCTATTCTTGGTTATAATGTAGAAAAAGCAAAAGACATTTGGGAAAAAGAACCTCCTATTGGAGGGGACCTCTTTGAAATAGGATTGCTTGCCAATCAGGATTTTCCCCCTTCATATTCATTTTTGGGACATCAAATTACCAAAATAATCACAAAAAAAAAAATAAAAAATTCCCCTTGTCTTCGTTTTCTAGAAAAAAAAAATTTAATAGAAAAAAAATCACTTAGAAACGGATTGGGTAGATTCATTTCTTTTATTATTTTAAAGAATTCGTTTCTAATTTTTTTAATATATTATAATTAGTTTTGTACAAAAAAAAAATTAATATATGAATTAACTATTTTCATCATTTTTAAGACAAAATTTTACTATTCTAGTAGAGAATTAAAAATATAAAATTAAATTAAAAAACATGTTTTAAAAAATAACTCTTAAACGTATCATATTCTTTTATTTAAATTGAAGAAATTAAAATGTGTAATCAAGATCCCTATGAATACGGTATCTTGAAAATTATTAAAAGTATATTTAGATTAAAACTACCTCAACATGGATGGTTATGTGTTTATTCTTTTGCATTAATACGGATTATTATGTGTTCTAATTTTGATTGCTATGTTCCTTCTCATCTTGCAACGATACTTAGATTTATCGTAAATATTACTTCAAGAATGCAAAGAAATATTTCTTAATGTAAATTAATATTGGTCATTATTATTTTTTTCTTATTAATGCTTAGGAATGTATGCATTTCTTTTGCTTGATAAATCATGCATTTTTGTAGAAATAATTATTTTAATAAGAATTATATAAAACAAGAACTTATGTTATAATAATAAGATTACTGTTTGAATACATAAATTTGGCGTGCAACAAAAGTTCAAATTGTAGTGGAATTGTTTCATTTACTCTTATGATTATTCTCAAATACAAATGTAAGATTTAGATAGATTTTGTTAATTTGTTGTTCCGTTCCATATCTGCTATGATTTTGTTAATTTGCCTCCCTTTCAATTTTTTTAGTTCTTAGTCGATTGCGCTTACACTGTATTTTTTTTTCCTTAATCCCGTTAAAATGAATCCTTCCCAGAATTTTAATTTTTAAATTTTTTTTTTGTACAACAAGAAACGAATTTGGGGGAAGAAACGAATAAAAAAAGGAAAAAAAAAAGTTAGATTGGGTTAGAAACAAATCTGCTGAATTCATTTTCTGTATAATGGGAATGGACAAAAAATTTGAGTATTTTTGTAATTTTTGGCCCCAATTTGAATATTGGGGAAAAAATCCTACCAATCAGCCAGCTCATTTGAAATATATAGATTTCTCCTAATATTCAATTTTGGAGCATAAAATTACCAAAATAATCAACAAAAAATTCAAATTCCCATTCTAAAGAAAACGAAGACTGCAAATTCGTTTTTAGAAACAAATTTGCAGTCTTCGTTTTCTAGAAAAAAAAAGTTAAAAAAAAAATTAAAATCAGTATGAATTCGTTTTCTCCTAGTTTCTAATTTTTTTATTTTTTATTTTTAAAAACAATTTTCAATTAAAAACATTTCCCCAAATTCATTTTCTGTTTTTTTTTAAACAAAAATAAAAAACTTAAATATATAACTTTAAATTTAATTTGTAATTGAATCAAATTTGAGAGTTAATAAGTTACGGAATTTTTTTAAACACATTAAATGAGGAGCATAGGGTTTTAATATTTATTTATAATTCGCTTTGTATAAAATAATTTAATATATGAATTAACTGTTTTTATCTTTTTTAAGACAAAATTTCACTATTTTAGTAGACATTTAAAAATATAGAATTAAATTAAAAAACATGTTTTAAAAAATAACTTCATTTTTCCTGTGGATCAGTTTTTGTATCAGTGCAATGATAGTGACGCTCCTGCGCTAAGGTACTCAATTTTTGTCAAATTTGTTTAAGGTTTTATTTTTATTTTTATTTTTACTTTTACACTAATAAGTTTTTGGAAAAAAATGCCCAATAGAAAACGAAATTCCCGAATTCGTTTTTAAAAGAAAACGAATTCCGCAACTTCATTTTTTTGGAATTTTAATTTTTTTTAAAAATTGCAAAACCAAAAACGAATTCTGCAAACAGATATATACTTCTGAATTCAGTTCAGAGAATGGTATTGGTATGTATTGTTTGGCTTTTAATTGGATCTAGTATTAATTATTTAGTCCATTGAGCGATGCTATTTTTTGTATTAATTCTAATGATACGATCATTTTAATTGACATTGTGAATAATATATACTCCCTCTGTCCCACTCAAAGAGTTTGAGTGGGACGGAGGGAATATATAGTATATCACAATGAATCAAGGCGAGGGAGGGCCTGTAACATTGTTGAATGCAAGAAAAGAAAATAGTAGAATAATGATGATTGATATCATTATTAAAAATTACCAAGAACCTCCTCATACATTTGAAAGCACAAGAGGTTTTGAATATTTTTTTATGCTTGTTCTTTAAAATTTTAGAAACTACAAGGGCGTTTCATGTATCATTTTAAAAGTCACAAGGGGGTTCTTTGTAGTTTTTAAAGCACAAGGAGGTTTTTGGTATACTTTTTGAAACCACAAGGGGGTCATTTGTAGTTTTTTAAACTATAGGAGATTCATCTGAAAGTTTTCTAAACCACAGGGGGGTTATGAGGTGTTTGCCCTATATTTTAAGACTTTCAGCAATAAGATCAGCATATTTATCAAACAAAATCGAGTGATTAAGCATTATGATTTCAGCATTAAACATTCAGATATAAGTATTAATTTTTATCAAACGGACCCTAAAGCTACATGTGATACCTCACTTGATCACCAATCCCTTAAAGTGGTTGAATTTTTGGGTTACACTGGTAAGAGAATCATCATAAGTAGAGAGAAAAATAATATAAATATGAATAAAATTTAAAACTAAATCAAACTCAATAAAAGATATCAAGAACAAAAGTAGAACTACTTCTCTCATCCTCAGATGAAGGAGGATGAGAGACGAATATGTTGAATTTTAAGTTTGGAGAGATGATGAGAGAGGGAGGTGGCCGAGAGATTTAATAACAATTACAAAGATTGGGGTGTAATTTGGATGCAATTTTTTTTTTAAAATTGTTTAACTCAAACCTCAAAGACCAAGGCTTCGTTTGATAATCTAGATTCAGCACTTAAAATAAATGATTAAGAGCTTATTTGCATTAAGTGTGTTTGATAACTGTTAGTCATAAGTCTTAATGAATTAAGTGGTTCTGAAGTTAAGTGCTTAATCGATTAAGTGCGTTTGATAACTAAAACTCGAGTAACTTAATTAAATAAGTGAGTTTGAAAAATAAGTATAATTCCGGCCTAACAAATAAGTGATGAGCGAATCACTTATGACTAAATCTGAATCGAAAAAAATATTTTTTTTTCTCTTAAATTTTCTCATTTTTTGTATCATTATTTCTTTTTTTATTTTTTTATTTTTATGTTTTTAATATTTTTTAAATTTGATTAAAAACAATCAAAATTAATTAATTTTATAACTATAAAAAAATTTAAAAATAAATTATCATCTATTTTTATAACTTTATTAAAAATATATAAATTTAATGTTAAAAATAAAATAAAATTTTTTTAATAATTTAATAAGATTCAGACTTTCGTTTTCAAATTCAGACTTCAGTCCTAATTTGAGATCTTAAATTTCAAATTTTATCAAACAGAGTAATCTAATGAATTTAAATTTCAAACTTCAGATTTCAGACTTCAGTTTTCAGACATAAGGTTTATCAAACGAAGCCCAATGTAATTGGCCATATTATTACTACTTACATTTTTTTAAGTTAACAACTCATTTGCAACTATAAATTTGTAACATTATAATTTGGAGCCAAAAATTTCTTTGTAATGTATAACTGTATAGTGGTGATGCAAATTTGTGTATGCTATTTGAAATTTTCAATAAGCTCAATTATATTCTCCCTCTGATCCATAATAAAAGTCTATTTAGAGTTTTTTAAACAAAATAAGAAATTTGTTTAAATACAATAAAACTTTTGACTATTGTAATTTATTATTATTAGGAGTCTTAACTCTATATTTGGTCCCTTACATATTGTATAATAATCTTTTTAGTCATTTACATTTTAAAACGATCTTTTTGGTCTCTTACTTTTATTTTTGAACTATTTGATCCTTACATTTCAAAATTATCTTTTTGATTCCTTACTTTTAGTTTTCGAACTATTTGGTCCTTTAGCGGTTTAACTCGAAAGGAAACGTTAATATCACTCACGTGCCACTCACATAACTCCGCCAACGAAAGTCAAACTTATCCCAACATCATTTTTAGCATCTCATTAATTATGTTATGACAAGTTTGCCCTTTGTTACTAGAGTTGTGTGAGCGGCACGTGAGTGATATTAATGTCTTCCATCGTGTTACACGGCCAAGTGACCAAATAGTTCAAGAAATAAATGTAAGGGACTAAAAAGATTGTTTTGAAATGTAGGGGGATCAAATAGTTCCAGAAAAAAAAGGAAAAAGTAAAGGACCAAAAAAGATCGTTTTGAATGTAAGGGACCAAAAAAATTATTACATGTAAGAGACCAAATAGGGAGTTTACTCAAAATTTTAATCCAAATAATACTTAATATATATAAACAACTTATATTAATACTCAGTTAAATCATTACAAAGGTATTCAAAATAATCACTAACGCTTAACTAGATGGGTTAAGCCAATGGTAAGTTGGGGAAAAAAAAAATTATGTTGCTAAAACCCGGGAGGGGGGAGCGGAGAGGGAGGAGGAGGGTTGGTGGTAAGGGAAGGGTCTTGTAACATCAAGGTCATTGATTCAATTCTTGGGGAAGCAAGGGTAAAAAGAAAATTAAAAAAAAAAAAAAGTAAAAAATTATGTTGCTAAAACATCATTTATATCAAATATTGTTACCTTTTCTAAAACAACTTTTATTTTGGATTGGGATAAGTACTATAAAGTAGAAGGTTTTTTTTTTTTTTCTGGCTGGTTACCAATGTGAATGGGTCGACAGACAAATATTAATTTTCTGGATTGTCCAAAAGAAAAGTTATAAATTGAAAGAAAACGAAGACATAGCAATAATAATAATATACTCAAGACTAAACCATACTAGAAGTACTATTCTTCATAATTTTAAAATAATTGGTCCTATTATTATTATTTTAAAGAAAACTCTACTAATGGAACGATCACAGAGTACTTTGTTCTGAAAATTAGAGGTTTATTTTATCACATCTTAGATTTAAAAATAGTTCAAATTAGTTTCAAAACTTTAAAATTCATGTCAATGTAATCCAACTATTCTTTAATCTGTCCTATTTATGACTTAAAAATAGTCAAAGACAATATCATCTTTATATAAATATAATCATAGACAAGAAATAATAATAAAAATTCTACCGCAAGCAAATACAGTGCAACTTTATAAATGATATGTCACATAACAATTTTCTTTTTTTAATTCTATAATTTTCAATCGGAAAAACAATTTCTTCAACAAAAAAAAAAATTTTAAAAACATTTTGAAATACAATACGATACAACGTTAATCTCCATAACCGATTACTGTGAAGTTGCGATGTATATTAGGGCTGAGGGTTATGGCCCAGATATTCCTGGGCTGGGCTGGACTGAACTGGGCTTTGACTCTAATAGTAACTAGTGACAGTCCCATGGGGTCATTTCTTCTTTTCTTTTCTTTTTCCTTTTTTTTTTTTTTTTGGTTACTCATTTCTTGGGGGTCGGTTTGATAAAAATTAATGATTATGTCTGAATGTTTAATGTTGAAACCATAATATATTTTTTGAACATTTGAATCATAATGCTTAATCACTCGATCTTGTTTAATAAATATGCTGATCTTACTGCTAAAATTATTAAAATATGCCATTTTACCCTTACATTGAATTTTTTATATTTATATATGCAAAATATCAAATTTTATTATAAAACATCAATTATGATTAATGAAAAACATAAAGAAACAAAATAAGATAAAACACGTTAAATTAAATAATGAAAAAATACAAAAAATAATTATTACAATTTATTAAAATCCCTAAAAATGAAACGAATCTATTATTGTAGCCTAAAAGAAATTAAAATTTTTACAATAAAATTCATGTATGATTAATAAACTATATAAGTAATATAAAACATATCGCATGAATGAGATTTATAAAAACATGTAAATGATATAATTTATTAAATAAATTTTTAATACCAAAATATAATAGTAAAAATAAATTAAATTTTATTTGGCAATATTATAATAAAAAATTTTAAAATACATGGTATAATGAAGAAAAAATTAATATTATTATTATAGTTAAATCAATATAAATAAAATAAAAGGGTAGTTTCAAAAATCTAATGTGAATTATTTAAAGAATTATTATGTGGAGAATTAAACGATAAGCAATAAACTGACTTTTTTCGCTTAATTTTTTGTAAAGGAAATAAGCAGTGCTTAAACGATTAAGAGGTTTGGGTTTCTGTTATCAAACACACTAAAAGTCATTATTTTTTAATCAAATAATTTTAACCTTTAAGCTAGGTTATCAAACAAGCCCTTATAACCACTTGGGCACCCTCCCCTTATGAGCTAGCTTTTGAAGGTGAGTTTTACCCATGCACTCGTAACAGTTTGTCTTTATTCTTTTTTAGGAAAAATTTCACTTAAAAAAATAAAAAATAAGAACTCTACGACCCTCAAGAAGCATTATAGCAAGTGGCTGGTAAATACGTTAAAATTTATATTTTTGCTAATCCATAATTTAGTTAGATACACATTTGGTAGTAAGAGGACATTCAATTATTGCTTTTTAATTTCTCAATGGAATTGAAACTCCAGTTCGAAGTCTTACTCGCTCATCCGGTCATCTCACGTAAGAAACGAAATACCAATAAATTTTGAAGTAAATAATCTTATGTCATTGAGATGAACAAGTGAACGATTAAGAGTCGTGACACATGAAGAGTTATTCATAAACATGGATTTTGAAGTAAATAATCTTTTAGTTAGGTATTTTGGTGTGAAAATATGTATATCTATCGGTCAAATTTATTTTCTCCAGTTAAGGGTTTAATATTTTCCTTTTTAAAATTAAGGAATTATTTTGTACTTATTACAAACCTTGGATTGTTTGTGTATTTCGCCTAACTATAAATTGATGTCATTTTGTTTGTCTGGCGTTGTAATATTTATTTTACTATTTAACTTTAAGGAAGAATTATTTTAAGAAATCCCCATATTAGAGGTTGAACCATTCTCAACGGCAAGTTTTGTTAAGTTTTCTTTCCTAATGTGCGATATTAAATTTGTCCCTTTTACGCATTAATGTGATTTTTAAAATTTTACTGTGTTTGTGATCATAACATCTACTAATATTGCATATGGTGAGAAGTACATGAATCACACTTTTTAGCTACGAATGCCCTTATGCATCATATTTATGTATCAAATATGTCTTTTCTTTTTTATTTACTTAAAAAAAAGTACAATAATGTCAAATAAACAACATTATTGCTGGAAAATTAATAAAGCATCATGAATCCAAAATGATCAAAAGTTTTTTTTTTTTTTTCCATCACTATATAAATTGTGTGGGGTGACTCCCGGCAGTACAACAATTATGATCCATTAATCTCAACATTAAAAATGTGTTTGCTGGGTAATTCAACACCATTTAGTTCTCAATGCCCTACTCGAATCTTGAGGATGAAGATAATAGGCTCTAGGTATACTGTCATCCTCATGACGCATTAAGATTATCTCACCCTCTGGACTAAAACCCGCCACAAAAACCCCAAAAGTAATTCTCCAATGGCATTTGTTCCATGGAATCTTTCTCTTCCCGGCAACCTTCAACTCGCCGCCGTCACATTCTTTCATCTTCCATTCCTTCTTTCTTCCCCGAATATATTAGCGCCGCTAAATTTCCTTCGAGATCCGTGAATAGATCGATCGTATAGGGGCAGAGGTAGAGATAGTGACAACTTAGCAGTGTTATAAACTTCCTTGACGAAATCAAAGGAGATCAGTGTCACATGGCCTTGATCACGTAAGATTAACCAATAGATTTTGCCATTAAGACATGTACATTTTCGCTCGGGCTCCATCATGAAGGGGGTGATTATGACCATGTCCGGTGGTTTCGCACAAGATCGCCATGAACAGGAATTAGTCCCTAGCTAGGGTATAAACATGTGAGCTTGGGTTTCCAGAACTATTATTAATCCTCTGGAGAGAGCACTTCAAAACTTTGTACTTCTCTGTCACGGGGTCATATCCAAGGCTGTATTTGTCAAAACCGTCACCAATTCTACAGTTTTTCAAGTATAAAACTTCATGGGTGGTGATGTTCAGAATCAGAGCACGACGACCACTATCACACCCACTACACACCAAGCCGTTAAGATACGTACTATCCCGAATAAAATCATAAGGGAGAGGACAATTAAAGTTGAGACTATATGATGAAAGTGGAGGCTTGCGCCGTCGACGGTTGGAGTGAAAACCAATGGTAATAATGTGGTTTTCTTTATCCCGACAAAGTGAAGCTATGTAATTGCCGTCTATTCGGTTATGGGAATGGCGGTTGTGGAGCTCCGTGAACTTGGGATCGGAGATGGTGGTGCGCCAATCGTTTACAGACAATCTCAACAGGGATTTTGCCGGAAGTCTTGACATGATGAGTTTCATCACATCGTGTGGGATGTGCGCATCAGATGAATCCACTCCCCGACGTCGTTTTGTCCTCATCTTTTTTCGTGGTGATCTGTTGGTTGTTGACGTAGATGCAGCAGTTATATATATTTGGGGTTGGAATTCTTTTCCATATTAGATTAGAATTCTTTTTATATTCCAACTATGGGCCCATTAACCCAAAAACCGCCCAAATTCATTAGGTTTTAATCCAATAAAACTCACCTAAAAAAATAATGAGCTTGGGCTAAATATGTAATGGGCGGGTTTAGGGTAGCTCATTGGGTACTCTAAAACCGGCCCATCATGACCACCAAAAATACCCATCCAAAACTACGCTTAAAAGTATAAACAAAAACCCAACAACTCACCTATTTTAGTGGGCCAATTTTATATTTTTTCTTCAAACTTATTTTTTCTTTTTCTTTATTTTTCGTGTCCTATAATTACTTTGCATTTTTTCCCATTTATTCTTTTATAATATTTTTAAATTGCCCACTTATAAATACTAATTCAAAATTTGTTCAAGTTCCAAGTCAAGTTCAGGCTCGGGTTTCGGGATGGGTTTGGGTTCGGGCCTAGCCGGTTTAATTCGGGCCCATGGTTCTAGCCTGGTCCAGTTTCGGGCTGGGCCCAATTCGGCCCCATGGTTCAGGCCCAGTTCTGGGCAAGTTTTTGGCCTGGTCCAGTTTGGGCCTCGAGTCAGTTTTGGGCCTCGGGCCTGGGTCGGGGCATGCACGGGTTTATATAAATATAAAAAAATTAAAAATTGTTTTTGGACAAAAAAGACTACATACGATTAAATATAAAAGTATACAATATATAATATTTCAAATTTTAGAATAGATTCAAAAAATTAAAAGCAGCTTAAAAAAAAAGAATTAAAATGAAATTTAAAAACTTTGAAATTTTTTTATTAATAAACCATTAAATAAACATTACATTTTTGTATAATGGGTATTATGGGTATCCATAGATACTCATTATCCATTTGAACTAAAACCATTAATTAAATGGGTAACGGGTACCTATTACCCATTAACTTAATACCCATTTAATACCCGCCCAACCCGCCCGTTTGACACTCCTAATTCCAACCTGGAAATTGGATATGCAATTAAGAAAGTATCCATTTTTTTATGAATAACTTTTTTATTATCAATTAATTGAATAAATACTCAATTTTATCCATTACATTTCTTAAAATAATTAGAATCTTTTATTTACAATAAATAGTTAAATACTATATATAAATCCTATAACTAGCACTAAATTACGATCAAACACTTATTAAATTAAGAATAATGATACACTCCTCAAGTAATTTTCTCAACTTTCTTAACTCAAGTGAGGTGTCATGCATTCATTGACTACGCATTTATAAAATAATTATTAATATTACATTATTGGCTAATAATGCATGACACCTTACTTGAGTTAAGAAAATTAAGAAAATTATTTGAGGAGTGTATCATTACTTTTAAATTAATGTACGGAAATTGGGTCATAAACATTAATTCCGCCATCTTTTGGATCAAATCCCAGTTTAGTATGGATCAATAACTTGCCCCAAATACTTTGTTTGTGTTGTCCTACCTCGTTTTTCTAGTTTCAGAATTTACTATTCAAAAGCTAGCTCGTGAGGGTAGACATGGCCCCGGTTCTGATTCTAGCCGGAACGGAATCGAAACAATATTCATCGGTTTAAGAATCGGAACCGGGGTCATCGGTTTCGGAACCAGAGTCGAAACTGGCCTTAGACGGTTCGGTTCCGATTCCAGCTGTTGAGGAACCGGAACTGGTGGTTCCGAACCTTAGGAACCAGAGTAAATATTTGTGTATATATATATATATATATATATAATAATTACACATTATAACAATATATAAATATTACCTATGTTATGAATATATATATATATATAATATAATTTATGATATGTATAATAAAATAAATTAGTATCTAAAATTAAAATAAAAGTATAGCATTCATGACCCATGGGTTTAAGGTGAGAATATAATAAAAAATATTTATGAATTAAAATGTTAAAACATCTAATAAATTTACAAATTACAACACACTCTAAATGTTGGAAAAAAATTAGTTTTTAAGATTTACAATTAAATAAAAAAAGTAAATAAAAAAGATGAAAAGAAAAAGACAAAAAATCGGAACCACAATTGGAACCAGAATCGAATCAGAACCGTCCCCCTAAGGTTCCGGTTCTGGTTCTCATTTTTCTGAAACCGAAACCGGGATCATGTCTACATGAGGGAAAGAACCACAAATTCCTTTTATATCACACATGAAAGTAATTTACCTCAAATTTAATATATTATAATAAATTTTCATCATTTCTCATATAATTTTTTACTATTCAGCTATACATTTTTTACGTTGTAAAACTATTTATCCAAATACATGCTTTCAAAAGCATTTTTAAAACATCATAAAATACAAGCTCAGTCATGCGACACACGATTTTATACAAATGTAGGAGTAGGCTAGATCATAAATTATCATTGTCATAACTTGCTTTGGCAAGAAAAGTAAATGGCCATGCATATACCTTGAATTAGTATGAAACCCACCACCCAGCCAAAACGTATTAAAGAAAAAACCCAATATGAAAACATAAGTAAAATGTAAGAACAAGTTTGGAATAAAGGACCTATGAAACCATCAAATGCACCCTAAAAACACACACACACAAAGAGTGGGAGGTTCAAAAATCATTGTAATTGGACTCCGAAGATCAAACAGCTTGCAAATTAATCTCGATATGTATCATAAGATCGTAAATTTTACGACATATATATTAAAATATCAAATCAATCATAGATTTTATTCAAATTTTAAAGCTTTCTTTTTCAATTAAAATGATTTAAATAAGAATAATTTTACACATGCACCTTTTAAAATATTAGGATTCTCTTTTGGATTTTATCGGTCATGTTTCTACTCCCAAATTAATCCCAATTTTACGGAGAAAAGGGAGAAGAGAGGCTTGGGTGAGAGAAGGGAAAAGGAAAGGGAGGAAAAGAGAGAGAGAGAGAGAAGAAGAAGAAGAAGAAGAAGACGAAGACGAAGAAGGAGAAGCCTTCATTTTCATCACCAACCCAAGCCATTTTTTTTAGTTTCTCTTAATTTTGTTTTACGACTAGAAAGGTAAACTTTAAATGTGATATTCCATCATTTATATTAGATATATAGTTTAAAATGTTTAGAACTGTTTTGTATGTTAGAAGTGATGGAATAATAGTTCAAGTAGTTTTAGAAGTTAGTTTGTTTTGGGTACTGGTAAAATTAGGACTCATAAATTTATCGATAGTTTAAATTAGGTTTTTGCATGAAAATATTTTTGGGAGTTTAAACACAATTTTTATTGAACTATAAATGTGAAACAAAATATGAATTGGAATAAAAAGAGTAAACAAAATCAGGGGTGTTCAAATTACAATACCCACCCCGAAACGACATGCACTATTTGGGACGCGTCCCAAAATTGAGGTTCAGGTTTCGACCCGAATTGACCCCTTTTTTTTTTTTTACTTTTTTTACATTTTAAAAAAAAAACACCTTAAAATGCACACTAAAAGTAAGAAAAAAAAAAAGTTTTGATCTGGGCCAAATTAAGAAAAAAAGTCGTCTACTTGAAACAAATTAGAGGCGGCACCCATTTGTGTACGCAGCCCATCTTAAGTAGGATCGACAGATCGATTGAAGTGGGTATTATGGAGAGTGTATTGTGTACGCAGAGAATAAGAGAGCTGCAGCAAATTAGAGAGTGAAGACTGAGGAAGAAAGAGAGTTTTGGAAAAAAAAGAGACGGTGAAACTGACCGGTTGGGTACTGAAAAAGAGGGTTTGAACGAAAGAAGAAAACTAAATTTTTTTTTTAAAAAAAAAAAAAAGAAGAAAGAAACGAAAAATTGAAGCAAGGAAAAGGGTAAAAAAATCAAAGGGCCAGTTCGGGTAAATTGGGAGGTTGTTTATCAAAAGAAAAATAAATTGGGCTGGATTTAAGGAGAGGAGGAATTGGGCTCAGAAAATATATCAAGAGATAGATGAAATATGAGGATTGGATTTTAAGATGGAAAAGTTCGGCGATATATATGTTATGATTTCATATATCCCACATTAGATGTATGAGACTTCCATGTGTGATATAAAAAAAACTTTGGCACCCTCCCCTCTTGATTTAGCTTTTGAGGGTGAGTTCTATTCAAATTCCTGACAAATGGTATCAGAGCTGACCTCATGCTTCGTCCACGTTTGCGGAAGCGACCTACGGCTAGAGTGGGCCAATCAGAGTGAACCGTCAGTGGACGAAATGGGTGACCTGAGAAGGGGCAACCTACGCCTAGAGTGGACCATTCAGAGTGAACTGTTGTGGACGTCGGAACTTGGGTACTCTCCCCTCTTGAGCTAGCTTTTGAGGGTGAGTTTTAAACATGGACTGAAAAGAATATGAACATATTAGGCTACGGAATACAAATATTTGGGTTTAAAGGAAAAGAAGTTGGGCTCACTAAATAAAATAGAGCTGGGCCTTGATAAATAGAAATGTTTGGACCTAAACGACCCAATGTAGCTCGGCTCAGTTGGAAGAAAAATAAAAGGTTATTATTGGTCTGAAAAACAAGGAGTGTGTCAGAAATTAAACCAAGAAACCAATATTTGGGCCACAGTCATCTCAAAAAACCTTCCAAACAACTTCCAAAACACCTGTGAGGATTCATAGTTTTAATTCTCAGAATTAAGAAAGTATAAGGAAAAGAACAGAGAAAGAAGCACGAGAACTTCCGGGAGAATTAGAGAGAGTTATGATTTGAGAAAAAGATTACAGAATGCCACTTCACCTAGGAGCCTAACAACACCTTTCAAGTGGAAAACTTCCAATATTTAATTCCAAACAACTTTTGGGCTATGGGCCCATTATTTAACTTCCAAAATAGGTTTGAAGAAAAGTTACCAAACGAGACCCTAGTTCTTCTTCAACTTAATTCTGAGCTTCAAAGGGGCTCTAGGTAGTTCAGCAGTTGCAGGTGATGGTATTGGCATTTCAGCAGCCGCAGTTGGTGGTATTGGGATTTCAACAGCCGCAGGTGGTGGTCAACACATCATTATATTAATAAAAATATATAAATATTGTATTTTTATACAATTCAAGATTAAAAATAAAATACTAGATAATAAATATTAGGGAAAAAAAATGCAAGGGTGTTTCGTAATGAAATAAAACTTCAAAAGTTGAGTCAAATTAAGAATACAAATCTTGCAAGATAAAAGAAAAGACTTATTTTCTGGCCATCTCGGATCCACCATGCAAAAGTTGGATCCCAAACTTGTCATCTCCGATCCCAAGTTCACTTCCAAACTTGCCAATGTGGTGGACTTCTTAATTGGGAAAATGGCAGTTTGAAATGCAATTCGATTATCTGGTTGCATGACATGTTTTTTCTGCGAATTGAAACTAATATTGCCAACTAATGTCAAATTGTTTGGAATCGAGTTCGAACTCAAACCTTTACTCTAGTCTGCTATAGTTTGGATATATCATAAATTAGTCGAGCCAATCTCGTGTCCAAATATTTAGGTTTTATTAAGTTTGAGCCCAAACTCGAGCTCTGGTCAGCTTGAGCTCGGCATGTGTGAGAAAGGATAAAAATTGTTCAAATTAGAGATGTGTAAGAGAGAAGATGGAGGAGGGCTAACATTATGGAAGAATTTTTGTTAACCCTGAGTAGGGCTACAAATTAGGAGCTCGAGCTTATCCTGGCTCGAGCTCGAGTTCAAGTTCAAGTTCAAGTTCAAGTTCGAACAAATTTTTTTAAAATTTATACTAAAAAATTAAATAAATATTATAAATATAAAAAACTTCTATTACAAACCATCTGGTAATTTTCACTCCACCGACCAGTAGGAGAGTTCTATCAACTCTCGTAGCCACTGACAATGGACAATGTGTTTAGTTTTTGTGAGTGGCTGAGGAAATTTTGCAGACAACTCAGAGTCTCGAGTGGCGGGTGTTAGGTTTAGGTTTAAGATCATATCAATTTATGAAATGACAACTTTGACTACAACAATTCTTGCATTTGTAATATCTCCATGAACTTGATAACTATTAATAACTCCATGAACTTAAAATGAGTTACACACAATATAATCTTCATAAAAATCATAGACACAAAATATATTTTCTCATGCATGCAAATATGGTGCTACTTTATAAATGAGATGTCAAACAGACATTCTTTTTACACTTATATAATTTCAACTGAAAAATCATTTTGAAATGCAATATCATGCAACCTTAATTTTTGGACTCGATGACCGTGAAGTTGCGATGTATGTTAGGCCTAAGGGCTATGGCCTTGATATTTTTGTGTTGGGTCTGGACTCATAAGGAACAAAAATAATAACAATTTTAAAAGAGATCGATTTGGTTCATCTCACACCTGCTAAGCAATCTCTGGTAACCCTTCCCGCCAATGTTATAAGCAACGGAGTTGACGTTGTATTTTATTACTTTCAGTTTATCATCCTGTCTCTCAATGAAGTTGTCAAGGCATATACCATGGAGAGTTGTCCGGGCATACCATGATTACATGCACGCAATTACACTTATTTTGCACTATTTATTGTATTCGGTCTTCCCTTGTTGGCGTATAATAACACTAATATTTTATAATATAATTGAGTTAAATGCAAATTTTAAATAGCATATACAAATCTGCATCACAAATATACAATTTTATTTATAATGTAAAACTTGATATTTGTGATACAAAATTGTATATGCTATTTAAAAGTTGTAATAAACTCAATTATATACTTTCTCCGATTTAGAATAAAAGTTATTTTTGAGTTTTTAAAATATATTAACGAATTCGTTTAAATGGGAATAAAATTTTAATTAGATGGGTTAGGACAATGAGAGGCTTGGAAAAAATTATTTTTTGTTAAAACATCATTTATTTAAAAATTATTGACTTTAAAACGACTTTTATTTTCGATGAAATAAAGTTTGTTTTTTTTTTTAATCTTTTATAAATAAAGTAGAAGGTTGGTTACCAAATGTGAATGGGTTGAGACAAATGTTAATTTGTTGAATTGTCCAAAAGTAAAGTTATAAATGGAAAGAAAAAGAGGACGGAGTACTAGAGACTAAACCATACTAGTGGTACTATTCTTCATGATTTTAAAACAATTGATACTATTATTAGCATTTTAAAGTATATTCTAAAAATGGAACGATTATAGAGTTCGTTGTTCTCAAATTTAAAAATAGTTTAAATTAGTCTCAAAACGTTAAAATTTGTGTCATGTAATTCAGTTATTTCTTTAATATGTCACATACCGGAGTATATAACTTAAAATTAGTTGAAGACAATATCATCTTTATAAAAACCATAGACCCCCAAAAAAAAAAAAAAAAAAAATCCTTATGTTAGGCCTGAGAGCTATGGCCTGGATTTTTTGGACTAGTCTGGACTCTTAAGTAATAAAAATAATAACAAATTAATTATTTCAAATATTTTACTTTAAAATTTATAATTAAATGTAAAATAGGAAAACCCAACTCTCTTGTTAGGACATAAAAAGTATCTTTGTAAAAGCGACATGAATCATAGAACGCCTAATAAGACACTTAGAGGCTAGCAAGTTCGTCAATTCTTATATCGACACTCGATTTTACCTTAATTTGGGTGTAAACCCGCAAGAAGCATAGTAGCAAGTAGCTGGTAAATACGTTAATTTTTTTTTTTTTGGGTAATCCTTAATTTAGTCTATTTAGATTCACATTAGTAGCAAGATGACATTCAATTATTGATTTATAATTTCTCAATGGAATGAAAACTCCAGTCCGAAAGTCTTACTCGCTCATGTAAGAAACAAAATACCAATAAATTTTGTAGTAAATACCCTTTCAGTCAGTTATAAGTTGGTTGAGATGAACAAGTCAACAATCAAGAGGTAGTGACGTATGATAAGTTACTCATAAATTAATGGTTCGATTTTTATTTTTGTCCGTTGCTATACATGCTGGTAAGACCTTGTAAACAAATGTCTCAACTCCTTTCTTTCTCTCCAATGTCATCATATCCAATTATAATGAAAAAATTATAATTTTGGTCTATTTTATTTGATATGTTGTACTTTTGGCTCATTATATTTTATTGTTGGAAAAATAATCCCTTACGTTTGCATTTTGTTGCAGCTTTGGTCTGGTAAGTTTTAACCAGTCATAAGAAATGTCAACCGTTTATGAGAGTATTTTGAAATGAAAAATAAAATAAAAAGTTAAGATTTTATTGTGATTTATGTACTATTGAGTGACCCGTTGAATAATTTTTATCCATATCAAACTGCATATCAATTGGCTTGTTTTCAACAATTTTAGTTCGTCTCTATGTATTAACACAAAAAAACCCTTACTTTTTTCCTCATTTCAAAAAATCATAAAAACTATTGACTTCCACTTTGACTAGCTAAAACTAGTCATAACATGTCACATGGACAAAACCTGCAACCACATACAAACGCAATGGACTATTTTTACATCAATGAAACGTAAGCGATCAAAAGTGCAACACGTCAAAATAAAAGGGATAAAAATTGTGATTTTTCTCATTTATAATAGAGGTAATAACGTAATAGTTAATAATTTAAATAAATTATAAAAAAAATATAAGTGATTGAGAAAAGGCCAATGAAGAGGAGTTATCAAGTGGGCGTATATTAAAAGGTCCGTGGGAACAATGACTGGTCTAGGGAAGGATCGGGTCAAGTCGTGCACGTGCATGTGGTGTTAGTTATTGGTGGACAAACAGACATCGTTTCATGATATTTCTAATTAAAATTAAATTAAAACAATTTATTTTTTTTCAAACTTCAAACTTCACACTTCACTACCTTCCCATTCAATACGCTAATCATGATGTTTACACATTTGTCTTCAAACACCACAAATTATAAATCCAAAAAAAAAAAGAAAAAGAAAAACAATTAGTATGTGTTTATAAAATAGACATTCGTTATATATATTTTTTTCCAACAGAATAGTCAACTTCCATAATTTTATTCCTCTTACTCATATTAATATAATAATATATAGTTCTTAATTAACATAATTTAAATAAAAATACTATCAAAATAAATTGAAAAAAATAATTGTTTTAAGTTATATATTAAAATTCATAATAAATTGTAGATTTTGAAAACAAACCAAAAAAATTAAAATGTTTAACCCGAGTATGAAAAGTCATATAGTATTCCTAACGACCTAAGCTTTGACAAATGTGCTAAATATCTTGAGTGAAAAATAAAGCTTGAGCTATATATGCCATGAGTTGCCCATCTAACAAGCAATCCCAAATTCCAAATGCCAATAGCCAAAATTTGGTCAATGGTGAAATAAAATAAAAATAAAAATTATAAACCTTCACAAACAGCCAATAAATGTAATTTAAAATAAAAATACGAAAGGAAAATAAAAGTTTATGTCGTCTTTCACTTTCATCAATCTCCATGTAGGCGTCAATTTGTCAATATTAATTGATCTTTGAGTAAATTGCAAAAAACTCCCTCAAACTATAACTTAGTTGCAAGACAAAACACCATCTCAAAGTTCAATTGTAGCATTTTGCATCGTTTAGGACCCTAGGTTATAGTTTTTTGGCAAATTACCCGACACTATCCTAAAATTCAAATTGGGCCGTAAATTTCATACTCTATTCCTTCTAAACATCCTCATTTACCTTCAGTCTCTATAATTTAACTAGTTTGTGTATATCCTTTTAATATATTTCTTTTGTCCACTTAAAAAAATCTACTTGTATTACTGTGTTTTTATTAATATAAAATTGACTAATTGAATGAGATGGAGATAATAATATTTTTGTTTTACATTAAAATAATAAAATACACATAAATATAAAAACCCGTTCCTAAAATCAGAAATACGAATGATATAGTTATTTGTATAAACAAATATAACATAATATTAGTTCGAAATTTTTATACTTATCTCTTCTAAAGTTAGAAATCATGTGTTTTTTTTTTTTTTTGAGAATTAGGCTCACGTGAGTCTGTTATAACTTTTTTTCCCCCCCTCCTCATGGAATTCGACCCCGCGTGTTACAAGAAAATTCTTCTACACTCGTCCGTTGAGCTATTAGTCGGAGTAGAATGCCATAAATCAAAACTTGAGGGAAAATGCTACAAATTACAATCCATATTCTTAAAGGGGGTATTTTGTAATTGAATTATAGCTTTGGGGCAGCTGTTTGCAATATGCATTTTGTTTGGACCTATTGAACTTTTAATCTGTTACATTTAATTATTGTAAAATAGTCTCTTACATTCACTTATTGTTACATTTTGGTCCATGTGACCTGTTAAGCTAATTTTAAGCAGTCAAATGGGAAGTCAACGGTTTATGGGCTATTTTGAAATTAAAAAAAATAAAGTTTTCTCGTGATTTTTATATTCTTTAGTGTCCGTGTAATAATTTTTACCAACTTCTATCTATGACAAACTGCATATTAGTTTGCTCGTTTTCAACAATTTCGATTAGTTTCTACGATTTATCTAAATGAATATAAATTATTACATGGGCCATTGGATAATATGAAAATTGTAAAAAAACCCAACTTTCTTTTAATTTGAAAAAAAACTCACAAAAATTGTTGTCCTCATATTTGACTATTTAAAATTGGCTATAATTGGTCACATTGACCAAAACTGCAACAATATGCAAACGTAAGGGACTTTTTTTTTGTAACAGCGAAACGTAAAGGGACCAAAAGTACAACGGGTCCAAACAAAAAGGACCAAAATTGCCATTCTCCCTTTTAATTTACTCCAAATGGCAAAATCTTCTTGACATTACTATTGGATTCGGGTCCCACCTCTCGGGCGTTCAACTCTGACTCCCCAGCCTCCTCCTGTACTTTTAATAATAAATTAAATATATATATATATTTTTAAGTTAACAAAAATTTATAAAAGAATTAAATAATTCCCTCCAACTCATTCCCCATTGGATAGAAGACCTCAAAATATAACAAGTCTTTCTTCATCTTCTTTGTCTTAACCTGTAAATTTTACTTCCCTTCTTTCCTTCCTTCAAATTGAGAAGAATAAAAAGAAAATTCAAAGAAAAAAAAATAAAAAGCACGCACTCACACAGTGATATTGATAGAATAGTTTACTGGGCAGTGGAAGTTGAAGTGGAAGTGGAGAGTTGGTGTATTATTACGAATGGTGAATTGGGAATCGGTGAATGATTTCATTTAATACAACTAAAGAAAGAAGAACACAACCTTTGACCAAAGCCTAACCTCATTCCTCTTCTGCAGATTGCATCCCCAGTCCCACCTCTCACCTTTTTCTTCCCCATTTTGATCTTTTTCTTTTTTTTTAGTTGTTTAATTACTCCAGCATTTTCCTTTTCCAAGCCCAAACCTGCTGACTTTTTAAAATTTTTTGAAGTTTTTGGGTTTTTGGGTGGAGGGGTTGATTAATTTGGTGAATGTTGTTGTGGGATTGCGTTGGATGAGGATAGGAACTTTTGGTTGGGGAGAAGGGAAGTTTCTACGCTGGGATTATTGAGGAACAGTAATTATTTAGGCTTCAAAAGTAAAGGCAATTAGGGTTTTTGACTTTTATACTCGGAAGAACAACAAAGTCTACTACTTGGTCGACTCCTTTTGTTCCGTTAGCGAGGAAGAGTTTGATTATGAGAGTTTTGAATCTAGGGAGTTAGCCCAGGTGGAGCTCTGAATTTCAATGGATCGCTCTCTGGTTCCCGCGATCTCAGCTTGGGCTTTTCTCTGCTCAATTTTGATCTTTTCCCGATTTTCACGAGTTTCTCCTAACGCTGAAGGTCTGTTTTCCATGTTTCTCTGTTCTGTTGCTCTTTTCTTTGTTTGCAATTTCATTCGTTTGCTTGTGTTTTGACGCTGGTGTACTCTGTTTATTGGTAGCATAAGTATGGGAAAATTTGTTATTCAGTCGATAGAATTGTTTAGATTTAGGTAGCTTTGTTGTACTAATATTTGGTGAAAACGAAGATCATCGAATTGGGATAGAAACGCTTTGTTCTTGTTTTGTACATATATATAGCAAATTAACATGATGCCTTGTTGTTCAGTATTGGCTTTTGAGTGCTTATTTTAGTAATTTTGTCCCATAGAGAGGTCATTTTCTTGTGAGTGATGCTGGCGACTTTATTTCCATCCAAACTGCGGAAGATTTGCATTTGTTAGTACTTGATGTCTGACTCATTTGTGCAAGACAGGTGATGCCTTGAATGCACTGAGGACCAATTTAGCTGATCCTAACAATGTTCTGCAGAGTTGGGATCCAACGCTAGTGAATCCCTGCACTTGGTTTCATGTCACATGCAACAGCGAAAATAGTGTTACTAGAGTGTAAGTTTCATTTGCCTTGTTCAGTAATAGGCTGTATAGTTTACTGTTTCGAACTGGAGATTATATCTCGCTCTGGCTAACTGATGGAAAACATGTTTGTATTGTTTCTTTTCCCCAGTGATCTGGGAAATGCAAATTTGTCTGGTCAACTAGTTGCGCAGCTTGGTCTGCTCCAAAATTTGCAATACCTGTAAGTAAATTCTTCTGCATCAGAGACAGTAGATACCTTAATAAAGGCCTTGTTTGTGAAATTCACTGCATATTTAAGGTGTAATTTGTTGATGAACGGTATGTCTAATTTCCAATATTGACTTAAAGTAATGCTTTTCAAGGAGAGGAAAAATATGAAAAAGAAAGCATGGAGTTTTCTTAATGGTATATGAAGTGTTGGTTCTATTACTCTTGGGTTAGAAAAGCTTTTTCTGTTGAGAGTTACAGCCTTAGGAAGAGAGAGGGATCGTGAATTATGGTCATAACATCTGCGTTAGAAAGAAATACCACTGTGATCTTTGGATACAGATGGCAATAGTATTGGGAAACAGATTGTTTCTGGTCCCTTGTTTAGCAACAGCCAACAGTTAAACATCTTGATAGTTGGCACCTTAAGTTTAAATGAGGCTCCATGAAAAGGCTCACATGATGTATTTTCCTGCAGTAACTCTTTCTTCACTTCTCTTATGTCAAGAACCATAATCGCTGATTTTGGCCTCTAATCATTTTCAACAATGTTTTTCAATTTTTATTTATAAAGCTTTGCTTCTACTTGCCAAGTTCTGTGTGGTTTTGAGAGTTAGCTTGTATAGATGTGTCATCTATGTATTTATTGATTTTTGCTCGTTGCTTATCTTTATTTTTTGTTGTTCTGTAACTGCCATTTTACTTTTTCCTTACATCATTGTTTCTTCGCAACAGGGAACTCTATAGCAACAACATCAGTGGAAAAATTCCTCTAGAGCTGGGAAACTTAACAAATTTAGTGAGCTTGGATCTTTACTTAAATGTCTTGACTGGTCCTATACCTGACACATTGGGCAAACTTCAGAAATTGCGTTTCCTGTATGAGTTACTCATTCTCCACTGCCATTCCATTATAAACAACTTATATGTTGATGTTGGGAATTCATTTTATTGGACTTGCATTTGTCCTGATATCTTGCAGTTCCTAGTTAATGCATCCTTTTCTGTGCTGGACTTGATGGGATGTCTGAACATTAATTGTTAATCCCCCCGGCCCCATATATAAATATGCTTAAACCTATCATACAATATAGTATAGAAACGTTTTAAGCTATCCCATTTTCTGTGGATAGGCTATTTATTGGGATGGAATACTAAACTGGATATCGAGAACAGATACTCTTAACTATAATGACTATTTCTTAACAAGTTGAATTGTATTGGTGATGACATGGTTAAATTATTCTCGTCTGACTGTTTTGATGTTTTGAAGCTGAATTTATTTTCCTCTTCACCTGGATAGGCGTCTCAACAATAACACTTTGACTGGACAAATTCCTCTGTCACTCACCACCATAAATACTCTTCAAGTCCTGTAAGTTGAAAATTGTTGTCTTATTTCCTTCTCTTTATTTTTAAATAATAATTCTGAATTATATCTAATGCCTATTATTATTGTACAAAGTGCTTTCTCATATTTTATTTTATCCCTCGTTTCCTTGTGAAATTTACAAAATTGTTTGTGCTTCTCATTGGTACTTCATGTAATTATTTTTAACTAAAATGTTTAGCAATCTTTTCTGATGTTAGTTGTCCTCTAAAATGCAGGGATCTGTCAAATAACCACTTGACTGGGAAAATACCTGTCAATGGTTCTTTCTCACTCTTTACTCCTATCAGGTTCTTTGTTTAGTTCTATTCTTAAGTTTTGATGACTAATTGTGGCAAACTGCTGACAGCATTTAATGTGTGCCAGTTTTGCAAACAATCAATTGGATCAACTTCCAGTCTCTCCTCCACCTCCAATTTCACCAACACCACCATCTTCTCCAGGTTTTTCAAACTGCTTTGTTATTATTATTAATATCTACTTGAGGTCTTGACAGCCTACCTGTTTTCCCTGCTTCTTCTTCTTCTTCTTCTTCTTCCTTTTTCAAATTAAATGTTCATTTTTCTTTATGCATAACTTAAACTGAAATGGTGGTTAGGCAGTTGCTTGCCTCCATTGTGGCATAAGTGCTCATGCGTCTTGTTGCATGAGTGTCCAATTTACACGAAACTGGTTTTTTGAAACCAAATGAGATGGCTTATCTGAGGAATGGTTGTGTAATTGGCTATTTAAACAACCTTATGGATTGAATATTTTGTTGGATTTTCAGTTAGCAACAGTGCTACGGGTGCCATTGCTGGAGGAGTTGCTGCTGGTGCTGCTCTTCTCTTTGCTGCTCCTGCAATTCTACTTGCTTGGTGGCGAAGAAGGAAACCACAGGATCATTTCTTTGATGTTCCTGGTTAGTGTGTTTTAAGTGTGCATAGATCCTGATTAGGAATAACCATTTTTCTCTGTGTATAATGATTAAGGGTGGCAAGTGGGTGAGCTGGGTCACTCCATGGATTGGGTCAATTGTGAAGTGATATTTTATGAGTCATAGGTCATTCTATTTTATAGAGGATTAGATTAGGTTGGGTAAAAACTGGACCCGTGGGTTATTTCATAACTTTTTGAAAAAAAAAAAAAAAAGACTTGGTGGCTCTGCTGCCACCAGTCAGTTGCTGGCTGGTGGCTGACGGCAGCAAATTAGTTTCTTTATTTGACCTACATGTTATAAGTTATTTTTTGGTGTGTGACCCGTTTGACCCATTTCTCAGATGGCCCAACCCTACTAGTTAAAATAATGAGCGGGTTGGGTTGGAATTTCAGGTTCTGGGTCAAAATTGCCATCCTTATTAAACACTGATGTGGCGAAACTGATTTGTAATGGTTTCTCACCTTGATTAACTTCATTTCAGCTGAGGAGGATCCAGAAGTTCATCTTGGACAACTTAAGCGATTTTCTCTGCGTGAGCTGCAAGTTGCAACCGATAATTTCAGCAACAAAAACATTCTTGGTAGGGGTGGTTTTGGGAAGGTTTACAAAGGGCGTTTAGCAGATGGAACCCTGGTGGCAGTTAAAAGGCTTAAAGAGGAGCGTACTCAAGGAGGCGAGTTACAGTTTCAAACGGAAGTAGAGATGATCAGTATGGCTGTTCATCGAAATCTTCTTCGACTACGTGGGTTTTGCATGACACCAACGGAACGGTTGCTTGTTTATCCTTACATGTCTAATGGAAGTGTGGCATCATGCTTGAGAGGTAATGGCTGTGAGATTTATCATGGTTCATTTGCTATGTTAAGTTAATGTATGTTTGATTTACTTTAGCTCCTTTTTTCTTGAAAAAGAGATGAGATCTCAAAACTTTGACATGTGAAAGATATACTTGGTGGATATGGTGTTTTCTCTGTCATTAGAAACTTCATTGAAAATTATTCAGGCACAATTTAAAAGTTTGAACCATCCTTTCTTTTGTATGAGCTCTACTCCTCTAGGGTACTTGTGGGGGGTTGAACTTTCTTCTGAAACTTGAAATCTGAAAATGGATTTAATGAGGCCTATTGAATAATTCTTGTAGAGCGACCTGAATCACAGCAACCTCTTGATTGGCCGAAACGTAAGCTTATTGCATTGGGTTCTGCTCGAGGCCTTGCTTATCTCCACGACCATTGTGATCCCAAGATTATCCACCGGGATGTAAAAGCTGCAAATATATTGTTAGATGAGGAGTTCGAAGCAGTTGTAGGAGATTTTGGGTTGGCAAAACTCATGGACTACAAGGACACTCATGTTACAACTGCGGTACGAGGTACAATTGGTCATATAGCCCCTGAGTACCTTTCAACAGGCAAATCTTCAGAGAAAACTGATGTTTTTGGGTACGGGGTCATGCTTCTTGAGCTCATCACAGGGCAGAGAGCTTTCGATCTTGCTCGCCTTGCCAATGATGATGATGTCATGTTACTCGATTGGGTGAGCATATATTGATCCCTGCTGTTTAAATAGAACTCATTTATATAATTAAGTACCATCCTCGGTTTCATGAACTGTTTCTGGTGTGAATTTATTGACGAATGTTGCGAGTCCCTGTCATTCTTGAAACCAGGTTAAAGGACTTCTGAGGGAGAAGAAGCTGGAAACTTTAGTGGACGGAGACCTCGGGGGTAATTATGTCGACGCTGAGGTGGAGCAACTGATTCAGGTAGCTCTGCTGTGCACGCAGAGTTCGCCAACAGAGCGTCCCAAAATGTCAGAAGTTGTGAGAATGCTGGAAGGTGATGGTTTGGCTGAGAGATGGGAGGAGTGGCAAAAGGAGGAGATGTTCCGACAGGAGTTCAACCACACACACCAACCGAACACCGATTGGTTCATCGCCGACTCCACATCGAATCTCCGACCCGATGAACTATCTGGCCCTAGATAATATTACGAGGTTACACCTGCAGCCTTCTCTGTTCATCAATTGCATCCAAGATTATACTAGTCCCTTATTCTTGTGCATATTCTTTTTTCTTTTCTTTTTTTTTTTTTTCCAACTTTTTTTTCAAGTGTCCAAAATATAGTATGAATGTGACATGAATGAATTTTTGAGGAACTGTAATGTTTGTCTATAGATTGGGAGCTGACATTAGAGAATGTGTATTGGTGTTTTAAGTGAATAGAGGCAGGAATTGTTGAATGTGAAAGCACAAAAGTTGTGTATTTTATTGTTTGTTACTTTCCTATACTTGTTGGAACTGGATATTGGATAGTGAGCCTGTGTTAAAGCGAATAAATAGCCTTTTTTTTTTTGAACACAAAATAGCCTTTTCTTGTTCACATGAAAACTCATCTTAGATTGTTGTTGCAGCTTTGTAATTGTATTGGTAAACGGTACACGCTCCGTTCCATTAGAAACATTCACTTATGTTATGACTTGTAAATAGTTATGTTACTGGATTTTTCTAGTGGAACAGAGGGCGTAATACCCGTGTGTGTATATGGATTATGGAAGTTGGCGAAGCCCTTAAAAATTGTCCATTTTGTAAGGAAAAAAAAAACTCATATTATCGTTAAGAATATGTAATAATAGATTAAAATAGTTAAAAGTGTAACATTGTGCGTGCAAAAATGTCTCTTTTGTAGCTACCTAACAAAAGTAATCAAAATCAAAAGTGGACAAAAAGTGTGATTGGATTTTTACTTTGAAAATAATTTAATATCACTGACATTTTTGGTTATCCAATTAATTAATTAATTTTTTTTACAAACAAATCACCTACCAAACTATTAAAAGTGATTGGTATTTAGTTTGGATAATTTGGTAAATTTCAACAATTAGTATCCTTAAAAAATTAGTTGGGTTACTCAAGATTACAGATTAAAATAATTAAGTGACATCAAAATAAAGTGCCCTAGATTTTTTAGCATATAAATATATATATATATATATCTATCATATATATTAGAAAGTAATATAGATTATATCTCAAGCTGCCACTTGGATGCCACATAAGGGCCACATAATACTAGAATTTAATGTAATAATATGCCACATAAGCCTACAATTTAATTTAACATGCCACATATTATTGCCTTATGATATAATTTAATAAGAAAACTAATTAATTATGGCTCCCTCCCTTCAGTTACCACATAACTTATAATTGACCTTCTAATTCTTCAGTGTAATTATTGTCTTCGTACAGTTTTTAAGCCTAATTATGTCTTCAGATTTTTTATCTTCTCCACTATACATCTTCCATATTTGGTAATAAACACCAACTAATCATTAAGTAATTTATTCATCCTATCTCTTATAAAAAATTACCATTTACTAATTTTATATTCAAAATTTAAATGCATGATAACCATTCATCATCTTTTAACAATCAAGTTAGATGTACATAATGTAATTCTAGATCATTTTACTTAGTTTTGTCATGTTATTTGTTTAGATGATTAGTTATACTAGCTAGATAGAAAATTTGATAGCGAAGTCTGGCTAATTTTAATATATGTCATTTCTCGAAAAGATTAATAAAGTGAAACATAATCAAAATTTTCATTTATATTCAAGGAAGCCATGAGTAGAGATCACTATACAATTTGCTATTTACTTGCTATTGCAAAGGAAGCCATGAGTTGTAATTGTGCTTTTTATGTAATTTTTAATTTTTTAATTGAAATTGTGCTTGGTTGTAAAAAAAAATTGACTCTATTACTTCTTGAAGATTTATGTGCCAAATTATGCAAAATAAAAGAGTAGAAATGCTGGTCAAATGTTTCTTAGACTTGTACATAGGGGTGGCAAAAAAAACCCATTAACCCAAAAATTGCCCAAACTCATTGGGTTTTAACCCAATAAAATCCACCTAAAAAAATAATGGGCTGGGTGGGCTTGAGTTTGGGCTAAATATGTAATGAGCGGGTTTAGGGTAGTCCATTGGGTATCCTAGAACTCGCCCATTATAGGTACCAAAAATACTTATCCAAAATTATCCTTAAAAGTATAAACAAAAACCCAACAACTCACCTATTTTAGTGGGCCCATATTTTTTTTCTTCAAACTTATTTTTTCTTTTTCTTTATTTTTCGTATCCTACAATTACTTTGCGTTTTTTCCCATTTATTCTTTTATAATATTTTTAAATTGTCCACTTCTAAATACTAATTCAAAATTCGTTCGGGTTCCAAATCGAGTTCAGGCTAGGGTTTCGGGATGGGTTTGGGTTCGGACCCAATTTGGGCCCATGGTTTTGGCCCAATTCCTTGCCCAGTTTTTGGCCGGGTCCAGTTTCGGGCCCAAGGTTCAGGCCCAATTCGGGCTAGTTTTTGGCCTGGTCCAGTTTTGGGCCTCAGGTAGGGGCATGCACAGATTTATATAAATATAAAAAAATTAAAATTTTTGTTTGGACAAAACAAAATTACATACGATTAAATATAAAAGTATATAATATATAATATTTCAAATTTTAGAATAGATTCAAAAAATTAAAATCCTCTTAAAAAGAAAAAGAAATTAAAAAACTTTGAAAAAAATTTATTAATAAACCATTAAATAAACCTTACATTTTTGTATAATGGGTATTATGGGTACTCATGGGTACCCATAGCTACCCATTACCCATTTGAACTAAAACCATTAATTGAATGAATAATGGGTACCCATTAACTTAATACATATTTAATACCCGCACAACCCGCCCGTTTGACACCCCTACTTGTACCAAAAACAACAAAATCTTAAAAACCCTTTTTTTACACATAAATAATACGAATTACTATAACCTAATAACATTATTGAGCAAATGTCGGGCATTGCACGGCATGCTCCATCTAGTATATATATATATATCACATGTAACTACACAAATATAAGTTAAAAAAACAAAATTTAAATATTTAACCTCTATTTATAATCTTTACTAATTTGATTACATGCAATTAATAATTACAAATAAAATACTAAGAAATTTTTTTTATAATAAATATTACTCATATTATGCATCAAGTATAATTTAAAACGCAAAAGAAGTAAAGACCCCACATATATCTTTGCAAAATCTATATTTCCGGAAGAATAATGAGTAATTTTCATTTGCTATAGGTGCTGGTTATAAGTATTAGTTAGTGGATAAGACTATAGTCCATTCACAGACCATTTCTTCAAAGAATAATGGCTTATGCAATTACAGGGTTATATATCCTATATACTGAAAGAATGGTCCCATGAAGGGACTATAATATTTCCCTTAATTTTAATAATTATCAATAACATGTTCTTTTTTAATTTATTTATGGTATTTAGATGTGAAATATTAAAATTAATCTCCACATACATATTTTTGGTATTTCACAGCCAAATAACATGAAAGAAAAAAAAAACCAAATTAGTGATATCATACATTATGATTAATTTTGACATTTTACTTATTTTTATATTAAAAACTATTATTTTTTTTAATCTTTTTTATTAAATGACAGTTTGATCCATAATATACGGGGTAACTATCATGGCTAAAAATTCAATTAAGTGAAAAATAACCAGCACATTATTGCTAAAATATTACTTAGTTAATAAGTAACACATCGTTTCTGAAACATGTACTCTATACAGAAAGGGGATTCCAAAGAAACAATCAATCTTATTTTGAGTTGTATCATAAGATACATAAATAATTATAACTTTAAAATTTGTTAATAAGATGGAGGAAGTAACCAGAGATAATAAAAATAGTAATCATTATATTACTAAATACCAACAGAAAAATGACTCTAAAGTCTAAACAAAGCCAATAAAAATATCACCTTTCTCTACAATAAAATTCTAGTTCAAATACCTTCATTTTTTTTTTTTTTTTTTTGCTTAACTTCAAAATTCAAAATTCCTTAAAAGAATCTTAACTCACATAATTTTAAAAAATAACTTTATTATTACCCTTTTTTCATCTTTTTTCGACACAAATCCCAAAAAAATTTCCTACCAAAAATTATTCCTTCTTTAAAATTGAAATTTCGAAATTTAGGCTCTGTTCTTTCCCATTCCATTTCATCACTTTTTTCGTCTAAAATTTTATATAAAGAAATAACCTCATTTTTTTTACCCAATTCAAAATTTAAAAATACCTCCAATCTTCACTCACATACATTCAAAAAACAACATAAAACAAAAATTTTCAAATTTGGTCACAGAAAGAACGAAGCTTTAAATTAACCGGAGATTTCGGACTCAGAGCCTCCCTCCAACCTTCTTTTCTCCTCGATTGAACGATTGATCTTTTCGAAGCTTGCGATGGCACCATTAACAAAATGGAGTTGTTTCATCAAAATGTCTCTAATAGAATACGCTTCCATCTTTGAAGAATATGCAGGCATTCTGGGAAAGACATCGATCTCCATGACTCCATCCTTCATTTGGAGCTATACACATCAAATCAAATATAGTATACCATAACTAAATCAAGTACTCTATTTTCACACGTGCATAATTTTTTATTTATGAATATCGAGATACAATACATAAAATAATAATACTATTTGTTCAATTTATATCTTTAAATTTAAAAATAGTTATGTGGAAATAAAATATATAACCTCATTGAAGGTCATCGAAAATGTTGTCCGGGAAATCGTTTTCTTCAAAAAAAAATTCTGAAGAAAGCGATTTCCTGGAAATCTTTTTATTTAGAAAATGGTAAAATATAAATTTCTGTAGAAAACGATTGCCGGGAAGTCGTTTTCTTCAGAAAAATGAAAAAAAATAAATTTATGAAGAAAACGATTCAACAACCCTAAACACATTCAAGGGCAAGGGACACACATTGGTTAGACACAGAATATTTACACACCAAAATACTTGTATTCTGTACATGCCACCAGAAGTTAATGGAATGTAAACCTCTTGAACTCTCTCATTATTCTTTCTAACTTTTCTTCAACATTACATTTTTCTGATGCATTGAAGTTGTTGTTCTCCAAACACAGAAGGCATAAATTATAACCAAAGAGGGAAAACATAAGCAGATGTTTGTACAATTGAAATGCTTGATGAAAGAGCTGTTACCAGAGAAAGAAAATTGAGATCTTGAATCCTTCACTGGCACACCTGATGGAGAAGTTGACTTTTTGACAGAGGACAAAGGCACTTGAAATTGAAGTTCATCTTGCAAAACAAAACTGAAGAAACTGGGATGTATCTATGGTTCCATCCTCATCAACTGGGAATTAGATCCTCCTTGCTCACAATACTGGTTCTTAGCTCACCATTGGCAAGTGTTCATTCCTGGTAAAACTATAAAAATGGCAAATCCAGACCATGAAGTAGGGGCGTTTCTTCACAAATCAGGCAGTTCATATTCCCAGAAATGGGAATGATCAGCTCTTGTATTATCCGTGGAGGTGGAAAAGTACTACTGCTATGGTGAATACAAACCTACATTCCTCACAAGAAAGGCTATCACATCATCGGAGTTGGTTGTTATTCTTCCACCTGGAAAAACCAAGGCATTGTACTGAAAGCAAAGGAAGATGCACATTGACGACTCCAAATACACGAACGCAACAGTTACAGTGATCCTCCAACCGGCTTAAGTACTCTGAAGAAAAAGATTTCCAGAAAAATAAAAAATAGTAAAAAGAAAGATAAATTCAAGATCTGTATAAATAAAATAAAAAATAATGTATATTGAAAATAGAACTTTTACAAGGTAAATAGGTTATAATAAAAATTAAAAGTAAGGAAAAAAACAATGAAATAAAATATTGATTTTTTAAAAATACAAGGTGGATTCAAAATGCGATTCAGTAGTGCCATTTTTTAAGAGCCAAATTTTTTTTCCTTTCAAATTTAGTCTCGCCAAGATTTTTCTCTATATTTTTTTAAACCAATTTTTACTTTTAAAAAAATGTATTGGTTATAAAGAAATTTAACCCTTCTTTTTAATTAACAAATATGTTTTCAAGTGTAAAAGCTTATAATTTTATTAAAACTAATAAGTGTATATGATTTTAAAAATTAAAACTATTCATTTCTAATAAATTTAAGATGAGGAGGAGAGGGGAGAGAGTAAATACCAAAAAAAGAGGAGAGATAGGAGAGAGAATGGATGAGTAATTATCTGTATTGACAAGTAGAAAAGAGGGGCTGAGAGCAAATAAAGAACTAAAATATTTGGACCCACTTTTTTCACTTTATGTGCTCAATTATTTGCACATATTTTGAGCAAATAACTGCATCTAAACAGAAAATAAACCATAAGTAAGCACACAAAGGAGGTTGCTACACTTACCCCCAGGTAGAGATGGCCACGGTTCCGGTTCGAACCGGAACCGATCCAGAACCGGACCGTCGGTTTTGGAACCGAAACCGTGGCCCCCGGTTCCAGAACTGGAACCGGACCTGCCTCTGGCGGTTAAGGTTTCGGTTCCTCGTCTGAGAACCGGGAACCGGCGGGTTGGAACCGCCGGTTCCAATGTGAGAACTATAAAAATAATAATTTTTACATTCCTCTTGTACAGATTCAAACACACAACCCTTTGTTAGAATTGAAAGGCTTTAAGAAAAGTTGATTAACCATTTCAACTATTTACTTTTTTTGAACTTCTTTCTTATAATTATAATTATATTATATGTTTAACACATAATGTATATAAACTATTTTTAAATATATATTATAATAATATATAAACTAATAGTATACTTTTTATATATATTATTAATATAATATAAATAAGCATTAAATTAAATTAAAATTAATTAATTATTTATTAAATTAAATTAGATCCAACCGCAATTTCCGCAAATGATGAAGATGAATTATATTAAATATTCAAGATGTATTTATTTTGTAAAAGTTTCAATGCTTCAAAGTTCAAACTCTGATTTCTCGCGATTTATAACAAGGCATCACTCTCTTGATTTTTTTAAATAATATATTGAGGTATTATTCATCTATATATATATATATATATATTTTTTCACAATTTATTTTTGTTTCTTTTATCATATAAATCATTTAATTGTTTAAATGTATGTACAGTCGCTACAGATTTTATTTTATTTTTATAATTTTAATTATTTATAAATAATCGAGTTATTAATTGAGTCAAAATAAAATAACATTTATAAGTTAAAATTTGTAAATAAACGAAAAAAATGTTAAATAAACGAAAAAGATTGGAATCAGAATGGGAACCGTGACAGAACCGGAATCGGAACAGGCGGTTCTGGAACCGGCACGGAACCGTCCGCCCAAGGTTTCGGTTCCGGTTCCACTGATTTATGAACCGTAACCGGCGGTTTTGGAACCGTGGCCATCCCTACCCCCAGGGTCGGTGACCTTCTCCTATGTGGCTTCCATGTTAGATGCCAAATAAGCCATTGAAACTATACAAATTTTAATGTTATCAATTCATTAAAAATAAATAGTCTCTTTCCTCCTTTATATTCTCATCTTTTTATCCTCTCTCTCCATTCATAATTATTAGCAAATCAGTACAATCTCTTCCTATCCATAATTAATTTTTGCTATCCACAATTTCTTCCTCTTCTCCAGTGCAACATAACTGAAAGAAAGAACTTTTTTTTTTTTTTTTTTTGAATTCGAAAGAACGAACATGAATGTATACAAATGTATAACAAAAATCTTTCTTTATGTTATTTTAGTCAAGTAATTTTATAATTCGATCATTTCATATTTCTAAATTAAATAATAATTATAATTTTATATTCATGCACTCACAATCTCTCTCTCTCTCTCACACACACACACATATATATATATTAATTTTATGGTTCTTATCATTAATATTATTATCATCATTATTATTATATGTATATATAAATATTGTAAAATAGCATATGATACATTAATAATGCAATTGCATAAGTGGTTGCATAGAACATTTTACAATGGTTGAATAGTTCCTTAAAGGGACTATAGTTTGACCATATATAAGCAGCTGTCTAAATTAACTTAAGTTGTAGCTAAATCAATAAGTTAATGTGTAGCTAAAATAAAAGATACATTATAAATTTTCTCATATATATATATATATATATATATATTAGTCTAATTTAAGAATGTTAAAATTACTTTTATATAAGTGTATACGTAGTGATAAAATGAACAACTTTTGACATTATAATGTTATAAGTTTGAAATGTTATAGTGTAGCTAAAATGTTATAAGTTTGAAATTTGTAGTTTACATTTTTTTTAAGGTCTTTCTATGTAAATGAAATATAGTATATATAGTAATTACTTTTATGTAACAAATTTTAACACGAACGTATAAAAATGTAACAAATTGAAGGATTATCTTTTCATTGAATTCACGTACAAAACATCTCTAAATAAGGATATTTTTCTTGAAATACAGTTATTTAAGGTAGTAGAGAAAACATACAAGGAGTGTGAGTTACTAATTATAATTATTCGAATATCCAAATCAATCACTATTTTAAAATTTTGAATTCTAATAGTACAGGAATTTTAATTTTAGAAAAGAGATATTTAGATAGAATTCTAATAATACAGGAATTATAATTCTAGAAAAGCGATATTCAGATATGGGAAAAGAGACGTTTAGATATTGTAGAATTTTGAATTTTAATTGTAGAACAATTCTAATTCTTTTTTTTTCTTTTGAGATGTAGAACAATTTTAATACTAAAAAAGAGATATCTAAAGTTCTATTGAGAGTTGTCTAGAGATATAGAAAATTATAGAGATATCTGAGTTTTTTATAAATCATTTTAGAGATATCGAAAGATTTTTTATTTTTTATTTTATCTATAAAAAGATATGATTTTTAATCCTTCGAAACTGATTAATATTAATTACTTAAATTGTGAGTCTACAGAATTTAGACATAGAGCTCAACAAGTGTTGAAACTTGTGTATGCACGGATTAGACGACAACAAATTAAATACTATATGATCTGAAGATAGTGGGTTTCCATGTTGGATTTTGTCTGACTTGTCATTTGATGTGGACGTCCACATAGGATTTTTCCGCACACAAATCATTCTTTATGGAGTGTTTTGCACACAAATTAACAAGATTGTAAAATTTCCTATTTTACCCTCCCTCATTTATGAGTATTTCCTTGTTTCAATACTAATCTAATTAGTTTTGGTTTTGGTTAGAGATTTAGTTTCAACAGTTATTTTAATATATTATAATCAGTTTTCATCATTTTCAATACAACTTTTTACTATTCAATGATATATTTTTACATTTTCAATACACTTTTTACATAATAAAATTATTTTCAAAACAAGTCTCAAACCCATAAAAAAGAACATACCCTTTGTGCATAGTAAATTGTAATTCTAATTACTCAAGAGAGTTCTGTTGAAGAATACCAAGGGATGTGCATATGTTCTCTTGTAGCTATTTTCTAAGAATCATCACTTTTTTCTTCGAAAACCTTACACAAAGAAATAACTTCATTTTCCCAAGAATTCAAAATTAAAATTTAAAAATTTTTTCTAAATATCTACTCACATAAATTCAAAAAATAACACAATCATTACACTTTTTTATCTCTCACCTACATAATTTTCCAAAAGAAACTTCCCTCCAAAAATTTTCAAAAAAAAAAAACCAAAATTTTTCCAAGACAAGCCAGAAAAGAACAGAACTAAGTCTAAAATTTTAGCAGCAAATGTACATCCTCTCTCTCTCTCCTCTGCATTGGAACGGCAATCCGAAATTAGATAAAATTTCACAAGGGGTAAAATAGGGAGATTATTATTTTTTAATTGAAATTTAAAAATAGACACTCTTTAAATAATACTTTCTCCGTTCTCAAATAAGTGACCATTATAGAAAAATTACACAAATTAAAGAGATGGAATTTATTCTTTTACCCTTATTTATGTTTTCTTGTTTAACTACATTTTAAATGGGAATGTGTGTAATGTATGTGCATTTAAAATGATATTGTAATTAATATTATTAAATGAGATAAATTAAATAATGGATAATATTGAAACTTTTTAAATTTTTTGTATTGAAATATGTAAAAGGACACTTATTTGGAAACATAATTTTTTTCTATAATGACCACTTATTTAGGAACAGAGGAAGTAAACAAAAAAAAAAAATTTTAAAAGGGACTCTCTTTATAGAACAAAAACTCAAACATGTGTGCTTATTCACTGTAAATGATACTTCCGCCTCCTAATTCATGTTTTCTTTATTACAGTAATACTTCTTGTTTTAACATACTGTAACAAAACTAAACCCGATACGCTATATTTCATCATTGAGTACATAACAACCGTAATAGCAATCAGCACACCGAAATCTCATCTTGCTTCTTCTAACATTCAAAATTAAGCAAGTATGCAAAGTAATTTGAGCGAGGCAAACGCGTATATTTACATTTTCATGCAAACGCAGTTCCAAAAAAAATATCTTCCTGAAATATTCTACTCTACTAGGGCAAACACCAACACCAGTGCTTCAACTCCAACTATGATGATGGTAACCACCTACAGAATCACTATTTCAACTAAGATTGGTAACCATATCAGCTTCACTTTCTACCGGTAGAGATTCTCGGCTTTCCCTTGATCTCGCCTTCCTGTAAATTCCGAGCAGCAGCAACAAGAATGCATCTTAGTCGAGCGTCTTACTGAAAGAGCCACGTTTACACTTTAGGTAAGAGAAGGGGAAATTATGAGGAAATTTTACCTGAACCGAGTGAAGTAGTATATAGGTCTTTGCAGTTGCAGGATTGTGATTTTCAGCACCCTTACTCCAGTCGTAACATACCTGTATACAACAGAAAGGCCGTAATCATATGTGAATGAGGTTATGAAAACTCTAGGAATGACAACTAAGTTCCTATACTTTTTTACTTACATTGGTTACAAATGTTAACGTAGAAGTATAAAATGTAAAAAATAACACCTCCACTTTACTTGGGGATATAACTTCTTAAACATTCACTTATAAAATAGTTCTCCAATGAAGACAAATCAATCAAAACCATACCGAATAGGCATATATTGAGCCATCAGAGTTGAAAGCACTGCAAGGAATGGGTTGACTGCACCTTGTAAAAGCCTAACCAAAAATAAAACCAACAAAGTACATAAGCACCGTGATGCACATACAAAGAAAGGGCACAAACAAAAAAGTAGGGCTGCTACTTTCTAGGAAAAAGAAATGACAAGATAGCTATCGTGTACTTCAATTGAAAATAAATCACAGCAGTCAGCACTGAACTCATGGAATACTTTATTGAAGATTTTTATCAGGAGAGCTCAAGAAGAAAAAGATAAGAAGAGCAAAACAGTGGGAACAAGATGGGCATTTCTTGGAGTAACTCATATGCTGCGGAAAAAAGAAGAAGAAAACAACAGCAGCAACTACTAAATCTTTATTCCACTATGTGGGATCAGCTATATGGATCATATAGTGTCATTGTGTTCGGTCAAGACACATTATTACAACACCAACAACTAAGCCTCTATCCCATTATGTGGGTATATAATTATACATTGCAATTGTGTTTGGTCGAGACAGACTGTTTAATTTATGTTTAAATATAGCAAGTAACTTATTGTAGTTATTTTACACTTCATTTAGGTCTTCCCCTTCCCCTTTTAACATTAGTTAATACTTCTATATTTTCTATCTCCATTATATTAGGCATCTAATGGTTTTCAAGATGCAATAGCTAATAAAAATATTTATAAAAAAAACACACCCAATGCCCTGTACACACAATATGCATGCAGAAAGGGAAATTTAATAGAGCCTCATCATGCATTGCAAAAGTCAGCATAACATTTCTTCCTACAACTACAGGTTACTTCGTACAAAAAAGTGAGAATGTTTATGAAACTCCATTGAAATAGGTAATGGTATATCCTTATTAACAATAAAGAAAAAAATCCACCTTCAGTCTCTGTTTACTGTCCTTATCCCAGAAGTTGAAAGCACCATCAGAGCCAGCAGTCGCAAATGTGTGATGGACCTGACATAAATTAAAGTCAGAACTCACAGGAAAATAGAGTAAAAATAAAGCAAATGGGAAAAAGGAAAAAAGAGCGCAATGCTATAGACTTCTAAGGTTAGTTCGAGATTGTTTAATCTCCACGAAGAGTTTCAACAGGTAGAGCACAAGTTTCTGATGGACCAACCGTTAGAAATTTAATAAAGATGACATAAGAGAATGTTTGATATACTGGTTGGAGATCATGAACAACTGAAAGACACGGAACAAGTTGAGTCAATCACAAGGGACCCAGGTCAAGTGAGCTCAACTTGAACAACTGAAGAAAAGTTAAAGGTCAGCGGCTAGTACATGATATTTATAAATAGTATCAATTTTTGGCATAGAAGCTAACAAGGTGAGGGGAACAACAGAACATAACAACATCAGCCAATTGATCTGGAGGACTAACAGAAAGTAACACCCTCTCTGTTTGAAGCCTATTTCAAGCTCAAAATCACTATATTTTATATATCGTGCCACAAAGGAAAGTAATCCTTAAATCTTCAAACGGGGAGTTTGGTCAAGCCAAAAATGGGGCACCGGGCTACTAATGCATTAATCAAGTGTTTCATAAAGGTAGTCGATCTCAATAGACAGCATATCAGAATTTGCTCATACAGAAATTAGAAGGATATCAACTAGCCGAAGCTGGTCAACCATGATGCAAAGCTAGTCATGAAATGGAGCCAGCTATAACATCAACAAGATCCAATCAAGGAATGCAATGATACATCACCATGGGCATATCATCAAACATTTCATATCACTTTTCACAGAGACAAGGCAGAAGTTTATATTTGGCAATTGACTCATCACATCATGCACATGAATCAAGAGCCGTTTTTCATGTCACAAAGCTCATAAGGAGTCAAAATCTCTAATTAAAAAAGGGAACCCCTACAACATGAATGCAACAAGAAATGGGAAGAGCTAGAAATTCTGCAAACTTTTCATCTGAGAATAATAGAAGAAAGATGATTCAAGGTTCTCTTAAAATTGTAAAAACCAAAACAAAAGGAGGAAAAAATGAGGATTCTTACTGGATGGAAATTCAGGGAATTGACAGAGTAAATCTCATTTGTCTCTCTATGGCACTTGAAAGTGAAATTTTTACTTTGTTGTGAATCATCAAGATGATGCACACCAACCCTGCCTTCTATTGAGCCAACCTGGAGGTAAGCATTGCGACAAATAAGCAATTATCAATCTATAGGAAGTATCATTACTTAAATTATAGCACATAAAAAGGACTGAAACTTTTTCTGAGATAAGTTAGAAAACAGCTTTGCACATCACTCCAGAAAAATGCCTGATGCTACGAGGGAAAAAAAAACCCCCACTAGAAATCGAAAAAAATCAGTAGATACATAAAACAGTAATAGGCCAAGACAAAACAAAGTGACAACTCACCAAAAAACCTTGTTGATCAGGGAAGGCAGCTAAAGACCTTGTCTGGTACTTTAGAGGTGATGTGATTCTCTTGAATTCGGTCTGCAGTGACAAATTGAGAATAGTTAGTAAACTTTGTCTCCACAAGATGATGGTTAAGTTTACATTTGTCCAAAAATATAATCATGCACTACCATGCCACAACCATGACAATGATAAATATAACAGAAACTAAATTTTTTTTTTTTTTCGTTTTCTCTTATACATATACCAGAATTACAGTTTGGGTAGGATAATAAGAAAAGCTATTAAGGTTCATCGCCACATCCTGCAACATAGGATGTAAAATTTGGCAAGAAAATGAATAAAGAGGTTTGCTGTTCCATGAAAGAATAAGAGACTAATAGCCAACATCCAAGAGAAAATCCCAGATGAGATGGATTTAATGCCAGAGATGATCAAGACGTGAGGTAGAAAAAACATGGCAGTATGGCACCTACAGATTAACTAAGCCAATAAGGCTGAAGCCAATATAAGTTACTATGACTCAAGGCAGTTTATGATAGCATTATCTACTTCTATATTCCACTAATAACTTTCAAATGTTTCAACTGATTTCAATAATTTCTGATAGACCATAATATACCTGAGGGTTCTGCAAATTATAAACAATAATGTTTCTATCCGCAGTTCCAACAACCATCAGAGGATGCCTGACAGTAAGAGCATAGCAGCGCTCAGGAAGTTGTTGAACATGAGCTGGATTTGACTGTCTCAAATCCCAGTACCTGTTTAAAGGAAGACAATATTAGAAACATGAACCTTACACAACATAAACATCCTTCATTTAAAAATATAACAGAGGAAAGAAAAAGTTGAAAAACACTTCAATTTTTCTTAAATAGCAGATTATTCATGCCATTAAAGTATTCCACAAGTCCATATTCAGTCAAGACACATTGTTTCGTTTATAATTAAATATCGTCATTTTTTATATTTGTCTTCCAATTATTTTTAGGTCTTCCCCTTCCCTTCTGATATTAGTTAATACTTCTATATTTTCTACCTATTGTACCAGGGTAAAAAAAAAAAAAAATGGAATGATTGATTATTTTTCAATGGCCAGTCCCAAGTCCAAATAAAGGAGCACTGAATTAGGTTGACAACCAACATAAAATTATCACAATTTCATGATAAATGTAACATAAGAATGATCCATATAGCTAAACCCACATAATGGGATATAGGCTTAGTTGTTATTAGAGACTACCAAGAGATCTAATGGTAAAAAAGAATTGAACAAGTGAGTACAATTTCATAATGTCACGAAATACAGCATACCATTGAGGATCCATGTATTTCCAGTTAACATATTTCAAAAGCAAGGAGCCGTTAGCAGGACATACATCAGATCAATGGCATGCTCACTTCAAAAGGTAAAAATGTATGCTAATGCTTGTCAGCAATGATCTAATTATCTGATTTTTGCTCACAACCAAGACATAATTCTCATATGACTGTAAGAGAAAATAATTGACAAACAATAGTATACATGAAAGAATGCTAGAATTACATTGCAATAATAAAATAGGAATCTAGAGCTTTCAAGGCAATGTATGAGGAAACTAAGGTTGGTTCCTAAGAAAAAAATAAACCAGGTTTGAGCCCACTGAAATTAAAAGAGGAATTACAGTATGATCACCTTAGAGTTTTGTCCCAGCTCCCTGTAACCAAAAGGCTCATTTCGGGGATCCAAGCAATGTCCTTGACGGGGGCGTCATGCATGGCCACTTGCACTGGTGGACCACCTGATAACAAAGGCCACATCTTAGCTTGCTTGTCACAACCTCCAGAAAAGACAGTTGTTCCATCATCCTTCCATGTTGAGCATAGAACCTGCCAAACATGTTAATATTCAAAAGTCAAGAGATAACACCACACATAATTATGAGTAGAGAAACATCTTAACAAGGTTTGATGTGTTACCGGTTGGTCATGCCCCATTGCTGCCTTTGGCACAGTGGAGATGCTGGTTCCAGATCGCACCACCTCCCAACATCTTACCTACAATGAACAATTATTCCAATCTTCAGCACGAAAAAGAAAGTACAAGAGAAACAAGAATTGTAGAACTAACCCATAGCACCAAATTTCAATAGCTACCACGTCACTGTAACTGAATTGATTTATAGAACTTTCAAGAGCTTCAATCCCATTTATACATCCAAACTGTTCTAATTACAAACCTAATGGTATGATTACAATTGAACCCAAGAAAAAGAAACCGAACTATACTTAGTAAAACTCAACCACCTAAAAACTGTACAAATAGGGCACAAAAAATGTGTACCTGATTATCCCATGAGCTCGCAACAAGGAAATTTGCCTTGGGACTAAAACAAAGGCTCGATACAGAATCGCTGGGAGGTTGCGCCACCTTCAAAGTTGATACACATTACAATGAGCTTTCAACCCAGAAAAAAGAATACAATAAACAAAAACCTGATAATGCAGACCAATCTATACAGCCCCTTTCAAGATAGCGACAACAAACAACATACGGGCTCAAAAATAAAAATTACAACCTACCTCCGCGGAGCGGTTCGGATTATAATTGCCCGTAGACGCCGCACCGAACGTCGACATTGAATCTTTGCCTGACAATGGAAATCAACATAACATAAAGAACAGAAATTCCAAATGAAAAACGAATCAAATACAGATCAAATGGAAGAAATCGTTTCACCGTAATCGAACTCAAGCAGAAACAAACCAATCAGTAAATACCTGAATGATTGTGCTTGATTGATAAACCCTAGCTGAGCACCGACCGAATCGAACTAATTTTGGGGAAGAAAAGCTTGAAGAAGAATTAAGAACTACGATTAGTAGCAGTAATGGGAGAGCAGATATGAGGTTTTGAAACGGAGAAGAGGGAAGAATTATGTCGAAGGTTTAGTGACTTGAAAGCGTTGGGTTAACGCTACGCTGTGCGTTCTTCTAACGCTACGCTTTGTGTTCAATACCTAACGCGTTTAGTATTGTACTCGGATTGTAGTTCTCGCCAGACTTAAAGCGTTGGGCTGACGCTACGCTTTGCTTTCAAGTATATTAATATTTGACAAACTTATTATTAATGCAAAAAAGTATTTTTAATACGATAAATTACTTATGTGACTATTCATTTATTTGAATTATTAACTTTTGGTCACTTCATGGATTACCATTAAATGAAAGGGAACGTTCTTAATTGAATTTCCTGTTTTCCTTACAAAAATTATTAGAATTATCAAATAAGCAAAAATTACAATTTTAAAAGGTTGAATTGTTGAACTAAAATCAGAAGCGTCTTCGCAGAGCCAGTTTCCTAGTCAAGACCTGGAAGGTTAACTGTTGCTGTAACCATAACCATCGGAATCGGGTTTGTGAAGGAGAGGCAATAGCAACCTTTCTGAAACTTAAAGATCCTACTCACGTTCACTTTAAGAGGTAGTTTAAGGAGTTTATAGGTTTGCATCAAGGTATGTTGTTTTCCCAAATGTTGATGGCTTGGAGTTACATATCCCTGAAGAGAAGGAAATAGCGCAAAAAAACATTTTCCGGATGTTGATCCGAAAGTGACGATACAACAAATTTAATGGCCAAAAGGGAGTGTTTTGAATAGTTAAGTACTCGCGCAAGTAATTTACCCGTTTTATTAATACAACAATCAACTTAGGTCAATTATATGTCGCGTTTTTAATTCCTAAAGACCTTACGAAAATTATGTACCTGATTTTTTACATTATAGTATAAGTTTGAATTTGTATTTGTATGAATTATTTTAGAACAAAATCAGGAAGATTATGTATACAACTATTTATACTCCACAAAGTCGACAAATATATTAAATTATTTATTTTAAAAAATATATTAGGAGACGTGTATTGTGTTTGTGAGTGTTTTTCTCTCTCTTTTTTCTTCTTTTAATTAATGAAAAAACTGTGTTTGATTGAAAAAATATATATATATAAAAAAACAGTTAAATAGTTTTGAGGATTGGGCTTTGAAGTATTGGGACCCCGCATGCGTGGGCTTAAAAACCCAAGATAATTCTTGAAAAAAAAAAAAAAATTGGGCTTCAGCATGGTTCTAGGATTTGAAATTGTGGAAAAAAAGGAAAAATTCCAAAATATTGTTGAAGAAATGGATATTTACCAAAATATTATTGCTTTCACAATATTTTTCAATCTACTTAAATTACCCATATACGAAGTAGGGGTGAGCAAAACAAAAACAGATCCGGATCCGCTCAAAACCGATCCGAATTCGTATTTTAGTCCGAGGACTTGGTTTTGGATCGGGTTTTTATCCGAAACCGCGGTTTTCGATCCGAGAAACTGCAGTTTTAGATCAGTAAACCAGAAAACCATTCTAGCTTCCTCATTCTCTTCCACCTTTGTCTTCCTCTCCTTATCCTTCTCTTCCACCTTCATTCGGTCATTCCAGCAATTCCAACCCAGGAAACCAAAAACAAAAATATTTTCTGGAGTGTTAAGTGCAATCCCTGATTGGCACCGACGGAGCCTACGACCAGTAACCACAAACGAAGTCTTAGAACTGTGATGTCCACTTCTAGAAGCCTACATAATCCAAATTCCAACCAATATCCTGCAACACACAGACTGCCAAACCTTCTAGACCCAACCTACCTTCTTATATAAATTGGATTAGAATTTGTTCAGACTTCATGATTCATCTTCATCCCACTCCACACACACAATCTTCTTCCTCTAATAATCCGATCTTAATCTAAGAACAGAATAGAACAGAACAGAGCAGAGCAGAGCAGACATGGGTTGTTTGCTTAAAGTTAACTCAGTTTCACCTCTGGTGTACTTGCTGCTCCTTTTCACGATGGTTAATTTTATTTCTCCAGGAAGAATCTGGCAGAAATTGCATAGAAGCCAGAGCACTTCCCCTTCCAGTCCAAGCAAGTATCAAGCTACCCGAATCAACTCTTACAATTACACAACACTCCAACTCCAAGCTACTGGAAATACATTGAAAAAGCAACCGAAACTAAAGAAATCCAACGATAACCAAGTAGGGATAGAAATAAATCTTAGGATTATCCGTCGGATCGGTTTCGGATTATCCAAAAAAAAATCCGAAACCGAGTGGTATATGGAAAAAAAAACCGATCCGGATCCGATCCGAAATTTAGGATCGGATTGACAATTTGGATGGATTTTTGTTTTTTGTGTGCAGCCCTAATACGAAGTAGGGGACCTCTTACTAGGGATGCCACGGATCCGGAACCGCCGGCTACGGTTCATAAATCAGTGGAACCGGAACCGGAACCTTGGGGGAATGGTTCCGTGCCGGTTCCAGAACTGCCGGTTCCGGTTCCAATTCCGGTTCTGTCACGGTTCCCATTCTGATTCCAATCTTTTCCGTTTATTTAACAATTTTTTTCGCTTATTTAAAAATTATAAATTATAAATGTTATTTTATTTTGACTCAACTAATAACTCAATTATTTATAAATAATTAAAATTACAAAAATAAAATAAAATCTGTAGCGACGGTACATACATTTAAACAATTAAATGATTTATATAATAAAAGATACAAAAATAAATTGTGAAAAAATATATATACAGATGAATAATACCTCAATATATTATTTAAAAAAAATCAAGAGACTAATGTCTTGTTATAAATCATGAGAAATCAGAGTTTGAACTTTGAAGCATTGAAACTTTTACAAAATAAATGCATCTTGAATATTTAATATAATTCATCTTCATCATTTGCGGAAGTTGTGGTTGGATCTAATTTAATTTAATAATTAATTAATTTTAATCTAATTTAATGCTAATTTATATCATATTAATAATATATATAAAAAGTATACTATTAGTTTATATATTATTATAATATATATTTAAAAATAGTTTATATATATTATATGTTAAACATATAATATAATTATAATTATAAGAAAGAAGTTCAAAAAAAATAAATAGTTGAAGTGGTTAATCAACTTTGCTTAAAGTCTTTCAATTCTAACAAAGGGTTGTGTGTTCGAATCTGTGCAAGAAGAAAGTAAAAATTATTATTTTTATGGTTCTCACATTAAAACCATGTAATATATAGGACTTTAAAATAGAATGATGAATTCGAAAAAAGAAAAATAAATAAATTATCCATATATTTGGGGCAAGACAATAGCCCTGAAATGATTCGATACAAAACTATTATGAATGAATGAATAGTTTCTTAGTATCTCTTCGTTTTGAGGCTTTGCAGGCTGGTTCTATAGATTATAAGTTTTAAAAATTGTTTTAAAACTTAAATATTTTTTTGACATAAGTGTAAAATTTTGTTCTCCAAAATCTTATTTCAAAATCAAATTATTTTTTTGAACATTAAATTTTTTTTTTTTTTTTTTGGGTCTAAAACCAAACTTTGACCGAAAATCTTACTTGGTGCTTACTACGTACTTTACCAAACAATATTTTGAAAAAGCTATTTCCCAACATTCTTTTGCTAAACATAGTTTTTGAAAATAGTTTTGTCCCACGTATTCGTTTGCTTGTTTATATTTTCTAAAATCGCCATTACAACCCTCTAACGAATATGCCCTTAATGAAACTATAGTCTTTTCCTTACACACGTATATACTTAAATTGTTATATGGAAAATGGGTTTCAGAAGCCAATTTCTCATAATTTTGGTGACAGTAACATTTTGATATTTCTTTTGTAAATGCACTATCTTTTAATTTTTTTATTTTGAAACGTTTTTAAATGCACTATTAAGAAAAGGGAAATAAACCAGAAAAGGAACAAAATTTCATTCATTTTTGGAATTGTTATTCAAAGGACATATTTTACTAAACATAGGACACATTTTAAAATTTTATTGACTGAAATTACTGAATTGCCCTTTTGAATTTTTTCTTCTTTCTTTTCTTCTTCCTCTTCTGCGATCGTCTTCTTCGTTCTTCTTCTTCTTCTTCTTCCTTTCAATTGGAGAATGACAAAAAAAAAAAAAAAAAAAATTTTGCAATCTGATTGCAGAACTTGGTTCTACTCATAAATGATGCCCCAAAGCAACATTGCAGCCTGACCAATCACCTTAGAGATCCCCAAGACAGATGATTCGATCTTTAGTTTCTTGCATTTTCCGGCTGCGTTTTGTGAATTTTTTGGTAAATTATGTATAAGTTCGGCGGAAAAACGATTTTCTGGCGAACTGTGGGGACAATCGCTCGGACTAAGCGATTGAAGCCGAAACAATCGCCAAAGGACGGAAATTGTTTCGGCTTCAGTCGCTTGGTCAGAGCGATTGAAGAGGAAACAATCGCCTGGTATAGGCAATTGTTTCCCCTACAATTGCTTTGGCCAAGCGAATTTCAGGATAATCAATCGCCTATACGATTGTTTCCTATACAATCGCTTGGCCCAAGCAATTCTACGGAGGAAAATCGCCTGGTCTAAGCGATTCTTTATGAGGATAAAAATGTATAAGGATATTATTGTCTTTTCGCCACTTAAAATTTTAAAAAATGTCATGTATTTAGTAAAAAGTGTCATGCAATTAACATGCCCCTTCATTCTTTATGCTCTATATATTTCATCACATAAGGAGGGAAAAAAAGAAAAGTCCGATGGCTCTTTGAAAGGAAATTCTACCACACATTTGATAAAAGATAATTTGTACAAAAAAGTAGATTTGTTTGTACAATCATTTTCGTAATTATGTTTCTTGGAAGATTCTCAAAACGTTGTATTTCCACACGCAAGTCATCTCTATTCATCAATAATCCTACCCAAAATAAAAGAAGATAGAAAATTGGAGACAAAACAAAACGAAAGTCGCAATTTCATGACTTGAACCTTTTTCGAGGGCGGCTCTGTTCTTTTCTGGCTTGTCTTGGGGAAAGTTTGGTTTTTTCTTGGAAATTTTTTGGAGGGAATTTTCTATTGGAAAATTGTGTAGGTGAGAGATAAAAAAATGTAATGATTGTGTTATTTTCTGAATTTATGTGTGTAGATATTTAGAGAAAATTTTTAAATTTTAATTTTGAATTCTTGGGAAAATGAAGATGATTCTTTACGTAAAGTTTTGGAAGAAAAAAGTGATGATTCTTGGGAAATAGCCACAAGAGAACAGATTCCACTGATCTTTTTGGAGAATTTTTATTATAAATTATCACCTCAATTACCTTGGAGCATGCGATAAATTATTTCATGCATCCGCTGTACAAAATTGAGTTATACAACGCATATAAAAATAGTGGTGTGAGTATAATTTGTTTGTAAAACCGTGGGCAAATAAGGGACCATGTTTAGTGATTATCCTTTAATTAGCTTGTTGCGCTAAAATTGTGGATACAACAAATAAATTATTTAGGGCATTATATGTATTCTTAAAAATAGTGCAGCAAACCAATCATATATCGATAATTATGATTCGTATTCATTCATGGGTACCTTACATGTACATTTATTTTCCCCCAAAATAGCACTTTCTCTTCTAAATGTATCTGGTTGCACAATCTTGCGTGGTGCAACAGATGCACCGAATAATCTCCTATCTTATAATATTTGTCACCGCCTTTTAACAAAAATTTTCCCTACTTGGAAAATACAAATATCAAGTGTATACTTGAAGATTATGGAAAAATTTTTCTATTTCGAATCGGATCGTGTTAACTGATATTCTCTCGGTCCTATTAAAAGAGTGTAGTAAAAGAATATACATATGGATCGTGAAATATAACAATTAAAAGAAGTAACTTGACACCATATTTGTAACTTATATTTACTTTCTAAATATATAAAAGTTAATTGTGGACCAAATATTATAATATTAGTAACAATACATAGCGTGAACAAATAGAAACTTAACTCTTTTATCGTGATAATTTTTTATTTTTTATTTTTTAAAACAAAATTCTTTATATGAGACGGATGAAAATTTGGTTTGGGTCGACCGCGGTTAAACTAATTTTGCACAGCCGTATGTATAATGTATATTCATTTTTTCTGGTGTCACTTTAGTAAGTCTTAATTTAACCCCACTTGAACACTGTTTTCACTCTATATTTTATTTTATTTTTAAAATCGAAATTACTTCTGTTAAATTTGTTGAAAATCGTCCATATACAAATAAACAACGATATCGGTCAGTGAATCCTAATACAAATAACAGGGTACGCTATGAATATGGTGTAACTAACTAACTCGTGTGCGAGACATTGTTAAAGGACCAAGTGCGGTAATGATCACGGTTTTCACTTTGTTAATGGTGAAACAAATGCATTAATGACCAAGTGCATGGTTAAGTACTATTAATTAACTAAGTGAAAGAGATGGATTAGAAATTATTAACTAGCTACCACTGACTAATTAATTTGCATGATTATTATATAAATTAAACCGTGAAATCTGGGGTTGGTAAATTAGTTAAACTGTAAATTCTCTGACTCATTCACTTTGACTCAACAGCACCGTTCTGATTACTCGACTGATTTTTTTAATTTATTTTTACCTTTCTTCTTTTAACTTGATGACATCAGCTCGATTGCCATGGAGGTAATTAATTTATGTCTTGGTCAATGTCAACCAATTTTTTATTCTTATACTTACTGACTTTATTTTGTCACGTTAATGCGAAATTTTGTAGTGTTAATGAAGACAGAATAAAATTAATAGAATAATTTGGACAGAAAATCTTTCTCGACATGCAATTAGTTTGCCGTCAGGGTGCGTTTAGAGCGCGAGAATGGGAATGAACATCTGATTCCTATGATTGAAATTCTTATATTTGGTACGTATAGCTAAGAATATGATAATTTCAACTATATATTATGTGTCCTTTAAATGACAATCCAAAATTCTTTTAACGAGGAACTCATCGATTCCTGAATATGAGATACCCCCATTCTCATGCCCGTGCGCCAAGCCAAGCTCACCCTGAAACTAACATGTTTAAAGTAACCTTGACTAAGAAAAAATAACTAGTACGTACTACAGAAGCAACCTATTTCCACGTACCTTTTTTGGCTTCATTTCCACTGATTAATTAATTAAATAAAATTGACAAAGAAGAAGTTTCTGAAAATTTGAAATATCGGTAAAAATGTTGACTGTTTTAAGTCAATAAATATTCTTGTTTGTCGGATCATTAATACTAGTATTTCTTGGACTCGGTTACGCTCTGACTGACTACCACAAATTAGTATTCTGAGATGATGACGGACGGACGAAATTGAATTTTTCAGTCTCAAATTAAACAGGTGACTCTATCTGTCTTGTGATTTCAAAATTCAAAATAGTTATGGTCTAGTCCATCATTAAATTTAGCATAGCGCAATTACATACGTTAAACTTTGATGATCGATTGAATGATTTATTTAGCGATGGATTGGATGAGAGTCGTACCTTTTGAGAATGAGACCATTTCTTTAATTTGGTGTTTTTTTTCGCAGAAGGAATCAATTAATTAATATTGCATTTAAGTAATGATTTTTCCAGTAGGAAAAAGTCGATGATCATGCTTTAATTTAATAGTTTTTCTATATTTTGTTTTTATTTATTTATCTATCCTTTTTTTTCCACACTATTATATATTAATCTATCTATATGGCAATGCCAATGGTCAAATACACTTTTAGTTGACAGTATTGATCCATACGCAACAATTTTGTCCGGTAGAGATACATCACTTTCCTGTACATTTTCTCCATTTTTTCCTGACAATGCTTCCTGGTTCTTTCATCAACAACATTTGTTCACTACGTACGTTCAGCAGCGCTTAATTATTTCTTAAGACCGAACTAATTAATTTCACTAACATTTACATATATATTCACCACGTACTACTATAAAAAGAATTCTACTACGGGTTTTAGATTTTTGACACCTCAGTATATGTGATTGCTATAGAAAACACACGGATCGACTTATTATGGCGTGTTAGACAGAAGCGCCGTAGAAATGCATTACTTTTTAGGGCAGTTGTATATATACACAGTATCATGCATGAATCTAGACAAATATGGGATTGAGTTGGTTGATAATTTCCAAAAGTGATATTGGAAGTTTTGTGGAAGATTAATTATTGGGTACGTACGTATACAAGTGTGAGTGTGGAATATATATGTATATATTAACGCACAAGAAAGAGAGCACCAAAGTGTTAAGGAAGTTTCTTCATCAATTTATGTTCATGCATGCAAACCACGCATGCACTCAACCTAAGATCCTGCATACATATACTCTCTCCGTTTCAAAATATTTATCGTTATAATTAATTTTCTACACTTTTGAAGGGTACGTTTCAGAATGACTACCAAATTCTTCGTTAATTAATAGTTAACAAATTAAATATATTTACTCATGATGAGGGCCTGTAAATTAATTTGGAAAGTAAGTTTCAAGAATGATTAGGAAATTACAAATATTTTGAAATGAATGGGATGGAGTATTCAACCAGGCACAGTACATTCATCATCAACCACCGCTAATGATGAAATAAGAGTCTTGTATGATGAATGTAAATTACAATAAAGATGATGGATTTCAAAATTGTCCGGACGAAATGATCAAGAAATTATTACCTTATTTCCTTGCTCCCTCCCTCCCTCCCTCTTCCATCTCAAAAATTATTAAATTAAGTTTAACAAAGAACTTAATTAAATCATTCATTAATTGCTTACCTAACTTCTAGAACAAATATGTCATTGCAAGATTAATTTCCGTTTTATTTCGATGAAAGAGTCACGTGTATACAATCAGAATCTTACTATGTTAGAAGAGAACGAACATGATCGATCCCGGTCAATAGAAACATAAATCAATGGGGAATTAACACATTAAATTTGGAAATCCACGCAAATTAATTGCTAGAGTTGAAGCACGGTGCAAAAGAAAATGGTACGTAAATGACCACGTGTTGAGATTTGAATTTGTTGACTTCACACGTGCATGCATGAACACAAACACAAAAGGGGGGCCAAGAAATGGATGCATTCAACAGCTGCCACGTGTCTGTGTCTCCTTTGACGGCAGAGAAATACAAAATCAAACGTATAAAGTCGGTTTTTTACGTTTTATTTTGAGTTTTGATTTTGATTTTAAGAGTAAATTTAATATATTATAATTAATTTTTATTATTTTTAATACAAATTTTACTATTTAACTATAGTTTTTTGCATTATAAAATTATTTTTGAATTCAAAATTTTCAAACCCCATGCATGCTTCCCTTCTCTTCTCCACTATAAATTTGAGATTTTCAGATCAATTTTTCTCCAAATTGACAATAGAGGAGATCAAAGAGAAGAGATTAAAACACAAATCTCGATCGTCATCATCATCATCATCATCATGTACAAGATTTGCAGTACCAGCTGCAATATTCAAAATACAGCTTTCTTGCAGTCTAGCAGATCATACCGGTAACACCAGTTCCTGTTTCATTTCCTGCTTTTATCCCTCTCTTAATTGCCATTTCATTACTTTCCTCGATCGGGATCTTGTGCAGGTTAAAAGCCGTATTGGAAACTACAGGTAACTCATCATCCATCGAAACGAAATAGTCGTTTTTCTATGATACAAGACTCGTTTCTTTTAGTACAACGGTCCATCAGACTCTAACTAAAGGATGGATATTGGATGGCAGTGCCAGCGGATTTTAGCACAAGGGTAACCCGGAACATGAACCTGGAAAAGTTGCAATGCAATTATCTTTTTCCTGAGGTGAAATTTGTTGATCTTGATCTTGATCATAAACCTGGAAATGTTTGATCTTTAGTCTTTAATTTGATGGGATGAAATCTGTTTGATCTTTAGCCTTGAATTTGATGGGATGAAATCTGTACTGCAGATAGCAGAGAGAGAGCAACAGCATATGAACAAGTTCCCGAATGCGAAAGTAATAAGCCTTGGAATTGGCGACACCACTCAGCCTATCCCACGCATCGTTGCTTCATCCATGGCTAATGTAAGTTTCCATTAATTAATTTCATATATAAGAGATTATTAATATTGAATATTCTAGGGTGTTTATGGAGATATATTATTCGACTTACAATTTGAAGTCAACTTGTCCAAAACCAACTTTATACGAGAAATTAACACAATATAAATAAGATAATATTTTCAATAATATATCCTATCCTCTAAATGTTTAGGTTTTCGAAATTAAATTATTTGTTGTGCTAGCTAGTCTCGAGTAGATCGATGGATTATTGTAATATTGTAGTTTGTTGGTTATCAAAAAAGAAGAAGAAAATAAAAATTAATGCATGCCTATTTTATTAGGAAAGTGATGAACATATAGAAAGTCCAAAAATAAAAATAAATTTCAATTTTTTATTTTACTGTTGACTTGCTGAACTATTTTCAAAAATGCAGTGGATGTACAGAGTAATTTTTCGAAATATGAACCTACGCTGTTAAAGTCATTAAAATTTTAATTATGAAATTAACCTTGTTAGTTTTTAAATTATTAAATATCTCTTCAAGATTAAAGATTGTTAAAAAAAAAAAATTTAAAAAAGGTCTAAAATATAATATAATATTTATGTGCTCCAAAGTTTTGTAAATTTTACACGCATATTGTAGATTTTACACCTCACAAACTCTGTTTAATAGTACGAGCAATTCCGGATTAAGTATGTAAAACGTAGTTAAAATGAAATTACGAGTGGAATTTTCTTTATTGTTTCAGATTAAAAATAAACTAAGAAAATAAAGGGAAATTAAGGAAATAATTATTAAAAAAATAAATAGAAAAAACAAGGAGACTATCATGCCTTAATTAATTGAACTCGTGGTATTTAGTTTTGAGTGAAATGTGCCGAAAAATTTAGTTTTTTGCAAACTCGACTTTTGCAAAAAACACCACTTTTTTTTAAAAACTGCAACTACAAGCACTTTATTTTCAAAACGTGTGCCAAGTACCACTCTGTTAGTCAATTTCGTTAAGTGAATAACAGCCAAAAAAAGACAGGGGCAAAATCGTCATTTCACACGTTGCGGCACTGTCATCGACACTGTTTATCGTCATCCCCAAAAATTTTCGGCACTGTTCATCGGAAAAATTTTTTTTTTTTTTTTTTTTTCTTCTTCTTCTTCTTCTTCTTCCGATTATAATTATAATCGGAAGCTAAGGATGCTGGGTTTCTCCTTCAATCCTCCATTGAATCAGCCGAAATCAACACCCCATTTATACTTCCTTATTTTGAAACCGAGACCCATCAAATATCAAAAGAAAAGAAAAAAGAAAAAAAAAATCAAGAAGTGAACTTGAGAAAAAAGAAGGGGAGTAGAAATCAGTCGAACCGATTTAATGATGATGATGATGAAGAAGAAGAAGAAGAAGAAGAAGAAGTCGCGAAAATAGTCAAAAAAAATTGGCGATGAACAGTGCCAGAAAATTTTTGGGAAAGCCGATGAACAGTGCCACAACGTGTGAAATGACAATTTTGCCCTTGTATTTTTTTGACTGTTAGTGACTTAACATAATTGATTAACAGAGTGGTACTGGGCGCACGTTTTGAAAGTAAAGTGCTTGTAGTTGCAGTTTTTTAAGGAAAGTGGTATTTTTTGCAAAAGCCAATAATTAAGTGGTATTTGGTGCATTTCACCCTTTTTATTTTTTCTTAGTTATATTGGTCCAAATTTACAAGGAACCTTCCATGTGTATTATCAAATAAAAAATTAATAATAAATTATAGTAGAAATTTAGGCCAATAATTTTTTTTCCTTTGAAAAGAAAAAAAAATGAAAAATCGAAGAATATATTGATGGAATACAATAAGGTCAAATTTTCAGTTTCATACTTCCCTCTATCTAGATGCATCCCATTCTTAAATTTCTTTTCGTTTGAAAAATGAAAATTAACAAATCGCAAATTTCCACTTCTTTTCTTTCCAAAAAATTAATTTTTCTGTGTTTCTTTAGAATTTTCGTGGTCCACTTTCCAAACATAGAAAATATAACTTAGGGCCTGTTCTTTTCCCCATTTTCAAACTTAGTTTGAAAATTGGTTTTGTGGATAAACCCACAACATTTTAAAAACATTGTTCTTTTCCAAAAGTTACAAACTAATTTTCAAATTTCACTAGCGAACTTAACCAACTTCTCCTAAATGAGTTGGTCACTACCGTTCTCTAGGATCACTATCGCCGTACAAAAACGTGTGTACTCATAGATACAAATTCAAATTAATCAATGTTGTTTGGCCCGACCCGGCCCTGCGGGTTGACCTGGTCTGCCCGCGACCCGCAGGCCTACCAGGCCAAACAACAAGGGAGACCCAAAAGTGAAGAAAACTAGTCAACAACAGGGTAACTCGGGACCCGGCCCGACCCCAATTTTCTTCATTTTCTGAAAATTATCTAATAGTGGGCCTTCAATGAGCATGGGCCTTTCTTAGCCCCAGAGTAGGGTTACTTCGCATAATTTTTAGAATTTGTATAGGTTTATTTTGTTCTATTCTTCCTATGTGGGATTGCTTTGCTGCCCTTTCACTCATTTGTTTTGCTGCGCTACTCTCTATTTTTTTTACAAGTTCCATTCTTAACTTTTTCTTCTTCATTTTTTATTTTTATTTTTTTATCTAGATGCTCTAATTTTCTTTTTCCCTTTCTTTGTCTGTGGTTGAAAACAAGTAGTATATTTTAATATTTTTAAATATTCAAACAAACAAACAAAAGTATAAGTTAAAAAACTATATTTTTAAACAAATTTATTGAAACCTTTTATATTTATTTTTTGTTATAAATTTTGATATAACTTTGATATTTAAGTTAGTTGTTAAATATGACAAATATATGTAATTAACTTAAAAATATTTTTTTAAAGGTTGAAATATGAAAAATATAATATATATATACATACATATATGTAAATTATTAATACATTATTATTTAAATATCTATTTATTACGTCATCCGGGTTGACCCCCGGTTGACCCGGGTCATGCGACCTTTGGACCTCGCCGGGTCGGTGTCCGAGCCGGGTCAAACAACATATATAAATAATAATAATTTAAACTAGTGAAAGCGATGTCGTTTAACACGTTGAGGACAAAATAATCTTGAATTATTCATCTGTTACCATATTTGTGTTATTATTTTCAACAAATGCGTGCACATCCATATGAATTATCATATATTCTCACCATTTTTACCGTATCACTTATAAACAGTTGTATTAGTAAAGTTTTTTTTAACAGGACGAAAGGAGTAAGAAAAGGGAAAAAAATCACAATAACAAGATCATAAGATAATAAAAGCAAAAGAAAAAGGTCGATATATTGTTTTATTCTTAACAGGAAAAAAAAAAAAAAGTTACATTTTGAAATATTGCAGTATGCTCAAGGCCTGGCAACACCTGAAGGTTACAGAGGCTATGGATTAGAGCAAGGAAACAAGGTGACAAATTCATTAACTGATGCCTCAGAACATAAATTTTTATTTTTATTTTTTTTGAATTCTTTAACCTTTTTTCTTTTTAATTTTTAATTTTTACACAGGAACTAAGAAAAGCAATTGCAGAAACAATTTACAGGGACTTAGCCATAAAAGATACAGAAGTTTTCATATCCGATGGCTCTCAGAGCGAAATATCACGCCTTCAGGTCATTTACTTCAACTTGTCTTGTAATTTCAAACATAGATATTAGCAATTTTTTCAGTCGTTTAACAATGATTGAAAAATAACCGACGACACAATAATCAACCGACAATTACCCCCATTAGTTCGGGTGGCAAACTTAACTAATTCATGCGCTATTACATTTCGTGTCGTATTATTATCTACCCAGAATACTCCAGTAATTTATCATCGTCATTATAAGCTAAACCATATTTAATTTCAATTAATTTCAGCTGCTTCTGGGATCCAACGTTACAATTGCAGTGCAGGACCCATCTTTCCCGGTAATTCTAATTTGATCCCAAAGTAAAATTATTAATGGTTTTTGTGAACCGCGCCTTTGGAATTTGCTGACAAAAGGCGTGTTTTGGAGCAGGCCTATATAGATTCGGGTGTGATCATCGGGCAAACCGGTGAATACGATAATGAATCTGGGAGATACGGCAACATCCAGTACATGAAATGTGGAGTTGAAAATGATTTCTTCCCGGACTTGTCAAAGACTCCGAGGACCGACATCATCTTCTTCTGTTCTTCCAACAATCCGACCGGCCACGCAGCGTCCAGGGAGCAGCTGGAAAAGCTCGTGGAATTCGCACAGAAAAACGGGTCCATCATCGTTTTTGACTCGGCTTACGCCGCATTCGTTTCCGATGGAAGCCCGCGATCAATCTATGAGATTCCCGGTGCCCAGAAGGTACACTACTTCTTCCTCCTCCCTTCCAGTGAAAGAGTCTTGTTTTGAGTTATATTTTGTGACTGAGAAGTAATGATTTCCTCAGGTTGCTATTGAAGTTTCATCCTTCTCGAAGATCGCTGGTTTCACGGGTATTCGTCTTGGTTGGACAGTGGTGCCAGATGAGCTGTTGTACTCTAATGGCTTCCCTGTTCAGAATGACTTCAATCGTATCATCTGCACTTGCTTCAATGGAGCTTCGAATGTTGCTCAGGCCGGCGGATTGGCTTGCCTATCGCCGGAGGGGCTCAAGGTAAAGTTCGCTCTCAACCCGTATCGCCTTATCTTCGCCTACACCTTCCCTGACCAATGACCATATTCTGCAATGGCTTGTTTGCTTTCCTCCAGGAAATACATTCTGTGGTTGATTACTACAAGGAGAATGCAGAAATACTAAGGGACTCTTTCACTTCGCTCGGCTTGGACGTCTATGGCGGCATAAACGCGCCATACGTTTGGGTACATTTCCCAGGCTCAAAATCCTGGGATGTTTTCAGTGAGATCCTGGAAAAGACGCACATAATCACAGTTCCAGGGAGTGGCTTTGGTCCAGGTGGTGAAGGGTTCATAAGGGTTACGGCGTTCGGGCAGAGGGATAAGATTCTAGAAGCCTCGAAAAGGCTGAGAAGCCTTCTCTCTTCTTAACAAATGGTAAAAGCTAATCGGATTTACTAGCTTCTCCTGCATATTCAATAAGTGTGAAAACAGCTTCTTTATAGCCATTTCTAAATTAAAAGGGTTTCTTTTGTTGTTGCTTCTGTTCTGTCTTCTCTATTTGTAAAGCACCTATATGCAGCAATAGAAACTACTGTTCATTCCCGGCTACAATGTGTAGCTCGGGACTAAGTTCAAATCCTCTGTCCAATTTATCATGGCTTATTCTGTCTAATTATAGCAAAGTAAATGAGACCATTCAAGGAAATCCCATACAACTTACTTCGATAGTGTTGGACACAAATTGGACAGAGGATCCGAGATGTCAGGAGACTCGGGACTAAGTAAGCTGTATGGAAAATTTCTCGAATGATCTCATTCCCCAGCTACAATATGGCAACAGCAACTCTAGAAAGCATAACAGCCTATGAATTCATCAAGCACAGTTCTTCAAGATTTTCCAAACCAACATCTCCAAGTGGAATCATATGAGGGAAATGACATATGCATAACTTGTATCAGTTCCAAAACATAGTAATCTCTACACTCCTACTTGAGCATTTAGGAGGTAACCAGTTTCATTTGCGTCAGAATGTCCAGTTTATTTTCAGGATCCTATCGTGTAGCGAAGAGAAGGTGAAAAACCATGAAACACTGAATAAGGTTCCTATCAAATAAAATCTTCTTCCGGGGTGGGAGAAGTGATGAGTGAAGTTAGGAGCTCATACTTATGAGAAATAAACAGCTTAGCTTTTATCTCACTATGTTGGATCAATTATATAGATTCATATCACACGCTATTGTGTTTGGCCGAAACACAGGTTATCATCATTTATACTTAAGCATAACCAATCACTTTTCGATTCCTTTTAGCAAATAAGTGAATAGCATATCAGGACATTTAAAATCTTTCAAACAGTGCTAAAAAGGTAGCCTTCTGGTAACCAGTGAGCCATAGGGTTAAAAGAAAAAACTAAGGATCATGAAAAATATTCCAACAAACTACCAAGGAATATAGAGATACTCCTCCGTTCCACTTTGTAATATTCCACTTTTCAGTATTACAGAGTGGACTTTTCTAATGGAACATATAATAAAGATACGGTAGGCTGATTTGCATCCTTCAAGCAAACCAATTTCTATAGTCAACCATAATCATAAAGCATGTAACATTTAACATTTCCAAGTTTCATTAACAAAATATCTTTGTCTCATATAGTATAGATCTGATTCCATTAAACAGACTAGCCCATTCTAAGCTGCATATACATAAACGATATATCTTCCTTCAGTTTACCAGAGTTTTAGCATATATAAGTGCTGTAGAATCAATTGATCAACATATCAATCGAACCAAGAAAACAGCAACGGTAAATACAGTAAGCCAGATTTATAACCTCATTAGATATCAAGGATTTGACAGCTGAGCAGCTCAGCAGATCCAGCATGTCTATTTGCAATTACATTCCAAAGATTAGCTTCTGAAGCTGCTGATAATTCAGATGGTTCCTTGGACGATCCATCTAAACTATCAAATGTGTCTGATTGAGAAGAGGCTAATTGGTTTTGACAATCAGCCTGCATCACCAAGATATCTTGATCCTCGCCTTTCGTGACTACGTGCAACTTCCCATGCAGACCAGCAAGTAGATAGGGGGACTCAGAATCAGTTAGATCACGAATGGGCACGTCCCCTTCAACCACTTTCCAAGCATCATCCCTCTGATCATAAAATTTGATCCTTGCACTATCTAGAGTAGTAGAAGGCTCCAGCGCATATAAGTCTCCATCAACTATAACACTCAATTTTGTCCCTGCCTGCCTGGCAGGCCAACCCTCCCCCATGCCTGTTGGCATCTCAACCCATGAGTTTGTTTCCGGATCATATACTTCGCCTCCTACATCAACAAAAAAGGGCCAACAGTACAAACTCTGGGGAACATATAATTTGCCCTGGTAGGAGGTCATCCCAGTTGCAATAGGCTTAAGCAGATCAGCAAGAAAAGCAGTAGGAAGCACTTGAGCTTTTGAAAATGGCATACTAGGGACTTCAGACCATAATCCAGTACGAGGATCAAAAACTTCTGCAGACTGTAGAGGACTTAATCCACCTCGGCCTCGGCTTACACCACCAACAACATAAAGTTTGTCATTCAGAACACTTGTCTTGCAGTAAGCTCTAGCAACAGTCATAGGAGTTGCTTCATTCCATTCATTTAAAACTGGATTATACCGCCAGACACTTCTCATAGCTGTAGCTCTGCAAAATCCTCCCAATACATAGAGGCTTCCATCGACAGCTCCAATAGCACAACCACAAAAGGGAATTTGATCCAATGCATCCTTTCTCCCGAGCCAACCTCTTATGGCATCTGCGATTCTGATGCTTGAACCTACCATGTTCCACACCTTAAGTCCAGTTAAACCCCTCCTTGATCCATCCTGGAGACCAACGGTGGGCATTGGTGGCAATCTTTGCCATATCCTGGACACAGGATCCAATGCATTCCACTGAAGCTTATCACCATCAAGCTTAGTGAGAATGTAGAGGTACTCCTCTGTTGTTCCAAGTTCCTTTCTCAGCTTATAAAGTTCGGGACTCAATATCGCAGCCTTCCAGCTACGAGATACTAGCTTCGCATTCAGATAGTGAACTCTAGGGATGCGAGCGAGTATCTGGAGTGATATTTCATCAGGAAGGCTGGGGATGAGTCTTGGATTATCCTCCCAAACGCTCGATGATGTCCTCTGCCTCTTGCACGCTTCAATCTGAGAAAGATCACGGGTATGACTGGAGCTAGGTTTGCTATTGCTAAGACTCAATATACCCCCCATGGAAATAGAATTTCGAGTTATCTTCCCAAATATACAGCATCCAACCAGAAATATTACACCACTATTTCAAGCGTTCCAAACAGAACCTCAGCTGCTCTACTGCAAAACAAGAAGATGCAAACATCAGAAAGAAGCCCAGAGATACCAAAAACAATGGCAAACCAACCCAAAAACACAGTTAACTACAGCATAATACAATCTCTCGAATGTGGAAAATCACGCTCAAAAACAATTCTGAAAAAAAAGGGGGGAAGAACCCACTCCAGAATTTCCCCTAAATTTTGGAAGGGAGAAGTGAAATCGACAAGCCGATGGATAATAGCCAGACAAATTTTCTCGTAATTCAGAAGAATACGTGTTCAAATTGCCACTCGAACAGTAAATCGATCTCCAATCAATAGAACCCAAGAAAATCAGTTCAAATAACCCATCACAAGACCAAAAATCCAAAGTCACTTCTTGCAAATAACCCGAGTCAATCAAATGAAAAATTCCACCCCATTTACTCTTGGGTCAAATACAGCAAAAAAGCATCAGAACCCAGCTACAAAATTCAAAAAGATCAAAACTTTCCCACATCAGGGACTAAATTAAACTGCAGACAGAAAGAAATACACAATTTCTATCCCAAAAAAATCATGACACGCAGAGTGAAACAAACTAAATAATCATATTACCTGCGCAAGCAAAGAGATTAGCAACAAAAGGGCTCAAAACAAACATTAAAAAACGAAGAAACAGAGAGAGAAACACACCAATTTACATGGAGAAAGAGGCAAAAATGGGGAACCCGTCTGGGTTAGGCATTGATATTAGTGGGTATATTTCCGGGTTAGCGTGGGAACGTTCTCCCTCCACGTCTTTAGGTGATTTCGGCGCTTTGTTTATGTAAATTTGTAACCTTTCAGAGGCAAAAATGAAAAAGTATTCCATATTTATACACACCACTAGTTAGAGTAAACACTATTATTATCTGTATTTGCACTTGATTATTCTATGTTCTTCCCTCATTGGTGTATTATTTATTTATTTATTATTTCGTTGTCAGCAATAATGACGTCCCTCGGACAAACGTCACTAGTACATTCTTTCGTCAAAAAAAACCACTCAGAAATACGAGAAAAATCGGGAAAATTAAGATTTGCGTCCCTTTTGGCGTTTCAATTAATGAAGAAAAGCTGCAAATGCATATATATATATAAACAAAGACTCTGTGGGGTTTTACAGCTTTTAAAAATGGGGGAGATGACTTCAGCTGGACGGCAATTCTTTATAAGAGAAAAACAAATGCGTCGGATCGACCTATGATTTGTGACGTTTTCACCATATTAATCATATGATCAGTTTGTTCACTTTTAAAAAGTCCTGTTATGTAGAGTAAAAATTTTTAAAATAAATTATAAATTATGTTTTAGCAAAAAAAAATATATTATATTTTTTTTAACTTCTCTTGCTGATTACCTTAAATGACTTTTATACTAGATCGGAGTGAGAATTTGTTTACTTTTTTTGCAAGAAAATGTTAAGATTCAAGCGTGAAGTGTACCATATTATTAATTAATTAATTAAACCTTAAAGTCTGTGAGAAGTGAGAACAAAAGATCGCGGAACCGGGAGAAAAAAACAAAACGAGGTTTGGAGGTTGGATGAGTGAACCCAAAAGAGAAGTAAGAATATATTTGAGGGAAAAAAGAAACACTCTTTCAAATAGTAATAATGAGTCCATTGATGAGTTACAATTTCGTGTCATCTTCATTGAAGTTTAGAGTTTAAATCTTATTATCAATGACTAATATTTTTCTTTGTTTTGTGTTAGGACTGATTTTTGAGTTCAGATTAATAATTTTACGTGTTTATATAATCTAAATATAATTGAACGTGTTCAATTATTCATGTTGACCGACTTAGTTATAAAGCCAATTGAACGTGTTCAATTACTCATGTTGACCGACTTAGTTTATAAAGCCACCAAAACTCAATTCCATTGGTTTGTATCTTGTTTTTGTAGGATTTGTGCGTATGTTCAACAAAATTAGAAAGGGAGTCTCCCTTACACAAACCCGGGGATAAAAATGAAATTTATTATTATGTTCCCCTGAATTGTTCATTTTACCCCCATTCCCCTTTAATTTTATTGGGACAAACTTATGCTTCTAACAAAGTTGGGATGAAAGGTTCATCCTGGTTTTGGTGTGTAATAAAAATTAAAAATTACTTGTGTTATTGATGGGCTCGTGTGTTAATACTCACCCGGCCAATTTAATTATTTAAAATTATGGGTTAAGTACCAATAACTCTCCCGTAGTTTCATAAAGTCACTCATAACCCTCTCCCCCCATCCGGTTTATAAAGCTATCAACAACCCTCCTATAGTATATTTAACGTGGTAACCGTTAACTTTTCGTTCCATTCTAACGGTCAAACTAAGAGGTCAACACTTAATTTTTAATTTTTTCAATAAAATTATATATTTACCCTTAAATACAAATGAGACAATGGCATTACACCCTTAATACAAATAATTATATTTGAATATGATTTTCTAGTTTGTTCCTCCTTCGATTCTCAATGATCACAAATGTTATTTGAATATTATTTTTAATTGACGAACATTATTTTTTCTAAAGAAAATGTTAATATACTAAGATTAACTATAATTTATTTATACCGTGTTCAGTTCATAGGAATATATTCTTTGATTGGAAGTTGGGATTGGAATTTTCGTAGGGGAAAAGAAAAACAAATCCCCCCTATTCCCTAAAATATCTATGAGTTTTTTAAAGTTCTTCCTTTTTTAAAATGATAATTCGTTATATTGAAAAACTTTTTTGTTTATCTATTGTACAAGTCAGTACCAATTTGTCCCTCCCAGATTCCAATTTATTTTTAAGATAGCAATTACAGGAAGAACAAAGAAAAAGAAAGCAAATTTGATACGCCGCGCCAAAGATAAAAGTTGAACTTCTCCTTAGTTTAGTGTCTTACCAGATACATCCGAGGATTAGATATGCCGACAAGAGTAATAAATGAACTTCTAAAATTTCAATTTTTAAATAACTCATTATGCATCGTGACCATTTTAACCGTCACACGAAAAAACAAAAATATTACTCTCTAATTAGTGAGTATTCATGTATAATACTAGTCTATTTATGAATTAATGTCGTTAGATCCAAGGAGGTGCTAGTTGGGTGGCGTACCTACCATGCATGTGATGTGGTGTAATTTTAGTTTGTTTAATGGAATAAGTTAATTAATCCATTCAAGAAAAATGGGCTAAGGTCGATTCTTTTGTCAAAGGTTTACTCAATTTAATAATGTGATCATGATTAATAGAAATTTTAGAATATAGTGAGAATAGCAGACATTTGGATAATGTGAAAAAAGAAAAAATTAGTATATATCCGCCACGTACATATTTCATGCGGTGGCGAAACTTGAATACAAACAAGAATTGGGAGAACCAACTCAAAGAATGTTAACTTTTTTTTAACTTTTTTTTTTTTCTATGTACAACTCTATATTACATATTACTTTTTTTGTTCAATTATAAGAGTCCATTTTGATAAATAGTTTTTGTTTCCCTAGAAAGTTCACTTTCAATTTTTTTTAACTCATTTTACTCTTATTAATATAATTATATGTGATTCAAAAATACTCTTTACTTAAAAAGTAAGGATACAAATGGAACAAATGATGTCAAATTAATTATTTTAGTTATTGTACTTTGACATTCATAATAAGTTGTACATTTATCAATATGGACTTTTTTGATAAAACGAATGGAGAATATACTTTGTGGATAAAAATTATACACGGTGGAACTACAAGTACAATTCTCTCTCTCTATTTTCCTACACCGGCTGATTTTGAATTTTGCATATTTACGATGATTTCCATTGCTTTTTACTAAATACTACTCTCTCTGGTCTCTCCGCTTCAACAGGAAAGTCATATTTTCAAAATATATAAATACTCCCTTCAATCCAATAGTAACTTAATTCACAATTCACAATTAATTATATTACTAGACTCTTCTATTAAAATAAAATAGTGTATTTTTATTAAGATTCGTCGAATTTATTTCATAATTTTTATTAAAAAAATTATATATTTGCTTATGTCGCATTAAGATGATTTACAAAGTTGGCCACGGATGTTCAGTAACTGAAACTAGTTCAATGGGGAGTTAATTCGTGAATTACAAAGTTTTTTTTGTACGTTTTACCAAAGATAATAGTGTCCAATATAACTTTTCCTTTAAGGTATAGGTGGTTGTCCAAAGATAATGGTCTTCAAAGCTCAGAGTTGTTAAATGAAGTCCCAGACTCCCATACTTTACGAAATGTAGTACCAATTTATTATTTAAAAATAAAAAAGAACATAGGGAGAATTACATTTTGCCCCCTGAGTTTGGCTAAATTACAAAAGCACCCTCCTAGTTTAGTTAAATAACAAAAATACCCCTTGACCGACAGGCTAGTTACAATTTTTCCCCTGAGGTTTGGATAAATTACAAAATCACCCTCCTAGTTTAGTTAAATAACAAAAATCTCCCTTGACTAGCAGAAAAATTACATTTTCCCTCTGAAGTTTGGATAAATTACAAAATGATTCTCTTAATTTAATTATAAAATTGACCCATTTAAAAATTAAAATATGACATAAACATTATATACGTGGGAAGACTAAAGTGCCCCTAATTTAATCTATTTGAAATTTGAAGTTCAAAATGTCATTCACAAAGACACAAATAAGTGTTTAAAATCCATGATTTACTATGCCAAAGAGAAAATTTAATTTTTTTTTCTATTTCTCAAACAAATACATCGTTGATGGCTGCTTTTCAAATTCTAGAAGAGGCCGTAAGTGAATGGCATTTGGTTGATTTTAAGCATTCATTTGTGTCTTTGTGAATGACATTTTGATTTTCAAATTTCAAATAGATTAAGTTAGGGACACTTTTGTCTTCCCAAGTATATAATGTTTATGTCATATTTTAATTTTTAAATGGGTTAATTTTATAATTAAATTAAGAAAATCATTTTGTAATTTATCCAAACCTCGGGGGCAAGGGGGGGGGGGGGGGTAGGAGGGGGAGAATGTAATTTCCCTGTTGGTTAATGGGGGTTTTTGTTATTTAACCAAACTAGAAAGGTGATTTTGTAATTTACCCAAACCTCAGGGGGAAAATTGTAACTAATATGTCGATCAAAGGGTATTTTTGTTATTTAACCAAACTAGGAAGGTGCTTTTATAATTTAACCAAACTTTAGCGTGGGGAAATGTAACCAAACTAGGAAGGTGCTTTTATAATTTAACCAAACTTTAGCGTGGGGAAATGTAACCAAACTAGGAGGGTCCTTTATGCACTTTTTTTACTTTTCCTTTCTCTCTCATCTCTTCCAGCAACAATTTTTACTTTTTTTTTTTTATTTTTTACTTTCTTCGACGTATTTCTTTTTCGTGTCTGTGTTGGTAGGGTTGGTAATTTTTGACACGATACGAACCCAACACAATATAAGCGGGTTAGGATTGAGCCTGAACGGGTTTGCGGGTTAAATGGGTCGACCCAATAACATGAATAATTAAACCGGTAAGGTTAGAGTTAAGAAAATCGACACATTAACCTATCAACAGAATCGGGCATGAGAAATTTATATTACAACACGAACCCGACACGAACACGAAATGTTCGTGTGTTAAGTGGGTCGACACGAATAATTAAACAGGTAAGGATAGGGTTGAGGGGTGTTGACACGGGAACTCGCTAACTTAAACACGACACGAATCGCCACCCCTATGTGTTGGGTTCTTGTCTTCCCAATACTGCAGCTATTTCCCGTCTCTATCTTCCTTTCCAGACAATAATGATAAGAAATATCAAAATTAAAAAATATATATTTTATAATTAAAAAAATTAGAAAATAAAAATAAAAAAGAAAAGAAAAACCACTCCAGGGAACGGTTCCCTGGCGACTTTACCCTTGGGACTGTACTGCCCCAGGGCACGGATCCCTGGGGACTTCACTGCGCAGCTCCCTGGGGTAACTTTTTTTCCTTTTTTTTTTTTTATTGTGTTGAAAGGACTTTTTTGTCTTTTTAATTTTTTTAAAATTATTTTTGGACTGCATTTAGTAAAAATGCATACTGCATTTAATCGAAATATATGAAGTAATTTCCCTATGAAATTATGAATTGTCCAAAGTCTACTAGCCTAATCCGGTGTGTTAATTAATTGGAGGTCCTACCCAAGACTTGAGAAAGGGGAAGTCATTGACAACCAAAATGAAGCAAATGCTGCTTCATTTTTACCTATTATTATTATTATTATTATTATTTTTTTTTGGGTGAGACCCCATTTTGGAAAAATTGGATAAGAATGTTTTATTATTTATTTGCATTTCTGTCACTAAAAACATGTATATATATATATATTAATGTTTACTTAGTATAATATTAACCAAAAATCTCAATTTTTAATTAAGATCTTTTATGGCTATAACAAAGATGTTAGACTATAGTGCAATTGTCAAATAGTTTAAGGGGTGATTGGTGCGCGGGAATGGGAATGGAGGAATGAGCATCCGATTCTTGGGATTAAAAATCCTATGTTTGGTATATATGAGAATATAATAATTTAAGCTATTATATCTTAAGGTATATAAGATTCCTTTAATGAAATATTTATCTATTTTCGGATATGAGATGCCCTCCATTCCCATTTCCATTCATATTCCCATTCCTATTCCTGCGGTCCAAACGCACCCTAAAGCTCTTCACCAACTCCTTTGATTTATAATATTTCAAACCTTTAAAAATGATAAGAGAGAAAATTGCTGATTTCTTATAACTTTGTGATGTAATTTGTGTAGTAAACTCAACCTCAAAAAATAAAAAAAAATATTATGAATATGTGAATGCCACATTTTTTAAAAATTTTTTTAGCTCCATTATTAGTCTTTAATCTCTCCCTCTTACCCCTATTATCCCTTTTTTACTATCTCATGCGATTACTCTTCTATTACCCTTGAGATGGTCTTGTAAAATCAATTAAAGTAAGTTACTTGAGCTTATAAATATGAAGCTTGAGTGGAGAAATAAGATGATAAAATAATAGAAAAGTCTTATCACTATTTTGTTCTCACTTCTTTTGTCTTGTCTTTATATTATATACGTGTATTTTTAGCTTTATATTGATATTATACTATTACTCTTAGTAGTAATTTTATACCCCCTTCGTTCCATTATAAGGGTCAACTTTGATCAATTTACAATTTATAATGAATGTCAATGTACAATACCTAAAATAGTTAATTTGACATAATTTATTTCATTTATATCCCTACTTATTAATTATAGACTAATTGTGAACTACACGTAATTATAAAATTTAAAAGCGAAATTTCTATTGGGATAAAAATATTTGTTAAGATTGACTCTTCCACTCTAATAGATCGGAGAACGTAACAAAAATCATATTTTTATGAAGGAGAAAAAAGAAAGAAGTTAAAATGGGGAAGAGTGAAAGTAAACTCAGCCCAATAAGCTGGTGATTTGAGCCCATTAGCTCCTGGGCTTTTTCAAATACAGGCCCACCATTTGTCTACTGCTCCACTCATCGTCGGCAACGTTACTCTGCTCGTCGTCTTTCTGTTCTTGCTCAGCATGGGGATAATCGTTGACTCTTTTTTTTTCATATTGATTTTGGAAACGTAATTCAATGGGGAGCTCGAAGAAGAAACGCTGCTTTTCCCAAATCAAAGGTATGCTTGAAACGATGAATTTTGTGGGATGAATGATCAGAAACGCATTGTTGCTTTATTTATTTGATTTTTGCAGAGGCAAATGAAGAAGATAATTTGAGAAAAGAAGGGGTGAGTCCCTTAGTTGAGAAGTACTGGCTTCAGAGATACGATTTGTTTTCGAGATATGACGAAGGTGTGCAGTTGGATGAAGAAGGATGGTTTTCTGTTACTCATGAGGAAATCGCCGCCCGCCATGCTCAGCGTTGCGCCGGCGGCGGTGTTGTAATTGACTGTTTCGCCGGCGTGGGTGGCAATGCGATTCAATTTTCTGGGCTGTAAGGTTTTCTTCACTTAATTTATCTTTTTTAGTACTCAGCTATGGCTACTGTTATACTGAAGCTAATGAACTGTTTAGCATAATGGGTATTACGCTAATGAACTGTTTAGCATAATGTATTGGTTTTGGATTAGGTACGAGTGTGTGAAATTGTTTCTGTGAGATTGTTCCACGGGTAAATCTGAATCTTTGATGTGTTGAAGTTGGCATGCATAACCTAGGTGTGATCGTGTCGTTGCCATTGACATTGACCCTAGAAAGATTGAGCTAGCTGTGAATAATGCGAAGATATACGGTGTTGAAGAGAATATAGATTTCATTGTTGGAGACTTTTTTCAACTTGCACCATCCCTCAAGGTAACCTTTGCCACACTGATTTTGATTTTGAAGGATACCTCTGTCGAAAGATGTAGCTTAAATGAATTATTGGCATGGCCACACTGTGAAATCTGCCTGATCTTCTTGAGTTTGATATAGTAAAAACCATTGCTAATTCGTGTTTGTTTTGTTATTGTGATGGATCCAATATCTGTTAATCAACTTCTTGGATGTTGCATTTTGTCTTGATATTTCTTCATCTAGATTGAATATTGATTATTTCTTTGTTAGGCAGATGCAGTGTTTCTTTCACCACCATGGGGAGGTCCATCATATGGGACGATTAAGAAATTTACTCTCGACTTTCTAAAGCCAAAAGATGGGTAAGTGCTCGACCTGGAAAATTGTCATGCTTTTTGTCCAGTTAGTGTTTCCGAATTACATTAGATGTAACACATATTATACAACTCTGCAGCTACTATTTAGTCCGTTCCCTGTATGTGTATCTCCACTAGTGAAATACTGTATTTACTCTGCCATATGTATAAGTAAGCAGCATATATTTGATTTGTAATTGAAATGAATTTGAAAACTAAATAAGGGTTCTAGGAAATATTAAAGTTCCTCTTGTTGGAGCTCTTTCTGCCTCTCCCCTTTATGGCACTTTCTACCCTTAGTCTAGTGGTTTAGAAGAAACAAACCATGTTCTTACTGCCCCGTGTTTATTGCGTTGATGTATTTGCTTAAAAATTGACGACTACTTCTAGATAATCTTCAGAATCTTGAATGTATTTGCATGTGCTGTATCATATAGATTCCCCAGTGGTGGGCATCTCAGTTCTCCTCGCGCTTGTTCAGTGTATTAATTTGACAATGGAGATAAGGATATTTACTTTTTGGCTATCCTAGTTCATTTTTATGACTTAGTTTTCCGAGCTACTTTCTGTTATTTCCATTACATTTTCCCCACAATTGAGAGCTCTAAAGTTCCCGATTTACTTTTAGCATGTAAGTTTCACTGGAAGGAAAAACTTTTATCCTGTTACGAATGACTGGAATCTAGGCTCATCAAATCTGAGATTTCCTGGTGTTTGAGATGTGTGAATTATTCTGCTTGCAGAGTTTACTTGTGCCACCTATAGTATTATCTCATCAGTTGATTTCGTATGTGCAGGTACTCCTTGTTTCGAGCTGCACTTTCAATAACCCCTAATATCATTATGTACTTGCCTCGAAACATAGACCTACATGAAGTGGAACAGCTTGCTTGGTTGTCTTCTCCACCTTTGGATATTGAGGTACCAGAAAATTTTGCATTAAGGGCTGAATAGTTCTTTTTTACTCTTAAATCATTTCCTGCGCTTGAGGCCAAAATTTCTATGTACAGATAGAAGAAAACATAGTTCGTGGTATTTTGAAGGGCATAACTGTTTCTTTTGGTGCTGCCGCAACTCCTTTGTAGTATCATTCCAAAAGATAGAGTTGAAGTTGCTCTGTATTTGCATCATGGGTGATGATATACTTGTTATTGTACTCACAAGGTCAATCAGGCTAGGGTTTCTCCAAACTTGTACTCTAAGCTCCACTTACCCCTTGTTAAGAAAAAAATCTGGAATTCTGATGATTCCTTCTAGAACTGTTCATGTGTAAACATTACCATAACCCTAGTTGAAACTGGCATTTGGTTGCCTTGTTGTAGCTTGGGTGAATTCATTGAAACTTCTAATTTTGGATTTTCCAAAGTTGTTTGTTGGCTGCCTCAGAATGATTTCAATTCGAAAGTGTACAATTTTTTCTACTGTGGTCGCTATTTTGGACCAGAAAATTTGCTATATTAAAGTTGTCCTTGAATAGCATGCTTAATCATGGTGTTATCTTATTGTTGTCACCTACATTGACTGTAAAAATACTGCTAGTGATGCACACTGGCTTGAGGTGTTGAAGTATACATTATTTCATCATCACAGACTTTTCCAACTCTCATTATCCATTATTCAATCATAGCTTAGATGAAATATTGATATTACTCTCTTATTAGAGAACAATATTAAGTTTTGTAAATGAGATTAATTTTAAACGGGACCTGGAAGTTACTGCCTGAATTTGCCTCGTCTTTTTGAGCTCGATTAGTCAAAACTTCTGCAAGATAGAAATTGCTTTTATTTCTATTATGATTTCATGTTTGTTTTGTACATCTGTTAAATCAATTAATTCTTGGATACTTATTATCATCATGATAATCTTTTATTTAAAAGTCATTGTCGGTCTTTTCCTTGTTATCAACATTTAAGGTTATCCACCACCATGGGGAGGTCTGTCATACACCATGATTAAGAAAGTTGTTGTGGACTTTATTGAGTTATGGTAGCCGCGAGATGCATAAGGTGCTGTATCTGATATAGAATGAGGAATTTGGCTGGGAAATTGTAGTTGTGATACCTATGTAGTTTCTATTACTTTGCTCTCCAGAAGTGATACCTCTGATTTGCTTTGGCATTTAAAACCTGCATAATAGAATGAAGCTGGAATAAAAGGAAAATTTAGGTAATGACGACGATATATGACCGTGAACTCTGTGTAGCAGATCACCTCGGATATCTCTTAAAATTTCAGACTCTGGAAATTGCTCACCATTTCGAGTTTCTTTTACCTGTTTCTCACACTATCTTATGACTTATTCAAGTTATTTGTACATGCTGTTACACGTACTTGTCGGCTATGGGAGTTTCTTTTACCATTTTCACTATGGGCTTGTCTTCAAGTTGATTATGTTGAAGTTCAGCTTCCTTGGTTTTCTTTCCATCTTTACGTGTAAGTTGACTGTTATAGAAGTGAAGTGCATAACTGCTTTGTTTCGTTGTTGTTGCAACTACTGCTAATCTTCATTCCCCCCTCCCCTATTCAGAGCTGTTATCTAGTTGACTTTGCACCTGTAGTTTTGTCATGGCTGATATCACTAATGTTTTACTACCTAAAATTGTAGGATTTTCTAAACTGGCCTGGTCCACTTGGACTCTTAATAAAGGAGGGGGCGGTGGGGGTTAGTGTCACTGGAATCTTTATATTCTTCTAAAAGACATCATGCTTAGAAATTGGCTTCATTTGGTCTTTAGTATCACCTATGTTTGTCAAAGTTGCTTACAATCTCTGACTGAGAAATACATATTGGTTGTAGTCTTGTAGACCATAAAAGTAGAGGTTGTGGTGCTGTAATTTCTACCAGTCTCTGCATATATTGGTTGGTCCATCCCTTGGATTTTACGCATGGTAGCGAAGGAATTAAAGGCTAAGTTGTTCAGACTTTCAGTTTCACATGGCATTTTTAAGTAAATTCCACAAGCTGTTGTAGGGATGGAGTTATCAATAGTTAGCTGTAGTTTTGTTCTGTGCATCGACCTATTTGTCTTCTTGCCAAGGGCATAATTCAATTCCCTGACTCTGCCGGACCAAGTTTTAATTGGTGGTCCTTGAGATAGGAAAACTAGTCATTGACTACTGAAACTCAATTTGACAAGTCGAGATCACATGTAACGCTTATTCTGTACCGATCCTGGACTACTTTGTTGTTGTGGTACAAGGTAGGCCATACAGAGGAAAACCTAATTCTCTCTCTCTGAAAACCCAAGCCGCCACACGCTCCTCCTTCTCTCTAAACCACCAAAAATCCCCCCTTCTTCCCTTCGGGAGAAGGGGGGACTTAAGCATTTGTATTTTGCTTTCCTTTTTTATTTTTCTGTTTGTTTTTTTTTAGATTCTCCTGTTGGGGGAGATTAAGTCTCTCGTTGGGAGAGCATTTTGTTTTTCTTCTGTTGGGGGAGATTAAGTCTCTCGTTGGGAGAGCATTTTGTTTTTCTTCTGTTGGGGGAGATTAAGTCTCTTGTTGGGAGAGCATTTTGTTTTTCTTCTGTTTTTTGTCTTCTGTTTTTTTTCTTCTTCTGTTGTTTCTTTTGGTTCTTGGTTGGTCTTGTGATGGTCTCCGCTGCAAGGTGGAGTTGGTTGGTCTTGTGATGGTCTCCGCTGCAAGGGTGGAGTTGGTTGGTCTTGTGATGGTCTCCGCTGCAAGGGTGGAGTCGACTGTTCCGGTGCCAGTGGTGTTAGCGGATCTGATGGAAAAGGGAGAGTATGTTTGGGAGGCAGATCTGAACTCAATAGGAAAAAGAAGACTTTTGATCCAAAGCTTCAAATGCAGATCTGTTGGCTGTGCTAAACATAGCTCTAGGTACATGACGGTGACTGAACCGTCATTCTTTGTAAGAAATCAATCGCAGCTGGGCGTATTTCCAGTAAATTTATAATATTAGCTTTTGTTTACAAAAAAAAAAAGGTAGGCCATACAGAGGATGCATTCTCGTAAGGCAAAACCAAAACAATAATGCTGTTTATTAGGTGTGGCTCTTTAAGGTTGATGGTGTTGGTATAGGATGAGTTAAGACATTGAACTGATCTTGGTGAAACAGTTTTTGATTCTGTTGTTAGATCAAAAACTCTGAAACACACAGAGGCCAACTTAACTGGAACTGCAGTTGACGAGGTTCTTTTACTTCAGCTAATATTTAATGTACTGGTGAAATTCCTGTACATCTTCTCCTTCCTCTCTGATTCTGACCATTTTTGTTCTGTTCAAGTCCAGTAGGGCCGTGTTACACTTTTACCAAGAACACAATCACCGTTTCCTTGGATCCCAGTCCCACCGCTGGTTTGAGCTTAAACAACAAAACAAAATACAGTCCTGAGAAAAGGTATCGAAAAAACCCGAAAAAGTATTGATCTCTCGGTGACAAGCGGGGATATATGGAAACGGCATTAAAGGCGTCGTTGAGGTTGGTATTGTTTAGGAATGGAAGAGAGTTGGGATGCCATTAAATGACCATTTAGTTCGTTTAAGTTTCACTGTTTCACCGTCCATGGCGGCTTTTCGCCATTGAAATGGCGATAAATGACGATAAAAGCACTTTTATACAGTCGTTTTCAGTGTAATAACTTCCTCATTCCCCTCATCAACAACCATCTTGGTCGGGCATCAACTGCGGATGTATTGGCTACATCAAAAACATGGGCATGCTATACTTTCTGCATGGTAAAATGAGCCACTCCCACTCAGAATTATCTACTCTTGGATCTTGAAACATCTATAAAAACTTCCAACTTTCCCACGAACCCGAGCCCGACCCGAGTCTCTGCTACTTGAAGATGATGAAAATGAACGAGAAGGTGGCCAAGAACATGAGGGGATTCATGTGCCAATCCCCCTCGGCTACTGCAGTGTGCATGACAAGTGAACCCCTGTCTGTAATAGTGCAGAAGAGGCATGATCACGCAAGATTGATCGACAGTAAAAGATACAGCAGCCATCTCGTGGAGGCTCGAGCGCGAACTCAAACCCGAACCCGTGGGTTGCCTTCGGGTCCTGGGAGATCATTAGTCAGTGTTCCTCCATCTTTCATTAAAGCCAGGAATGGTGGTCATGAACTGGAAAAGCCATCCCAATTGCAAGTAGCCTCAAAGGATCAAGTCTTCCAGGTTAACCTTTGAAAATCTTGCAGCATTGCTCAAGGAGCATATTTTATACTCCCTCCGTTTCATTAGGAGAATCCAATGGTATAACTGTTTTTGAGTCACAATGTACGACTCCAAAGTGGTCTTTCTAATGGAACGGAGGGAGTAGAAGAGAGCACATTGTTGTGATCATTTTTCTTGTGTTATCTTTTCATGGATTTTTTTTTTCTTCCTTGGTTGGCACAGGTGGTTGTGATGAGAGTCTCTCTTCACTGTCAAGGTTGTGCTGGTAAAGTAAAGAAACACTTGGCCAAAATGGAAGGTACTATTTTTTATTTGTTTATTATTATTTTGTAAACTTTTAACACTTTGTCTAAAATGGAGGTTTGATCCACCACAAAGTCTAGATTAACTGTTTCTTAAGTTAAAAAGAAGGCTTATATAATTGAGCATTACCCTTCATGGCAAGGGAACTTATAGATTAAGATACTTATGATAACATTTGTGCTATATATCCTTTTCTAATAATTGTTTATCATAAAGTATATGCTCAACTGATCTGGGACTACTATAACACTCTCTTTTTGTCATAATTGTAACTCATTAACAGTTATACATCGCCCTTTGAAGCAAAATATATGTAAAATTTGAGAAAAAGTACAAATACGCCCCCCTGAAGTTTGGTAAAATTACTGGCACTCCTGAATTTGTAAGGAAACAAAAACATTCTTATTTATATTGCTAAAAGAGGTTTTGAGGGTATATTTGCATTTTCATACAAATTCATACTCACAGGTATTGATAACTTTACCAAAAATTATTTCTATTCATGAATTATTGATCATAGTCTGAACTTGAAGTTTTGAACCACAATCTGACAAAAATGAAGAAATTTGGTTAAACCTTGCAAGTCTAGATTTGGGCCCCATTTCTTAAGTTGAGATATGATGTATCGGATGACACGGTGTGTTTTCTCACATTCAGACATAATAAAAATGTAATTTTTTCTGTGAATGTGAGATGATATACTATATCATTCGATACTGAGAACCTTGACGGCTCTTTCACTGTACTCACTACTTTCTTGATGGAGGAATTTCCTAGAGAATTTTCATTTCTCCTCTTTGGGTAAAAATTTTCCTTTCTATAAATAATTGTAGGCTGACTGACCATCACAGCTATCAATGTGTAGACACTTTGCTATCCCAAGTCCACTCTTTTGTCTCACAAGCCTCCCCATCTCCAAGTCTTCAACAAAGTCTTCCAACCCTTTTCTAATAAGGAAAAATAAAAGCATTGAAAAGTCATCCTTCCTTTGTTTCTTTTCTCTTGAAAATTGATTGATCTTTTATGGTTTTTTTTTAATTTTTATTATTATTTTTTTTTGGGATGAATTTTCCATGCAGGAGTGACATCTTTCAGTATTGATTTGGAGAGCAAGAGAGTGACTGTGATGGGACATGTTTCACCATTGGGCTTAGTTGAGAGCATATCCAAGGTTAAAAGAGCAGAGTTGTGGCCATCTTCATCTTCTTCATTAGTTTCTTCTTAAATTTTTGAAGATTCAAATATCCAAGAACAGAAATTTGCTCATATTTGTCTTCTGGATTTGGGGTTATGTGTGGCCTTAATAAGCAGAAACTAATAGGTCCAATGAGGCGTAGACCTCCTAATAGGCGGGTTCACTCTGAGTCCCACCAGACCTATTAGAAAGTCCACGGTTGCATGCATGATAGCGGACCTCCAATGCCTTAAGTAGAGATCAAATTCTCAATCATTCGTAATATTCATGATAATTACCAATGTTCTTGTACTGTTAAAAATTCTTTTGATAACAAAAAGCCTTCCAAAGTTTGTGGTTATTTTTTCAGCTGATATGAATCATGGTAAATTAAGGACCTATTAATAATTACTAAAGTTTCAGAGATTAATTTGTAATTGACTAAATCTTAAGGGAAGTGGATATATTTATAAATATATGTATATGATTGCTCCACTATTAAAATGTATATTTATTGCTTCTTCTTATTTCGTTAAAAACCAAATATTTTATTTTTTTTTAAAATAAAATTTAAGAGAGGCATTGTTTTAGAGACATGGAATTAATGCAAATAAATAGTAAAGAAAATTGTTGGAAATTAACGAAATATATATAGAATCTACAGTGGTTTGTTGGATTGGAAGAGTATAAATTAAGGGGCATGCAACGTCCACACTACAAAAATAGCCTTATGATACCCCATTTTCGAAATTATTGAGTGCAACAGATGTATATACGTCAACCTCATGACATGGTACAACCATTCAATAATTCTTGGACACATGTACAAAATTGACGCATTATCAAATTATTAATTACAAATTTATATTCATAATTTTCTCTTCCTTTTTTTTAAGAATAATTTCATTTTCCTTGATTATAGGAATTCCTTTCTTCTCCAACAATGACCTTCCAGTACTCACGGCTCCACCCAAACCCATATTTGCAACATCATCAATATTATACACCTTAGAATAAATTTTCATATCTGCAGAACTTACATATCACCATTAACGTTTAATTTTTTTTTTTTTAAATTTCCTTCCCAAACTGAGTCTTGGGGTATTCAAAGAAATTTGAAAAAAAAAAAAAAAAAAAAAACTTCACCATGGTGTTCATGCTCCAAAACTCATTGGAGAAGGTATAGAAGCCCAAAAAAGTAGATGAAACACTTGAATAAGAATTTTAATGAGTTTCGCCTGAGTTATGTGGATATGGAGAATTTCTTTTGAGATTTATGTATGACTATTGGATTGAATGCTGGCTGTGGGTGGAGCCGTGAAGGGCTATCAATGGAGAAGAAAGGAATTCCTATAAACAAGGAAGGAGAGAAGAAAGGAATTCCTACAATCAAGGAAAATGAAATTATCTTTAAAAAAAAAGAGAGAAAATTATGAATATAAATTTGTAATTAATAATTTGATTAGGTGTCAATTTTGTACACGTGTCAAAGAATTATTGGATGTTTATACCACCTCATGAGACTGACGTGTATACATCCGTTGCATTCAATAATTTCTCCTCACTTTCATCTTCAATCGAATCTTCATTACTTTATGTAATAATATAAAATAAATGTAGGGTAGTGATGTGGTAGTTATGTTGTGGAGTAAATTACCAAAAACCCCTAAGATTTGTCTAAATTACCAAGCAAACCTTCAAGTTCGGAAATTTATCAAGCATATATCTTATCTTGTCAATTTTTGAACCAAGTTCGGGGATGGGCGGTAGTGTTTTAACAAATTAGGTTTGATACACGAAAATTTAAAATCAATATCCTATACATCACAAAGTAAATTCGATATACGATATTTTAGTGGTTAAACTTAATACGAGTGTGATACGTACCTTCATCCCAGCACCAACCATGCATGGCCATGCATGTTGACCCATTCATCAACCACTCCCACTTCTCACTAAAGGAACAAGTCCACCCACGAGCCAACATAACTGGCCCTCCTTTTTAGTTGTTGAGCTAGTATTCTAGGAATATTGCTCTTCTGTTTACTACTTACCTATTGTAACTTTTTCATTCCTACTGTATGCATGCCCCTCTATAAATAGGCCAGCTCTCTTCCATAATAAGGCATAAAGTATTTTTCCAGACTTCCTCATTTTTGCTGTCCTCTGCCCTCTGCTTCTGTGAAGCCATTCCTCAGTCCTTTGTTGGACTTATCAACTGGTATCAGAGCGCGGTTGATCCGAAGCCATGGACACCCGCAATAAATCCAATGCTGAGTTTAAGAATGACGTGAGCGAATCATTAGCCCGTTATGAATCTCAGTTCGATCAAATTAACCTTACCCTCCAAAACATCCTCACCTGTCTCGACAACAACCATCACCAACCCAATCCAAATGAAAATCCCTTCGCCTCCGGCTCCAACCACCAGAATCCCACCCACCACAACCCCTTCCAGTACCATAACAACGACCCACGCCTCTTGTTTCCCCGTTTTGCAGTGAGGATCCCATCGGATGGATCTGCAAGTGCCAACAATACTTCACTTACCGCGGCACCTTCGACGAAGCCAAAGTTCCTCTTACCTCCCTACATCTAGATGGTGTCGGGCTTCAGTGGGAACAGTGGATAACAAAACGGATAGGCCCCTCACCTGGCCGGAATTCACAAAGGGCCTGTTGGAGCGTTTCGGACCCACCGAATTTGAAGATCCCTCCAAGGCTCTTGCACAGCTCAAACAAACTTCAACGGTCAAAGCCTACCAAGAGCGCTTTGAACAGCTGTCGAATCAGGTTGACGATTTGCCAGACGCATACCTCGTCGGCTGTTTTTTGGCGGGCCTCCGCTACGAGATTTGTTTGGAGGTTAAATTGAAACAACCAAAATCTGTGAATGTAGCCATCGGACTTGCCCGACTGGTGGAACAAAAGTGCAACCTCCAAAAACCCACCTGCCCTTTCTACCGGCCACCTCCCCGACTCAATCCAACCCCACCACCTAACCCCAGCCCCGATCTTTTGGGCTCCGCACTACCACCCCCACCACCTCGCACCGACAACACCACCACCACCACTCCCACCATTCGCCGGCTAACCCGAGATGAAGCCAAGGCTCGTCGCGACAAAGGGCTTTGCTACTATTGCGATGAACGGTACATCACCGGACATCGCTGTAGCCGCCCGCAGCTCTTTATGATCATCGACGACCCAGAGGTGGATCCCAGTGACGCCCTCCCTGACATGGAGCTCGACTCCCCTGAGGCACCGATCCCGGAAGTCTCTTTTCATGCCATCTTCGGTGCCGATTACCCTCGCACCCTCCGTCTTCCGGGAATTATCCAACAAGTTCCAGTCACAGTGTTAGTAGACAATGAGAGCACCCACAATATTGTGGACTACTCCTTGATCAAACGGCTCGGGATCCCCATCGACGCCGATCACCGTTTCAACGTCACCATCGCAAATGGAGATAAGATATCGTGCATGGGTCTCTGCCAATCCCTCACCCTCCATGTCCAAGGCGTCCCTCTCGTGATCGACGCCCATGTCCTCCCCGCCATTGCTTGTCCACTGGTTCTCGGCATTCAATGGTTACAGACCCTAGGCCCGGTGGAGAAAGACTACCGCCGCCTCACCTTGACATTTCAACAACAGGGCAGGCAACACACCCTCACGGGCTTACGACCAGCAGCCATGCAAGCCATCACAGCCTAGGACTTACTTGGGTTGGCCTCTTTTTTCCACCTTTCCTTGGGCCCAGCCGAATCCCCACCCCACCCCACTCACCCACCTGAGTTGGCCCAGCTCCTAGCCCACTTTCACCATGTTTTCCAAAACCAACCCCAACTCCCACCAGCCCGGCCCCATGACCACCAAATAAACCTCCAGCCTAATACTGGCCCAGTCAAAGTCCCTCTCTACCGCTACCCCCATTTCCAGAAACTCGAACTCGAGAAAATGGTTCCCAAGCTTTACAATCGGACTTGATCCGCCCCAGCCACAACCCATTTTCATCCCCTGTCTTGCTCGTAAAAAAAACCTGATGGCAGCTGGCGTTTTTGTGTGGACTACCGGGCACTCAACGCCATCACAATTAAGGACATATTCCCTATTCCAGTTATCGATGAATTGCTCGAAGAGCTCTTTGGCGCATAGTTTTTTTTTTACCAAAAATGAACCTCACCGCAGGGTACCATCAAATCCGGGTTCGTGAGGAGGACACTCCTAAAATGGCATTCCGGACCCACAACGGCTTATATGAATTTTGAGTCATGCCGTTTGGGCTCACTAACGCCCCCGCAACCTTCCAAAACCTGATGAATGACTTATTTCATCCCTACTTGCGAAAATTTATCCTCGTTTTTTTTTTATGATATTCTTATTTATTCCAGGACTTGGCCCGAGCACTTGGACCACTTCCGCACGGCTTTGGAAATCTTGCAAGCCAACCAGCTCTTTGTCAAAGCAAAGAAATGCCGATTCGGCGTCAGCAGGTGGATTATCTCGGCCACATCATCACTGAACAGGGAGTCTTGGTGGACCCCTATAAAATTTAGGCCATTCTAAAGTGGCCACGACGGATGACAGTCCGCGCAGTTTGAGGGTTTTTGGGCCTCGAGGGGTACTACCGCAAATTCATTTGCCACTTTGGTATCATTGCGGGACCTTTACACCGGTTGCTTTCCAAGGAGGGTTTCCACTGGAACACAGACACTGACTTGGCCTTCCAGACACTCAAATCGACTCTCACGACACCCCCAGTCCTCGCCCTGCTGGATTTTTAATCCCCCTTTGTCGTGGAAAGTGATGCAAGCAACATCGGCATTGGTGCAGTCCTCTCGCACCATAATCGGCCCATCGCCTATTATAGTGAAGCCTTAAAAGGGGGAGCTCGACAGTGATCCACCTACGAGAAGGAGATGCTGGCCATTGTCAAGGCCATCCGAAAATGGTGTCCGTACTTGCTCGACAAACCCTTCACAGTCTTGACAGATCACAAGAGTCTGAAATATTTGATGGTGCAGCGGATCACGACCCCTGCCCAATCCAGATGGCTCCCAAAAATACTCGGCTACGACTATACCGTTGAGTTCAAGAAGAGTACCGACAATCAGGTGGCTGACGCCCTATCCAGGGTCGCAGAATTTCAGGTCCTATCCATCTCAGCCCCCCGGGTAGATTGGTGGCCCCAGCTACAATCCGAGGTACTCCAGGACAACTTCTACCACCACTTGGCCACTGGGTCCACCCCCGGCCGGTACACTAAACGAGATGGGGTTTGTTTTACCAACGACACTATATACTTGAGTCCCGCCTCACCACTCATCACCCAAATATTTGCCGACTGCCACATTCACCCACTGGGGGCCACTTCGGCCTTCATAAGACAATGCATCGCATTAGACAGAGTTTTCGTTGGCCAGGTATGCTAGCTTGGGTTCGGGAATTTTGACGTCACTGCCAGACCTGCCAACAGTACAAGAACGAAATGACACGGCCGGCCAGACTTCTCCACCCCTTGCCTATTCCCAATCAGATTTGGGCCGAGATTTCTATGAACTTTGTAGAAGGTCTTCCCAACTCCAAAGGCTTCACAGTTATCATGGTAGTGGTCGACCGGTTGTCCAAGTACACCCACTTCGTTCCCCTAAAACATCATTTCACGGCGATTACGGTTGCAGGACAGTTTATCTCCAACATTGTACGGCTCCACGGGTTTCCGAAAATCATTGTCAGCGATTGAGACAAGGTGTTCCTCAGCTCCTTCTGGAAACACTTGTTTCAACTTCAGGGGACGAAGCTTTGCATGAGCTCAAGTTATCATCCCCTAACTGATGGCCAGACCGAGGTAACAAATTGGACTCTTGAACAATACCTCCGTTGCTTCGCAGGGGATCAACCCAAGAAGTGGACCGACTGGATTCCGTGGGCAAAGTACAGTTATAATACTTCCTTCCACTCAGCTACACGGATGACCCCGTTTGAAGCCGTCTATGGTCGCCCTCCACCAGATATCCTCCATTATGCTCCAGGCACAGCCACTGATAAAGCCGTTTTCTCCGCCCTCCGCACTAGAAATGAACTCCTTAAAGACCTCCGCCAAAACCTCTTGACCGCGGGGCAACGCATGAAGGCTTAGGTAGACTCCAAACGTCGCGACATCACGTTTGAACTTGGTGACTTTGTGTACCTGAAGCTCCAGCCTTATCGCTAGTGATCAATAGCATTTCCGGCCTCGTTGAAACTCGCCCCCCGGTACTTTTTTCCAGTCGAGGTGATAGAACGCATTGGGCCCATCACGTATCACCTTAAACTTCTGGAAGGATCCCTCATCCACGATGTCTTCCACGTCAGCAAACTCCAGAAGCACTTGGGCCCTCTCCACACCACCATCCCTGGACCCTTGCCCTCCGTCGCCGATGATGACACACTACTACCGCAACCAGAACAAATCCTCAACCGCCGCGTCACTCAGAAAGGGAAGTACCGACCCAAAACAGAACTCTTGGTCAAATGGCGTTGACTATCGCCGGAGAACGCGAGTTGGGAAACTGCATGGCGTTTCGTGAAACAGTACTAGGCCTTTATCCTTGGGGACAAGGATTCCCGAAGCGGAGGGGATTGATACATACCTTCACCCCAGCACCAACCATGCATGTTGACCCATTCATCAACCATTCCCACTTCTCACTGAAGGAACAAGTCCACCCACGAGCCAGCATAACTGGCCCTCCTTTTTAGTTGCTGAACTAGTCTTCCAGGAATATTGCTCTTCTGTTTGCTACTTACCTACTGTAACTTTTTCATTCCTACTGTACACATGGCCCTCTATAAATAGGCCAGCTCTCTTCCATAACAAGGCATCAAGTATTTTTCCAGACTTCCTCATTTTTGCTCTCCTCTGCCCTCCGCTTCTGTGAAGCCATTCCTCAGTCCTTTGTTAGACTTATCAGATTGTTTTTGCTAAGCCTTATTTAAAATATTTTCAATTTGGGTACATATTTTCCTAGAAACAGTATTAAAAACTGGACTTGGGTACATATTTTTCATGTAGGGACATCAAGAAACTAACATCCCATCTCCTATAGCAAAATCGTCCAAAAATGCCATTTTTTTCTTGACCGGACCTTACTCTTGTTTTTAATCGTCAATTTTTTAATTTTCAATTTGCAGGCTGCTTTCTTCTTCGTCGCATAAATGAGCAATCGTATAACAGATGCGCTTCCCGTTCCAACCTCAATATCGGCCTCGCCCCTGATTAAACCTCAACCCCGGCCCTGCCCATGTTCCGACCTCGGTCCCACCCCGACCTCGCCCCTAACCCCTCAACCCCCCTCCCCGCAACTGGACCTCGACCCCAAACTTGACCCTGTCCCCACCTAGGACCCGAACTTGACCCTGTCCCCACCCAGGACCCGAACTTGACCCCAGACCCGGACCCCGACCTCGACTCCGACCCTATCACCACAAGACCCCGACTCCTGCCCACCCAAAAGAAAAAGGAAATGGTTTATATACAGTAAACATAATTTTTATATAATTTCCTGCATCAAACATAATTTAAAATATTTTTTCAAATATTTGTCTAAACATCTTTTAAACTATTTTTAACTCAAAAAACGTTTTTATAAAATACTTGTCCAAACACATATTTCATTAAAAAAAAAAAAACTTCAAAAACATATTTTATAAAATGTTTTTGAAAAACACTTTTATAAAAAATGAAGTATTTGTCCAAACGGAGCCTTAGTTATTACGTCATGTTTTAAAAACACTATTTTCAATGTTTTCATTTTTAGTTGGAAAAATTATATTTGCCTCTATCTCTTTACATTATAAAAATACTAACAAGGTACCTCTATGAGTTTTATTAAAATTATCGATAATTAGCTAAACTTGTGAGGGAGTAATTAAGAAAAAACTCTCGAAATTTGTGTTATTTTTAGGTTTTGAATGAAATTAATATTGGTAATTATATACATGAATCATGAGAGTATTGGTAAACCAAAAAAAAAAAAAAAAAAAAAAAAGCGAAGGGGTTAATTAACACTGTTAAATGGGAGTATTGGTAGTCTTCGCAAACCTGAAGGACCAATTGGTAATTTTCACAATACTCAATGCTTAATAGATAATTTCCCCAATTTTTGGGTAAGGTAGATGTATTTTTCTTTTTAATTTGTATCTGCGATGACTTATTAATTAATTACTCAATCCATCAACTAAAACCTGGTGTCATGTTTCAAAAATATATAAATGTTTTATAAGTTTTAAAGTGCAATATTTAAAATAAGTATGTAATTATTATTATTATTTTTTCATTTGTATCATTACTCTTTAAAGTGTGTTAACTTGAAATCACACTTGATTATATTAGTAATGTTATAAAAATAAAATTCTCCAATTAAAATAATTTTTTTGAAATATAACATTTCTAATGGAATAAAGAAAGTAATATTTAGAATTCTAAATACCTTTAATATTTGTACTTAAGTAGTACTACTATAGTCTTAAATCTGCTTAATCAAGTTAAATTCGTGTCATCTTATATTTTCTCTTTTCTATTCATTAAGTTTTTTACTCACTTTGTTGCTCAATGTAAATCATTTTAATTTTTCAACTTTATTTCAAAATACAATTCATTTTAATTATTTTTTACACTTTTTAAATTGATTTGCCTTTATGGCCGGTAAAGCACTTAATTCCCCATATTATTTATTGGTATCATACGTATCTAACATGATGTACGATTAATGAAAAAGTCTAGTAAAGTAGAATGATTTATAAATAAGTATGGTTGATCTTCGTAGACACTTTTTTTTACGTAATTATTTGGATTTTCTTGTCATTAATTAATCGTTGTAAATCCTCATAAGTTTAATTTAACTCACATAATTTTAAGAAAGCAAAGAAAAATAACACATAAACCAACCATGCCATTTCAAGTTTTACCTTAGACATGGAATTAATTAATCTTTTCAAGATCACATATTTGATTCATGATTATATATATATAAATAATTAACCAAACTCATCGATCACTCACTGACTTCTTGTCAAATCCCAGAATTAAGTCAACTTATTTTAATTCCTTTGGTCAACGAGAGCTTCCATTCAAACCATAGCCCAGGTTGGTAACCGAAACTCTCCCGAGGTCCTCGTTGAGCCCTAAAGCTTTCCAAACCGCGTCGGATCCGTCGACGATGTTATTATCGCACGGCGGCTGATAATCATGCTCCGCGTCACATCCTTTTTCAGAGTCACACTCGTCCACAACCTTCGCGGTGGTGCTCCTCCCATTCTCAGCCGTAATGCTTATCATCCTCAGGGGATGGGGGTACTGAGTAATTTCTCCATTGCTAGGTTTCATGTTTCATACCCTCATTACCTAAATTAATTTGCTTGCTAAAGCATGACGTCACGAGGCGAAGTTGCAATCCAAAAACGAAATTGTTATACGTAGTAACCGTTTTACTATTCGCAGTAACATTCCCCTATGAAAAGACAAAAATGCCCTTGGCCCAAAAGAAAAAAGAAAAAGAAGAAAACCGGGTACTGTTCACCCGTGCGTGAACAGTTGAACAGTACCCAGTTAGAAAAAACTGAAGAAATACTGCCGGTCCCCGTAACCGTTTTACTAAACGCAGTAACATTCCCCTATAAAAAGTCCGAATTGTCCTTTATGGTTAAAAATTATTTTTCTTCCATTTTTTCACCTATAAGTAAGGTGCCAAGTTTATTCCATTTTTTCAACCTTCAAAGTTAGTTGTTTTCCATTTACATTAAACTGTAGAAACACTTGTTTTCTATTTCATCACTGACACGTTTATTCAAATATAGCCGGTATACCCGAGTACGATCCATATTACACTATAAGTAAACACTGTATTTATTTTTTTTACTTTAAATTAGTTTGCATAAATTCTCTATATACCCCTTCATTTTAATTTTTGGGAAAAAAAACCCATTCGGGGGGGATTTTTTTCCCGGATCTGCGATTATTCGGACATTTTTTTCTGTTTCTGCAACATTTTGGCCGGGGAGACTGTCTCCCTGGACGGAATTCCCGGAATACCGCCGGTAGTATTTCCGGCGAAAATACCGCTGGCGTCCGGCGGTATTTTCGCCGGAAATACCACCGGCGGCTGGCGGTATTTCTTCAGTTTTTTTTGTAACCGGGGTACTGTTCACCCGTGGGTGAACAGTACTGTTCACGCACGGGTGAACAGTACCCGGTTTTCTTCTTTTTCTTTTTCCTTTTAGGCCAGGGGCATTTTTGTTTTTTCATAGGGGAATGTTATTGCAAATAGTAAAACGGTTACTGCGTTTAGTATGCCTCTCCAAAAAAATATAAAATATAAAAACCGTCAGTTGAAAGTCACGAGGATTATTTCCAATGTTTTTAGAATTGAATCGAAGCACAAACGTACTAATAAGAATAATTTATGAGTAATGATAAACATCTCAACTAATTGATATCAATAATTATTCCATATAAATGTAAATAATGAATGTATGCCTAGTGATGAGAAAATTATAAAGATTACTCCATCCGTTCCATTAAAAGAATCCGTTTCGTATTACTCAACATAGTATTATAAATTGGACTTTCTAATAGAACAAAATGAGTGTTTGAGATGTTTATCATTATTCATAAATTGTTAATGAGTTATGAGGTCAATTTAATTGGACCGAACAAAAAATCAAATAATGTCACGGTGACTAGGGCTGAGAACGAACACGAACGTTCACGATCAAGCTCGGGATCGACTCGTTAAAAGCTCGGTTCGAGATCGTTTATTTATTAATAAACGAACACGAACAAAATTTAGGCTCGATTAATAAACGAACAATAAATGAACAAAAGGGAGCTCGGCTCGATTACGTTCGTGAACAGCTCGATAAGAAAAAATAATTTTTAAGAAGGATAAAATACATATATAATTTATCATTCATACATATAACATGAAAATAAATTTGGTGTAGTGGTAAGACATCAAAAGAAGAAACAAGGGAACTAGGGTTTGAATCTTCACAAGACCAAATTTATTTTATTTCACAATTTTGAGGTGAATTTCACCCAATCTCACATCGGAAATGAGAGAAGATTTGGGAGGAAAATTCCTTATAAATAGATGAGCATGACACTTATGGCTGAGAACAAACATGAACAAGCTCGGCTCGGCTCGATTAATAAATAAACGAACACGAACACGTCAAAGCTCGGCTCGGCTCGGCTCGATTAATAAATAAACGAACATGAACAAGATTTTAAGCTCGATAAATAAATGAACAATAAATGAACACATCAAAGCTCGGCTCGGCTCGTTATCACCCCTAATGGTGACATATCAATATATTTAAATTATAATTACGTTATTAATACTAAAATAAAAATATGAACTATGTATCTTTAAAAGTATAGTAGAACTATAATATCTAATATCACAAAGTTGAGTTAAAATCCTTAAGTAACAAGAATAGAAGGAAACCAAAAGAGTTTACACTATATCAAATTTGGGTTGACCCGGACATCAACTCGGTTTGACCCAAGTTAACCGATTTTAATCCAATAATGGTATTAAAATCAGACCGGGCCCATCAATCGGTTTTTGATATATTGGTCAAACCAACAGATCCGATCGAAGTTTAAGGACAAGATTATTTCTACTAGTAGTCTACTTAAAAAGAAAAATAAATTTTAAAAAAAAACACTTGTGGCAAGTAGGGGGCCTCAAATAATAAATATAGCTTCAATAGTTTTCAGACCGTTATGAACATCTTTGAGAAATCGTCAAGGCATGTATGCTTTTACAAAACGTGTTTCAAAATATGTTTTTCTTTTATTATTTATTCCAAAAATATGAAAAAATAAGTGATTAGAAATTATGAAAAATATAATTTTTTTTAGAAATTATGAAAAATATAAAGTTTTTTCTTTGGTGATAATAAAGCATATTTTTAGAAGAGAAAAAAAAAATCAAATACTCCCCAGTTTCACTATTAAAAAAAAAAAAAAAAAAGAAGCGAGTTTGAAAAATGTAATTTTTTTTATAAAGTATAATGTCTAAAATAAATAATTTATTATAATATCTTTTACTACTATCCTAACTATTGGACATTAGATTCTTTTAATAAAATATATTTAAAAAAAAAATTAGACTCATATAATGAAACTGAGCAAGTAGAATTATTACTGAATTATGCAGCTTACATTTTGCAATCACTGTGAAGTGTGAACAGATAAACCAAAGCCAAACCAAACTATGTAAGGTAAATGGATTGACATATTTAGTTTTCGGATCGGGTTAATAGCTGCACCTGAACTCTTAAACAGGAGGAGAAATTATTTGGTGCATTTGTTGCACTACGTTGAATTGTACAGCCAGACACATTCAGGGGAAAGAGCGCTGGTGTGCCCGGTTTGCCATTTGGCCCAACCTTAGGCCCAATTACTAAAACTACGATCTGGCCCAAGTTGGCTCACTGACGGAAAACTATTTCCATCCGGACGACAAGAAGGATACGAACGTAAAAGACTAGTGGACAAACACATTCCGCGTCCTATTGGGCGATACGGAAGGACCAACGAACATTCCCACGCCTTGTCCTATCGGATGACACGGAAGAACCAGTGGTCCGAACGACGCACCCGAACTCCTATAAATTGGTAACTTCATCCTATTACAAAAGGACCCCTCTTTTACTACTTTTATCTCTAGCTTTATATATTTTCTCCATATCTAAATACTGACTTTGGCATCAGAGTTTAATCGGGAGAAGTCCTTGATTAGTACAGGTATTAGAGTTGACGGATCGGAGCGAGTCCGACCCAAAGACCCTCACCGGTAAACTCGGCTTCATCAAGTGCTATTTTGGGGAAAAATAGATGTACATGTAAGGGGTCCATGAATGAATAAAAATCATTATTATCGACTGATAATTTGTTGGTTGCACTATTTTTAAGAATACATCCGATGCACTCAATAATTTTCCGAATATGAGACTCAACCCAAATAAAGGATCCGAATAAGCTAAATAAGTGAATTAGACACACACACAGATATATATATATATATATATTAAGTTTTAAGAATTTAAGCTTTTTACGTTTTAACTTTAACTTTAAAAAAAAAAATTCTTCTACATTTTTAGACTGTCTTTGACCATATACTTTACTAAATTACTAGGCTAGTTTCTTGAAAGCTGAAGAAGTATTTCAATGCGTTATGATTTGTTTTGTTGTAAGGATTCTATGAATTGTGTAATGTTGTTGTAATTGTTAATTTTTAAAACATTAATATGTGGTATAGCATGCTTATAAGTTTTGGATAATTTAATGGACATGTTTGAACTTTATGATATATTTTTGGAAGAATCTATTTATTTTATTTGGCTTAAATAAACTCCAAACCAAATAAGTCCGATTTACTTTAGTTTGATTTGCTTGGTTTTTTGATTTAAATAGTTTGGTGTTTGCGTGTAATTTTTTTTAAAAAATAAATAAAAATATTCGAATAAGTTAATCTAAATAAATAAGTCATTCATCTAAATAAATTCCAAATGAACTCTCACAAACTTGAGAAAGAAGTTCTCACTTTAGTTTATCAAAGAAAAAAAGTCTTTACTCCGCCACACGCGGGGAACTTTTCTTTACCAAAAGATACCCAGATCATGCAAAGTGCAAACTGCAAATTACAAATTACTCAAGTGGTAATAACTGTTTATGAGTCACAATGTCTGACTCAAAAGTGGTCTATGCTAATGGAACGGAGGGAGGAGTAGAAGAGGGCACATTGTGATCATTTTTCTTGTGTTATCTTTTCATGGATTCTTTCTTCCTTTGTTGGCAGGTGGTTGTTATGAGAGTTTCTCTTCACTGTCAAGGTTGTGGTGGTAAAGTAAAGAAACACTTGGCCAAAATGGAAGGTACTACTTTTTATTTTTTTTAATTTTTTGAAAAACTTTTAACACTTTATTTAAAATGGAAGGTTTGATCCACCACAAAGTCTAGATTAACTGTTTCTTAAGTTAAAAAGAAGGCATATATAATTAACCATTACCCTTCATGGCAAGGCAACTTATAGATTAAAATATTTTCTCATAACATTTGTGCATATATCCTTTTCTAATAATTGTTTATCATAAAGTATTTGCTCAACTGATCAGACATTATCTTTTTGTCACAAATGTAACTCATAAACATAACCCTTTGAAGTAAAATACATGTAAAATTTGAAAAAAAAAGTAGAAATACGCCCCCTGAAGTTTGGTAAAATTACCGATACTCCTGAATTTGTAAGGAAAAAAAAACATTCTTATTTATTGATAAAAGAGGTTTTGAGGGTACATTTGCATTTTCATACAAATTCGTACTCACGAGTATTGATAACTTTACCAAATTTGAAGGCTTTGTTTTTTCTTTGGAATTATTGATCATAGTCTGAACTTGAAGTTTTGAACCATAATCTGACAAAAATGAAGATATTTGGTTACACCTTGCAAGTCTAGATTTGGGCCCCTTTTGTAAAGTTCATGTATAGGAGGACAGAGTATGTCATCTCACATTCATAGTGTATTCTCTACTTCTTTCACATTCAAATAGAGTAAAAATGTGTATAGTGTGTTTTTTATGAATGTGAGATGACATACTATATTATTCGATACAGAAAACCTCAACGGCCCTTTTACTGTACTCACTACTTCTTGATGGAGGAATTTCCTAGAGAATTTTCATTTCTCCTCTTTGGGTAAAAATTTTCCTTTCTATAAATAATTGTAGGCTGACTGACCATCACAGCTATCAATGTGTAGACACTTTGCTATCCCAAGTCCACTCTTTTGTCTCACAAGCCTCCCCATCTCCAAGTCTTCAACAAAGTCTTCCAACCCTTTTCTAATAAGGAAAAATCAAAGCATTGAAAAGTCATCCTTCCTTTGTTTCTTTTCTCTTGAAAATTGATTGATCTTTTATGGCTTTTTTTTTTTTGGGGGGGATGAATTTTCCATGCAGGAGCAGCGGACCGCCCCGGACCGCCCCAGCCCGCCTTCCACCGGGAGCTGAGGGTAGTGGTAATACTACCCCTTTGCTCCGCCTCTCCGCCGCCGCTGAAAATTTTAGGGTTAAGGTGCGCAACTGCTGTGAAGAAGAAGTATTCTTCTTATTTTATTTATTTTTAATTTTTTACCCTATAATTGGGGAAAAAACCCCTTAAGTAAAACGACGTCGTTCTACTTAAGGGGGAAAAAAAAAGAAAAGGTAGGGGGTCAATTTTTAAAAACCCAATTCACAAATAAGACCCTTCATCCAATTCTAATTCTAATTCCATCCTTTTCCTTTAACTTTTAATCCCTAAAACCCAATTCACTAATCAATCCCCCAAATTTTTTTTCCCTGTTGCTATTTGATAGTATATAATATGAATGGAATTTTTGTCGAGATTAAAAATGAGAAATTTTGCATCATTTTCAAAAATGAGTGATCATAGAACACATTTATCTCGTATTACTCGTTTGCCCGATAATAGTTGTTCAAACATTAAAAAATAGTTGTTTTGCTAATATGTATTTTCTATTATTTTTAGCATTAATTTTTTTTTTAAACAAATATCATTATGGTTATTTTTTTACGTTAGTAGTTATGTATCTTATAATGAAATCGGAAATTTTTTCTTGCATTAATAAACTCACTCCTTATATTTTGTTTTGTTAGTGTCATGGGTTATTTTGATACTTTAGTAGGATATATTTTATTTAAGGACCCCGAAAAAAAAATTTACCAATAAAATCGCCCCTTCTGATATTTTGGTCTGCGTTCACCGCTGTGCAGGAGTGACATCTCTCAGTATTGATTTGAAGAGCAAGAGAGTGACCGTGATGGGACATGTTTCACCATTGGGCTTAGTTGAGAGCATATCCCAGGTTAAAAGAGCAGAGTTCTGGCCATCTTCATCTTCATCTTCTTCATTCGTTTCTTGTTATATTTTTGAAGATTCAAACATCCAAGAACAGAAATTTGCTCATATTTGTCTTCTGGATTTGGGGTTATGTGTGGCCTTAATAAGCAGAAACTAATAGGTCCAGCGAGGCGTGGATCTCCTTATAGGCGGGTTCACTCTGACTTCCACCAGACCTATTAGAAAGTCCACGGTTGCATGCATGATAGCGGACCTCCAATGCCTTTAAGTAAATATCAAATTCTCAATCGATTCGAAATATTAATGATAATTACTAGGGGTGTCAAACTAGCAGCTTGGGCTGATATTAAGTTAATGGGTAATGGGTATTCATTACCCATTTAATTAATTGTCTTAATTTAAATGGGTAATGGGTAGCTATGGGTATCCATGAGTACCTATAATACCCACTATACAAAAATATAAGACTTATTTAATGGTTTATTAATAAATTTTTTTCAAAATTTTTTAATTTCATTTTAATTTCATTTTTTTTTAAAGTGGAGAATCTATTCTAAAATTTGAAATATTATATATTGTATACTTTTATATTTAATCGTATGTATTTTTTTTGTCCAAACACAATTTTTAATTTTTTAATATTTATATAAACCCCGTGCATGCCCAGACCCCGACTCGAGGCCCGAAACTGGACCTGGCCCAGAACTGGGCCTGAACCATGGGCCCGAACTGAACCGGCCCGGCCTAAACCCAAATCAGCCTGAAATCCGAGCCTGAACTCGACTTGGAACCCGAACGAATTTTGAATTAGTATTTATAAGTGGGTAATTTAAAAATATTATGAAAGAATAAATGAGGAAAAAACGCAAAGTAATTGTAAGACAAGAAAAATAAAGGAAAAGAAAAAATAAGTTTGAAGAAAAAAATAAAATTGGCCCACTAAAATAGGTGAGTTGTTGGGTTTTTGTTTATACTTTTAAGGGTAGTTTTGGATGGGTATTTTTGGTACCCATGATGGACAGATTTTAGGATACCCAATGGGCTACCCTAAACCCGCCCATTGCATATTTAGCCCAAGTCCGCCCAACCCATTATTTTTTTAGGTGGGTTTATTGGGTTAAAATCCAATGAGTGTAGGCGATTTTTGGGTTAATGGTTTTTTTTAACACCCCTAATAATTACCAATGTTCTTGTACTGTTCAAAATTCTTTTGCTAACCAAAAGCCTTCCAAAGTTTGTGTTTATTTTTTCGGCTGATATGAATCATGGTAAATTAAGGACCTATTAATAATTACTAAAGTTTCAGAGATTAATTTGTAATTGACTAAATCTTAAGGGAAGTGGATATATTTATAAATATATGTATATGATTGCTCCACTATTAAATGTATATTTATTGCTTCTTCTTATTTCGTTAAAAACCAAGTATTTTATTTTTTTAAAAAATAATAATAATAGTAAAGAAAGTTGTTGGAAATTAACGAAATATATATAGAATCTACAGTGGTTTGTTGGATTGGAAGAGTACAAATTAAGGGGCATGCAACGTCCACACTTATGGACAAAAATAGCCTTATCGTACCTCATTTCCATCTTCAATCGAATCTTCATTACTCTATGTAATAATATCAAATAAATGTAGGGTAGTTATGTGGTGGTTATGTTGTAGTCTAAATTACCAAAAACCCCTAAGATTTGTCTAAATTATCGAACAAATCTTGAAGTTTGGAATATTATCGAGCATATGTTATCTTGCCAATTTTTGTAAATTGGGAGTTGTTTAAACAAATCTAAGTACACAAGAGGCTCAAACTCATAACTGTGACATATCAACAACTGAATTTGATATATGATACTTTAGCAGTTAAACTTGATACGAATGTTTTCATAACATAATCATGATAATTTAAAAATTAAATTCGATACATGTGCCGTTAGACTGTCAAACACATCAAATACAAATCTTTGTGATGTATTAGAAATAGAATATTGAAAGAGGCAATGAAATGATCCCTATAAATTCATAGAGTGAATGATAAAATGATGTAGAGTTTATAATGTCTCTTGGGTGATAGAGGAGAAAGTTTACAATTGATTTCAAGTCAAACGTTATTAATTACACAAAAAATAAACGAAAGAAGGAAAAAAAAAATCAAATCAAATCTCACAAACAAAATTGCATTTTTGCTCAAGTCTAAGCTTGAAGAAAGTCATTTAATCCACGACAAAATTTTAACTTAAGATTGATGATTAAGATATGTTTAGAGTTCATTTCCTAATTTCACACCTCATTAGTGACCAAAATTTTTAAATAAATTTAATTAGCAAAGGGGTATATTCAAATTCCTTATAAATCTTATGTCCATTAATATAAAATAGACATTGATAAGTACTTACTAATTTATCCTAGGTAATTGCTGTCGTAGCCTGGCCTTTCAGAAGCTCTAGAGGTTGGTCAATTCAATATCAATACCATCATATATTTAAAATAATGTTAAAATATCAAATCATTGGTACCGCTAACTATGTATTAATTATCGGTTGCATATTTTCATCAACACGTTTTAAGGTTTCGAAGTTTTACTAATTTGTCATTACTATTAATACGTATTTTAACTATTCCAATACATATTTTTATATTTTTAATACATTTTCACATTTAAAAATTAATTTTCAAATCAAAATTTGATCAAAACATGTTTTCAAAACGCTTTCAAATGAACAAGGCTAACCCGACCAAAATAAACACATATAAATAGTTTGTTAATTAAGTAATTAAACCCCCCTCCTTCAACCAAGTGTCATTTTTAATTTATTTTTTTCCTTTGAATTTTAAGATTAATTACAAATATATATATATATATATATATACAGGTGTTGTGAAGGGGCAACCTTAGAAGTAATGTAAATTCAACTCCTTAAGAGGTTCATTGAATCTGGACATAAATTTTGAGAGTTTGGATCGAACTTTAATTGGACTTTGCTTCTAATTAATTATTTATAGTATGAGAGTTTGAGTTGTTTGTGCTGCTGGATCTTTATTTATTCATATTTTCTGACGTGCTGAACTAATTGTAACGTTGTTCTTATGATTTTATGATATTATCTCCTTATATGACATTATATAACACATTACTGTCAATACACATTTTTCATTGATCGGTTTATGTCTTATTAATTAGAGAGAAGTCAAACTTTGTAAGTGGTTATAGTTTATACTCCCTCCCCCGATCCGGAATAAAAGACGTCTGGAAGGGAAAACAATTTTCAGAATAAATGACGATTTTGAAAAGAAAAAAAAAAACATATTTTTTTCTTCAACTTACCGTTGTCTTAACTTATATGTCCAAGAGTTAGTGAATACTATAAATTCCTAATAGTGTTAATTGGATTATAATTTCAAAACTCCTAATATTATTAAATTATAATAGTTAAGGGTTTTTTTATCATTTAGGTTCTAGTAGCACCAATGTCACCATTTGAGCATTTTAAGCAAATTCTTGTCTTATTTGTCAAGCTGATTTGTATGGTTTAGATTCCAATAGCAATATACTGTCTCTTATTCTACACATTTTAAAACAAATTTTTTTGTTAATCTTTGTATATAATCTTTTTATATTTAATTATTTCCAAAGTAAGTTTTCATTTGTGATCAAAGAATTAAGTATAAATATTAATATTAGATTTACTTATCCATATATTGATTAAAAGTACAAAATAATTCACTAATATATTCTTTATTTATCCATTTTTTGTCACTAAAATAAAAATACAAAAAATAATTCTTACCACCACTCTAGGGTTTTAAAAACCTACGCAAATGAAATGGATAAGGTCGGTGATCTAATATTGTAATACAAAAAGTGACGTAAAGCTGATCGAGGATGCTTTCCAACAAGGAATTAATATCACAGTCAACCCTTAATTTAGTTTATCCCATCCCTTTTATTATTATTATTTTTATTAGGGCACAGCTGCTCTATATGAATCATACGTACTTGGGTTAATTACATTTATACCATCCCTTTTATTATTACTATTTTTATTAGGGCACAACTGCTCTATATGAATCATACGTACTTGGGTTAATTACATTTATCTCTCTCGAAGCTTGAAAAACTAAACTTATTAACGCTATCTAAGGTTTTTGAATATTATCAATACATCTTCTCTGCGTTGTCAATAACACCATCGTCGGCCCACTGGCAAATTTGAAAATACTAAGAAACAGACCGTGACAGTTGTGATATCGATGAGTTTAGAGAGACAATAGTAATAACATTCTCAAATCTCGAGAAAGTATTGAAATTTTTTACAAACCTTAGCGACGCGGCCGTAATTGTAAATAATTCCATTCCACGCTAGCTGTTCAATGATTGTTTACAGAAGAATAATAATAATAAAATTAGGGTTTGAAACTTTGATTGCAACTGCATTAATCAATTAATTAATTAAAACCGGGGCAATTAGGCCTCTTAATCTCAGCTTTGTATGTTAACACAAATTACATCCAGGTTCAATCTAGTTGCCCTGTGGTTTCGTGCAGTTGACTCCGGCCAGATTCCTCATGATTTTATTAATTAAATTATTATCTCTCTTTATTTATGTAATTATATATGTAAATTAATTATTTGTGAATTATTTTATCATGAAGGTAGATTGGGGGTAAGGAAGAAAGAGAATAGTAATACAGAGCGGAAAGCAACATGTTAGATGGGAACGGCTAATCAGTTAAGCGAAAAGACGCAAATGGAATTTTCACAGTAACACACGGGGTTGAATGTCATGGAAAGCAAAAAAAGCTGTTAGGGGGGCCACATGCTAATTCTCAAAACCAAAAAAAAAAAACAAACAAGTTAGATGGGGCGATGAATTAAAAGCGTAAACAGAAGGGATGAAACAAAAAAAATGTAAATTTCAAACGAAATTGTTAATTGGAGGACACTTTTTACTAAATACATGACACATTTTAAAAATTCTACCATTGAAATTACTTTTTTGCCCTCCATTTCATACTTCCTTCTACAGTAAAATTACTTTACTGCAGAAGCAAAACTCCATCTCCATTCCATTCATGCCTCACCGATTCCAGTCTCGGCGCAATTGAAGATTCCATTCCATCTCCACGTCGGGGCGGTCTCCATCAGCTCCATCGCCGATTCCATTCCATTCCAGCCGCACAGCTCCATCCCCATCTCCATCTCCATTAGTCCATTTTTTAATTTTTGTAATAAAACTGAAATTGCAATGTTGTTGGTGTTATAAATTGTATGGGTATTGTGTTTAGGATGTTTTGTGCATTTTAAGGCTGTCATTTGCAAATTTTAGGATACTTTATGCATTAGTTCGCCGGAAAAACGATTTTCCGGTGAACTGTTGGTAAAATCGCTTGGGCGAAGCGATTTTACCGGGAACATTCGCCGTTCTTTGGCAAATGTTCCTCGAAAAATTGCCTTGGCCAAGCGATTTTACGAGAAGCATTCACCTGGTATAGGCGATTGTTTCCCAAAAAGCGCTTGGCCAAGGCGATTCGGTTTGTGAGAGATGCCTGGCATAGGCGATTTTTGCTGAAACAAGCGCCTATTCCAGGCGATTGTTTCGGCAAAAATCGCCTATGCCAGGCATTTCTACTAGGAAAAATGGCCTATGCCCGACGATTCTATTAGGAAAAATCGCCACAGGATGCCAATTTTTTTATCGCCACAGGGACGCCAATTTTTTCCCATTTAATCGCTCATGGGAGGCGAATGTTTACTGAAGAATCGCCCCCCACAGGCGATCTGAACCAGGAAAATAGCCTGTGGGGGTGATTTTATTCGATAAAATCGCCACGGAACGCCAAATTTTTCCCGTTTAATCGCTCATTGAGGGCGGAGGGTATATGTAAAGAGTTAATGATGGTGGAGGGGTAGGTAAAATGGGAGGTAAAATATTTATGAGGGTAGAATTATACAAGGATATTATTGGCTTTTCATAAAAAAATTTTAAAAAGTGTCATGTGTTTAGTAAAAACGGTCATGTAATTAACATGCCCCATTTCAAAATAAGGCAAGGTAAAATATGCCTACCTCTTCATGTTTTGTCATTTCATACCGATTCAGAACACATCTAAATTTTAAAGGGTATTTAATGTTTTACCAAAGTTAGTTGTAAAAATGAAAAAATGAAACATTGTATTCGACATGTCTGACGATCTAACGGCGCACATATCGAGTTTAGTTTATGAAATACCGCATGTATGCTATGCACTGAATTTAGGTGCTGACACATTTCATACTTTTTTTAGGCATTGAATTTGATTATTATCGAATTAGCCTCTAAAGTATCGCATATATGTTAAAACAACAAGTATCATGTGCAGTGGTGGAACTCAGGTTCCAAAATTGAAGGGGCTAATAACAATAAATAAATAAAAATTTATAGGGGCCAAATATTTATATAAATTTTTTTGGTACTAAAATATAACTACCTATTAATAAATCATTTATTTTATTATTATTTTCTTTTGCAGGGCCTGGCCTACTTTCTAGACAAGGAAGTTTCGCCACTCATCATGTGTATTGCGTTTAGATACTAAAGTATCGTACACATATTAAATTTAGTTGTTAAAATATCCATGTATTCAATTGTCAAATTGAGAATGTGTAAATTTATTTATTTATTATCTTTTTTGAAGAAATACTTCATTTTCATTAAGTCATAATATATTACATCGAAGACAGGGGCTGTAAAGGGGGAACAACTAAGTGGAGAGCCTCCTACAAAGTCTTATCAGCTTTTTATTATAAATAGTTAAAATTAACAAAGATAAGAATTGAACCCTGACATTTGGGTGACCCCCGCGCACTAAGAATGCGTAAAATTCAAAAGCCATTTGATTTAAGGCAGGATGAAACAATGTGAGAACACAACCAAGGATCATGAATAGGCAGCACTCCTATTCCCAAGTCCAAAGTCTTAAAGCTAAACCAACAAGCCAAGTTGCAATGGTACCTCCACAAGTTGACTTTTTTTGGAACCTTATTTAAGCAGTAAACGCCCCAGTTCCTCTCCCACATTAATTGCCACACCTATCGGCATTCAATATCGTCATCTTCCTCTTCGTCTTTCTGATCAGAAAAATCTCAGGTAGTAGAAATACTAATACTACTATTCTCTTCAAATTTTTGTTTTGTGCTGCCTTCCCTTAATTTCATGATAATAGTCCCGTTCCTACTACTAAAACAGTATTAAAAATTGAATTCGGGGTACATATTTTTCAAGTAGGGACATCAAGAAACTGACATCCTATCTCCTAATGCAAAACGGTCCAAAAATATCATTTTTTCTTGACCTTACTCTTGTCAATTTTTGAATTTTCAACTTCCAGGCTGCTTTCTTCTTCATCGCATAAATGAGCAATCGTATAACAGATGCACTTCCCGTGGCGGAAATGAGAGGCCAGAATTCTCCGTACGTCCACCGGGTGGGACCGCCTCCGAAGCAGAGTCCGATCACGGAGTTCAAGACCATTTTCAAGGAGACTTTCTTCCATGACGATCCCTTGCGAGATTTCAAAGACCAGCCTAAATCGAGGAAAGCCCTTCTCGCCGCCCGGGCTGTTTTCCCGATTCTCGACTGGGGAAGAGGCTATACCCTGACGAAGTTTAAGGGCGATCTCATCGCCGGACTAACCATTGCAAGTCTCTGTATTCCTCAGGTATTGTTTATGTGGTGGTTTATTCATTAATCCTAATGAGTTTATGATTTACTCGTTAATTCTTGACTTATCCATATACGGTTGGGAACCAAAACCCAACTATTTATGAAAGAGTCGGTGGCCGGAAACCGGGCTGCATGGAAATCTAACAATTTTCAGCGTTTCATTCCTGCAGGATATTGGTTATGCAAAACTAGCAAATTTGCGACCCCAGTTTGGACTTTGTAAGTTTTTTGTCACATTGTAACTCATAAGCATAGTACTATGAGACTCTTCTAGTGAAATCGAACCTGGATTAATTAAATTAATACTTCAACTATATGTGTATATGTACAGACAGTAGCTTCGTGCCGCCGCTGATTTATGCGTTCATGGGGAGCTCGAGGGATATCGCCATCGGACCGGTGGCGGTCGTGTCGCTCTTGCTCGGAACTTTGCTCCAGCACGAGTTCGATCCGATTAAACAGAGACATGAGTATGAACGGCTGGCGTTCACGGCGACATTCTTCGCCGGAGTCACGCAGTTTTGTCTTGGTTTTTTCAGATTGGGATTCTTGATTGACTTTCTGTCTCACGCCGCCGTCGTCGGCTTCATGGGCGGCGCCGCCATAACCATTGCTCTTCAGCAGCTGAAGGGGCTGCTCGGAATCAAGATATTCACTAAGAAAACTGACATTGTCTCCGTCATGCGTTCTGTGTGGACCAATGTTCATCACGGGGTAAGACTAATTTTCAGAATTACAAAGTAAGTTCTTTAAACAAGACAAAAGCTAATTAATCATCGGTTTGTTTTTGTATAAATGAACAGTGGAACTGGCAAACTGTGGTGATAGGGATGTCGTTCTTGGTTTTCCTTCTCTTGGCCAAGTACATCGTAAGAAAAAGTCTTAACACTAATTTGTTAAAACTTTTCACAACTTTTTCTATACTTTTCGGAATTTAATATGTTTTAATCTCTTTGGAACAGGGTAAGAAGAACAAGAAATTGTTCTGGGTTCCCGCAATAGCTCCACTCATTTCAGTGATCATCTCGACGACTTGTGTTTATCTCACCCACGCTGAAAAGCACGGTGTCCAAATTGTGAGTAATTTGTTCTTCGAGAAATACTCTTTCCCTTTTATTAGAAAAGTCTACTTTGTATTACTAGAAATAATACTATAAAGTGACATCTTCTAGTAAAACGGAAGGAGTATATATTATAAATAAAAACGTTACGAACTTGTATTTATGTTCACTAGCTGAATTAATTTCTCCATAAAACTTGGAAGGTAACACACATTGATAAAGGCGTCAATCCATCGTCCGTGCACGAAATATTTTTCACCGGAGACAATCTCGTTAAGGGAATCAAGATCGGAGTTGTGGCCGGATTAATAGCATTGACGGTGAGAATTTTCACAACTTCCTCTACTTTATCATTGATCATTTTGCATGCAAACAAAACAAAATTTTAAATTATTTTCTATTAATATTGGGTCGGGTCGTGTGTCGACACAGGAAGCCGTGGCAATCGCAAGAACGTTTGCTGCAATGAAAGACTACCACATCGATGGAAACAAAGAGATGGTAGCGTTGGGATCGATGAACATCATCGGTTCCATGACATCTTGTTACGTAGCCACAGGTGCGCGCCTCGGGAAAATTAATTAAATAGTATTAGAAATACGACTCTTTATTTAATTTAGGTGTAAAATTTTCAGGATCTTTCTCTCGATCGGCGGTGAACTTCATGGCCGGATGCAACACCGCCGTCTCTAACATCGTGATGTCGATGGTGGTGCTGCTGACGTTGCTCGTTATAACGCCGTTATTTAAATACACGCCGAATGCGATTTTGGCGTCGATCATTATAGCGGCGGTGGTGAGTTTAATCGACATAGAAGGAATGATAAAGTTATGGAAGGTTGATAAGCTGGATTTTTTGGCCTGCATGGGCGCCTTCTTCGGCGTCGTTTTCGTTTCTGTCGAAATTGGCCTCCTTATTGCTGTAAGCATTTTTTTTTTTTTTACTTTAATTTAATTAATTAAGGATTAATTACTTTCTAGCCCCCTGAATTGTCATTATTTCACAAAAATTACACTTGCAATTCATCTTGAAGGTGGGGGTAGTAATGTAAATTTTTGTGAAATAGTGACGATTTATTTAAAGATATATTTTTGAAAATAGAAGTGACAAAGTCAAACAAACATAAATTAATACAAGTTTTTTTTTTTTTCCGGTTTGACCTATTGTGATTTGGAAAGATTACGTTTTTAGTATAACAGACCAATAAGATTTGATAATAGCCGAACATGATTTTTAGTCTAATTTTTTAATTTTTTTTAACAAGAAACGTACACTCATATCATATCATTAGTTTTATATATGTTGCATATATAGCTCGATGATTTTGTATAGGGAATGAATGCATGAAATAATTTCTCTTTGATTTCGGTATCATTTAGGTTGCAATTTCTTTCGCCAAAATCTTACTCCAAGTGACAAGGCCAAGAACAGCAGTTCTTGGAAAAGTCCCAGGAACAAACGTGTACAGAAACGTTCAACAGTACACAGAGGCAACAAAGATTCCAGGACTTCTTATTGTGAGAGTTGATTCTGCAATTTACTTCTCTAATGCCAATTATATCAGGGAGAGGTAATTAATTTAATTAATTCATTCGTCTAATTAATCATTATTTTGTTTGTGTTTTTCAACGTCAAATGTTGACCCTTCTGGTCGGAATATTCAAAAACAGTATTCTGTGTAAGTTTTTCTCAACCGGCCGGCCGTAAGAATTGACCGGAGAGAAGAATATTAAAGTTTAGATATTTGACCTTTGAAAAATCATTGAATTAAGCACAAGAATTTCTTGGTTTTCTAAGTTACAAATGGTGGTTGAACTCGAAGGTGCATTTCACATCTAGCTAAGAAACCGTTCTGTTTTGAGTTATAATTTGTAACGTAGAAATAATTGGTGTTACTAAACTTTTTTAACGAGACAGAGAGAGTAGTAACTTTTGAATCATACTTTGCATGGTTAATTACGTATTTGAAGTTGAAAGTGAAGGAAAATTAATGGTGATTTTGTATAGGATATTGAGATGGCTGACTGATGAAGAAGAACAGTTGAAAGTGAACGGGGAACTGAAGAGCACAATTCGAACATTGATAGTGGAAATGTCACGTAAAGTCCATAATTTCACTCTAAATTTACATTTATCTTCCCGCCATCGTGACTTTCTTAAGCAAAATCCATCAAACATTCGTATTCGTTATTCTGTACCTACTATCATAACAAATTTACTATACATATACAATTCTAATATTGGGATGCTTTTGGCTTTGCAGCTGTTATTGACATAGACGTAACCGGAATCCATGCTTTGGAAGAGCTGTACAAGAGTCTCCACAAGAAAGATATTAAGGTTAGTCCCTCCTGCATCATCCCCGTTTCAATCACTCGTACCGCGAATTTTGTATTAACTTTGTATCATATCGTAAAAATATATGAGTATTCTATAAAGATAACAATAAATAAATGGAAAAACATGATTATCTTGAAACTAGAATATAAAATTATGGTACAGAATAAGTAGCGTATATGATGTGAACTCATCTAATGAGACTCTCTTCTCTAAAATGTAATTGTGTGATTGGAACAGCTGGTTTTGACGAATCCGGGGACGGTGGTCCTGGAAAAGTTGCATTCGTCGTCTTGTGCCAAGTTGATCGGAGAAGACAACATTTACCTGACGGTGGCCGATGCTGTCTTGGCCTGTTCCCCCACCATCGAACCTTAACTTTCTCCCATTCATTCAAATTTCATTCCAACACGACGCCGTATTGTTGTTTTCACGAGGATTCAATTTTATACGTAGTTGAATCGAGTTGACCAAGTCAAAGTACGTAGTTGCCAGTTTGAACAAATGTAGTGGGAGAAGTTTCAATTCAAATTTAATTTGGACGTTTCCGTGTACGTATTATTTATACTGGTTTGGCATTTGGCCATTTGTATTCTGCAATCATGTAAATGCTTTGTATAATGGAAGAGTCCCAAAATATAGGCGAAGTGTACAATTGCTTGTTCTTGTTTTCCTTTTTGTCCCATTTGAAAAAATTGATTTCTCTAATGATTCAATGTATAAAGTTTATCTTTTAATGTGTTGAATGTAACTGTTAATGTATTGCGGTTATAAGTTTAATTAATGACGTACAGCGTATGATAGTTAATGTAACACGTATCGAGTTTAACTTGTAATGTATCGCGGTTATATTAAATGAAATAAAGAAAATGTCGTATGTAGTGTAAAAGAACACATGTATCGAGTTAGCATATGATGTATTGGAAATTGATAAAAGTATGTGTATCAAATTTAATTGTTAAAATATCACCGTAATACAATCAAACATGAGACACTGTAAAGGGAAGGGATAAAGGCCGGGCTAACCCACCTTGTCAGGATCTCGAACCCAAAATATAACCAAAATTGTAATTTAGAAAGAAAAAAGAAGAAATGGGAAAAGCTCACAGTAAAAAAAAGCAAAAATAAGGAAGAATGTAGAGAGAAATTGAATTGAGGCAGGGAGAGTTCATATACAGAATACTTCATCATCAAAGACATGTTTTCCTCTTCCCGTCATATCTACATTTATACCGTGAAGAGTTGAGAGCGAAAGAAATTAAAAACGACAAAGACTTCAAATTTCCCAAAGTAACCCTCATTGTGAATTTATTTCCAATTTTGACTCCAGGGACATGACACTCCTACACTGATTTTATATGGGTCATTGATTTCAAGAAGCTGAGGCTGAGTCATTATGGGCCTCAAATGGGACTATATAACTGAGCAGGCCCAAAAGATGCCATAAGCCCAATTAAGCCCGAACTCAACAAAATCATCAAATGCGGGCCAGGCATTTCCATTTCTTCATGGAGTTCTTTGCTTCATGTGATGGATCTTTTTCGAGAATGGAAAAAATAATTCTTCGCAAATTCAATTCAATTTCTTCGCCACTGAAAGCAAGAGAGAAGCCATGGCTGACCTTCCCCAAGAACTCATCGACGACATACTATTGCGCCTCCCTGCTAAATCAATCGGGCGGTTCAGGTGTGTTTCAAAGCCATGGCGTCGTTGCCTCTCAAGCCCTGAATTCGTCAGAGCGCACCTCAATTTCCACATCCACGACCCTGCAAGTGTCGTCGTCACAGATTCCTCCAGCCGCTCTCCATACATTTTCACTTTAACTCCTCCCGAGGGAAGAAGGAGTAACGACGGCGTTTTAAGAGGGGTAATTTGTCCCCTGTTTCAACCAAATGAGCGGGCTAAGTTGGTGGGTTCATGCGACGGTTTGGTTCTACTGGAGAAGGAGGACGATGATGATGTTTTAAGTAAGTTTCTGATGAATCCCATTACTTTGGAGGCTGTGAAAGTACCAAATTCGTATTTATTTGTGCTCACTGCTTCGTACGGTTTGGGCTACGATAGTTTTCGAGATGATTACAAAATTGTCGCACTTTCCTATTCTTACATATACGGGAAAACATCGGTGTATATTTACAGTGTGAAACTGAAAACTTGGAAGAGAGTTGCCAATTATCCTTATGATCATCAACTCCGCTGTATGAGACCGGGTATATTTTTCAATGGACGCCTACATTGGTTTGCTCGTTATAATGAGACGCCTCTTATTGCTGCTTTTGATTTGTCCCGTGAGGAATTTGGGAATGTACCACCCCCTCCGGCCAATGGTGAGCCTGTATTTTTGTCTGTTGTTGGGGGATGTGTTGCCATGGTGGTGGATTCGGTCTTGTTTCCTTCTGAGGTTTGGGTGATGAAAGAGTATGGTGTCAAAGATTCTTGGACCAAACTCGTCAATGCTCCTATGGAGGTGGATGAACTTGCTCCTGTTTGTCTTTGGAGTGATGAAGAGATTGTTTTTGAAAAACATGATGAGAAATTGGTTGGATACAGTTTGAGAAATGGAGTTTGGAGGGATATCGAAGTTGATGGCAATGGCGTTCCAGATAAGTTTGGATTTGAAGCTATGAGTTTTACAGAGAGCCTTGTTTCTCCCAATTACAAATCTCGAGTTGTTAGCAATTTAGCATCATTGGGTGAAGTGGTGTTACTTGATTAATGCTTCAAAAAACATGCACATAATTAAGCACTCTTTCTTATATTTAACCTATATATTCTTCCTTTCAAATGCCATTGATTATCATTCTTCTTTCCAGTGCAATTTGGTGTAACTCAATCCAACATGACCCTATAAAATTACTTCACCACTGTATGATGACCTGACCTGTAATGCCCATCATACATGGCCTTACGACTTTGTGCATACCCGTGTTTTTGATAAATACTTCATCCATTCCATTAGAAAAAATTAATTTGACATCGTTGATTTCATTTATATACTTACTTTCACTTTTAAGTGTGTGCTGATTGTAAACCTCACGTACTTAAAGATGAGTAGAAAATTTGAAAGTATACTTTTTTTTTTGGAACAAAAAGTATTTTTCAAAGTTAACTCTTTTAATGAAGAAGAGGGGATAGTACTTTGTTGATTCTCATACACGAAGGGGTATCACATCAAGCCAAACTACCAAGAGGATTTCGCCCATAATATGAAAGATTGGAATCTCACGTGGAATGGATTTTACTGACTGCGTAAAACTAGAAATAAAATATAATCTATAGGAAAAAACACATTTACGAGTTTAACATATGATCTATTCCATGTTGCTAAAAACACGTGTATTAAATTTCACTCTCAGTCAAACCAGATGAGATTCTCTCTCAAAGGGAAGGGATAAGTGGATAAGGGCCGGGCTAACACCTACGCTGAGCTTTTATGGGTCATTAATTCCAAGAAGCTGAGGCTGAGTCATCATGGGCCTCAATTGTGACTATTTAACTGATCAGGCCCACAAGATGCCAAAGGCCCAATTAACTTTGAATTGATCGGGCCAGGCATTTCAATTTCTTCATGGACTTTTTGCTTCATGTGCAGGATCTTGTTGGAGAATTAAAAAAAAAAAAAGTTCTTCTTACATTCAATTTCTTGCTGTTGATATTAAATTAATTAAACTAAACTTTTTTTGCAGCAAACCACCATTTTTGTCCCTCACAAATAGGTCACTGTTCTTTTTTGTCCCTCACATTTTAATTGGTAAAAAAAAGTCATTCACATTTTGTTTGTGTACCTTTTTGGTCCCTCACTGACTTTCCATATATTTTTCCATCCAAAAGATCACATGCCACTCATATTTAAATGGTAAAATTGAAATAAAATAATAAAAATTGACATTAAATATTAAGTATTATTTTTCCAAATATGATCGTACTTTTCATAATTATATTAAACATAATTATATTATTAAAAATATGAAAATTATTAAAATGGAGGGAGTAGTACTTTGTTGATTCTAGTATACGGAGGTATCACATCAAACTCTAAACTACAAATCAAAATTTTGTATCTCCCAAGATTGAAATCTCATGTAGGATTGATTTAGCACACAAAATGCCTATGTAAAAAAGTTACGAATAAAATATAATTCATAGGGGAAATCACATGTTTCGAGTTTAACATATGATTTTTTGCATATTGAGCTGTTAAAATATTAAAGGCAGGCCAAACATGATGAGATTCACTCTTAAAAGGGAAGGGATGAGGGCCAGAGTTGAGGCTGAGTCATTATGGGCCTCAATTGGGCCCATATAACTGCGCAAGCCCAAATATGCCGTAGGCTCAATTGATTTTGAATTTGTCAGGTGCGAACTCAACAACTCACAACACCCCAACAAAAATCATCAAATTCTGGCCCGGTATTTCCCTTTCTTCCTAATGACAATTTCTAACACACTCAAAGCCACGTCACGATATAAATAAAATAGTTTGACTTTTGAGCTTTCCCATAATAATTAGATTTGAGTGACAAGTTTCGAATTATATAAATCGATATTAAAAAACAAAAATAATTATACAAATAAGGTTAAAATTGAAATCATTTACATATAAACCCACTAACTCAAACCAGTAATTTATATTACAAAACAACATGTAATATTCATAAATTAAATAGATTCACATTACTAACACAAATAATTAAATACAACGTGACACAAATTCACCCCTGATATGTTTGCTTCATGTTTTGGAGGGATACTTTTGGAGAATGAAATAAATTTCTTAGCAAATTCAATTTTATTATCCAAAAATAATTATTAATATTACTTTCCTGACTGAATCTAGATGGAAGACTAAAATTTATCTTCCTTACCTAATGGAATCGAGAAAGTAATACATTTTTTTTAATTTTCAATAAAAAATTTTGCATTTCTAATACTTTTTTCACATCAAGAATTCTTCTTAACAGCGTGCTTATGTTTTCAAAAACAACTCATAACGAACAAAAACAACTCATAACAACGAATACGCCCTTCCATAATCCATGGAGTAAAAACAAAGAAAAGATGAGAAAAAACACAAAGTGGCATTGTAACGTAAAGATGAACAACATTAATCCAAGAGAGTCAAATACAACTATATCTACTCCAATAACGTCCAGATTAACCATATCCTAAACAACACATCAAAATATCAAACCCAAACATTAACATCAATAGCTCCCATTTACCATCCTCCTCCTCCTCCTCTCTCTAATCATCCAACACAAAAAGGGAGGCAAAAAACTCACTCTCAAAACCATGCTACAGCAGCAACAATGGCCATCATCATCCCCAACGAGGCGGCAGCCAGTGATGAGGATCCCGAGGTTCCTCCCGGTGCCGCTGCCGGCGGACCAGCCACATCATTCGACCCGGCAAACGGTGTCGGTGCAGCGGCGGAGGCGCCGCCCGGAGGCAATGCAATTGGCGACAGAGCTACAAAGATTTCAAAAAATAGGGACCAAACGGTCAGGACGAAAAATTGAAAAGAATTTCAAAAACAATTCTGGGGAAAACAGTGTCACGTGGAGTGATAAAGAGTGAAAACCAGAGCCACATTATTAAACAAACGGCACCGATTACACACGCAGTACACACATCCCAAATCCATCATTATCTTGAAATTCTCATCTTTTTTTATATCAAAATTGGTCAAATGGGTCAATGTCATTTTCTCGCACCAAATTTTTATATTTCTTCAATCTTCAACATTTCTTTTGTGTCACATAAAAATTTTTAAAAAAAATAAAACGGATGCGGAAAATTGTCCAAAGAATTAATTGAATTTCTTGACAGCAACTAAACTAAGAACATGCAATTTGAAGGGAAATGAAGAATTCAACAATGGAGGTAGGTAGCTAAGTGTAAAATTCATCAGATCTGTACTTACCAGGAGCAGCTCCATTTCCAAGGCTCACTGTATTCACCGATTAAAACAAAGAAGAAGAAGAAGAAAAAGTATCAGCAGAATAATTTGCTTAAAATTAAGACGAACTCAGGTTAAAAACAGTGTAATAATCCCACTAGAAATTAAAGGTAATTTGCTATAAAACCCATCAATGAAATTCAAAGAAACCCAGGAAACTAACACAGGGATGGAAGTAAAAGAGTAAAGGGGAAGTAATGGTTTGGGGAAGGAGAAAAGAGGATCTTACAGCCGCACTTGCTGACGGCGGGGGCTTTAACATCGCAAGCATCGGGGAGAGACAAGGCTTTGGTAACATTAAGAGTGACACCGAGCTGGGCGCTGTTCTTGAAGGCCTCGCAGAGACACTCGGAGTCGGTCTTCAGCACGTGTTTGAGCCCGTCGCAGCAAGTCCCTTCCGGTTTCTTCACGGCGCTCCCGCTGGTGACGAAGGACAAGCAATCGGCCATGTTGAGAACCAAGCTAGAGCAGTCCACCGCCGGCGCCGGAGCAGTCTGGTGGGATCCCGCCGACTCCACCACCGCCGCGGCGGAGAACAGGGCAAGACCAAGGAGGAAAACCCCAACAGCATTCCTCATCGTCAAAGCCATTTGCCGAAGAAGTATTCCGATGATCCGATTCCTCACTTGCCTTTTAGCTCAAGGAATGCAAAAGACGGAGTGAGGCGGTGGAATTGGATTCTGAAAGTGGGGACTTTGGGCGGTGGGCTTTGGGAACTTCTATATATAAAGTAGTTTGTCGATACCGTCTCGTGGATGGGCTTGGGTGGGTGCATTTTAGGGCATGTGAAAAGTAAAGGGAGGGGGGGTGGTGAGGGTTGCTATGGTGTAAGAGTGGAGTTGATTATGGTAAAAAATGGGGGGACACGTGGTGGGCTAAAGGGATTTGGAGTGTCACAATAACAATAGTAGTATGGAAGGGGGGCGCAGTGCTTGGAAAGTTGAAACTATTTTCAGCTTTGAATTTGAACATTTTTTTTGATAACTGTGCAAAGGTCCAAGATATTTTACGGAATGGTATCACGATTTTTAATTATATTTTGTGACGTTTCTAAAGTACTCCTTTCGTCCCATTCAAAAAATCTAGTGTGTATTAATGTTTTTAGCAATATAAAGTGGAACAGAGAAAGTATGATTTAAATTACAATACGAAATGTTTTATAGTATTACATATTAGATTGAGGCTCCGTTTTTTCCCGTCTATTTTCACGAAAATCACCACTTTTAAATAAAAAAAAACTCTATTTTTAACAAAATTTGAATTTCCTTTTATATTTTTACTTACATTTTTTTTCTTCCAAAAACTAACATAATTATTACATTTTTTTCCCTCTTTCTTAACTGTGTTCTTTTAGTGACCAACTTAATAATTATGTTAATTTTTGAAAAAATGCGAGTAAAAATATAAACGGAAATTTAAATTTTGTTGAAAATGGAGTTTTTCTGAAATACAACTGTCTAATGTATTTGAAAATACTTTCATTGATTATGAATCGTTAGATATATGGTAATAATATATTTATAGTAGTATTTCTTGGTAATAACATATATGGTAATAACATTGATAAACTCTATGGTAAATGTATAGTGTGGTTTGAATTCAAATTTATGCAATTATTATTAACTGGGACCTGGGATATGGCTAAAACTTAAAAGCCATAATTTATGCAACCCTCAATTGTAGGACTAATTTTGGAGTGTAGGATTTGGATACAAACTGGCAAATTATGGGGAATCCCTGTTGTTTCGTGTTTGTTACTATTTCTTGGGGGAGAATATTTGCCCCATGTTTTATTGGGGAAGATTGAGAAAATATTTATTGGATCTTGGATATATCACTAATTAATTAGAGGCATACGAAACGCAGTAACCGTTTTACTAAACGCAGTAACATTCTCCTGTGAAAAGTTTATTTTACCCTTAAGTATTAAAAAAAAATTTACCAAAAAATTTCACACTATTCACAGGAAAATTGGGAAAATGCAGTCTTTTGTGGGCGGTATTTCTGAAATACCGCCCACAGTGGGCGGTATTTCTCTGAAGAAATACCGCTACCGCCTAGCTGAGCAGTATTTCCCCTCAGAAATACTGCCCACAAAGAGCGATATTTTGGCAAAATTTTATTCCGTTTATAGGCCAAAAAATCTCCTTTATTCGAAAAAATGTGTAGGTTATTTACATACCGTGTAAATGTTGTGCGGTATTTTTTTTAGCTAAAGGGTAAAATAGACTTTTCATAAAGGAATGTTATTGTGAATAGTAAAATGGTTACTGTGTATAACAATTTCGATTAATTATTTCTGTTAGTTTAGATGAGTTTTGAAAACGTGTTCTTGAACAAAGAGAAATTATTTAGCTCATTAAATACAGCACGTAAGATTATACAATTAGATATATTGAGCGATAAGTTGTAAGTTGTTACCTTTCATGTTGTGACCCGACCCGAACCCCAAGGATGGAAAAATCCAAAATCAATGGGAGAAAAGATTTGATGCTAATCTACTTAGAACAACCAGCACACTTCTTGTATCAGCTTTTTTCCAAGATTACCGCTGATTGCTACTGTTCGAGGGATTCATTCATTTGTTGCGTGGTTTCAAAATAGTCTACATATGTGTTGTAGGGATAGAGATGGCCACGGTTTTCGGTTGAAACTGGAACCGACTCGAAATTGGATCGTCGGTTTTGGAACTGGAACCGTGGCCCCCGGTTCTAGAACCGGAACCGGACTTGTCTCTGACAGTTAAGGTTCCGGTTCCTCTTGTTTGAGAACCGGGAATCGGCGGGTCGGAATCGCATGTTCTAACCCTCCGGTTCTAAAGGGTTCAACCTTCTGATTCTAATGTGAAAACCATAAAAAAAATTATTTTTTCATTCCTCTTATACAGATTCGAACACGCAACCCTTTGCTAGAATTGAAAAGCTTTAAACAAAGTTGATTAATCACTCCAACTATTTACTTTTTTTAAATTTTTTTCTATAATTATAATTATATTATATGTTTAACATATAATATATATAAACTATTTTTAAATATATATAATATAATGATATATGAACTGATAGTATACTTTATATATATTATTAATACAATATAAATAAGCATTGAATTAAATTAAATTAGATCCAACCACAACTTTCGCAAATGATGAAGATGAATTATATTGAATATTCGAAATGTATTTATTTTGTAAAAGTTTCAATGCTTTAAAGTTCAAACTCTGATTTCTCACGATTAATAACAAGGCATCACTGTCTTGATTTTTTTTAAAATAATATATTGAAGTATTATTCATCTTTATATATATTTTTTCACAATTTATTTTTGTATTTTTTATTATATAAATCATTTAATTGTTTAAATGTATGTACTGTCGCTACAGATTTTATTTTATTTTATTTTTGTTTTTTAATTATTTATAAATAATTGAGTTATTAATTGAGTCAAAATAAAATAACATTTATAAGTTAAAATTGTTAAATAAACGAAAAATATTGGAATCGGAACGGGAACCGTGATAGACTGGAACTGGAACCGTGATAGAACCGAAATTGGAACCGGAACCGGTACGGAACCGTTCCCCCAAGGTTTCGGTTCCGGTTTCACTGATTCATAAACTGTAACCGGCTGTTCCGGAACCGTGGCCATCTCTATGTGGGGATAGGTGACCCTTTATTAATTATAAAATTAAAAGATTTGTCGAAGGAGACGTAATGAGCCTTACTCTGATTTCAAAATGCAAAATACAGAAGATGCGATTAACAGAAAACTTTATATTTTAAAGACTATACTCTATAGATAATACATTACAAAAAGCAAAAAATGATACATGTATTTTTATTTTATATTGTGATATTTTTGAAACTAAACTCAATACTCGAGCTAGGGTTAAAACTAAAATGCTCCATCCGCTCTGGTTCATCAATTAAAGCGCGATGCAAATTGACAAGGGCAGGAGGGGGAGATGTGATTTGATTTGGGTCCCCATGGATTTGAACTTTGACAGTAGGCTTATGCGGCGCATGTTACACAGTTTTAGTATTTCTCAATCATCTCTTTTGTTCTAAATTCTAATTGGTCAAATCTATGTCTCCAACAAATCAACGAACATATGTATAAAGTTAAATTACCAAAAAGTACAAACCATTAAATTTATCTAAATTTTACCTAATACCATTCCTCTGTCCCATTCAAAAAGTCAAATTTATATTATAATTTTTAATAATTATTTGAGTGAGACATAGAAAGTACATGTTAAGGTTTCAGAAAATTATCAAATAAACCTTGTAAAACATCTTTAATAGATTAAACTATGAGGTTTTGATTCATTTAAATGTTTATTGTGCAATTTCTTGAATCTCCTGGGATTTTGGTAATATTATTATTTGATGTAAGGTTTTTTTTAATAATTTTCCTACAACTTTAATGCGTTTGGTGCACAGGAATGAAAATAGAAGAAATGAACATATGATTCTTAAGATTAAAATTCTTATGCGTGACAAGTACAATAAAATGATAATTTTAACTATATATAATCTAAAATGCAATATAAGATTTATTTAATGAGGGATTCATCCACTCCCATTTCGCGAAACGGACCCTTAAATACAAAAGCAAAATAACCTCATTCCATGTTTTGAATTTCCTATTATGGTTATTTACGTGTTACACTCAAACAAACCACATTTTATTGAATGGCGCATAAATCACATCATCATATCCTAGTCATATTCCACAATGCATGCCTTATTTGATATTTCTACTCATTGTGCCCTCATAAATGTTGCGTTGCCCCATTCTCATTAATTGTGGAAAAGGGATATATTAATTAATGACACCAAATCTGATGTTCTTAAGCTCAAATTTGATCCTAATTAAAGCAGAAAAGGCTTTTTATGGAGCATAAGGCTAAGTATGATTGTGCTAATTTGGGCGGCCACAACTAGAAAAGGGAGCAAATTTAATAAGCATATTTCAAACTCCACCGCTCCAAAAGTCCACGTCTCCCTGAATGAGTCAGTGTCTCAATTGTTGTATTGTATAGAGGGTTCTTCAATGATTGGAGGTTTGATCTACATGCGGCTCTCCAACCTCGTTTTTCCCATCCCTACAACTTACGCCTTTAATACACTCATCCGGTCTCACTTAAAAAAGTCTATTTTGACAAATGTATAACTTATTATATGGTTGTAAGGTACAATACATGAAATATGTAATTTGACACTATATTTTCTACAAGAAAATGTAATGTAAACAAAATCAAAATGGATTCAGTTGGACGGAAGGAGTAATAAATATCCGAATAATATAATAGTGTTGAATTTAGAAAAGAAAAAAAAAAAAAATCCACCACCCCTAATCATACGCCTAAACTAAAACCAACCTTTTTTTTTTCTTTTCTTAAAGCAGTGAGTTGCCTTGCATATAATTGTAGACATTTGGAAAAGGTCAAAAGCGGTCGCATTTGTTCAAGGGTGATGGCATGGCATGGCATTGTTGCCGCCATGATTAGCGAGCTGGCTGGGCTGCCGCCGATGCCGGCAAATCAACCGGGCATGTTCCGGTGGCTCCCATCATCCCATCATTACATCATTGAATTAATCCACAATATTCTCTGCCGATCGAAAAAGGGCTAAAGGGTGAAAGATAAGGTTCTTGGTCTGGAATTCAAATGATAGTTAATCACAACCTTCGAAAGAAGAGGATGCTACTTCCTAGTAACTCTAGGTATAGGTGGGGATGACAATTTGTATCGTGTTTAATTGGTGATTTTGGGCATCGATTCATGTCGACCCATTTAATTTACAGACTTGTTAAGATTCATTTTTAACTCATTTATATTGTGTTTGGTTTTGTGTAGGTAGTGACGTAGCAAAAAAATTATTAGACGAGAGGTCTAAATTAACTAGTTTATTATTCCTGTTGTGCATAGTTGGCAGCCGTGAAAATGTTCTAAACCGTCGACAAATTCACGTGCCAACCTTTTTTACTTCAATTTTACCCATCTAATAATTTATGTTATCTATATTGATTCATTTAATAAGTGAAGATACTAACGTTCAACTATAACCTGTTTACAACCATGCATGTGATTTCGTGTCATGTCAAGAATTTTCATCTACCTTAATTTGTTGAGAGTGACAGGCATGCACCAGGGCATCAGCGCTTGAGGTTCCACATGTTCTCTCATGCGCAATCATAAACGTTCTGCTATTGTTGTCTCCAATTCAATCTTTAAACATAACAGGCAGCAACCAACATAAGTTTCCTTGCACTCCAGATATTCACAACTAATTGATCAGAAATCAAGCAGAGGCCGCGAGCTTGAACCCTACCCAGAGCAAAAGAGGGGAATTTAGAGGCCGGACCCATTAGGAGCGCCTCATAATAAAAAAAATAGTTGATCCTGCACATGATGTGGATTCTTTCATTGTGCTCTTTAGCTCATAGTCAACTAAGAAAGAGCTTCATTCAAAGTTTACAGTGATTGATTCCGCACCAATCTTGATCTTTATTTAACACAATAGCTATGAACACGACACGTGTGTTTTGAAACGAGGCGAGAAGCCATTACATTATGACTTAGATACCGCGACAAATAAGAAAGAGTGGCCGTGGTAAGAATGGAGGAAGAAGAAACTAAACTGAGGGATCCATATTGGATTGTTTTTGGACCAAAGATACTATAACAGTCACATCATCAAGCTTCCCACCTGTGTACCCTGCATAACCAGACCCTTGAGCTGCATCAGCAAATGGACTTCTTTCGGAAGGAGATCTACCCACCTCTTGCGCAATCGCTGCCAAGAGTTCAGCGATTTCCTACAACAGTTCGCGAAGGAGAAAACCGAGAGAATTTGTCAACGAAAAGGAAGGAAATGTATACATCATTTAGTTTTGACACATTATGCTTAGGATATGAGCAACTTCAAAAATAATTATGCAGAAAAGGAAGGAAATGTAGGAAGGGAACCTTCACTCCAATGCCAGCTTCTAATGAAGATGACACAATTGTTGCTATTTCTTTCTCATACAAATTGTCAAAAAGCCCATCAGTCGCGGTGATGATCACGTCGCCTTCATCAACTTCAATCTCGTATCTCTGAACCACATATTAGTTACACAATGACATTTCTTACAGACTTCACTATTATCAATGAACAGAAAAGATTTGTTTTGAGATAACACACCTCCAAAAGCTTGGATGGATCATCACCTCTTTTAATTTGAAAGGGAAAATTGAACTCGTGCGACATTGGAGATGACTTTTTGTAAATATTACCATTCCTCAGAACTAAAAATCCCGAATCTCCAATATTTGCCACATGAAGGACCTGGAATCAGAGCAACCTTGGAGGTAAATGAGAAGAATATTCACCATGGCTTATTATCTTATCAACACCAATACATGTGCCGAAAAAAGAACATCAATTTATGTAGCAAAAGCAATTCTTGTAAATGGAAATTCATTGCATGATGGAACAAGCAATCAGCATTCTGAGATCTTTTACTATTCCTGCAACAGAATGGCGCGATACTGCAAAAGAGCTCGCGCCACCTGGTTGAGTCAGAGTATCTCTGCTGTGTTGTTACATGATGCATTTCTAAGAGTGTTAACTTATGTAATTTAGCTAAAGTTTGAATCCTGTCAAATCAAATTTACTGGGTAAAAAAGTTGTATATTCTCAAACACACAGATATACTTAACATCAGTCTAGGAGTATATAATCAAATTCCTGTTTTTTGTATGATAGCTGACGAAGATTTATCTAGATGAGAAAACACGAATTTCTGAGAGTACCTGACCATCAAAGTGAGCAACCAAAACAGTTGATGACCCAGGAGACAGTGTTTCTGCAGCACTTAATCTAAGGACCTCCTCGGGAGTGATCATTACAGATCTATTTGCCTCTGAGACAATCTTTTTGCAATTCTCCATGAGTTCTCGGGCATAAACTCCCGGATCAATCCCTGAACAAAAAACGATGACACTTCTGCAAACAGAGCTAAGTTATTCTGTATCAGGAAGTTTACCTTCAAATGACCATTGACCAACCCCATCAGCTATTCCTAACCAATTTTCGCCAAAGATGAAGTATGCATCCTCTCCCCCTGTCAATGCCTGGAAATTATTATCTTTTGAATCACTTATCACAGAATGATATGTAGCATCATGCCAAAAGATTTAAGTAATCACTCTTTTATTGTTGCGATTGGGAACATAATTTATCGTGAAACCATGAAATAAAAAAGACAGCATGGACTCAATTGAAATCCTTCTTTTACTTCCTAATCATACAATCATGAAAACTATTCTAATTAATGCCAAAGAACTATTGATATTGTTCAACCAGTGGGAAAAGCTGATTTAAAAATTTCTTCCAGAGTCTACAACAACGACACTGTCACTCAATAGTGTGAATCAAATATCTACCTTGGAGGGATGTGGCAACATTGCAGCACCGGAAACCAAAAGAATTTGTTCTATGGGGATTTCCTTACTGTGACAAATAGGAAAGGAAACAAAAAGGAACAAAAGTACATCGTTAGATCTTTCGTACTCATTTCATTTAAGACATTAATCAAATCATAACAGTACCAAAAGAAAATAAAACTGCAGCGAAACGGTGACAGGGTAGTTGAACAGACATGCATTCCATCGTGTGTAGAGAATCTGATGGACTAGGATTAGCAAACCATAAAATGCAAGATAAAGCATGATGCAAGGAAAGTAAATATAGCCAACTGGTTGGGCCGAAAGAGCTATAAAGGATGGAACTTGATACCTATCCTAATGAATAAGTTTCCTTCCCACCACCACTACATTGTTGGCAGGAAATTTATTGATTGTAGTATACTTTTGCTAGCCTTTGGTTATTAGTTTTTGGAGCAAAACTATCATTGAAGTTAAGCAAATATATTTTTGAAGCATCTTAGAAAACAGATTGATCAGGATACCCGTCTACAGGATCTGCAGAAGATTCTAATTGCCCATTGCCTTGTGAACTCTCCGGACTCATTTCTTCTTCCACGGCTAGGATTGGCTGCTCATGATAGACCTGTCCAATACATTGAATATAACAAATTTTAGCTGCCTGAATAGAGAATGGAGATTAAATTGCTCCCAAAACTGGTAGTTGTTGATGTGCAAGATATTACAGAAATAAATAAATGAAACTAAGCTTGATAAGGCAACAATTTAAGGATCAAGCTGACCTTTGATGTCTCTGTAGATGTATCTTGCTCCACAGCATCATCAACTGCAATAGAACCAGATTTCTCATCAAGTATTGGCTCAGATAATTGGGTAGATGCATCTTCCTCAACAAGATCCTCTAATGCAATGGAACCATTTTCGTCGTCAAGAATTGGTTCAGATAATTGAGCAGATGTATCCTCTCCAAGAAACTGATCAACTGCAATAGAACCAGCTTCATCATCAAGAATTGGCTCAGATAATGGAGCAGATGTATCTTCCCCAACAAACTCATCGACCACAGAAGAAGCATCTTCTTCACTAAGACTTGGTTCAGATAAATCAGAAGAGCTATCTTCTTCAACAATCTCATCTAATGCAGAAGAAGCAGCTTCTTCATCAAGAATTGGTTCAGATAAGTGAGCAGATGTGTCTTCTCCAACAAACTCATTGATTGCAATAGGAACATCTTCTTCCTCATCAAGAATTGGTTCAGATAAATGAGAAGAGCTATCTTCTTCAACAGACTCATCTACTGCAATAGATACAGATTCATCATCAAGAATTGGTTCAGATAATTGAGCAGATGTATCCTCCCCAACAAACTCATCGACCGCAGAAGAAGCATCTTCTTCGCTCAGAATTGGTTCAGATAAATCAGAAGAGCTATCTTCTTCAAAAAACTCATCTACTGCAGAAGAAGCAGATTCTTCATCAAGAATTGGTTCAGATGATTGAGAAGAGCCATCTTCTTCAACAGACTCATCAACTGCAACAGAACCGGTTTCATCATCAAGAATTGGCTCAGATAATTGAGATGATGTATCTTCTTCAACAAACTCATTGATTGCAACAGGAGCATCTTCTTCAACAGACTCATCTACTGCAACAGAGCCAGCTTCCTCATCAAGAATTGGTTCGGCTTCTGCAGGAGGAGACACAGGCATGAGTTCAACAACATTCCCTTCACCGCTACCATCAACAACAACTCCATTAACTTCAACAGATTCTACACTAGTCTTTTGGCTAGAGACAACTCTTGAATTCAAAGTATCCCACTCCACATTTGCAACCACCGAGGAGTCCAGAGCATCCGAAGCAGCATCTATGACAGCAGAATTCAGGGTTTTAGAAGCCACAACTGTAACAGCTGAATTCACAATGTCAGAATCTACATTCAAGCTCTTGACTTCTCCTTGCATTTTCATCACAGCTACTTTGCCCTCATTATCATCATCCAATCCTTCCACTCTGTTATATTCCTCTTGAACTTCACTCCCCACATCCATAATCATCAAATTAGATTCCTCTAATACATCATCCTTAACAACCTCAGAGGGGTCCCCAAACTTGAAGATTATACTACCATCATGATGCTCTGCCAGAACAATGCAACCAAATAAACAAACTCAATTATGCAATATACTAATAAATCAAGAAACTTAAGAGGGATCCAACTTTTTTTCCTGCAAAATAACAGAAATGTGTACAGAAAAAACCCAAATTAAGAAGATAAGTGAACGTGATCACTATACCCCGGGAAGAAATTATGCCAAAATTTGATGAAGAGGGTATTGGGGAAGAGGGTTCGTCACTAGTTTTACAGAGCAAAGTTGCATTCTTTCGCCGCCTTCTTGAAGTTCTGGGATTGGCGAACGAACGAGTTCGAAGCAAAAAGAAGGGATTTTGGGGTGAATATCTAGGGAAGGAAATGGAGATATTGGTGGCACTGCGGGAGACAAGAATGGCACAAAGGTAATCCGCCATTATGACGATTCAGACGACTGGGATACGGCAAAGGGGCAATCTTTTTCTTTTTCTACTTTTTCCCGAATCAAGAAAGGAATTTCAGGTCCCTTCGGGGCCATCCGAAGAAAGGAATTTCAGGGCCGAAAATTGGCGAAAAAAATACTGGAAGCTTGTTCGAATTGATTAGGAGGGGAGAGGACAGCGACATCTTCAGCCTCTGTGGTGGTGAAACACTGGATGGAGATCGCAAGAAGCGAAGAAGTGATGGTGTGAGCAACTAAAATTCAAGATTATCTTTTTTTTTTTTTTTTCTTGTTGCATTTGTTTGATAAGAATAAAATAGCCAAAGGATTTCAGCAGCAGAGAATTACAGAATTGAGCATTTTTCCCGCAGTAGCAGCCAGCTTGCTTGGAGTTACTTTCAGAGTTTGGACATTTCTGATGCTAAAAACTGCTCTATAATTCTTAATCAATCTTGTTTATCAGCCAATGATCCAGTACCTATACAGTTAAGTTCGTTTAGAAGTATACAGTTATGTTCGTTTAGAAGTTTTGCATGCGATTTTAATTTAATTCTTAGTTTTAGAAACGTTTTAAAATCCAAATCTTATTTAGTATGGGTTCATAACTTTAATCTCCAAAAATTGTTTTCCCTAAATCAAAACTAAAATTCGTTATCATGTCTTAAAAACATATTTTTCAAAATCTCTTAAATCGCACTAACCAACAGTCCTTTTTTACATATTGTAGCACTAAATTGATCATTCATGCAGGAAAAAAAAAAAATTTGTGAACAAAATCAAATCCAAGAACAGGACTATTCTCCAGCTCCACCACAGATGCATATATAGCCGTTTGATTTTTCGTATTTGTTAAAAAAACAGGAGGTCAACAAATGGTCCACGTGGGACTAACGAGGATGGTGGATGCAGATGGAAACTAACATCTCATTGGTCCGAAATCTATCCAACAGAGATACTAGATTTCACTTATCCTACTTGGCTCCTCAGGATGCCCTTCTTTTGATCTTCCCCTACCCCCTCCTTTCCTTCCCACATTACCATATAACAAGTTTAGGCCCTCATCATATTTCCATTTTCTTAGAACAACTCAAAGAGAAGGAAGAAGAAGAGGAAGAGAGGAAAAAAATGGCCGCTACTTCTGCTGCAGTTTTAGGCTCTCCCTTCTTGACTGGTGGAAAGAAAAGCCAGGCCCTTTTGGCTGTGCCAGTTTCTTCAAGAATTGGTGGTGGTTCCTCTGCTGCTGCATCCAGGAGATTTGTTGTAGTGGCAGCTCTTCCTCCAAAGAAGTCATGGCTTCCTGGTGTCCGAGGCGGGGGCAACTTAGTCGATCCTGAGTGGCTAGATGGCTCGTAAGTGTATACTCTGTTACACTGTTGTGTTACACTTCATGTTAAGGAAAACCCGATTTGATATTCTACATTTTGCAGGCTCCCTGGTGACTATGGTTTTGATCCACTTGGTCTTGGCAAGGATCCTGCATTCTTGAAGTGGTACAGAGAAGCAGAGCTCATCCATGGCAGGTGGGCTATGGCTGCAGTTGTTGGCATCTTTGTTGGCCAGGCCTGGAGTGGCATTCCATGGTTTGAAGCCGGTGCCGACCCGGGCGCCATTGCGCCTTTCTCCTTCGGTTCGCTCCTCGGTACACAACTTATCCTCATGGGATGGGTTGAGAGCAAGAGATGGGTTGATTTCTTCAGCCCGGATTCACAGTCTGTGGAATGGGCTACACCCTGGTCTAGATCCGCAGAAAACTTCTCGAACGCTACCGGCGAGCAAGGCTACCCCGGGGGCAAATTCTTCGACCCGTTGGGGCTCGCCGGGACACTCAAGGATGGAGTCTACATTCCTGACGATGAGAAGCTTGACAGACTGAAAGTAGCGGAAATTAAGCATGCTAGACTTGCTATGGTCGCTATGCTTATTTTCTATTTTGAGGCAGGGCAAGGAAAGACGCCTCTTGGTGCCCTTGGTTTGTAATTTGTATAGTTTCTACAATGATGTAAAAAAACTTATTTTGATGTAGAAACAAGAAACCTGAGCGAGTTCCTCCGACCATAATTCATTTTTTTTCCCGAAGATTTCAGACTTCAGTTTTCAGATTTCAATTTTATCAAATGCGAGTTTTACGGTGAAGAGCTGAACATTGAATAAAATCTTTAAAAATTTGATGCGAATCAATAGCTCTCATGTCAAAAAACAGCCTTCAAATTTTTCTAAGGATAAAACTGACTCTAAGCAGAAAGAGAAAACAATACAGGTTGGCTAGCAATGAATTTAGAATGGCTGTGGTTGTGGAACCATTATTCGCTGCCCATGGCCATCAAAAATTCACCCTCGCAGACCACATCGCCTCCAACATATGCCTTGCCTTCCATCTTTGCTATACCGAAGCGTTTCTGCAGCTTGACGAGTGTCATTCTCATTACTAAAGTGTCTCCTGCAATCACAGGCTTTCTAAACCGGACTTTGTCAATTCCGGCGAAGAAGAAATTCTCCCGAGAACCTCCCACTTCTGGTTGCAGCATAACAATGCCACCAACCTGGGCCATTGCCTACATCAAACAGAGCACAAATCATCAGATTTTATTAGAATCCAAGAACTAACTTGCATATTTGCTGTGACATTCTGTGCTGTTTTCTTGAGACAATGCAACACAATTTAATTGAATGACACAGTTTTTGATGAGTTTCTTGAATGACAACAATGTTATTTAGAATAATAAGTTGAGCCCTAGACTTCCCAAGACTATCCAAAATAACAAACAGATTCTAACAATAACAAAAATGAAGTATTTAAACTAAAATTCATGTACTTATACACCAAACCAATTATAGTTCAACCAGTACCGGTTGCCCAGAATAATATTGAACCTTGTTCAAATCCCATGAGACAGGATTGCAGAAAAATAGGTTGCAGTATTGATTTACGCTTTGGAATGGATTACTTTGAGTCACTTGATCAAATTAGCAATCCTAGAAAAGAAAATCCTTAAACCAAGGCACTTTGTGTTCTCTTTCTTTCTTCACAGGAAAATTCCCAATGCAATTATTCTAAGGTGAAGTATGTTGCATTGATAATTCTCGTTAATGTTGGTACCAAGATGAGCCTTCCTGTAAGGAACCATTAGCAGGCCAAAACCCATAAGAACAGTGAAATATGGTTCCAGGTGAAACTGATCACAGGGTCCTTGGAGTACAGGAAAAGTTTAACGATGAAAATCAAATTAAAGAAAATAAGATAGTAATAACTGATATGCAGTTGCCAACATGTTAAAGGATAACATCAGCAAGTGATGTAGGGCTTTCACAACTATTATTCTTTTGGCACAGAAGCAAAAGAAACTTGAAAACCTCAGAACAAATGAGCCGCAGTGCTGATTTTTCAGTCTGAAACTATTAAAACCCCAAATATCATTTCTAACATGGTAAGGACTCATGATAGCACAGATTATAGCGAGATATTAACAAGGAATGGAGATGGCTATATCATTTCTAACGTGGTAAGGACTCATGGTAGCACAGATTATAGTGAGAGATTGACGAGGAGTGGAGATGGCTCGGGAAGCTATATACAAACACATTTTTCATTTGAAAAGTCCAAATGGATGATTTTTCCAGAGTCTGAGGATGGTTGCAAGGTGGCTTTCAGCAAACTTCTCCGATTGAACATACAACATGAAACATACATTTTTGAACAACCAATAGCTGAGCTAAAGTTAATTCAATATGCTAGTGTTGCGGCTGGGGATAGGCTTAGTCCTAATCGACCATGAAACATAAGGGGATGTCTAGGACCGAATTTAAAGGAAGATCCAAGATGCCATAGGATAGATGGAGGTTCTAGCAGCTAAGACGAGAAATATACAAAAATTCTCAAAACTAATAGTGTAGAATGTTTGTAGAAGCTAATCAAGTGATTAGGCTAAAGGGGGATTATTCTATGCTCGGCGAACATAGAAAGATGACAAACAAGTTTTAGAAGCATCGAGGATGTTAAGCAACAGTAGACCAAGTAGGCAAAGAACCAAAGCAGCAGAATTCTAGGTAAAACCTTTCCTTACTGCCCATGTGTATCTTAAAAGAAGTTTGAGCCTTGAAAATTAAGGATTTCCATTATGGACTTACTTCTTTCCACAGTACACTAGATCCATAAACACAGTAACAATAATAATAAAAGAACCTAGAGTCAACTATAAGAGAATACATAAGAAATTGGTGTGGCAAAGCATAGTTTAAAAAAATCTACCTCAACCATGAGAACTCCAGGCATAATTGGCCTCTCTGGAAAATGCCCAGGAAAGAAATTATCATTAATGGTCACATTCTTAATGGCAACAACAGAAACTCCAGGGTTGTATTCAACCACCCTATCCACTAGCAGAAACGGAAAACTGCAAATCCAAACACGGATTTAGCAAAATTTAAATAAATAATTTTGACAAACTGAACACATGATCCAAACAACACCACAAAACGATAAATGCTAAGGATTCCACTAACCGGTGAGGTAAAATCTCACGAATTTGATTGATATCCATAACAGTAGGAAACGCTGGGAACCCTGAACATAAGAGCAAAAACCCACATGTCAATGTTGGACGCAAGAGATAAAGATTGAAACTTTACAACATTATATACAGTGCAGAGAGTCAAATCATAGCTCATTCGAGAGGCAACGCAGAGAAGCATACTCAATTCAATGGGGGTTTCAGTCTTGGAGCTTTCACTCCCATCTGGGGCACAGTTAACTACGCAAGTCTTGTGGGCCTCCTTCTTCGACCTGAGGTGGGATCCCGAGAACCCGAAAGATTTACTCACAGAAACTGATCTGGGCAAAGACGCCGCATTCTCAATGCGGCTGTCAGAAGTACGGAAAGTGGAGAAGAGGGACTGTGACAGAGATGTAGTAGAAGCCATGGATGCTGCTCTGTATCGAGAGATTGCGAGGAAATTCTCTTATTTGAAGGTGGGAAAGCGAGGGTGGTCGATGAAAACTAGGTGGGATTTATATATATTTAGTAGACAAGATTTGTAAGAGAATTGAACCCAGGCCTGAAACGGAGGCGGAGTAACCAACGGAGGTTTTTCTCTTGAAACAGCTGTGCCGTAATTGAAATTGTGGTTTTGTAGTTGGAGTTCTTGTTGGGAATAAAATCAAAAATTTTCCATTGATTACCCAATGAAGGAAGGGCCCTCATCGAACAGCCCCATTTTTTTGCCCTCATATTTAAAGGTACCAAAGAGTTAAGGTTTTCATGCTGTCTTAATTTAATTTTTAGTTTAAAAATTATTTTAAAACCCAAATGTTGTTTGGTAGAGACTTCAAAATTTGCTTTCCAACACCAATTTTCAAAAGAAAAAAAAAAAAAAATTTTGGATGCAAACATGGATGAATGACTTCCAAACGCTATATTTTTCGTCTCAAAACAAAAAAAAAAAAAAATGTTGAGAACAGTTTTCTTTTTCCTACACTCAAATCTTGAGGGGAAATATCGTTTGCTGCTTATTCTCTTGCCAAACAAGATTTTGGAGAAACTTTTTTTTTTTCTCAAAATGCTATTACTAAACATCAGCCTGGTTGGATTTGATCGTTTTTGTTTGTGTTTTGGTTTTATTTTTTGTTCATATGGTAAATTTATATATTATAATATTTTTTTTATCATTTTTAATAAAAAATTTTATTAGTTAACTACATTTGTTTACATTAAAAATTTATTTTATGAAAACGTTACTATAACAAATATGGCCATAGTTTTTTTAAGAACATTTTTTTGTCACATGTTCATTAGCATGTTTTTCAAAATATGTTTTTGAAAATAAAGACCTTAATGAATATACCTAAATCTTGAGACGTTGGCAATAGAGAGGATAAAAGGCAATATTTCCTTCTATCCCAAAAGGAAAATAAACTATACAATTTTTATATGTACAGTTAAAAAAGAAGGAAGTAAAAAAAAAAGTTGTAATAAAAATATTTATCGAAAATATAAAAAATATAATTGCTAATAAATGCATATATTAAAAATATTGAAAAAAAATATTATATATTAAATTACTGTAAAATTTTAAAATAAAAAAAAGGATGAAAATATAAAACAAAATGACCCTTTTAGAACCCCCATCATCATCTCCCCCTCGTCCTCTTTTCCGCCACCGGGGAGATAGTCGGAGATTTATCCGCCAGATCCACCACCGATTCCACCGGCAATGGACTTCCACCGTGGCCCTGGTGGATCCCCTTCCTCCTCCACCTCCTCTGCGGACATCAACCCCAATAATTCCACTACATACCCTCACCAGAACGGCGGCGGTGGTTCACATCACAGCAGCGCCGCCGCCTCCCTCAACAACAACAACGCCGACCCTATGCATTCATGGTGGGAGTCCATTTCCAAAGCCCGTTCCCGCATCCATCTCCTCTCTACCCTTCTTCCCGAAACCTCACCCGTCCTCGCTTCCCTCGCTGACTCCGACCGCCCCGCTCGCTCTCTTCTTCTCTCTTCCGCCGCTTATTCAGCCGTTTCCTCTTCGCTTTCCTCGCCGAATTCCGGCTCCGGTGACGACCCTTTTTGCCAGTGGCTTTACGAGACTTTCCTCTCTGGGGACCCTGACCTCCGCCTTGTTGTCCTCTCTTATATCCCTCTCCTCTCCTCGCTATACCTTTCCCGGATACACTCCTTCTCCACTACCTCCGCCGTAATCTCCGCCACCCCTTCACTCGCCGGCTTCGAGGCCGTCCTTCTCGTCCTGTACTCATCCGAAGTCAAGGCTCGTTCGGGAAAGCCCATATTAATTTCCATCCCCGATCTCTCTCAGCCTTCTCTTTATCACTCCCCCCGAACTCCCAGTTCAAATAAGTCAAACCCCATTAACAATAGCCCTTCTTCTCGGCATCAAGTCGGCGTCTTGTCTCCCCCTCTTGAACCCCAGATGGCTGTGAAGTCAACCAAGCGGGCCTCCATCGTCGGCATTGCCCTGGATTGTTATTATAAACAGATCTCACAGATGCCCAGTTGGTCCAAGGTTCATTTTTGTGAATTCGCTGCTGATTGGGCTGGTCAGGATTGCCCTTGTATATCTGAGTTTGATGATTTTACCGTCCGGAAACCCGAAAATTTCGATGAAGGTGGCAATGAGTTTTCTGATCATTTAAGTAGCCATGAGATTGAGGATGTCGCGGAAGAAATTCGGGATTTAAGAATTGAGGGGAAAGATGAGGATTTGAGGCCAAACAAAGGGGTGAGAATTCCACTTCCATGGGAGTTATTGCAGCCAGCGTTGAGAATTTTGGGGCACTGTTTGTTGGGGCCTTTGAATCCAGAGGATGTGAAGGATGCAGCATCTGTGGCAGTTCGACGCTTGTATGCTAGGGCCTCCCATGACTTGAATCCGCAGGCGATTTTGGCTACTAGAAGTTTGATTCAGCTGGATAAGAGGTCTCGCGAGGCTGCTGCTGCAGCTGTTGCTACCACTGCTGCTTCCAATGCCAATACTCCCAGTAAGGCTAAAAAGCCCGAGGTCCTTTTGGTTTCCAAATGATACCACAAGTTATGATGTTCACCTTCCCTTTACTTCGTGTGATTGTATGTGGAATTGTGTATCTAGAGATGTAGATTATTTATTATTGTTGGTCCCAGGAGCTTTGTTAGTCTCTTATAACTTGGAACTTGGCTATAAGGTTGTGTATCGCTATTACTTTGATATTGGTATTTGTCCATCGCTAATGTATAGTTGGAGTTTGGTTGGGGGCCATTTATCTTTTCATATTGATGTTGTTCTGTTGCTTCTAGTTCAGTTCTTCGATTTTCGATTCCAAAATGATGCGCTCTTTTTAGATTGATTACTTCCTTGCTTATTTTTACTTTCCAAGTACAGATGTTGAATTTTGTTTTAAATGCAGAGAAGATATCCTTACTGAGATACGGCATTGGTTTCTTGGTTGATAGACTTGGTAGACTTGTAGCGTTTATTTGGATTTTTGATTTAGTAGATATTGTTCAGTTTTCTTATGTGGCTAGGATGCCTCCAATAGAATCAAGAGACTTAAATTGTTTAGGATATATTACAGGAGTTTTTCCTCTGCAGTCATTAGCCTTTGTGAAGGAAAGCCACACCATAGATGTGAATCAATGTGCAAAAATGAGAACCAACTGTTTATCTTCTTAACTGAGTCTCATGGGTGTCTCTTTATTTATTTATCTTTCCATAGTTCTGCCTTTGTGTTATTAGCCTACTGATGCTACAATTCGGTTATTTCCTCGTCTTTAGAGACTGGTTTGGTGATATCCGAATGTTTGAAATTCAACGTCTAAAATAGATTTTAAGGTGCATTCAAAGAAACCTATGCTTGGTGTTGTGCGCCAATTTAATGTCAGATTTGTGCAGGTTATCAACTTGCAATCCTAAAGCTAAAATTAGGTTCCGAGTTGTTACTAGTTGTTCCTAAAGATAAAATTAGGTTCCGAGTTGTTACTAGTTGTTCCTAAAGATAAAATTAGGTTTCGAGTTGTTACTAGTTGTTCCTTTGAGCTGATTGTAGAGCCAAAAAACAGTTTAATAGTTATGTCTGATGGATGATAGTTTTAAGCAGTAAGGGTGTGTTGGTCAGTCAGGAATGGTAATACAGTAAGGCATCTCACATTTAGATGTGAAATAATTGATCATTAATGGGATTTTTTATTACCTTCCCATGTTTGGTATTGTTTATTTTTGTTAGAAAGGAGTATTTCAATTACAGATCTAAGTGGTTTTTTTATATTGCTGTTTCAGTAAAGTTGTTTAGACAGAACAGTAGCTAGCTAGCAGCTCGGATTGTCGTATGAGTTTGTTTATTCTGTGAAAAATTCCCGACGTGGTTGATTACACCGCCGGAACTGGAATGGACATGTTAACCAAGCATTATGCTGCTGCTGTTTCCATTCTTTTTGCCTGATATTGAATCTGATTTTGATCACATACGCCTGTGGTTAGTATGAAGTTAACCACAGATTTCCAGGCATAATAGTTGCCGCCTTGCAAGTTGCAATGTTTGATGGGGGAAACATGAATTCTCATTTCAGCTTCTTAGTTTTGATGTTTGATTAGTTGTGAACGTTTCAGCAATCTTAGTTCTCATTTCCGCAATCTTTCCTTCTTATTTTTTCCAACTCAAATTTTCCTTTGTCTGTGAGTTTTTCAGCCCTTTGTTCACCTTAAATTCTCTCTTCTTTCCAACTTTACTCTGTCACAAGTTCTTTTTCCTCAACCAACAGAAGAGACCTTTTCAAAGTTTTATAAACAGAGAGAAGATGGTGAAGGGGTTGGTTGCTATCCCGGCCGGTGACTTTGGTTAACCGGAAACGCCAAGAAACTGGAGGAAGTGAGTGCTATACTCGGCAACTCCATTCCTTTTCAAGCCCTTAAACTTGATTTGCCAGAGCTACAAGGCGAGCCTGAGGATATCTCAAAAGAGAAGGCAAGACTTGCTGCTAAAGAGGTGAATGGACCGGTGTCACTGCTGAAATCCCATTTTGCTTGCTCAGGCTGGATATGTTTGTTTTCCAAGCTCACACCAACATTATTAGTTATTACCATTTGAGGGTGTTGCAGATGAACTCTTACAAAAATGTCATTTACCCTATACTAAATATCTAGAAAGTGAAATAAGATCACAACAACTGAGATGCGGCCCTAATCTTTTGCACTTCTTGTTACACCAATAAAATTTTGCCACTTGTCTATTACCTTCCAACCGGTTAAAAAATCCTAAAAGGAAATAGGGAAAATGAGATTTTTAGTTTCTTATGTTTGGCCTTGTGGCTGTTTTGGACCCTTTCGAAGAATAAAAATAAATTGAGTCATAGTATTATAATTAAAATCATTAATAAATTTAGTCATATTATGACAATTAAAATCTTTAGGGGAAACTTTGAAAAAGGGGTGGTTGACAAAAAATGAAGATGCAATTGTCTTGGAATTTTTCTAAATATAATAATAATAAGAAGAAACAAATGTAACAAAAAAAAAAAGAAATTTATTCTTGTAAAACTATGATAAATACACCATGATAAATTCATCTTATTAAATCTTTTGAGAAGTAGCAATTAGGGATAAATTTGAGGACGATTTGGGTAAACTGTAACATTTCTATATCTCGATCAAGATTGTGTAACCAGATACATTTCGGGGGAGAGAGTGCTTTTTTGGAGAAAAACAGATGTACATTATCGGTTCATGATTGGCTGACTGCACTACTTTTTGTATACATCCCATCCGATACGCTCAACAATTATTTCATGTGAATGTATCTATGCAACTGCAAGCACTATAGTTTCCACTATGGATTGTATAATTTGCTCCACAAGAGGCTCTTCTTCTTCATTTTCCCATATCTGAGGAAGGGCTTCTTTAATGTTGTGAATGCTGCTTAAAGCATGATCAGCACCTGGAACAAGGCTAGAGCTACCCACCTGCACCATATATATACATCATTTAGTAATCACCATGATCATTCTCAACTAAAATGGTGAAAAATGAAAATATTAGTTTAGAAATTTACAATCACTGTATGAATTCCTGCTAGTTTTGCGCTGGCAATGTTGCGAGCACTATCGTCGAAGAAAATCTGAAAAATATGAGAAACAGCGGGTGAATCGATTGTTGCTATGTCAACAAACAACGTAACATTGGAGGTAAAAATCGCACTTTTTGTCTTTCTTCTTTTATATTTTGGCATTTTTGGTCCCTGTTACCGGTTGACCTATGAAGTCAACGGTAATTTAGACCGTCTTGAAAATGTTAAAAATTTTGTGGGCCAAATAATAATTACTTAAAGGGTTTAATTTTTCGTAATTTACAAGAAGAGTCCAAAATCCCCCAAGAAAGAAGAGTCTATGTTGCCGTATGAAAACAAGTGTGGGTGACTATTTTCATACTTCTAAAGGTTTAGTTTTTTGCAATTTACTAAAGTAAGTCGCAATTTTTAAAAAATTTCATTCTGTCTCTAAATGACTAGTCAGCCGATTGGTTGCCTATAAAAAGGACCAAAAATGCCAAAATGTGAAACAACATGGATGAAAAGTGCAATTTTCCCTAACATTGGAAATGCTAAAACTTTAGTTCTTACTGTTTTGTTGGGATCAGCGTTTGCCATGCGAATCGCAGCTTGCATCGCTGCGAGGGAAGGCTTACAAATAACCCTTTGCCCCAACTTTTTAACATCGTTTTCAGGTGGTGGCGGGTTGAGCGTTTCAAAGCATATGACGCCTTCAAAGCAATCCTCCAAACCCAACCTCCTCAGTACTTGAGCTGCATGTCCTTTGTCCGCGTTGGTGAAAATCTGATTAAATCAAAGCAAACCGATCATATGTATTTTTCACTTATATCTTTCGTTACATGCAAAACACTGGATATTGATACATACTATTTTACGCTGTGGCGTGGAAAGTAAAAGGTTTCTCAAGAGCGGATCAGGTTTCAGAACTTCGTAAGGCAATCTCCCATGAACATAAGCATGGAACTCATCGTCATCAAATTCATAACCAAGATCCTGCACAGAAAGGAGGAGACTTTAGTTCATGTGACTTTGCCAATTAACAAAAATGGTGGATCATCTAGGGATGAAAATATACCTTCAGACCAGCCATTGTTGTGCCATATTCTCTGTACAATTCCAAACACAACCTCGGAACTTCACTTTCCTCAATTCCCAGTCGATGCAGCATGTAATCTACAATGAAAACCCAACCGAATTCATGTCTCTTGCACAGTTGGATCAGAAAATGCAAGGATTTATCACGAAAGCTGATTAGAATGAAACCTTCTATGTTCTTGCGACAAGCTAAGTTGATACCGGTGCTCAACGGATACAATGTATCATCCATATCTGAGTCAATTCACGCAAAATTAGATTGAAAAAAAACCAAAGTTTTAATTCCTAGTATAGTATAAGATCGATCATACCGAAGAGCAGGCATTGGTACTTAGCTTCATTGTCCCTTCCAAGATCGCCAGCTTCCATTATCGGGATGAAACTTCCGACAAAACAAGAACTACAAAGAATAGTACTGCATAAAACACTTCTTCATATATGCTGAAGATTTTGTTCAAGAGTATTGAAGTAGTTATAAATTAATTACCTGAAGATACAAGGGACAAATTGAATGAAACACAAACACAACAAGAGTGTTGAAGAATTGGAGTAGAGAATGGTTTTTCCTTGCCTTGAAATGGCCTCTATATACACAACAAAAGGTGCCAGAATCCATGAGCAAAATTCTCAACTTTGTCCACCATCCATTACCAATATTCCAAAAGTTGAAATCCCTCGTCACCTGGAACTTCCCAAAATAAAAAAATAAAAAAATGTCCATCCAACTTTAACTAATTTTGAAAATAATTAATTCTTTTTCTACTTGTTCGTTTGCATATTTTGGAAAACGAGGATTTTGAAAGCTTATATTCTCCAAAACTCCACTTAAAATCCTTTAGCGAACATGCCCTTAATTTTTTTATTTTTTTTCTTTCACTTTTGTGTTGTGTGTGGGGATAGTGAAGGCATGGTGGCCATATATTCTAGGATTATGCAACAGAAAGAACAAGAATATATTGAGGTAGCACTTGTGAGAATATTAATGGAGCATATTCTTAATTTTATTCTCTTAGTGCAATTTGTATTCATCATCCACAACCCTTATATATCTTATTTTTAATTCATACGAACTAACTGTCATTAATTCTTTGTGACAACGCAACATTAAACTAGTTTTGGATGATTACGTTTGACAAAAACATCTAATGTTTTGTTTATGGGCTAATTCCTACAAAATGAGCAAACTCTACTTATTTCTTTGATTGTGATGGAGGGTGTGGCGTGACAAAAATTAAACATCCTTTGTTTTGAGGGGTTTTAGGTCCAAGATTGTGTCACGATTTCTTAGTATCCCATGTCTGATATAAAATGAACTTGTGGTTCTTTACCTCATAAGCTAACTTTTAAGGCGAGTTAATCCCCTAGTTCCTGACAGATTGACATGGCCAAAGTTCGAGTTTGGATTGGATTAATCGGTCCGGCTTAGGTCTTCTTTTTTAAATCTAGTTTCAATAGAAATGTCCATTTTAAAATTTTTATTTTTCCTACCTTTACTAATATAATAATATGCGCGCGGTCTATAATCAACCCACAACTAAAAAAAATAAGGTTACTGATGGAACAAATTGTGACAAATTAACTATTTCATGTATTGTACTTTGAAAATTCATAATAAATTGTGAAACCAAACCGATCGAACTCTTTTAATAAAATGGAGAGCGTAATTAAAAAATATATATATATTGAATGATGGTTGTCAAGTGTTGATCTGTGAAATGTGGATTCCTAGTAGAATTCATCAAACACATCGATCACATGTTGACCCAACAGTAATAAGGCATTTATATTTAGTTTATACTTTTATGCTTTCCAATTAGTTCCAATTCCAACCACTGTATATATTCTAATTCTATTCCTCTGCAGGAACGTGCGTACTTTAGTTGCATTTTCATATGTAACGTTTGTTCGATCCGTTTCAATAGAGATCGAGCTGAAAACCTTGCCATTAAATTTTAGACCAAAAACTTGGATTAATTCGACTGGTTTAACTCAACTGTGCGCGTATCAATTTTCACTACACCAAAATTGCTTAGGGGAGGCGTGCATCCGCCTCCAATGACACATTAAATTTACAACTATGCTACATATACTCATGTATATAAAGTTAAAATCGAAAGTATATATTTATATATTTTCTGCTAAAACTTGTGGTTTTTATTACCTAGTAATTTATCGCCTTTCTTCAAAACTTATTTTCAACTTTCAAAATTATCCTAGTGAATTATTTTCAATTTTATTTTTATTTTTAAAAGTCCAAAATAAAGAGAATTTTCAAAACACTAGAGATTAAAATTTGCAAAAATGCACCCGCCTCCAATAAACACGATATTGGAGGTGGGTGCAAAGCCTTTGGAGTTGCACCCGCCTCCAAATCTGTTTGGTGGCGGGTGCATGCTATAGCTTATTTATTGGAGGCGGGTGCAACAAAGGCTTTCCCGGCCCCTTTAAACACTCGCCTCCAAAGGGGCGCCTCCTTTGATCACTTCTGTACTAGTGTTTAACCTAAAATGTATGGCTTATAATTTATAGAAACACGCATATTAGTTTTAAGCAATGATATATTGGGCATGGAATTTAACATCTCATGTATCATTTTAGTTGTTAGTGTATTACAGTTATATATGGTTAATATATTATGTATCTATAGCATATTGAGTTTGACCTGTGATGTATCACGATAAAGTAAAAAAGACTAAAATATATATTAACGATACAGGAATGGTTCCATAACGGGATTGAGTAACATAAGTTTACGAATAAGAATAAAATGAAGTGATAAAAATTCCTTTAGATAAACTCAAAAGCAGCAAACTAATGGACCTTTTAAGGCAATTTTTAACTTAACTCAATCTTTATAAAATAGAATTAATTAGTTAAATCATAATTTATAAAAGGTTGATCAGTAGTATTCCATTAATTAGTATTTAAACTTGAACTATTGTTTGCCTTTAGTCCATCAATTTAAAAAGTTCCGTTTTCGTTGCTCAACTTAAAAAATAGTTTCAAAATAGTCCGAACTCAAATTCCAACAACGTACATTTGAGTTATTTTGAGCAATGTTGTTTGGCCCGGCCCGGCCACTGACCCGGCGAGGCCCAAGGGTCGCACGACCCGGAGGGTCGACCCGGGTCAACCGGGGGTCAACCCGGATGACGTCATAAATAAATAAATATATATAATATAAATAATATTAGTTAAAATATTTTTTCTTCACAACAATTATATATATTTCTGAATTTTACAAGTATCTTAAACATTAAAATTCATTGCTATAAAACTCAATAAGTAAATAAATTATAAAATATTAGTTATATTCTAAAAATTATATTACTACATTTTATTAGGAAAAAAATATAAAATTTGATTTAAAAGAAATGAAAACGTATTTTAGATTAATACATGACAAAATTAAACAACCTTTAAATGAAAAGAAAACAACTAATAAAAAATTATAGTCTTAAAATTATAAATAGTAAGGAATTACAATGAGATTAACATTAGTTTAGATGGTTCAATTAATATATTATTATTAGAAAGCCCATGATTCATATTAAAATATGAGTTAAAATACTATTTTGCACAAAAATAATCAAACAAGTCATTGTGGTTTAGTGGTAAGTACTCTTGTTGTTTATATTGGAGACCAAGGTTCAATTTTTACTAAAACCAAAATTTTTAAAAAGTCCCTTAATTGGAAAAAAAAAAAAAAAAAAAGGCTCTGCGGGTCGACCCGGTTCCCGGTCCTCCCCGGGTCTTGACCGGGTCACCCCACATCCGGGTTGCCCTTATAATTTGGCCCGGCAAGGCTAACGGGTCACGGGTCGACCGGGTCGACCCGCCGAGCCGGGCCGGGCCAAACAACACTGATTTTGAGATTGCACGTGAGTTATTTCAAGCCAAGTTAAAAGGTGTACAAAGTGGTTTAACCTTATTTTCTTCATTTGTTGTGGCCTTGTTAATGTTTGTAAATCTTGCATGCTAACTGGATGAAAATAATTCAAAATTTGAGCAACACTATTTATATATTAAAAAAAAAACTAATTTTTTAGGAGGGAAATTACTATTTTTTTCAAGTTAATGAAATAATTGGATAATTCAACCTTGAATACAATATAGAAATATTAAAAATATATAATTATAATAACAGTAATATTGAAATCCTTAATATCGATATATTTTCTTATTTAATTATGTCCTGTAAAATAAATTTAGAAACTATATATTTTCTATGCGACAAAATAAAATAATAGATAAAAATGGATAAGTTGACTTTGTCAATTAGTTTACCTAAAATGATGCAAACATGCATTGACTTTGACAAAGAGGTCGTCGGCGCGCCTGGCATGCACTTAAATCTCCTAATAACTTTCGGCGCCGGGCTGTCGTTCATTAATCATTATCCCTCAATCTTAAAAAATATAACCTTTAAAATAAATAATTTAAAGCTATAGTGAATCGAACATTATCGTAATAATAATTAAAAATAAACTATTTTATTGAGATAACAAATCTTTTAAAAGAGTAGGACTCTTTTAATAAAATTGAGAGAAGTATTAACCATCGAGTCATAGTGTTAGAAGAAAAGTTATAGCAGATCTGGTCGCGTACCAGATTGAATTACTTATCCATAATATTATGGCACATTCATTTCAAGATAATAAAATTATGTAGTTTCACCTTAAAATTAGATTATTTTACTATAAAAAATATATTGGATAAGTGATTTCATTTCATTCCTCACACGTGTACGAATTGTGTAACTTATTAATGTTACAATATCCAAATCAACATTCCAATTCGTATAATCATTACTTTCAATCTCTTGTTGACTTGCTAAATCAATTCAATAAACCAAGGAGAATTAATAAATATACCTCACTCATTTCATTAGAAAAATAAAATATATATCTTTTGGGTTCTGTTTGGAAGAGTTCTGTTTTGATTTCTTTACTTTTTCTTTTCTTTTACTTTTACTTTTCATACATTTACTAATATATGTGATTTATAATTGACACCTAAAAAATTATATGTTTTTCAAACTGAACTCTTTTAATAAAACTGGAAAAAGTATAACGTAGTCTCCTCATTAATTCTTTCATCATTCGAAGACTAATATCGTTTTGTAATCATATATAAACTTCTTGGCTAAAACATGGACATTTTTTTTCCTTGTTTTTTTTCCTAATACAAAGATTTGTAAACTAGAACGAAGACACACTTGCATTAATATTCATGGAAAATAACCCTCCTACGTGCATGCATGCATATACGTAACCGTGTTTAATTAATGGCAGAGCAAACTTTGCGAATTTCCCCAGCAGTTCCTGTCTTAACCTCAATGTTGCTCATTTTAACCATTGATTTAGCAAACTCGACGTTGAACGTTAACCCGAAAAGCCCTCGGAGTCCCAAGAACTGCTGCACGATGGTTCTCGTGGAGGGATCCGTCCACAACATTTGATCCGATTCGAGGATCCCCCGGCCGTTCTGCAGGTTCCTGAAGTAGGAGTTGTCGAAGGTGGTTTCGCTCCCGGTGTCCAGCGCCACCCGCTTGGAACCGTCGCCGTTGGAGGGACACAGGGACTGGAGCTGAGGAAGGAAAGATGGATTGATAGCAGGGTCGACCGTCACGGTGGAGTTGAAGTTGTACATTCTGTACTGGAAGAACTGGCATGCCGATGCCCCAATTGTGTGTCCTCCTAAAAGAAATTAAAACACGTTAGGTTAAATAAGTCACGTTACGAATACTGAAAATAGTATTGGTGGGACCGAGAGTGTTATTAATACTCATTCGTCTCACTAAGAAATGTCACGTTACTGATACTAAAAATAATAGTAGAAACAAGACTCGAGATCATACCAACGAGAGCAACGAGATCTTGGGTATTGAGACCTTTGTCGGAAAACTTCGTCTTTTGAACACTAATGGGATCCCTGGGTCCGGGCAAATTTGCAGTATTAGAAGCTGTTGAAACTCTGCCATCTCTACGTCCTGTTGGCACAGGCCAGGTCAAACCTTTGGTCTGCATGCATGACATATTCGGACATGTAAGGATAATTTTTGCACGTTAAAATTTCTTTTTAGTGCAGCAGATCAATAAAAATATTATATATATTAGTAAATTTGACAAAAAGTAATTACACAATCATGTGACCGACTTTTAAAAGTTACACTATTTTATGTGTGGTGTAACGGATGCACTGAATATTTAACTCACCAGCACAACAGAATCTCTGGCAGCCAGAGCTAGAATGTCGGCGCAAGAGACCACGCCGGGGCAAGCCTTTTCAATCTGTGTCTTAGCATCATCAATCACTTCATATCCGATAATCGGAAGATTCGGGCCGGCGGTCTTTTCAGTGCCGGCACCGGAAATGAGTATCGATCCGTCACAGCCCTGGACGAAGCAATCGTGGAAATGCATCCTCAGCAAACCCGGGGCAATTTTCGGGTTCTGCTGAAAATGCGACCGGACTGTGGAATGAACAATGGATTCAGCCGTCGGGCAAGACGACGAATAGAACCCGATCCGGGTTCCCTGGCCTAACGCCATAGGCAAAGCCAGGGCAAGAAAAAAAAACAAAAGGACATAATTAGGAGCTTCCATTTTCATATTATATGTGTGTGTGAGAGAGAGAAATTGAGAGAATTTTTGAAAATTTCTTGAGTAAGAAACAACTCAAAGAAGTGATGATATTAAGGTTTTGCATGAGAATTTGGTATTTATAAGCGACAGAAATGAAGCAAATTGCCTGGAGTAGGTAAGGTAATGCTACTATGGAAGTAAAATTAAGTTGAAAAAAAAAAAAGTAAGCAAAGACGGCCAGTGGATTGACCAATTCTTCAAGCTTTGTGCTGTTGATGAATAATGAGCTGGATATACGAGGGAATTGCCTTAGCCTCTTTTTGGTATTATTCGAGCCCGTAAAATCTTCTTTCTACATTAACGCTACCCTCTAACAATAGAAAATAGATTTCGTGATGATATATGGGTGTCTCACCCTCCATCATAAAAAGGTCTCACAGTGAGAAAATTTGATCTCGGTTGAAGTAGCCTCGATTGGTGCTTATTGACTTTTGTTGATCACGAAAGATAATTAATAATTAGTGCTAGGTATGTATGTATATGTGCGTAATTGCGTATTGGACTTCGTGTTAAATTTGCATGCACGGATGGCTTTTAATTAATCATAGTACTTGTTAGTTGTTAATCTTATCAAATTAACTCTAAATAATCCATCGCCACCATGCAGAGATAGTGCGCACTTTCCGTGAGGTTTCTTCTTCTTTAGCTGAGTTGAGTCGAATATATCCATCTATGTATATTCGTGTGTGTGATTTGACCTAATATTGCTAAGGGGACTATGTCAAGATGTATTTAAGGCTCTATTCTACTAAAATAGTCGTATTTTTAAATAAAAATAAAATTTTTTCAGTGAAATGATAAACAATAAAGAAGGGATTTTGATGGGTTAGCGAACATCTATGTATGCGAATAATTTTATTTTCTTTTTATCTAGATGATCAAAAAAATGATATCGTTTATAAGAATGTAGCAGAAGTTAATTTGCATTTCTCAACCCCATCATTCGGCCAAGCAAACCGTGTCATATCAGGCCATTGCCTGCCAGCCAGCTAGCTAGGTTGCGAGATGCTGTTTATACATCATCTTTGTTGACTCTTTACCATGACTCTTTACCAACCCCTAAAGATTAGTAGTATATTATAATTTATATATTTACTATAGAAGAGTTGTGTTTTAAAAAGTATAATTTTATATAAATTATAAAATAACACATTTAATATAATATAAGGCAGGTTCGTTAGAGTGTTTTAAGAGAGATTTTAGAGAATAATTTTTTTTTTTAAACGTGTTTTTAGAAATATCCAAATGAATAAATGAGAAATTTTTATTTTTTTTCATTCAAAAACTAAGTTCAGTAAGAGAATTTTGAGCACTGGCGGATTCACACTAGGGGCACCAGTGGCCCCACCGCCCTTTATATATTTAATAAAAATTTTATAAAAAAATTGTTAAATTAATATACTGTCACCAATATTTTTTAAATTATAAATTAAATATAAATAATACACAACATATAGCTAAATTATATTAAGGTTGTGATTTTTTTTAGAGTATCAGTAAGATTCACAACGCATAGCCAAGTTGTATTATGATTAATTTTTTTTCTAGAGTATTAGTAAGATTTTAATTGATTAGAACTAAAATTGCATTCAAAGCGAAAAACGTAAATAATAACCAAATAAATTTCGTTTTCTTTCTATTATTTTTGTAATTTTTTTTATAGTTTAACCCTATTTTAAAATATAATTTTTTTGGCCATACAATATATATTATGCCTCCACTAAAACAAATTTCTGGCTCCGCCACTGATTTTGAGAAACAATTTCTCTAAAATTTTGGTTGGTAAGGGAGCATGATGCACACCAGATTTCCCCTCAAGTTTAGATTTAGGGGAAAATATTTTTTAAAACAAGCTCTTAGAGAAAAAAATTTTGAGTCCCTGCCAAATAAGATTTAAATTTTAAAACAATTCTAAAACAAAGATTCAAACCAAAACAACCTACAAAACTTCCAAATTAACAATAAGCGATTGGCATCATTTTGTCTACTCATGTCGTTACTTTTCAAATGCAAATTAGTTGTGAATTACACATAATTATATTAGTAAGAGTATGAGAAGAAGAAAAAAAAAATTCAACTCTTTTATTAGAAATATATATATATATATATACATATATTATATATAAACTAAAGTTCTTATAATTGAACAAAGGAATAAAGTGAACAATCAATAATATACCTATACTTTTCGATTGTATCCGGTTTTGTCCTTATACTTTTTTTGTAACTACAAATGTCCCTAAGCTAATTTAAAGGGGACGAAAATGTACTGAGCCGTTAGGATTTAACGGGACTGACAGAATTTCTTAATTATTAGAGTGAAGAATCCAAAATATACTTCTCTATTGTGTCCAGTTTTGTCCTTATACTTTTTTTGTAGGTACAAATGTTCCTAAACTAATTTAAAGGGTCAAAAATGGGTACTTTAAAGGGTACTTTTGTCATTTCATTAATTAGGGAGGAAGAGGAGTTTTTTATTAATTGATTTTACTTTATTGGTTTTTTTGACTCGTTTAATTTTAGATCCCAACCTTTTCTTTTAGATTAATTTTAGGCACCCTCGGCAATATTATCATTGTTTGTCTTTTTCATTCTTCTCCTTTTTTTTCCTTTTTTTTTTTTTTTTTCCCTTTTTATAAACTCTTTTTTAGCATCCTATACTATTACATGATAATGAGAGCTAGGAACAATGCATGATGAACCAACTGTAGAAAAAAGAGATTAGATTCATTGGATTTCTTTTTTTAGCCAGAGTAAAAATCGAACTTTTAATATTTAAGTGATTCGTTATACATTTATTATTTGAGTATTGATTGTTTTTAATTTTCTCAAATAATAAATATATAACGAGTCACTTAAACGTTAAAAGTTCGATTTTTACTTAACGAGTCATTTAACGAGTCAAAAAAAACAATGAAGTAAAATTAATTAATAGAAAACTCCTCTTCATCCATAATTAATGAAATGACAAAAGTACCCTTTAAAGTACCCATTTTTGGGCCCTTTAAATTAGTTTAGGGACATTTGTGGCTAAAAAAAAATATAAGGACAAAACCGAACACAATGGAAAAGTATAGGTATATTTTGGGCTCTTCGCTCTACTAATTAAGAAATTCTCCCAGTCCCGTTAAATCCTAACGGCTCAGTACATTTTCGGCCCATTTAAATTAGTTTAGGGACATTTGTGGCTACAAAAAAAGTATAAGGACAAAACCGGACACAATCAAAAAGTATAGATATATTATTGGATGTTCACTCAAAGGAATATATAGGATTATTTGTGACATGAAAAATGATATTTTATTCGTTCTAAAATAATTGTTATTTTAACCATTTATATACTTATTAAGAGTGTTTAAACACATATTTAAAAAAGAAAAGGAAAAAAAGAAGGAATGTTTAAACATAATTGTTAAGCACTTAATACTCTTGGTTATTAAAAAAATAGTGAAGCATTTTTCCTCAAAAATAATACTCGTACTAAGGGTCTGTTTTCTATCTTTAGTTTCAAACTAAGTTTGAAAACAAGTTTTAGAAAATAATTTTATAATGTAAAAAGTATATTAAAAATGTAAAAAGTAGATACTGAATAGTAAAAAGTTGTATTAGAAATGATGGAATATTATTAAAATATATTAAATTTACTGTTGAAATCAAAACCGTTTTCAAAACGAAACAAAAAGAACATACCCTAAATTTGGAAGAGAAAGAAGAAACCTTTATGGTAGAGTACTACTTTATAGTGAGGTTTTCTGATTAGACTACGTACCAATTTCTAACTAATTATGATTTGACTAGTCTGAAATTCCATTTTAACAAACTCGATTGATTCTACGTTGAATTTTGACTTAAACACCCGTCAACTTGTAGTTGGTTAAATATTTGGATAATTACCAAATTAGGCATAGATTTCCTCTAGATTTATTATTCTCCATTTGTTCCATTAGAAGCATTCACTTTGAAAAAATATTTTTTTTTATTTCAATAAAAGTTTCAACTTTCAAATTGTTTACTCTATCTTACCCTTATTAATATAATTGCGTATGGTCCATAATCAACCCGTACTTAATAAGTAAGGATATAAATGACATAAAGTGTGTCAAATAAAATGTTTTATGTATTGTACCTTGACATTCCTAATAAGTTGTCATCTTCTAATAAAACGGAGTATTATAATTAATTGGCGACTTTTCTTCAGCAGCCAATAAACTGGATCTATACTTTTCTTATCTTTTTTAGGCTAATCTGGTTTTTTGGCCTTTATAATATTGTCATTGTTATACTGTTCTTTGAGATTGGAGATCGATGAAAAACGCTGATTTGATTAAGAGATGGCTATTTTCGACAATTCTAAGTCAAAGTTTTCAGTCAATAATTAATATATATATATATATATGTGGAATTTTATTATGATCTATCTATATAATATGAGATATTATAGTTAATAGCATAAGTACGTAGGTTAATATGTAATTTTATTTAATTGAAATGATGTAATTTTAATTTTGATAATAAGACAGAATGATTTAAACAGATATATGATATCGCTCATTGTATGATTAAGATGGAGAATGATTGAAGAAGTATAGTGTATATTGGGCTTAATCCAGCTGGTACACCTCCTTTGCCTAAGATCAAATTCCTGAATTGATAGTAGAAAGACATGATGAAAACATGTACTCTTTTTGTTCCATATAAAAAAATCTGTTTTATTTTACGTTGTATATTCATACTAAAATCTCGTGTCAGGATAAACTTGGGTCAAATTTTCCCTAAGAAGTTGTATATATATATATATATTTTACAAACTGGACTGTTTTAATTAGTGTGATGGAGGAAGTGCATCTTTTATTTTGAGATTAGTATATAGCGTGATAGTATGTTTCATCAAATATACTGTCCTATCATTCCCATTAAAAAAGTCTAATGATACAACCATTTCGGAGTCTTATGTACAACTCGAAATACAATTCCTTATATGTGGGACGGAGTGTACGTAGTAATAATGAAGTACGCATTATTTTCTCATTTCTCAACATTCACAATTTTAATTTTAATTTTTTTTATATGAATATTTACCTTTTATTTATTATTTTAGAATTAAAATCCTAATAAAAATAAAATATTAAACTTTTAATAGTCTTTTTCAGTTGAAGAAAATTGTACATTCATGCGTATGGAAAATTCCAAATTTCCAAGGCCTGTGTTCATGGCTGTGGCCAGACGCATTCATCATAATGGATTCCAGTCCCTATTAACTTTTTGACTACAACATCACTTTTTTGACAATTTATGAATTTTTCTGTTATTCCTTTTCCTTTTATATTCAATAAAAAGCATGAAAATGGGGCAATTTTTTTGTCTATATATATAATTTGTATGCGAGTCATGTAACTTATGTATAACACTAACCAGATCGAAGTGTCACGTACACTAACACGTGTCTTTACGCCGTGCCTCTAGAAGGGCGAACCGAACAAAATCTAATTTAAAGTGGCTTAAGCTGGCATACACTAGATAATAAAGATATTCGAAAGTAAATAACTAACTCGAAATGTAAGCCAAATATATTGGCTTTAATTAATAAATAAAGCTTAAATAACGAGAGATGGTCAAGAGTGTGTTGAGAAAGTTTGTACCTTGCTCTTTCTAAAAATAGTTAAATCTTTTGGAATTTATATTTAACATTAAATTATTTAATCTTGAGGTGCTCATTTATGACTGTAAAATTGAGCGACACGAGTCACAATACATTGTCGAAGTGTTGTGTGGTTAGTGGTGCATGGAATTGCGGGCGAACGGTCAAGCTTACCCCGTGTAATACAGTGGCGCACTAAGTTCAACTTCTAAAATATTGGATATTATAGAATATACATATTGCATACATGATATTTTGAAGTATGAAGATTGCAGAAACGCGTGCTTTGACAATAATTTGGGTTTCGTATTTTTATTTATTTATTATTATTATTTTTGGTGGTAAACAGCCTGTGCGGTTGAGGGCCTGATGCTTTTTAAAACTATATTTTATAAAAATATATATTTTTTATAAAAACGCTTTTAGAGTACTTTTCCAAACGGAACCTTAAAAAGATAAAATTAATTAATCTTCGGAAGGATTACTAGTATTTCTTTTTTAAGTGAACAGCCGACGGTAGGGTTTGATGATCCTTCCATTTAATCTCAAAAAATCTAAGGGGTGCAGGAAATCGTACCCTGAGTACAACATGAAACACAAAAGAAAATATAAGTATAAATAAGGAAAAATGCATGAATCCAGGGTCACAAATTTCACGAGGAAAAGATTGCTAATATTTCTAACTACTAAGGAAAGGGCAAATTATATGAATGACTACTAAATTATTGTCCATGCTCACTTTTGGCCACTAAACTATTTTTTGCCTACTTTTGGCCACTAAACTATTGCATCTGACCATACTTGCCCACTAAACTATTGCTTCTGCCCACTTTTGGCCACTAAATAATTTTTCGCTCACTTATGGCCACTAAACTATTAGAAGTTGCTATTAATGACCACTCCGTTAGAAGTTACCATCAAATCTTTATTTACTCCTTAATCTTTAATGTTCCCAAAATCCTAATAATCTTTAAACTGCCTATATATATGCATCAATGTTTTTTAACATCAATCACTCACAAACAATAATTATTTGTATTTTTTTTGTTTTCTCGATATCTTTATTTGTATTTATAAACATATGATAAATTATTCTTTGACTCATCGAACGTTATTGTCTTTAACTTTAATTTTTAGTATTCGTTTTCTAATGTAGGATATAGACATCGATCTAATTTATTATTTATTTATTATTTTATTTTTGGAATTATGTTAGATCTTGAAAATTTATAAAATCATATGAGAATTCTAAATGTCACTACAAAATGATATAATATTAATGAATAAAGTTGGCCGTCAAAACTAAAATAAAGATGTGAATAAAAAAATGCAATTTTTAAATAACAAATTTAAAAAATGAAAGTAAATAAAGATTTGATGAAAATTCTTAACCGAGTGGCCATAGTGACAACTTCTAATAGTTTAGTGGCCAAAAGTGGATACGGGCCATAGTTTAGTGGTTAAAAGTAAACAAAAAATAGTTTAGTGGCCAAAAGTAAACACATGCAATAGTTTAGTGGCCAAAAGTATGCAAAAAATAGTTTAATGGCTAAAAGTGGGCACGAACAATAGTTTAGTGGTCATTCATATAATTTGACCTTTTATAAACACCGATAAAAATTATTGCCACGTCATTAAATGCGTTTTATCACTTATCACTTTTCCAATCATTTTTCTCCACATGCCCGGTTGCCACCATTGTATGGATCCATTAACTGTACATTATAATTGAGCCAACCTATGCTAATACAAGGGAGTTAGATTTTTTTTTGTATGTTTCTTAATTTGTTTGAATTTCTTTTTTTCCCACTTCTATAATCCATGTTCTAAACATAGCGATAACAAAAACTTGTATTCAAAGAGTTGAATTATCTGATTGTGCGCGTATCGATTTTAGCTTAAAAAATATAACTTATATGCTATAAAAATACAATGTATTGAGTTTAACCTTTGATATATTGTTTTTAGTTGATGATCAAGCGTGATTATGAGTTTAGGCTATAATGTATCACGGTTTGAGCTTACTTTCTGATGTATTACCATTATGTTCAAACAACAAGTATAGCATATAATGCGTGTAATGATTTTAGAGGTAGAAATATTGCTTGTAATAAAGAAAATACGTATATCGATTTTGGAGAAGAAGTATTACACCATACCCTCTCTGTAATGAGAAACAAAGAAAATTCAATTCTTTTTTTTTTTTTAAGACAAAAATAAGATGTAGAAAAGTGGACGATGAATTAAACTAGTTGAGTACAACAACCAATAAGTTATTGCACAACAAATTTATCTTCGCCTCTCAAATCTTTCATTCGTGTAATGATGAAAAATCACCCACCTTGGGGAGAAAGTGAAATGAATATTCACATAAAGAATAGAGTAAAAAAAAAAAAAATTTAAAAATTAAAAATCCTCGGGTGTTGCCGGTTGGCCTTGCGGCCCAACCCGATGCCCAAAGACTACAAGGCCACTATGCGGTTTAACTCGCGACACCAGGCCCAACTCGGCCCATGTAATGCCACTCCTTGGGTTTGAAAAACATTTTCTTGAAAAACTTCCTAAACCATGAAGCAAATGTTTGAAACTTTTTCTAAGTAGGAAAATTAGACTACACTTCTGTTTCATTACACTTTTGACTAATTTAACATATTATTACATGTTTTCAACTGTCAAAGCCCAATCAACAATAATATGAGTTCTTTCACAAAATGAAAAACTTTTAAGAGCTAATTATGAATCCAAAATTTTCATCCCAAAAATAGACGTTACAGAATAATTAGCGCCTAAACGTTTTTCATTTTGTGAAAAAAATGAACCGTTGTTACCGTTGACAATGAGGATGATCGTTGAAAACAAGTAACAACATGTTAATATAAAATGGCCAAAATGTAACACCCTATTTTACAAAATGATCTTATTTTGTAATGATTTAAATAAAAGTGTTGTTTTCCCTCCTCTAACCACACTAAACTAAACTATCTCCCAACCCAAAAACTAAACTTTGGCATTGAGATTAACTGGGGTTTCTCCCGCAACCTTAATGACGACAAAACACGACAAATTGATTTGAACTAAGTAATCCTATCTAATCTAATGATTATACGACGACTCCACAATCGTTGTAGTTTTGGGAGTTGGACTATACAACATTTGTTTCCTACAATCTTGTTCGTTTTGTCCCTTGTGTTGAGATATGAATAATCTGTAATTATGTTATACTTATCTTATCGTATAATTTTCTAGTTTAGACTATACTTATCTTGTATTGTTTTCCTTATATAAAGGCTACGCTCATCTATACTAAATACAAGAAAATATTAATAATAAAGTATTATTTCTATCACCTTGTTTCCTCCATACTTCATATGATCTGTGGAAAACTTTACTAACACAGTTGGCTTTCTTGTACTCACATCACAAGCAAACACACACATCAATTCCTTTGATTAATTTTACTCTGTTTTCAGTTTATCGTTTTCATCAATGCTGAGAATGAAATGCTACCATTGAAATCAAACAATGCAAACATAGAAATGAAAGTGTTTTTATCCTCTTTTTGTTCTTCCTCCCTCGGATTCTCAGCCTCCTGGAAAATTTCGAAAAAATAACATCGATCTTTTTTTGGCTGTCCTTGTTTTTCCCTCAACAATGAAGATGTATACGCTGTCCCAGCGAACATTTCAACAAATTAATCAATACTCTTCCTGACTTATTTGTAGGTTTATAGCTAGCTAGTTAGCTCTAGAATCCCTGTACCAAATTGAAGATGAGGTTTTCCAATTTGATCTTCAAGAATCTACTTCTTCTGTATCTTGTTCTTCTTCTTCATTGTTCTGAAAAAGCCGTGGCTGACTTCCATGGAGAGGAAAGGGAGGCCCTTTTGGCTCTGGTTTCCGGTTTTGAAAACCCGTTTTTTCATGCCAATTGGACTAGTATAATGTGCTTTGAGAACGACCCTCCGTTTTGGTTCGGCATAGAATGCCTCAACGGAAGAGTCACCGGAGTGAGATTGGAGAATATGAATCTTACCGGGGAAATCAAGGTCGATGTTCTTACAAATCTCACTCAGCTCTCTGTTCTAAGCTTGAAGAACAACTCGATTTCAGGGCAAATTATGGATTTCTCGAACAACCCGAAACTCGAGGAGATTGATTTGTCGGGAAATAGGTTTAGCGGAGGAATCCCGAATTCCCTTTTAAAGCTGAATTCTTTAGATTCTTTGCAGCTTCAAGGTAACAATCTCAACGGTTCGATCCCAGGGTTTAATCAGATTAGCCTGGAGAAATTCAACGTTTCTTACAATAATCTTTCTGGGCCAATCCCAAATACCACATTCCTTCAATCTTGTGATCTTTCCTCTTTTCTCCCAAATCTGAAATTATGTGGTCTTCCCACTTCTTCAATCTGCGATACCAATGGTGTTACCAACAGGGATTCGCAACCCGAATCGCAAGATTCCCAACCCAATTCCAAGAAAAAATCGAGATTTTCTCCGCTCTTTCTGGCGATGAACGCCTGTGCTTTAATCGTTCTGTTCTTGCTCTTCTTGCTTTTCTTCCTCAAGTACAGAATGCTCAAGAAAAAGCTCGATAAAAAAAGACCGATCTTTGAAGAAAGGGAAGCTGCGAAAGCTAACATGGAAGCTTGGGGGAAAAGGGTTGGCGCCGCTGCGGAAGAAGAACAACAACAACTGCAGCAACATCATCAAAAGGGGAAGCTCGTGTTCTTAGATGGAGAAACGCATTTCGAACTCGATGATCTTTTGAAGGCTTCCGCGGAAGGTTTGGGGAAAGGTAATTTCGGCAACTGCTACAAAGCTATGCTGGGAAATGGTCCGACGGTGGTCGTGAAGCGGCTCAGGGATTTGAAACCATTGAGCAGTGAAGAATTCTTGAAGCAAATTAGAGTGATTTCTGAGCAGAAACTGCACCCGAATTTGCTGCCTCTCCTCGCTTATTACTATTCCAAAGAAGAGAAGCTGCTCATTTACAGATTTGCTTCAAATGGAAATGTCTATAACCGTCTTCATGGTAAACATCTACTGCCCTGAATCTTTTAAATCTTTACCATCATTTAATTTGAGACATTATCTCTATTTGGTATCTTAATTTAAAAAATTATTTCAAAATGGTTGGAGCCCGAATTCTTATAATACTGTAGCTATTTTTTTTTTCCTAACACATGCGTCAAAGTTACATAACCTTTATTTTTCCATTTGTTGTCCCTGTTAATGTGTGTGTGATCTTACGTGTTAATTTAGAGTTACTCACATATTATCAGAATTTGTGCGTGAAGCCATTTTAATCAGCTTTTGAAGTTATGGATGAAATGATTTCAAATGAGGGATCAAAAGAAGACATCAGTGTAAACCAGTGGAGTGATTTAGGGCGTGTCCGTTAGCATATTTTTTAGGATTTGTCCTTTCTATCAATATCTTATTGTTCCTAATACACGATTTCACATTTTCAATGCATTTTTTAAGTTTACAAAACTCTTTACCATTCCAAAATCATCTTTCAAAATTCAAAACATGATAACGCAACATGCCTTCACCTAATCTTTACTTTTGAATCTCTGATCTGATTTGCAGAGGGAAAGGGAAAGCCTTCCCGGATCCCATTCCGATGGAGCAGAAGATTAATGGTGGCTCGAGGTGTAGCTCGAGCTCTGGAACATCTTCACATCAACGCCAAATCATCATCAAGCATTCCCCCACATGGAAATCTGAAACTATCCAACGTTCTTCTCGACGAAAACGACTCTGTTCTCGTCACAGATTATGGATTAACCGCATTGATTTCTCCCCAATTGGCAGCCCAACGCATGAGTTCCTACAAATCGCCGGAGTACCAAAGCTCCAAGAAGATTTCAAGAAAATCCGACGTTTATAGCTACGGCTGCGTCCTCCTGGAACTCGTCACGGGTAGAGTTTCGGTCGATTCAGCCCAGCCGGGGACCAACGCCGTCGATCTCTGCAGCTGGGTTCATCGCGCAGTCAGGGAAGAATGGACGGCTGAGATCTTCGACGTCGAGATCGCGGTTCAGACGAGCCAAAACCACGGGATGCTGAAACTGTTGCAGATCGCGATGAAATGCTGTGAAAGGTCGCCGGAGAATCGGCCGGAGATGAGTGAGGTGGCGAGAGAAGTCGAGAGCATCGCCTTTGTGGCTGACTCGGAAGACGACGACGATTTTTCATCGATGGATCCGTCGCTCACCGATGAATCCATGTCTGTAACTCCGTCGAGGATTAGAATTGAATGAAGAAGAAGATGACCACAAGAATTTTTTTTGTCGCTTTTGTTTTCTTAGATGATAACTAAAGCCCTGGGATGGTGTTGGAGTAAAGTGTTTTGTACAATAAAAAACGAAGCCACAAAGGCGCGCAACGAATTGTGAATTTGTTATACATAATTATATTTCATATAAATAGGGAAATTTTTTCCTTTTTTTATATTTTAATTTACCTCTTAAATTATTACTACCTCTATTCTATTCTGGGCCACTTAAAAAATTCACTTTAAAACTAATAATAAAAACAATATTACAAAAGATGAAACTTTCTATAGGATGAAAGAAATTATATGGGGCATGATATTTACAGCGACATTTTTTTGTAAAAAGACCGAAATACCCTTAGTGTAAAAAAATTTGTTGAAGAATTCCAATGTGTGTGGAAAAAAAAATTTTGGAAAATTTTTTTTTTTGAACCCGGACCATTGCCGGAGACCGGCGATGGTCCCCCCCCCCCCCCCCCCCCCCCCGAATGTAGGAAATTTTTGATATTTGCAGCGACCACCGGGCGTATCTTTCCCATTCCGATAAAAAATTTCGCAATTTCGGCAAAAATACTATCAAATTCGATATAATAGAAAAAAAAAAAAAAGTAAACTTAGGTGGCAAATGGAAAATGTAAAAAAAAAAATAAAATTAAAAGGCCCTGTAATTATTACACCTGCAGGAGAAAATGAGAAAAGAAAGAAAAAAAAAAAAAGAAGGAAAATGTGTCATAATGACAGGCTGCAGCCTTGTCATTATGACACATACCTTTCATGATTGTCATTATGGGGGTGCAGCCCGTGATTCACGGGCTGCCCCTTTTTTTTTTTAAAAAAAAAAAAGAATTATTTGTTTGGCTATAAAAGACGATGAAGATGAAGGAAGTTTTGAAATTCACAAAAACATTTGCATAACAGGTGCAAATTAGAGTCGGGTGTAAGCACAAAATCAGATAAAACTCGCAGCGATTGGCGTCGAAAAAAAGGTTAGTGGTTAAAATTTAAATGTTTTGACGTATTGTTTTAGGTAGTTTTATTAATTATTTTAGTTCTATTATGGCCGAATTTATTTATAGTTTCGTCGAAATTGTGAAATTTTGTATCGGAATGAGAAAAATATGCCCGGTGTTTACCGTAAATAAGAAAGGGGGTGTGTCCGAACGGCCTCAAGTCGTAGGCGACATTTAAAGGGAATGTCGAAGGATTCCGGCGACCGTTTCCGGCCATAAGGTGGCCGGAATCCGTGAGCAAATAGCGCCGGATTCCGGCGACATCCTGGCCGGAAACCGTCGCCGGAATCCGGCGATGTTTGTCGTGTTGAACATCGCCGGAACGGAATCCGGCGCTATTTTCTCACAGTTAATAGCGCCAGAATCCGGCGACCTTCTGGCCGGAAACGGTCACCGGATTCCGGCGATGTTTGTCGTGTTGAACATCGCCGGAATCCGGCGATGTTCACCAAAACTGGCCGCAATCCGGCCAGGGGTGGTGGGGGGGGAATGTCGGGGGAAAATCGTTTTCATAGTAGTTTTGTGAACATCGGGTAAATTTTATTGTTTTATGTAGTTGTACTAATTATTTTAGTTGTATTATGTCCGACTTTATTAGTAGTTGTATTAATTATGTTAGTTGTATTATGTCCGAATATATTAGTAGTTTTGTTAAACATGTGTAATTGTTTTTTCTTTACGTAGTTGTATTAATTATTGTAGTTCTATTATGGCATAATTTATTAGTAGTTTTGTCAAAATTGTGTAAATTATTTTTTTATTTACGTAGTTGTATTAATTATTGTAGTTGTATTATGTTCGAATTTATTAGTTGTTTTATGAACATTGGGTAAATTTTATTGTTTTATGTAGTGGTACTAATTATTTTATGCCTATTATGTCCGACTTCACTAGTAGTTGTATTAATTATGTTAGTTGTCTTATGTCCGAATTTATTAGTAGTTTTGTTAAAATTGTGTAATTGTTTTTGCTTCAGGTAGTTGTATTAATTATTGTAGTTCTATTATGTCCGAGTTTGTTATTAGTTTTGTCAAAATTGTGTAAATTTTTTTGTTTAAGGGCGTTGTATTAATTATTTTAGTTGCATGATGTCCGAATTTATTAGTATTGTTGTCAAAATTGTGCACTTTTTAACGTTTTTGTCGGCTATCCAAATACTTTTTACATGTTAGCAAATTAATTTTGTATTCATAAATTTGTGGTCATATTAATGCAGATGGCAGAAACAATTAAGAAAATCGCACTGAAATTAAGCAAGGGCAAAAGCAAGAAAGATGATAAGGGTCCTTCAGTGCAGACAGCCACTGCGGCGAGACATTCATCAGCGGGAGAAGGCGGTGGCAGAATTCCCCCAACCGCATCCGAGAGGATTAGAAGGGTCGCCGGAAGAGCGCATGGGTCTGCGCGGTTTTCTTTTGCGGCGGGGGAACGTAACGTGGAACACAGCGATACACCTTTTGCCCCGCCGTACATTGGAAATCCGGAGGAGGACGAAGCTAGGGAAAATGCGGAACGATTGGAGCGGGACATGTCTCAGTCTCAGTCGCATGGGTTCGATCAAGGGTATTCGGGCTGGAGGGGGGATGACAACGATAGGGAAAATGTCGGGTCCCAGCGAAGGACCGACAAAGGGAAAGAAATAATGGTGTCCTCGCGTAGCACAGCGTCAGGTGCCGGGTCCGGTTCAAGTTCCCGGACGGATGCCGGGTGGATGGAATACCGGGCCCTAGATGGTCCGATTGACGGTGGACCTACAGATCCCGAGCTGTTACGAAGTTTTAAGGGCCATACTGCATACTACGTATGGCACGGCCAGGTATCGTGTTATGCCGTTTTATAAATTTCGTATTTTAATTGATATTTACTTTGGCTATTTTCTTGTTACGTTCGTGTCGAACAAGTATGAATTAATACACTAATCGGCGCAGGAACGTGGTGTACTGTTGTGCCATAATGGTTACGAGCGAGTGCAAAGGTGGGAGTTACCCGTTGGGAAAGAAGGAGTCATAATTGAACAGTCCGAGTTGTCCCATTTGGTATGGAGCATGCATCCGGAGTTAGACTCCGCTCTACTTAGCGCCTTCGTTGAGAGATGGCAGCCGGAAACAAATTCATTCAACCTGCCATTCGGAGATATGAGTATCACTCTCCACGACGTATACCACATACTGCGTGTCCCGATTGGTGGACAGGCAATCGGTTGGAAGATCAAACCGGCCGATTTGAAAGATATGCTATTAGAAGTGTTGGGGATTGAGCAAGCCGAGCTCGGGGATAAAGATTTTTCGCTCGTAAAAATGTCCCTCATTATGGAGCACTGTGGGAGCGGAAAGTTAGACGCCGCAAATGTTGCCGCAGGGTATTTGCTGTGGTTGGTAGGAAACACTCTGTTTGTGGACAAGAAAAAAACCCACGTTCCCGGGCACTTCCTGCCTTACATTCGCGATGCAGAATGCGCAGCAGGACTTCCGTGGGGTGTTGCGTGTCTGGCCAACCTGTACCGCAATCTTGGAAGGGCCTCTAGAGCGGATGCAGCCCAGTTATGCGGTTGTCTGACATTATTGCAGGTACGAAAGACGCGTTCATGAACAATTTCAATACTTTATACAGTTACATAACCATTTAAAACTTTATTTGGTTTTTTTTTTAAAAATAGAGCTGGATATACGAGTACTTCCCCGCGTTTAGTCCGCCCCAACTCAGTTCATGGGATGACAGGTACGCGGCTGCACTGAAGTGGAAGATCGGAACCGGAAGAAAGCGGGATCCTGAGGCAGATATGCTGACATATCGGCTCACAATAGACGCGATGACATCTGGACAGGTAATATTCCCTTATTGAAGTCGTGGAAACTTTGTAATTTTTATTATATCAAACAAACTTCTGGAACAGCGAAAATCCACTTACTTGGTTCACCGGTCCCTAGGTCAATTGGCTTCCTTTTGGGACAAATCTGGCGAGACTCCACCCAACAACCTTGTACAGGGGTCTCATACATTGCCCGGGTGTCGTCGAGCCATATATGCCAGATCGATTCCTGCGATAATTTGGATTCGTCCAGTCGATCCCTCGACCATCTATAATGCCAAAGAGTTGCTACAGGGGGCCTGAAATAAAAAAGTACTCTTGCGTGCACGAGTCGAATATGAATATCCCCCACACGTACAAGAGAAATTTGTTGCGGGGGGAGCAGCGGGCTAAGTGGTCCGACAAGACTTGCTCTGAGTATCTCGAATACTACATACCGCGAACGCACGCGCGTGTAAGTCCAGACCCAGTGGAAGTTGACGACAAACTGGACCCCAGGTCTATGTCCGATGCTGCGGTAAGTAATTCAATTTCGTTGAAACTTTCAACCTGTACAAATTGATAGCGTTGCAATGTTTTTGATTTTATTTCCCCTTTTCTAACCGTTGCAGCGGTTGCAATATATAGCAAGTAGGGGTGATATCGAGCCGAGCCGAGCCCGAACACACCCATGTTCGAGCTCGGCTCGACTTCATTATCTTGGGCTCGAGCTCGAGCTCGAGTCGAGCCTGGGATACGAGCTCGAGCTCGAGCTCGTATAGGATTTAGGAGCTCGAGCTCGGCTCGAGCTCGAGCCTGAGAGCCTTGTGGATCTCCACTGCTAAAACAAAATTAGCTTGTGCAGGATTCGAATCCAGGTTCTCTGGGTTCTCCTGTTAGTGTCTTACCACTGCACCAAATGTAATTTCATGTTAATATGTATGAATGATAAATTATATATCTATTTTATCTTTTGTAAAAATTATTTTTTCTTATCGAGCTGTTCACGAACGTAATCGAGCCGAGCTCCCTTTTGTTCATTTATTGTTCGTTTATTAATCGAGCTTAAAATTTTGTTCATGTTCGTTTATTAATAAATAAACGATCTCGAACCGAGCTTTTAACGAGCCGATCCCGAGCTTGTTCGTGAACGTTCGTGTTCGTTCTCAGCCCTAATAGCAAGTAAGCTATATTATTCTCATCCCCAAAATAGGGCCAACTTTCCCAACTCTGTCAGAAGGAGCGCAATAGAGGATGCGGCTATCTTTTTGGAGGATTTGATGCCGGGACTGGATTTATAAATGTATGAAATGTAATACATTCGCGGTATACATTATAAAAGTTTGAAATGTAATTTGTTCGCGGCATTATGACTTGTATAAATTACATATGAATGCAATGTATGCGTCCAATGTGAAACTAACACTCCGCAGTTGAGTTCGTCCTGTATTCGTCCAATTTCCTTTGCAAATGGGTTTGCCAAAGCTGCATTTCATGTGAGGCCCTATGTCTCCACGTCGGATATATTGGCGGTAGCAATACCTCCCCGGACGTTAACAGCGCAATGAAATGGTTTTGTCGTATGAAACCCATATTTATGAAACTGGCCGGATCAGTCGACACGCCGGCACCCCGCCATTGAAGCGGGGGGAAAGTCCAACTCTGCTGGGCATATACCGTAAGAACCCTCTGGTATGTCGTTGCAACAAGTAATCCCATCAGGTGGGTTTCAAACCAGTGTTCATAGGGTGCCGAATCCTCGTAAAAATCGACCAATTTAAGTGCTGCGGCGTAATCTTCCGGCCCAAGGACGTAGGTCCACAAAGCATATTGATACAAGAGTTCTTGGTGAACAGCGCGACGGACCTGGGACCACTGCGACGCATCTCGTTCGTGTACGAAGTACGATACTACTCTGAACCCACAATGTCCATCGGGCTCTACATCACAGTGCCCTGTGATGTATTCGAATACAAATTGCTTAAGAAATACGGGGAGGTCGTAGGGCCAGGCAGAATTATGGGGACGCATAACCCTTCGTCTTCTCTGTCCGCCTGTGGATCGCCGAACTGCACGTTTAAATGAAATTGAATTAGGCATTAGTATATGTAGGTACCCAGAATAACATTTGCACCAAATGACATATATTCGCACCCCTTTGTATCGCATTCCGTTCGGCATGCTCATAACCGGATGGATCGCGTCTGGTGGAATTGTTTTTCGGTCGTCCCCTGTGCGGCCTACTTACAGGCTCAGCTAGATCAACGGTTTCTGGATAAAGCGCCGAATGCACCACACCTAAAACCCTGTATATCTCAGCGCTTGGCCGCGACGCTACATCGTCAAACACTTCCTGCAGTCGGCCTTCAGCGGTTTGTCTCTGCTCAACGGTTTCCGGAATATCATCATCTCCCAAATGCAGCGTCTTCCAGAAGGCGTCTACGTCGAGAGGATCAATCGGCTGGTACGACCGCACCAACTGCGCCATCTCACATGCACAGGGGAGCCCGCAGCTCGTTCGGAGTTCGCAACCACACCCCGCACCATCTTCCCCGATGAGTCCGACTCTGCCTGTATATTCTTGCTGCAGAAGTGTAATGGCAGAGAAAGATAATCTACCGTTGAGCCTACTATAGAGTAAGTAGTCGCTCTTCCGATAAGTTCTACTGCGAGACGATTCCATTGCAGTGCGGATTTCAGCAAAGTGCATAACAATCATCCTGTTAATGTCGTTGAAGATAGTTGGAAATGCCTTTCGATCCGTATCAATTTCCCTTTTCAACTGTGCATGTGCACTCTCCACCCTGAAAAGAAAAGTAACATTACATTTCAACATGTCGCAATCATAAGTACATAGAAGAGCAGGGACTTATACAACAAACAGAATATAAATCAAAGTTACAAATTACTTACATGTTCGTGGTGTGCGAGCCGTAATGCTTTATACTTTTAGTCCAAACCGACACGAACTTGTTCCTGTGGGGGTCCAACCACGTGTTCTTCAAGTATGGAATAACATTTCTAAATCTAGATTTATTTCCATACTTTCGGTCAATAAAATCCACAGCTTCCGTGAACTGCTCATAGGTCTGAGCTTTAACAACGCAGCGCCAGCGATATAGAAACCCGTCCGTTGTTTCTGTGTCGTTGCCAGCAGACAGGACGTGTTTCTTCACATCCATTTCAATGTGGCGACGGCACAGTAGTTGGGTAGCACATGGGAATATCATTTCCACTGCCTTCATTAAGGCAAGCTCCCGGTCAGTGACGACCACATGCGGGAATCTGTCTCGCTCGAATAGAATTCTTAAGTGCGACATGGCCCAATAATAACTCGGTGTGGTCTCGTCTCTCATAAAAACGAATGCGATATGAACATACTGGTCCGTCGGTAGGAGGGCCACTATTTGTAGCAGGGGCATGTCGTACCTGTTCGTCTTGTACGTCGTATCCATGAACAACACGTATGGAAACAAAACAAGCATCTGAGTCGCCTTCTTGTGCGCAAAGAAGATGTGCCCGACTGCATTACTGTCGACATCATGTTCGTGCGCATAGAAGTATTCGTTATCATGCAGAAGTTTAAAGAAATACTGCATGTTAGTCAGACCTCCCCTAGCTTCCCTTTTACTTTTTGCGGCTTCATTGTACACTTGTTGTATGTGACTGACATTTTCCGGATCATCCGCGCGCAACTTGGCTAAGATATGCTTCGGCCTGATGTTAATACTAGACATGTCGGCAATCTTTTTCTTCTCAATTTCTGTTAACCTTGTATGGGCTGAATGCCAGTTTCGGACTTCTTGTAATTCATGATTGTGCTTGCCTTCTACGACATGTAGCTTCCAGATATCCCCAGGACTTAGTCGGCCCGTAAGGTGAAAAGGACAACCCGTCTTCTTGCTGCTTGTATTAGGCCTCCTGCTTTTCCCTTCTGGTAGGGTTGGCTTATCTTTACCTTTTCCCGATCTTTCGCACCGTATCTCAACTCTAGCTTTTCTGCCTCTTGTAACGAACAGCCCCAAAATCTTCACAGATGAAGTAATTATTGCAGTCATATTGTTTTCGGCTGATCTGGCATGTACCCATGCCATCATATGTTCCCTACTTATGAACTCTTCTTCCGTCTTAAATACTTCACTGTGGTCAGCATAAGAGGCATCACTTTCAACACGAAAATCCTGTTCATAATTCCGGGAAAAATGTTTAATCACACTTAAACGGAAAAATTTATAGGGTCCCAATTGCCGTTACCGCTGAGGCAAACATTTATGAGCAAATAACCGCAGATCCGGGAAACAAACCCCCCCAAACTGGGTTTCTTTCCCGGCAATGTATTTTCGTCTAATATAATTACGGAAAAAAAAATATGTAAACGGTTTTACTTACAGTGTAATATGGATCGACCTCGGGTATATCAGCCATATTCCAGAATCAGACCAACTCTCCAAAATGAATAGCCGCATCTTCTATGGCGCTCCTTCTCACAATAATTTCGTTCGCCCTACTATGCAGTGCGGATTTCAGCAAAGTGCATAACAATTACACATGTTAATGTCGTTCGCCCTACTATGAACCAGTATGAACCCGCATTTATTAATACGAAATATATTTCAGAACATATAGCATACAAAATATAAAACAACTTTTGACCAAAAATGCCCCGCCCTCCGCCGGAACAACCCCCCCCCCCCCCCCCCCATTGGCCGGAATCCAGAATGTCGCCGGATTCCGGCGACATTTTCAGGCAGGAAAGTCGCCTGAATCCGGCGACTTTGTTCTGTTGAAAATGTCGCCGGTTTCAAGCGACGTTCAAGCGTGAAAATGTCGCCGGAAACCGGCGACATTTTCAACGTAAAATAGCGCCGGATTCCGGCGCTATTTTACATGTTCAGCACCGCCGGTCACAAGCGGTGCTGTTTCCGGGAAATACCGCATGCGGTATTTTCCAAAAAAATGTCGTCGGTCTCCGGCGACATTTCCGGCCCGAAATGTCGCCGGAGACCGACGATATTCTGGACAACTATCGCCCTTTTCGGGCATATCTTCCACATTCCAGTTAAAAATTAAATAATGTTGACAAAACTACTAATAACTTCGGATATAAAACACCTAAAATAAATAATACAACTACGTAAAATAATAAAAATTACACAATTTTGATATAACTACTAATAAATTCGGACGTAATACATCTAAAATAATTAATACAACTACCTAAAACAATACATAAAAAAATTTAAACTTTAGCCACTAACCTTTTTTCGATCCCAATCGTCTCGATTTCTATCTGATTCTGTAATTCCACTCGGATCAGCTCAGCAACAATTATGGATTACAATTTTCCTTCTGTGAAAAACTCCTTCGCTCCGCTTCATTTATAAAGCAAGTTTTCTAACTTTTCCTTCTTTTTTTTTTTCATTATTCTTCTCCTGCATGCCTAAGCCCCTAGGCATGCAGCTTTGTAATTTTCAAAGGGAAATCATGCAGCTTTTGAATGTGTAAAATTTTTTTTTTTTTCCTTCTCCTTTCTGCAGCCTACAGCCTAGGCATGCAGATGTACACAACTTTCAATTTTTTTTCCTTCTCAAATTTTGCATCAGCCGGGTGCGTCGAATGTTTTTAATTTTTTGGTTCTATTATATCGGAATGTGTTAATTTTTTTTGTCGAAATTGCGAAATTTTTTATCGAAATGGGAAAGATCCGCCCGGTGGTCGCTGCAAATATCAAAATTCTGCAGGGACGGGGGCCGGGTTCACCATCGCCGGGCGATGGTTCATGACCGTCGCCGGAACCCGGCGATGGTGCTGGAAAAAACCATCGCCCAACGATGGTGTTCTCCAACACCATCGCCGTCGCCCGGCGACGGTGATGCCCATTACCATCGCCGGCGACCGGCGATGGTAATGGGATTTTTTTTTTCCCTCCAGCACATTTTAAAAATATTTTCACAAATTTTTTACCCCAAGGGTATTACGGTCTTTTCACGCAAAAATGTCGCTGCAAATATCGAAACCGTCGCTGCAAATATCGATTCCGAATTATATTTTTGTAGTTTGGCCACTAAACTAATGAATGTGGTCAGTCTGTTCGATCCATAAGCTATTTCGCTCAATTATGAGACAGCATTTGCAAATTCCAATGTCATTACCATTCTTTTCAGAGCCACAACTCGAATTTGTTCTTGATGAATTTATTTTTCACTCAATATTATGCTTTCATTCTATGTGTCGGAAGTTTGCACTGTGAGCGTCGTAGAAAAAGAATTACGTGTGAATGTTGAATTACTTGGCAAAATTGGATAAAACTAAAGCATTAACAAATATAAATCGGTGTGGATGTTTCTACCCCTCAAGAACGACATGTTTAATGATTTTTATTAATTGAGATGCCAAACTGGTCACTTTAGTTTAGTGGTCAAAAGTGGACAAAAATAATTTAGTGGCCAAAAGTGAATTTTCACAATAGTTTAATGACTTGTGATAATTTCCATATTTTAAAAGAGTAATTATACTCATTTCGACTAATTCGTCAAAAAATTTCATAATAACTCATATGACATGTATTCATTAGCTACATATTTATGAAATAGTTATTAGTATCACATTATTATCATTATTATTATTATTAACTAATGAGTACATTTTACATGAGTTGATATAAAAAGTTGTAATAAATTAGTTGAGATAATTATATTACATGTTATGAAAATACATAGTTCTTTTCTTCTTGGATCTTTGTCCTCATTTAACAATGTATTTTATGAAGATAAAATTATAAGTGATGTAAAGTCTATTTTTAAAATAGGTTAAATCATTTTATTGGTTCTCAAATTTTGTTTATCGACATGTTTTTAGTTTTAAAATAGTTTATTTTCGTCCATTAACTTTAAAAATTATTTTTAAATTGTATCAAACTCAAATTCAAAATTAACTATTTCTTACTAGAACGTGAGCTTTTAAACCACGCAATTTATTATTATTTTATTAATTTACTACAAATGTTAATATGCTTCAGTCAATCAGAAACACATAAAATATTACTGATTTTGAATTTAGAGTTATTTATAAATTATCTTTAAAATTGATAAATAGAAATGAAAAAATTTCAAGTTGAAAAAACAAAGTAAAAAATAATTTAGGGGTAAATGTTATTAATCCAAAACAAAAACCTTTACTTGACTACAACTAGCCTAAGAAATTGCAGGACGAATGCAGCGTAGAAAAGCTTGAGCAGTAAGCAGCGGTGAAAATGGTGTTGGCTAGAATCCCGTTCAAGAATTCTTCTCGTGGCCCCTTATCTCAATTGGTTTTTCGCGTCTTTTCCGATTCGAATTCTTCCCAAAGGTATGTTCTTTGATGAGTGTTTTTTCCCCAGGGATATCTCCACCTTCATTTTTCGCATGAACTTGTTCATATTTTGGCTTTCGGATTGAGGGTAAAGAATGACGGGGAATTAATTTTTTGTGCAGAGAATCTTTTCACGACCCCTCTTCGTTTTCACAATTTCTACGCAATTACACTAGCGCACACAAGAGGATTTGCCCCCCAGAAAAACCCTTTTCGGAATTCGAGAAATTTTCATTGTTGAGTGGGAAAGCCCCAATATGTTCGCATTTACCCAGCATATCTTCAATATGCCTCCAAGTTAGGGGAATAAGTTATGCTTCAGTTCAGCTGAAGACTGATGAAGATGTCGTGAGGTTCAGTGTGGGTGACTCAGAACTCAGAAGAGGTAGATCCCAAAGAAAAGCTAAGAGCCCTGCTAGAAAGGGTAAAAAGATGTCTAGAAAAGCAAAACTCAACGAGCTCAAATTCTACAGGTTGAAGGCCAGGAAGAAAATGAGATCTCCAAACCCAGAAGTTAGGATAAGATACAAACTTGAGAAGGTTGGTGAACATTTCAAATTCAGAATATTACTGTTACCATTTCCATCGTCTGTTATGGCTTCTTTGATTTTTCCAGAATTATCTCTCGGTTTTATTTTTCCAGAGTTTGCACTTTTCACCATTTGAGTGTGTTAAAGGTTGAAGCTTGATTGTGCACAAGTATAACGCTTATCAAATTGTTTATTCAAACGTTTGTGGAGGGAAAGCAAATATCTGTTGCAATGTTTTAATTTGCAGAGTATTGGCTCGAAAGTGTGGAATGTTTAAAGTTGTTTTTCTCTCTTTTCTTAGGATGAGGTGACCGTTGAAAATCTATTTTGATGGGAGAAGAGGTTTCTAGTGCTGATAATAATTTGGATTTCATGGAAATTTCCAGGCCAAAAGGAAAGAAGCATGGCTGATTGAGAAACTTAGGAAGTTTGAGGTATCTAAAGCTCCCCCAGAAATATATGATCCCGAAATTCTAACTGAAGAAGAGAGATTTTACCTTAAGCGCACCGGTGAGAAGAAGAAACACTATGTACCCGTGGGCAGGCGAGGTGTGTTTGGAGGTGTTGTTCTCAATATGCATCTACATTGGAAAAATCATGAGACGGTTAAGGTCATTTGCAAGCCTTGCAAGCCTGGTCAGGCTGAGGATTATGCTGCAGAGCTGGCTCGGTTGAGTAAAGGCATTGTAATTGACATTAAGCCTAACAATATCATACTATTCTACCGTGGGAAGAATTATGTTCAACCGGATGTTATGTCTCCTCCAGATACACTATCTAAAGCTAAGGTACTATCTGCTTCTATGTTATAATCTAAAGTCAGAATTCATTATTTGTGTTTTTATTCTGGAAAACAAAGGAACAAGATTGGGTTTTTGCTGTGTTCATTTACCTTTCTTTATCTTTTACAGTCCTCTTCCTTTCTGCACTCGCTTATGTTGATATTGTTTTGCTCCTGATCCAAAGTTTCATGCACTTTCCTTTTTGCTATAGTTTCTTGATTCTCCATTCTGCTATATTTTTCCATCCAGCCCCTTTGTTAATAGTTAGGACTGAGAACATGTCACACGATGATGAGATATAATCCAAATAGTAGTAATCTTAAGCTGTTTTCTTGCTACAGCTTAAGATTTGCACCGCGTGTTTTTTCTGACATTATCATTAGTTTAGGTTCAAGGTTAATGTCTATTAAGTAGTTTTACTTCTAACTTTGTCCCATAAGCATTTTATAATTGCAGGCCTTGGAAAAGTATAGACTCCAGCAGTCCCTGGAGCATACAAGTCAGTTTATTGAGATATTGGAGAAGGAGCTGGAAGAATATCATGAACACCTCGCTCGTTTCAAGAAAGAGAAGGAGAATTCGCCATTTGAGTTCAACTATTGACCACTCGACGGTGTTGCTGCTGTAATATTCATATAACGAATCAGATATTTGGGTGGACACACCATGAACCGGTAACCGTTTTCTGAATTATTTTCTTCCCTATTCCTCTTTCAAGGAGCTAATGGAATGTTAACTCTTTTTTCACCTAGATGACCTTCCACATTCAACCAGTACTGTTGATTCTTATCAGAGCTCCAGCCTTTGAGGATAGCCTTAGACAATAATAGCTCAGGATGAAAAGGTAGTGTGGATGAGAAAAGAGTAGGATAATACTGTCTTGTATATCTGTATCAGAAGAAAGCAATATTTTAAAGAGGCCTTGAAGAATGGCAGCAGCTTCTGTTATTTTTCAAATGTTAATAAATTTCAGATTGATACAAATTCACCATGGTAGCTTTTGCCTTGTTTGATTGTTTCTAACATTTAATGCTGATTCACAAGTGTTGTGCGTGAGAGGAGATCTTTTGTATCGGAGGACAGTGTAGGTCATCTTACCTACATGAGGGGAAAATATATATTTTTACCCCTTTTGGACGTGAGAGGGTACACTGTACCCTTCAATACCGATGATCTTAACTGGTTGTGCATGAGAAGAGATCTTCTGTATCGGATGGTACAATGTGTCACGAAATGACGTGGTTTACGTGAGATGGTGCACGCTATACTCTGTGATACAAAAGATCTTAATTGGTTGTGCACCACCCTTTTTGGATGTGAGAGGGTACATTGTATCTTTGATATAGATGATTGTAACTGGTTGTACATAAGAGGAGATCTCTTGTATCGAAAGGTACAATGTGTCACGAAATGACGTGATTTACGTGAGATGGCGCACGCTATACTCTGTGATACAAAAGATCTTAATTGCTTATGCACGAGAGGACATCATTTGTATCGGAAATAGTGTGTCATCTCACATCTACGAGTTCACGTTATTGGTATTAACACGTGCAGTTTCCTAATGTCCAGTCTGGAACTCCGATTGTACTTTGGGGCAACACTATTGAAGTCACAAAGTACGAAGGCACTCTTTGGATTTTGACTTCAAACTGTTTGACCCATCGATTAGACAGTTCGACTGCTAGCTTCCCAATTACACATGATCCTCTAACGTACTGTGTGTAAGTATCAACATGCAATTACAGGGCATGCAGAAGCTCCCCCCATTTCCCCCAGAAAGTGAGAAAATCTTGCAGATTTGTCATATGACAGACAACACAGTGATGTCTGATCATGGAATGAAGGGTACTTTTCCTTCTTTCTGAAATTATTGGATACATCCGTTTCCTTCTTTCTGAAATTATTGGATACATCCGTTGCAAGATAAAAAATAGTTCAATAAGACTTTCATATTAGATTTATATTGATTCAAAAACTCTTACATGTACATCACGTTTCTAAAAAATAGTATTATATCTTATAAATATATCTGACTGCACTATCTTACGTGGTACAACAGATGTACCCGATAATTTCTCAATAAATATTGTGAGTAATGCAGATGAAGCCTTTCTTTACCTCCACACATCCATAAAATCCTTGGTTTAGTTCAAAGTTTTGATGACAAAACACAAAGACTCGTACTTCCATCCATCTTTCCTCCTTTTCCCAAAAACTGCTTCAGATTGTAAGAATCTTTCTCATTTTCTTTGAAATATTTAATCTATTCTATTCTAATTCTGTCTTTGAGTTTTCTTTGGATCTCATGATGTTACGAAATAATAAAAAATAGACCGAAAAAACGAAATTAGAATAGATATAAAATATCATTTCAAACGATGTTAAAGATTATGCCAGAGTAGATAGAGAAACAACTTTGACTAGACTGGCCCACCATGTATTATTTGTTTGGCCATGCGGCAGAAAACTGTCTAATAATAGTATAAATAAATATATCCCCTACCCTAGACGTCCGAAGAATTGATCCTGCTATTTTGAATGCCTTAAAAATCCACTTGAACTTTTGAAAGCCCAATGTGAAAAAAATCCTATCTTTTCACCTATTCCTTCAACCGTGACCGATTTCTCCAAGAATTTCCGACAATGTTGGGTGAAAAAGATAGCCCAAAGAAGCCTAGTATTAGCAGCAGCACCAATAACAATAACGCTAACAAAAAGAAGAAGAAGAAGAAGAAGAAGAGAGGTGGGAGCAAGAAAAGATTGAGTCTTGAACAAACTGTTGCGTATAAATCCGTGAGTGAGTGGGTTTCTTTGGGTCAGTTTGATAATTCTTCTTCAACTGCGACTACGGATGTCGTTGATGATTTTGCGGTGCAATGGAACCACTCAAAGGAGAAGTTGGTGTTTGAATTTCACTCTCATTCTAATAGAAGTGATGGGTTCTTGTCGCCTTCCAAACTTGTTGAGAGAGCACATCAAAATGGGGTGAGTTCGTCTTAATCTTAACTGCCTTTGGAGCTGAATTTTTACTCCATATTATTTTGCATTCGGGAATTTATGGAAGGCGATTTTGTTTCTTGATTACAAATGTTTCTTCTGATTATGGATTGTGTTAGAGATTTTGTTGTTTGAGTTCCTTAACATATTACTCTGCTTACATGATCATTTTGTAAAATTTCATTGTTTATGCCTGTAATTGGACCTTTTTTCTCCCCTCCCCGCCCGCCCACCCCCAAGAGTCAAGACCATGCTGCTATTCATTCAAATGGATTTGAAATTGGATGACAAAGATAATGTTGTAATAATTTTTCAGGTTTGAATTTATAGACTATAGAAGTGATGAAAATGCATAGATCTTATGGCTCTGTTCTCTTGTGGCTTTGGTAGAGGAAATTTTATTAGAGGGAAGTTTTTTTTTTTTAGGGAAGTTTTTTTTGGAAAATTGTGTAGGTGAGAGATAAAAAAGTGTAATGATTGTGTTTTTTTTTGAATTTATGTGAGTAGGTATTTAGAGGGAATTTTAAAATTTTAATTTTAAATTGTTGAAAAAGTAAAGTTGTTTCTTTGTGTAAAGTTTTGGAAAAAAAAAAGTGATGATTCTCTACCAAAGCCACAAGAGAACAGAGTTGCTTGAATTTTGTGTCTTTTGAGTCTTAGAGATGAAGAACATAGGCACTGTGCCATAGCCATCTACTTGAGAAACCTGTTTAAGAAAATTGCACTTTAGAGATCCCTTATAAAGGCATTTTTTCACTGTCATGATAATAGTACTTAATTAACATGATTACAGATCTTTCTACTTCATTAGGAGTTAAGTTACTATTATGTGGCGAAAGTAATGTATTACATGTGAAGTTTATCCTGTGTGGTTTGAGTACTGAAACTGATTAATGACTACATCCAGAACAGGTGAAAGTTCTTGCCTTGACGGATCACGACACAATGTCAGGAATTCCTGAAGCCCAAGAAGCAGCTTTAAGATTTGGCATGAAGATTATTCCAGGAGTTGAAGTTAGCACAGTTTTCTCCCCTAGGTCATCCATGCCTTTCGGTTTATTTTTTCGTATTACGCATTTTGAATGAAAGAGAAACATTTGTTTTCATTAGGTTCTGTAGAATCCTATTGCATTTTACTGGCTTTCTTCTGCTAGTCTTATTCGTGTTCTAAATATTGCATTTCATTGGAATTCTAATCCCCCTCTCTCTGTGTATCCGAAATTAACAGAGGAGAGTCTGGATCAGAAGAACCAGTTCACATCCTTGCATATTACAGTATGTGTGGACCAGCAAGAATCGAGGAACTAGAAAATGTTCTGAGTGATATAAGAAGTGGACGATTCCTTCGTGCAAAAAGCATGGTTTCAAAATTGAACAAACTGAAGTTGCCTATCAAGTGGGATCATGTAACTAGGATTGCTGGCACAGGTGTTGCTCCCGGGAGGTTGCATGTTGCTCGGGCACTGGTTGAAGCGGGTCTTGTAGAGAATCTGAAGCAGGCTTTTGCCAGATATCTCTATGATGGTGGACCAGCTTATTCTACGTAATTAGTGTAACATTGCTTATCTTTCTACCTTCATTATTCGGTCCATATAGTCTGGAGATTGATGGAGTTCTTTGTTCTTGTGTAGTGGAAGTGAGCCAAATGCTGAAGAAGCCGTGGAATTGATATGTAAAACCGGAGGTATTGCAGTTTTGGCTCATCCTTGGGCTTTAAAGAATCCAGTGGCTGTCATCAGAAGTCTAGCAGAAGCAGGTTTACATGGAATAGAGGCTTACAGAAGTGACGGGAAACTAGCAGGTAAAACACTAAGTTCTTGATGTGCATATTTAGCCTTTCTATCTTATGATTGAAACAAAGATGCATAACAAATTGTTTACTTAAATGTTCTTTCGGGCTCGTGTATGCTTACTAATGATGTACTGATTCACCTTTGTTTCTTGATGAAAAAAGTGTACAGCGATTTTGCTGATGCATATGGTCTAGTGAAGCTTGGAGGGTCTGATTACCACGGGAAAGGCGGGCAGCACGAGTCTGATCTGGGTAGCGTGAGCCTTCCGGTGTCATCTGTGCACGAATTTCTTAAGGCTGCCAGACCAGTTTGGTTCAAAGCCATCATAAGTACCTTGGAAAATTATGTTAGAGATCCCTCTGATGCAAATTTACAGTTGATAATCAAGTTTGGGAGTGCGAGGTTCCGAAAGAGTATTGCAACATTTAGCACTGCAAATGACTTGATCAGCCATTGCTTGTGTTTGTGGTTGACAAAAGAAGAGAGACTGAATCCAGAGCTTGAGCTCATCAAGCTAAAGCTCTCCGGCATTTCAATCAATGTTGCAGAGCCCGAGATTCATGCTGGAAGAATGTCGTTTTGATACTGAATCCTAGGTCATCATTTGTTTTCGTTATCCTTTGACTATATAGATTATATATTGTCATCGTGTACGGGTTAAAGACAATAAAAGACTGAAAACACAATTGAAACACAAAATTCCTCCCTTTCAATGAATGGATTACATCGTTTTGATGATATGTTTTGCCATCACCCTTAGATTTTCTACCAAAAAGTATAGTTAGTCCAACACAGTCAGACGCTTACTGAGAAAAAGAGACCCCCCCTGAAGCAGTTTAGAAACATGAAAAGCCAGCAGTACTCCCTTGCTAATCAGGAAAAATGTGAAAATTCATATCTTACAACTACAGCTAACTAAACTGGACCATAAAGGTAGAAATCAAAATCACATCGCCTTGCTTGGCACTTGGGATGATCGCCTCGCTCTCCTCTGTTGGATGACAGAAAAAATCAGCAGCAAAGAGTCTTGATAAAGGGCCAAAACTGCCAGTAACCATTTGACAAAATCAGCTGAACTTGCCAATCTCCACCTTCTTCTTCAACGCCTTCTGACCGTGATAAATAAACGCGTCTACTATTCCAGCAACCGTGAATATTCCTGGAAAACCAAATGACCCCAGAATAATTCAGCATGGTGATGACGATATTCAAGAGATCAACTCCATGTTAGGGTAGGGTTATGATTTACCTCCAACTATTGCACAAATATGTGTCAAGAAATGCAAGAAAGATGAATGATCCTCCTTATAAGTCACCTGCAAAACAACACAGATCAAGAAATAGGACATTTCAGCTTTAGCACCAGAGAATGCTTTGTGCTTTCAAATTCTTTATGTAAAGTTCTTGCACATATGAACAGAAGTCATTTTCAGTTGTTCTTCGTCCATGAGATTCCAAAAGATAATGCAAACTATTCGATTAGCAATTTCTCTTATCACAAAATGCATCGACCAGCATCTTGAGATCATCTAGATATTCCAACCAATAATACACAAAATTCATCGAGACTTCCTGCATCACAATAATGGGAAAACAAAAGGCTTACCTTAATTGGAGAAAGGTCATAGAAGAAGAAAACTCCAGGAAGTGAACGCGAATGACCAAATTCTGACCCCTTAAAATGCTCCGTCACTGAGAACTGCAAAAACAGGAGTCCAGCTTGTAATAACAAAGCAAAGGGCAATGCAAAATTCAATTTACTAAATAATTATGCATACCTGATTTGATTCTATGGTATGGCCTCTTATGTCAGTGTATATTGTAGGTACCACCTGCATTTGCCATCAGTATCAAATAAATATTCTTGTTTAAATGGTATTCAACCAGCAAGCTACAATACTTCATTTGATCCTCAGACTAGATAATTGCCCACAACCCCATGATCAGTGTATTTTCAGTCGTAAAGGCACATACAAAAATATTATAAAATTGACTTTTCAGCTTTATTGGAGAATTTGTTTTAAGAAAAAGGGATTTTTAAAAAAGGGTAAAAACTAATAATAATAATCAAAGCTGAGAAGTATAGCTAGAGGCATTTAGTAAGTCTAACAGAAATTTACCTTAACGAAGTACTGATGCATTCCATTGGGTGTTTCATGCTCCCAGTGCACACTGAATGGCAATAGATACAGCAAAAAACATTAGCCAAAGGAAACTTCATTAGATTTGACAGCAGCCCCTCTTTAAGGAATGAAAAGGATGGTTTAAATTTAGCAATAAAATGTTATATACCCTGCTTTAAAGACAAAGTTTCTATGCACTAGGGTTCAAATGATAAGTTGATTTGTGCGCCGAAAATTAAGAAAATGCATATACTACAAAAAATTATTTTGCTTGGAGAATGTCAAAGATGCTATCACTACAAGAAGTTAAGCAAGGATGCTAAGTTCCAATCTACTTCTTGCTCCAACTAATATTAAGCCCCTTCTCAAAGATAAGGGCAGCACTATCATACTTCCTAACAAATATATAGTCATCAAAATAATAGAAAGTGCTAAGGAATATTACCCATCCAGTGGATTTACAACTCCAGGAAAAGGATCTCCAAAAGCTAACTTATTGATCTTGTGGCTTATCTGCATATATGAATTAAAGAGTAGGTGTTATGATTGACAAGTGCTTCCAAGCACTTTATAAGGTGAAAAAACAGAACCACCCAATTGAATATTGTAACTCTCCGTGTGGAGGGCTGGAATAAAAAAGACGAAAAATTACATTGTGACTCTCTGTTGCTAAAGCCGCCAGCAACTCATGCACATGGACGTTTGTCTGATGAAAGCTTTTACCAGGGACAAAATGAAAATTACCAGCCACTTTATTAACTTCTAAAGACCCATGGATATTACATCCTTCGCCTTCTTCATCTTTGATTTGTTGGAAGAAACCTTCTCTTTTACACTGGCATCAGGTATCATGTTACACAAAAGCAGATACTTTAGCTGAAGACTTAACAACAGGGACTAATATAATGTTCAAGGATAACTGCATAAGTTGATTGTCTGCTAAATCTGTAAAACCACATGTATACTGTTCACTTCTGTACATTTTTAACTTCAGGAACTATAATACTTTCAGGGATTGATTATGTAAACTATCCTAAAATATGGGAACCAGTGATTGCTAAGACTAGAGAATGTTGAAGTGCTTATGTTCAATCAGCAGCAAATATTGCCCCTTTCAAGGCCCCTATGTGTCAATGACTTGATTCAGTTATACACTGCTTCAAACTCACTTCTAATCAAGCAAACAGGTCAATCACTGAAATCGAACAGTGTAGAAGAGAATATTTTCAACATACCTTAGCAAAAAATCAGAAATGTAACATATCAGTCTTTTACAAATGTAAACTATATGATACCTGCACTATATGCCCTAATCTAGAACCTTAAGGGACAACAGCCTCTTCTGTTTAGGGTTAACTCATGAAGGGTTAAAAATAAAGACTTGACTATTTTTCCAGTCTTGGGGGAAAAAGAGGCTTTTTCCCTTCCCCTCTTGAGCGACTCCAGCATTTAAACTAAATGTGGCTTCAAATCCAAGGATATTTCTGGATATGCTAGTGCTTTTTTTTCGAGTAACTTTAACAAAACTGTGAATTGAGCGGCAGAATATACGAATGGTACAACAAAGGTCAAGTAGAAACACTAAAACGCTACATTTAGTTAAGTATATAAATACAGGGAACTGATAAAACAATTCTATTTACATTAACTTGTCTGCATAAATTACAATAAAATTATAAATGAGAAAGGAAGTATGTGAATGGGAGATAAAATTTATTAATTCAATTTTTTTCCACCAACCTGGTCTATCAAATCCAAATTTGTCAACCCCCAGCCTTTCTTGCGATATGCCTCACGAACTTCTTCACATGAATTGCAACAATGATCGTCTTCCTGAGGAAGAAAAGAAAGAAATGAAAAAAGGAATGGAACATATAGGCTATGTATTATATGCAACTCTCATGAAACCTGTCAATGAATACCTTATCCCCTTGCACTTTCCATTCAGAAAAAGCATACATGATTTTGTATTGCTAGCCTTAATTCCTTGGTTTAGCACTTAAATATTACTGCTAACAACATAAAACTTTGAGACTTCTCTATCCCCAATATCTTAAAATCATATATGCATCTCCACCATACAACTCTCATTCCACATAGCAGGTTACATGTCTATTAGAAGATACAACTCTGTCAAATAGGAAGGAAGAACATAGAGAGGCCAAACAATGAAAAGTACCGTTTCAGCTCCAAAGCAAGAACCACAGTAGGTCTCATTGTGTTCTAGCCTACCACCATGTCTTTGTAGAGGCTTCTCAACCTGGAATCAAATAAAATGACAAAAGCAAATGTATGGAAGCAGTAAGCAAGCCAAGTAACCAACAGAGAAAGTGTTAATAAGATGGCTTTAAATGCAGATTAATAGTCAGGGTACAGATTTAAAGGAAAACATCTTCCAAGTGGATGTCCCAGTTGAAATCTATTCCAATAGTAAGAAGGAACTGCCAAAAATGTCACTATACTTTTGCTTTATCTCAAATTTGGTCATTAAACTTTTTCTTCTCAAAAAAATGTCATCATACTTTTCAAAACAGGTAGAAATTGTCACTTGCGCCATTAGCTCCGTTTGCAGTAACGGAATGTGCATCATATGCTTGTCACAAACCATCTTTAAGGGGTACTTTGTCCTACAAAGTGGGGAAAAGAAGCCAAAAAGTGATAGCAAGTTATTGCTCATCCCCTTCCTCCTGGAAAACAATTCTCACTTGACATTTCATCACACAGTATATAGGCACTCTCAACTAGAACATAGAACTCCTCTATTTCTTTTTTTTTTTTTTTTTTTAAACCTTGCATCCCCAATAATCGAGTCCATGACTTTGGGATTACGAGGCCCTCCCCTTACCACCACCCAACCCTCCCCGCCCCCCCCCCCCCCCCCCCCCCCCCAAAAGCAAAAACCCCCCTAAAACTCCTCTATTTCAAAATTAATTCAGCTAAAGGGAACAATGTATACCCAATGATATTACAATTGCTTTTGCTTTGTTCCGTCTCATCTTCAATGTCCGTCAATGGCGGACACCCCAAGCCCAACACTACCAGTACCATCCTCAACCGTGATCGGAACCAACACCTTCATCCACCCCTATTTTTTAAAAGTTTATCTCACCATTCCTCAACCTATCACACCTTCGACCCCTTGACCACCACAAAGACTCTCACCCCACCATCACTCTCACCAACACCACCTCAACATTAAACGTCCCAAGGCCTGTGCTTTTTTTATTTTTGAATTGGGTTTTGGATTTGTTGAAGAATTAGGAAACTAGCTATGTATGGTAGTTACCTAATCCTGTAGGTATCAAACAAATAATCAGAATCTGGTTTATGGTAACGTAAGAAGTGGTTCATAATTTGACTTTATGAAACAATGTTAGAATAGGAAACAAGGAGTTGCCTAAATCTGAATCCTAGTTTAATTCTGTTTTCTAGTTAGTTACCTAATCCTAGGAGATTTCAGTTGTTATCTTGTCTATTTAAAGGACAGACAATAAGCTTGTACGGATCATATTTTTGAGTTCTAATACATGAGAAAATAATTCTTCTCTCTTACCAAATTCTACAGGATTTTTAGCAATTAAAGTCTATTACAAACTGGGAATTGGGGACAGAGGGTGGTGCTTGGTCAGGGATAAAAAACTGGATCTCAAATGTAATGCAAGTGCAAAGATGAACAGATTTTTATTTTATACGGACAAAAATATCACACGTTTGGCACATGTGTTCTTTCCGTCACACTTTAAAGGTCGTTTTGAGGGAGTGACAGTTTTGGCCTGTTTTCAAAAGTTCAATGACCATGTTTGGGGGAAAAGTTTAGTTACCAAACATAGGACTTTGATAAAGTATAGGCACATTATTTGCAGTTCGCTCCAATAGAAATGAGATTGGAAATATAGCTTTAACACAGAAAAGTCAATCACCAATAGTCATGCAGTTTATGTGATATAACAAAATAAGAAATCATGTGCTAGATTCGTAATCTGCAGACGCCCAGGATACTTAACCCCGGAAAGGTCAAGATCATTAGAATATGTATGTCCTCCCACACCAAATACTCCCATTACTTGAGATGTTCAAGTTGAATACTAAAAGCACGATCACGATCAAACATATTATTGCCGTTTATATTGGGATTGATACATTTTTCTTTAGTTACCCAATGGCTTCACCAAACTAATAAACAGTTGATACTTTTTTTTAAATTTTTTTTTTTTACAGTTTGATACTATTAATTCCCGATGAATACCATATAGTCAGGAAAAAGTATGGCCCTTAAACCCATATGCATTTCGTGCTTTTCCAACTGATACATAAAAGTAAGCTTAATTCTGCTTGAATATATAATTGACTTACCTTAGGAGCTCCAATTCCATGCTTTTTTACTTCAATCACATTACCATGAGGATCAATTCTCTTCTTGAATATGTCATGCCTCTACAAGTACAAAGGAATTTTTCACGGATCAAGCAGAGCATAACATCAAATATTCAAGAATCAGAGTCTACAAATATTAAGGAAACCAGAGCCTAAAGCAGCACGTACTATGTCTAGATGTTCTTCCCCACTGATATCTATGGCATCGAGACTGAGTAATGAACACCGTATAGCTGGAAAAGTGACATCAAACTGCCAAGTAAAGACCATTTATTAGGCCATTTTCAACAATTAGATAAAGTAGAAGCAAGATATGCATTCAATGCTATCGCGAGACAAAATTCTTCATAAGAATATCTGAAATATATTAGCTAAATTGAGAAGCAGAATTAAGCTTTACTGTATTAGGGTAATGAAGGACAAGAAACAGAACAAGGAAAGAATATACAAGTAAGATATCATTTCTGCATGCAGGATAATAGCCATTACGTTGATATGTAGTTTTCCTCCTCTAGAAGTGTCCACAACAAGCTTTGTTTCTGTAACAGTGTGGAGGTATAGTCCTGCCATTTAACAAGAAGTCATAATCAATATAATCAAAATCTCAAAAGCCTAAGACACTAATGACCGAAGAGATGGAAACATAGCATAAAAAACATCATAGAAGCCAAAAAATTATAATAATGGTATACCAAGACACAGCAAAAGCTGCACTAGAAGCACTAGAAGCTAATTCACAACAGTGCAAACAATTTAGGTTGCATGTGGAGATCAGAAAAGCAACTAACTGCACTTCAAACATTTACCAATACAAATGATAAATGACTAACAAGATCTCTAACGACCAAAGAAATTGAAATCTGAAAACAAACTCCTAGTGATGACAGCTGTACATCATACCAATTAAAATTCCTAAATCCACTCGGGGCAGTAGATTGTCAAGACAGTCAACCAATTACTCCAAAACATTCATCGCAACCAATCTTAAGGACATTAGCAGTTTCCCTAATGCTAGAAATGATCTCATCATAATCCGAAGTATTTATATACAAGATCCACCAATTTGCTGATACTTAAAGATTAACTTGCAACAATTAAACATCAGGACAAAACTAGGCACGCCATCAGTGTTAGACAATAGCATGGTTTGAACCACAATTTGACTATAAAATGTAAAAAATATATACTGGAAATAATGAACATTTATTACAATAGGCAAAATGTGGTTCAAACAATGAAATCAACAACTAATTTTAACACACTCCTGAAAAAGAAATGATCTTTACTTCTTTCTGATCTGTGCGAATAAAACGCGGCTGGGTTAATTAGGTGTGAAACCCAACTTAGCCAAAAGCCAGAAGCCAAAACCGAAAACTTTGTAGCACAAAATAACCGGGTAACAGGCCAGATTTAAGCCTGGGCAAATTCTGCCTTTTAGTATGCGTTTCTTGCAGCTTTAAACCGGTTCATCAACTTACTCAAACATTACACCAAATAACCACGAAGCAGATACAACAACAAATGACACTTTACACGTAGAACGCAACATTTTTTAAGAAAGGGGAAAACCTTTTTCGTCGGAAGGCAAAGAAAAATAGCGAAAAGGGCAAAAGGGATACGTACTGAGCTCGGAGATGAAAAGTAAGACCATGACGATGGAGGAGACGAGAGTAATAAGCCCGCCGGACAGCGTCCGGTTGAAGAAATCCTCATTGACTTTGGGGTAAGCGTCCAAGCCCCGAACTTTATTCAATAACTTTTTCATCTTCACCCTTTCCAATCGCCAAATCCCCAAATCCCTTTACAATGGCACTGGTAGCATTCAATCAAGACCAACACAACGTTAACGATGCGTTGCAACGGAAACCCAAAATGGTATTTCCTTCCTTTTATTCAATACAGCATCCAGAAGGGTCGAAATTCTCTCTACGTAGGTAAGGCCGGAGCCTGCTTGCTTGCTTACGTAAGCAGCCGGCGCCGGAGATCAAAATTATTGCTTTGAGGATATCAATCTACTACTGAAAATTACAAATCCCGGCAGGGATATAAATAAGGGGAAAAAAAAAAAAACTATAAAAAAGGAAAGAGAGAGAGCACTTTTGGTTGATATGTTTTTCTTGAATTTAGGGGTCAAGGGATCGCTGAATGTGCATCAACCATTCGACCAAGTCGTCAATTCTGACCGTGTTCCTACTGTTTTTCATACGACGTTAGCGTTACTACACCCGGATCCGATGTGATTCCATTCCATACCATAAATTATTGGCGGATGTTTCGAGTTTGGATTTGACATTGTTATTGGTTTGTTTTGTTTCCATTTCCTTTGATAATGAAAATGGAAATAGAAATGAAAATAAGAGGTATTTCATATTCTGTAATAGACGAATATTTTATTCAAGAAATTTTAGATTACTTTTTAAATTTATGAACGTATCAAACATAATAATTTTAATTATCGAAATCAAATGTTTATTCCTTCCTTCTCATTCCCGAGTCGAAGGCACTTGCCATGTGATTTTTAATCCTATTTAATAATAGGTGAGCTTTGATTGTCAATAACCATGCACATGACTGTGAGAAATGACAAAAATTAGCTCTTTAAAGCATTGTCAAAAAATAATATTGACGTTATTATTACTCTAATCTAATCCATAACTTATTATATAAGTTTATATTGTGTTATAACATAGATTAAGGGTTTTTGTTGTTTCACTTAAAAGTTAATACAATGTTTATTTATTGGTTTTTGTTGTTTCACTTAAAAGTTAATACAATGTTTATTTATTGTGTGTGCGCACTAAAGGGCATATCTTAGTGGTACATTCTCCGGCAGATAAAGTTATAGATAGTGGAGGGTGCAAATCTTGGCGACATTTAAAGGCATGAGCAATAGAATGCCTATAGTTAAAATATTGGCAACTTATAGGTGTTCTAAGGACAGTGGTATCATTTTATACATCAAACCACGGTATAAATTTTGGTGTTCAAAATATAGCAACTCTTAGGTGTAGTGACATCATTTCAGGTACAAGTAGCAGAACAAACCTAGCTGCATTTAAGGCCAAGAGCAAATATTGTCAATAACATGTCATTGTTGTATTGTTGGGAGTCTAAATTCGCATTATGTGAAACATAATAGATATTCTTTTTTAAAAAAAGGTAGCCCAATGTTTACGCTTTGGACAAGGGTGGTCGTTTTGACATATGACATAAAATGTCAACTAAATCGTTGAATCCAATCGATGTTTTCTTATGTCAAAATAGAATATTTTATTGGTATTTAAAATCGTATTTCTAACTAATTATTAGGGCGTCAAAGTCAATATGCAAGGGTTTGATATTTTTGAACGTTTTGAAAACAGTTTTAAAAACAAGTTTTGAAAAATAGTTTTATAATGTAAAAAGTGTATTACAAAAGTAAAAAGTAAATGCTGAATAGTAAAAAGTTGTATTGGAAATGATGAAATATGATTAAAATATATTAAATTTACTATTAAAATCAAAATCGTTTTCAAAACGAAACAAAAACAACATGCCCGTAGTATTTTTGTGTCCATATGTAAGTTTCAGAGGAGATATGGTAATTATGATTGAATCAGAGAGTATTATTATTTTATCCCCAAAAAAACAAAATCAAGGGGTTTTGATAATTTTTATATAATTCGGAGATCAATGGAGAATATTTCCAAATATTGGGGAGGTATATGTAATTTACCCCCAGAAAAAGAAAACTAACGAAACGTCGTCACTTTTACCAGCGATTTAGTTCAGCAGAGACGACGACAACCGCCATAGAAGATGAGTTTATCGCTCCTCCAAGGCTACTCTTCTGAAGAAGAAGAAGAAAAGCTCACGTACGATGATGTTGCCGAGGAGGAAGACGGCGAAAGAGACCTCTTCTTCAACCGGTATCAGCCCTTGTCCGACCCCAATCCCTCCTCCGCATCATCATTGCTTCCTTCAGCTCTTGAAGCTTTTTCCGAGGTATAAATCTCTTTCAACTTTTTGAAATAAATTTGGGAATCAGTAAAATGTTTAAATTGAATTTTTGTTTTTGTTTTTGGCGCGGGTAATACCTGTAGGTTTCAGGGCCGCCGGAGTTCTTGAATAAGTCAGTTGAAGAACCTAAAGACGTGGAAACGCCGAAGTGGCGCCATGGCCGTCGCCGGATTCGTAGAGACAAGAATGATTTACCGGCTGGTAAATTACCTTAGCTAACTCGAACTCTGTTACTGCATTGTTTGTTATTAGTCTAGATTTTAAGTAGTACTAGTTGATTCTTTACACATAATCCTTAATTGTTTGATTGGTTAGTTACAATGTGAGTACTCTCACTTTTGGAAAAGTCTGAATCTTGGTGAAAGTAATCTACCCTGAAACAACCTTTGCTTGATTCAAACAGTGATGATGATCAAGATTTTTCGGGATTGTTCTACTGTTCTTGCTGAGCTTTAACGTTTTCTTTTATGTTGTTTTTTGGGGTTGCAGGCGCTGTGTTGGTGTCTAAGCCTCAGTTAGTTGGAATTCACGAGAGAGTGAGGAGTGACGTTGAGGGCGTTATCCCGGCAACATCCTCGGCTCAACCTACAACTGCAAAAGCTCCAGATGCTGGAAATGCTGCAGAGCTCACTGGGTATGTGTTTCTCCCAGCCTGGTTTCTCTTGGCTGAAAACTCAATCTGGTTTTTACTTTTATATTTATAATGCTGGAGTACACATGAAGCAAGTTTCCATTCTTTTTGTTAAGTTTGCAAACCAAGAGGTCCTGTTAAACAAAGTCCTGTTAAACAAACTATTAGTACTGCCTTGATGTTGTGTTTGCAACTTGATCAGGGACTGCCATAAGATTCATATTTTATTTCGAATGCAGTGACATTTAGATCTTAAATCTTCTTTGTTGTCGTATTCAACCTCTCTTAACCTATGGTACTTCCATTTTTTACTGATTTATACAAAAACGGCATTTACAGTTGAAACTTTAGTTCTTATAATGGGGTGTGGCTTGGCTTCTTTTGCTCCTCCACATGAAATATAGTATATCAATTTCTTGCTTCGGAAAGAGTTTGTGTCATCTAGGCTACTTCTTTGGATATGTGTGAACTCAGTTGAAAATGCATGGATATTTCATGTCCAAAGTCCATCTGCATGTGTGATGTGTGTATAAAATGGTAGAATGAAACAGGAACAATGACCCCTTTCCAGATAGTGTAATGTCTTGAAACTTCAAAATGTATTCTTTGATTTAAAAAGGGCATTCTGAATAATATAAAAGTTTGAATAAATTGGCCAAGCTTGGTATCAGATCCTTGTTTACAGTTTTTACTTAAGAAGAAGTGATACTCTAGTGCAATCATGGTGGAAGGGACAATAAGCCTAGTCTGCATAGAGGAAACCGAAAGAGAACTTTGGTTGTACCGATGGAGAGTGACACTACAGAATAAACTGCACTGGTATCGATTCTTTGCAAAGAATAATTGTTGCCCAGACTTACGTCTACCTCTTGCCTTAAAGCCATTTTAAGACCATTTTCGTTTTCTTCTGCTGCTAATCGCCGTGGACCTCGAACGTGCCATATGTGATAAATCTTCTGTAGAATTTTACTCAATTAGATGTCCATTTTGCCCTAAAATGAGGTTTGTTTTTGCTGACAGGATGTGCTTAACGTGTGGAGTACCCAAAACATATTCCAGCGCAAGAGGAACAATCTGCCCTATATGTGAAGAAAATGAATCCAACAAGAAAAAGGGATCTACAGTGAAAGACAAAGAGAAGCTTAAAAGGATGAAAGGCCAATCCTCACATGCATCCTGGAAAACCGAGACAGAAATGCAGCTTAGACAGCAATTCGATTAGGAAACGAAGTTAGCGATAGCGATCCTCCGGCCGCCATGGATAATCTGGTGACCTATGTATGTTCTTTCTGAGGAAAGTGGAAAATTTGTAAAACATGTGAGGAGATAGATGTCCTAAGTTAACTTCTTTGTTTATACGTGAGGAGTACAACGTTATCTGCAAGTTCAGTTTACTTGCAACAGGAACTATGTATCCTTGAACCTTCATTTTTCCTCAACGACATCTTCTAAGAAGAAATTGAACTATTCCTAACAGGCTCATACTTATTGCAGCAAAATTTCTAGGGTTGCTATGTACCTTTTCCTCCAAAGAATAAAGAAAATGAGAAGCGACACCCGACACCCGACCGATGAAAGCACGAAACAATAAGCTGATTGAACAACGTAGAAATCAAGATCAGATTGAAAGGCAGTACAAAATCAAACGCCGGGGTCCGGACCAAATGTGTTGACAGACTCCGCAGTTTTGTCGGTCGATCCAGAGCCTCGGGAATGCATTTATACAAGCAGGACAAAGCTTAAATACACATGATGGATCCTTTCCAATTCGATTATGTTATGTCTTTTAACATTAAGCAGTCAAGCTATCTGCAACATTACTCTCCATTTCAGCTGCCATCGCTTCTTCGTCACCCAGCTTCTCAGCAGCAATCACAGGGGGGCTGCTGACAGAACCATGTTGTATCTGTTTTTTGTGACTTCAATTCGATCAGGATCAATCTATCAAAAAGCCTATAATTATAAAAAGACACACGCACACAGATGAAACATACTCAACGGGTTAATGAAGCTTACCCGAGTTGGTGACCTGAAAGACAACGAATCTTGGGCAGGTATTACAGACGAGTCTGAAGGCCTGTGAAATAGTAGGTGCGCTACAGACCGATCAATAGGATTTGTGTCGGTTTCCATATCCACAAGTCCGGAACACCTGAATCACAGTTGTCAAACAGAAACATCAGTTAGACGAACACTACCTTCTTATTAGGTGTGGTAACGAATACAAACTCAATAACCGGGTTCAGTGAATCAAAGAGGAATGCCCAATGTAAAGTCTTGAGATAAGTACCAAGAGACCAACCAAACTGTTTAAAAACAAGAAAACGCAATCCAAGAAATATCTAGCCATGATAATCACACTTAAAGGGTAAATTATCTCCAGGCCATTAAACTTCTCCAATCGCTGGCCTTCAGCCACTCAATTTTTTTCGTGCAAAGATTTGGCGACTCGAATTTTGACCATTGGATCAATATCAACCGTTGGATGATCAAAGGAATGGTGAGCAATTGAGTCCCCCAATTTCCTCACCTCCAATTTTTGGAATTCATTGAATGGCTAAAAGTGATCACTTCTAATAGTTGATGGCCAAATCTTAGTGCGAAAAAGTTGAGTGCTCAGAAGTTAGCGATCTGAATAGTTGAGTTGCCGCAGAGGTAATTCACCCAAACAACAGTGATTAATTATATCGAAGACTGGCAAATTTGACGTGCCACCACACTTACTGACAACAAATAATGGCAATGGATGTGAAAGGAGAAAAACTCACTTATTTGTTCCTTCACCCAGCAGTTCTCCGCTGGCATCTCCATCATCTCCACAGTAGCTTCCCTTCATAAATGTGTGGTTATGTCTTTGCTCAGCACTTCGAGCCAAGCGGTACAGACTATCCCTTATGCATAGCTTTGTCCTCAGATCCAACTAAACCAAGATGATTCAACAGTGGGAGTAATGAGAGGCCCAACCGAGTTGATTAAACAATGACAAGCAAACCACAAAAATTTGTAACAGATAGAAGAAGTTAGTTAAATAAAGGAGCACAATGAGCGTCAGGTTAAGGCCATGTAGCGATGGAGAGAGGTCCATATTTGAAATTTGAGAGCTCACAGTCACCAAAAAATTAATATTAATTAAAATGAAGGAATCAACTGAAGAGAATGCTAGTCTTGCAACCCAGTATTATCCAGAATCATGGCCTAGTTCCACATAGAACAGAAGTGCAGAACTCCTTATACCTACAGTTTGTTATACATGCAAGGATTCCAAAGAGATATGACTGTATGATACTAATAAATTCCATTCCAGGACTCCATCCAGTACTTCACCTTTATAAGTAAATTTTTCTGTGTATCTCGCCTTGTCATTTACTTTCAGAAGTAAAGATGAATAGTGATGCAAGATGGATTTATATTTGATAGGGTTAGGACAGGAACACATAGCTCGATCTAGACAAGCGTTAAGGCAGGTTACTACTAATAGGAGTTGGACAATATACCAAAACAGCATTTCAAACAGGTACATGCTTGCGAGATGGGATTTAAAAAAGGCAACAGACCAAGAACAGGGCTAATGAAGAGGGATTGAAAGTTAGAGAGCAGGAGATGGCTAAATGAGGGGTTCGCTTATTTTCAAAAAACAAATCCAGAATCAAAAGTAAAATTACCAACTTGAACATTTTTCAGATGGCACAAACAATCAAATGTAACACACCATAAACTTGGGAACACATTTACCTGTGCCATCACAAGTTGAAGCTGGCGAAAACTTGCTGCTTCCAGTGAGATTTCATCAAAACCAGAACTCACGGAAGAGCTCTCCGGGACAGCAGAACCAAACTCTCCAGGAAGTCCTTCGACATTAGTGTGATGTTCAAGTTTCTTTCCCGAGTTTTGAATTCTTTTCTCCACACACACTTGATCACACAAAGGAACCTGACCCCCCATATCCCCATTCTTAGGTTTGTTACTAAACATGGTTCCAAAAGCTGGCTTGGGATGTTGTTTTTCAATCTTTTGCGAAGGTACAGCAGAAGTCACCTGAAATGCAGTATTATGAGAGCTATGCGCAGAAGCCACATGATTCGATGAATATGAGGAGTCCTTCGAAGAAATTTTCATATATCCAGGACCATCGGATTTGACAGAAGATATTGTGGGAAACGTTGAAGTTCGCTCTGAAGGATGACTGTAATCCGACTGCAAATAGGGATAGTTATTTTGCAAATAACCAAAGGATTCAGATCCTATATCTTGCTTATGCTGACTAATGCCTCCCAGTGAAAGAGTCTGCTGAGATGTGGCTTCAGAAGGCATGTCTTTCCCTTCATTTGGAAGGCAAACATCATAGTAAAATGAATCTCCATGTCCTAGGTATGGACTTTTTCTCTTTGTCTCAGATTTGGTCTGGTGCTTTTGCTGCTTTTTGTTTGCATTGGCCTGTCGAGTAAGATTGCCATATGAAGAAAGTTAAAATTTTGAAGCTCTTCTGTCCTAACCAATAAAACTTAATATAGCCAAATGCAGCTGGCAATCTTGAAGGCATGATTATGAAGTAAAACCACTAGAGGAAAAACAAATTTAAGTTTAAGACACCAGAACCGGCCTAAGGAATTAATACCATTCCACTGCTGCCATTTCTTGAGCAATTTGTGGCTGAGATTTTCTGTGGAACTTCACTTCTGAGCTCCACACCCTGCCAATATTGAAGGAAAGAAGGTTCAGTCCACAGAAAATCACTTCAGATTTCTATTGTAAAACAGAAAGGGAAAATAATGATCAAGATGTATATTATGATGAGCTTACCTCGTCCTCCTTGTCAGTTATATCCATATTGTTGGCAAAAGATAACTGACCAAGATTGACAGGGTCATCATTGCCCCAGGAGTTATTCTCACAGCTTTCGAAAGCACTTTTTATTCCAGAATCATTCATTGAAGAGCATATCTCATTTGTTCTTGCAGGATCATGTTTTTCTGAGTTATCTTCTATTTCACTTGAAGCAGGACATGGAATTTCGAACTCAGACTTCAACATATTTTCAGATCCTTCTATTGCATCTGATGATGAAAGCCATCCCATTTCATCTTCATTGCTGGCACCAAGTCCAAATGTTGAATCACAGCTTCTGGAAGAGAAGGTGAGTAACAAGTATATTAGTAGTGTAATATTACAACACAAACCCTGAAGAATATACTCTACGTGAAGATGAGATTAGCAATTACCTAAACATCCTGTCAACATCCTCAAAGTTTCCAATATCTGGCCAACCATAGTATAAGAAATCACTAGAATCTTTGTCATTTCGATTATTGTCAAAGAAAATGATATCATTATCTGTTTGGGGAATGTTGCCAAGAGGATAGTTGTATGAGTTATTTTCTGCTGCAGCACCCTTGTCCATGAGAATGGAATCAGTGGTGTAGTCACTGCCAATCAAATCAGTGTTACCGCTTTCAAAGCCGTGACTTGATGTTCTGGTACCCTTAGATGCTAAGCTTGGGACTTCCTTGGCTGAATTACTATCACATAAAGAGGGAAACACACCATTCGCTGCTTGTGACCAGGAATCTTTCTCCAGCATTATATTCCTTATATCATCCAAAGCTGAAATACTGTGTTGTGTCTTTTCCTGATGGGCACTTCTTTTTGCAGATTGTTCTCTAGCATTACCGGGCAGACCAATCATGTCAAGACAAGGATTTTTACGGCTCTCACCAATAAATGAGTGAGAGTTTCCCTCTTCACCAGTTTGGTGGGGCACAATATGATCCTCGCTCAGGCAAAATTCATCCCAAGTTAAATCTCCAATCTGTAACAGCAATTAAAGAATTTTAGCTGTAATACTGCACAAGGGCTCATGCAAAATGAATGAAACTATCTCACAATAAGATCATGTGGCAGAGTAAGTTGCAAATGAAGGTGGTGCAGGCCAGTTGTGCATTAATCACACTCCAGACACTACTATACCTTTGGCTTAACAGGACATCATCAATACATTAGACATAAGAATAAGCATAAGAAAACATAAAAATTCTCTGATAATTTTCTTTTGGGGGTTAATATCAAAATATATAATTTAAAACTTCGTAGACACTATCTTAGCCCAACTTCAATCAGGTTTTGTTGCTCATCCTCAATGAATACCCAGACTGCTGGACACAAGTATTACTGACTGTGAGGCCAAATGTACAGAAGATTCATATTCAACAAGGATGAAACTTGAATATACTTCTTTCTATTGTGAAGGTTGTCAGATGGGTGTGTTGATCTACTACTCAAAGTTTGGCAAGTTAATTGGCTTCTAAACCAGAAAATGGTGTCTCGTTCTTCACAAAATTACAACTTTTGTCTACCATACACATGAAGAAGCCAGGAAGAGCTGGAGGTTTTCATTGAAAACATTCAACCACCAATGTATTAAGTGGATTTGTTTCACAATCATACTGATTTACTTGATTCTGTTTTTGATCGGAAAAGACATAGTTTCATTTTCTAGAAATACACCAATCCTACACAAACAAAATCCATCACAAGAGGAATGTTGAGAGGAAGAAAAAGAAAATATCAACCAAACAACAATCTATTGGAAAAGTTTCATCATTATATAGTCTCTTACACTCGCATATCTCAGATTTAAAGAACTAATTTTATATGATAATCTCCATTGAATTGAAGGAATAAAATTTTCCATCATGTTGCTTGATCAGTAATATATTTTTCCAACATACCAAAAAACAATAATGGAGCTCTGCAATATCGGCTATACTTACATACAAATCCATCGAAAAGACAATATTCAGCCTGAATCTGAAATCTATGATGCTTTGGTGTTGAATGCAAGCGTCGCAGTTTTCTTTGGTGTTATTTTTTTGTAAGTGGCTTGTACATCTGCTGCTCTGTTTCTTGAGTAGGTTACGAAATAAGAAATTGGTGGTTTCAATTTGCTATCACTGGAAATAATAAATTTAGAGCCTTTGCCTAAAGACAGGATTTTTTTTTATCTGACTGAGCTATCACAGTGAATCCCTCCACGCACGGGTTAAATTTCATTCATGTTCGGTGGTAACAGATGCTGTGGACCCTTATCAATCTGCATCCTTTGGTTGAAGAAAATGACAATATAGCACATATGAAGTCCTTGATTGCAATAAATGTTTCAATTTTTCTACAAGTGCTCCTGTAACAACTATGTGCCACACTTCTTTATTTTTGGTATAAAACTTAATCTGAAAGTTTGTCCATCTTTGGGATAATTACAAGACAAAGTGAAACATCCAGGAAGTTGTAAAACTCAAATATGTTCAATGTGCATAAGTGCTTTTAGATGGACAACAGCTACCGCCATATCACCAACTATTTGCATAGCACGCAAGTTGGTTTATATGGTAACTTCTCCATCAAATTAACACCACACCCGGATCACCACGAAGTGACAAATATACCAAATTTTCTTGACTATCCAATAGGAAAGGAAAATCACATGCACTTATCACGAATATTAGCATATTAGGCATTATGTACTCATGCCTTGATCATCATCAATTTCTCGAATTTCCCCTTGCTGAGAGGATCCAAGAAATTTATTATATCAAAACTGTCGGAGCCGGAATAGCATCAAACATTTTGAGGATTTATCTTTGCAAAGCTATATGACATTCTTTCCATAAAAATTCAGATCATGTAAGCCTCGGGGATCAGGTGCTGGATTTGTTTTAAATCCATTCTACGAATTAGTAACTCCTAAAAGAGAAACAGGGCTGAATTGAAACAAATAAAACTGCAACTGTTTTTACATGAGTATAAAGATGCAAGCAAGTGCAGCTGAAAAGTTATTAATTGGGAAAGTTAAGCGTACCTCATATGAGCACAAATCTGACATTCCTTTGATTTATTCAACCAGCACTCGGACCATATGCAGCTCCCTGGACTGGTATCATATTCCAAACACCAAATTCTCTTTTCACCTCCGTTCGCAAAAACAAAGCAGCCAAACAAACAAAAGCATTAGGGTCCAGAAGCTAAACAGTTCCTGCACAAACCCCTTAATTCAGAACCATTCCCAGACATTTCTTTATTTTGCAAAAAAAAAAACAGAGCAACTATACAAAGTTCTGATCTACAGAGATTCAATAAAAGGCAAGATCTTGAACTGAACCAAACATAACCACAAGTAAAACAACATCTTTTTGGTAAAAAGGTTTCAAATTTACACTTCAACTGTAGCTCAAAGAAATGAAAACATAAATTACTTTTCATTTTCATCAAATACAAAAAAAAGTAAATCCAACCGATAAACCCAAACAAAAATTCAACGAAATTCAAACGAATAAAAAAGGGTTTAAACCCCCAGCAAATCCCAGAAAAATGAAACTAAACCACAGATTTTTCAGCTCAAAAACCAAAACTAAACTCCCAGCCGGAAGACTCACCGGAAAATCAACAAACGGACTGAACTAGAAAGCAAACGAAGCTCTTCGAATCCACAAAAATCTTCAAAGAAGACGACGCTGAGTTGATTGTGGACTGAAATCTGGGAAGTTCTAGAAAGATAAGAGAGGAAGAAAACCTTTTACTGGCTTTCCTTTGGGGGAGAATTTTCTCTTCTTTTTTTTTTCTAATTTTTTTAATTAATTTCGTTGTATATATTTAAAATAATTTAAAAATTAGTGGCCCGAGTGAGGCGCCACGTGGCGTGGAGATCAAAACAAAGGCGGCAGAGCGAGGGTGGGTATCAGAATTCGTGGACGAGAGCAATGGTGGAGATACGATCTGTTTCTCAAACCTGATTGGTCCAGGGCCTGGGTAGGTTTAGTGGGCTTGGACACGTGTCGATTATCCACTGCCTGTTGTACGGAAGGGTGTCTGGTCCCGGGCCGCGGTAAATCATTACCGGACGTGGTTTTGGTTTTTGTTTCTCGATGGGTAGAAGTATCACGTAATATATTTGTTTTTTAATTATAAAATATAACTCAAAATATGGGCATGTTCTTTTTGTTTTGTTTTGAAAACGATTTTGATTTCAACAGTAAATTTAATATATTTTAATCATATTTCATCATTTTCAATACAACTTTTTACTATTAAGCATCTACTTTTTACATTTTTAATACACTTTTTACATTATAAAACTATTTTCCAAAACTTGTTTTCAAAATCGTTTTCAAAATGCCCAAAAAGAACAGGCCTGATTTTGAAGATAAGAGTATATTTTATTAACTAATCATTGTTATTAGGGCAAATGACACCAGTGGCCACCCAACTATTTGCAATGTTCAGTTTTGGTCACTCATCTTTCAAACGTGCGCATTTGGCCACTCATCTTTCTAAAACGTGCCTGTGAAGCCATTCCGTCAAAAATGCTGTTAAATTTGACGGAATCCGTACAGTACTCCTTTTCTTCCTTAAATCTGAACTAGAATTGCTAATCGAGAATATGCCATACAAAGATGACCGGATTTTCGGGTCCAGGTGGAAAAGTTCCCTTCCCAGAATGATGGATCTTTACTCAATCACCCCGTTTACAGTAGAAGTTTAGATGATGCTGCCCCATGTATCTCTGCAAAACTTAAAGGCTTCTGTGTCGATGGAGAGAAAGCTTATAATGTAGCTAAAATTAAAGTTGTGGTATGCCATTCTTCTTTCTCTTTGCTGGAAATAATTTGATCCTTTCTTTCTTTGTGCCCGCTGTAAAAAGGAAATTGCAAGAAAGGAGGAAGACATCATAACAATAGATCCCCATATGAATTCACTGACTGTGTATGAGACAAAGCTCAAAGTAAGTCTCTGTTTGGGGAGTTAAGGAAGAAAAGGAGTACTGTACGGATTCCGTCAAATTTGACAGCATTTTTGACGGAATGGCTTCACAGGCACGTTTTAGAAAGATGAGTGGCCAAATGCGCACGTTTGAAAGATGAGTGACCAAAACTGAACATTGCGAATAGTTGGGTGGCCACTGGTGTCATTTGCCCTTGTTATTACATTAAATTAGAATTATTTCTATTTAATTATTAAATATTGATTTGATTCTACTTTAATTATCCAAAAACTAAAGCCCACAATATAACATTTTTTTATTTATTATAATACCTCATTATTATGTGTGGATCATAAGTAAAAAAATTATGGAGTATATATTTAATTGTGAATAACACATTTTAATTTTGAGAAATTGAATTTAAGTTTTGAGATTTAGGTATTGTTCAACTACACATATCCATATTTGTGTAAGAGTGATAATACTCTTAACTACAAATCATAATTATCTCTTATTATCAGTAGTGTGGTATTTACTCGTTGGTTCATAATCTGATGATAGTAAATATATTTTTTTAACTTTGGTCAATGAGTAAATGCCATCTCACAAACTATGATAAATTGTCTATTATTTATAGTTATGGATATCATTATTCTTTCCATAAATGTTTACTCTTGATTACACAATTTTTATGATTAAGTTCATAATTTTGTTGTTCTACCAGAAAAGTTATACTCCCTCCGTCTCACTCAAAGAGTCCACTTTAAAATGTGTACAACTTATTATGGGTTGTTGTGAGGTACAATACATAAAATAAGTAATTTATCACCATATTTTTCACTTATGTCCTTACTTTAGAAGTAATGATTAATTGTGAACCACACATTGTAATATTAGTAAGGGTATGTAATGTAAATAAATTCAAAGCGGACTCTTTAAATGTGACAAAAATTTTTTTGAAAGTGAACCCTTTGAGTGGGACAGAGGGAGTATCTTTTAAAATTCTTTTGTTCTAGTAGTTTTTTTTCCCCCATATCTTATATACTGTTACTGTTACTAATATTGATAAAGGTATTCTTCCTCATCTAGGCCTTGACCTCGCCTGCTATGCAAAAACTACATGTGAGACTATCTCTCCGGAGTAACATTGATGGTAAAGTTAGTAACCAGCAAGATATAATATAATGGATTTAACAGTCCAAATTTCGTTACCATATACTTAGAAATATGATGCGTATTATATTCAAGGATTGTGTGTATCTTGTCTGTGATGCTACACGGTCATCCCTACGGACCTCGGCGTATCTTCAACAAATTGATTCTATTATTCTCCAATAATTTTTCTCTCGATTTGCATAAAGTAAGAGCATAAGATTGCCCGTTGTCAGGGACAACTGACTATGCTAAGAGGATCTCTTCGCTCAAGACCTCGCTTTGAGTCTTTTGGAGCTGATGGGCCTTTTGATCTCGGTAGTCTCTGACATCTCCGACACATATCTAACAGATATAATTATATATAGTTTACAATTAATTTATCCTTAAAAATGAATGACATAAATGAAAGAAAAATGTATTATACCTTATAAGTTAAAATCTAATAAAAGACAAAGAAAAGTTTGACTATTTCTATATTGTTAGAACAGTTAAAAGATATGATTGTCTATTAGTGTATTCTTACAATATAATTATGTTTTTTTAAGACAAAAAAAAATGATTAGAGGTTTGTCGCAGGTTAGGAAACTGGAAAGTGTGTTTAACAAAAAAGAAAAAAAGAAAGTGAAAGTAGTCTTCCTCTTGGCCATCTCCCCTCTCCCTTTTCTCTCTCTAGACCCTAAATTTCATCATCATCTTCTCTCATCCTCCTTCATAAGAGGATGAGGGAAGCAATTCTACTTTTGTTGTTGTTATTTTTTATTTAGTTTGTTTTAATTTTATCCATATTTATATTGTTTTTTTCTCTGTTTATAGAGTTTCTCTCTTTATCGATGGTGTTTCACTCTCCATCTATGGTGATTTTTTCCCTGGCAATGTTGATTCCATTCATGGCAATGGTGTATGAAGACTGGGTGAGATGCAGTCAAGAAACTTTCATCAACAATAGTGATAGATCCGTGACTATCGGTACGAGATTTGTTCAGCGATTAATTCTACTATGTTTAGATCTATACTAGGTATAGATTTGCAATTTAGTAGATTATATACACTATTGTGGTTCAGATTTGTTAATTATCAAATCAAATATATTGTAATCAGTTGTATTGACTGTTTTATTGTCTTTTGTCAATCACTATTGAATAATTTCCAACACTATTAATGAAAATTTTAATTTTCAGAAAAAAAAAGAAAGTGGAAAATGATACCGAAAGAAGATGGATAAAATGGGCCCATTAAACACTTTGGCAGCAAGCCTGGTCCGTGGGCCTTGTCTCGTCTCGTCGTTATGGAGCAACTGGCAGACGTAGTATTTTTATTTTTACGTTAGTAATTTGTACTAGGTTTCCTTTTATAAATTAATTAAAAATTCATTATACGAGTCTCAATGAGGCATTTATCTATTTTAGTATTTTCTTTCCGTTAAAAAAAATTTATTTTGGGTTGAAAATTGAAATGTTGAATAATGAATTAAAAAAATCGAATAAAATGCTAAATTTAGAAACTGCCCAAACAAGCCGTGAAAGCCACAACTAACCGGTGATTTGATCTGGGTCAACTTCAGTCCAGTCGGTTAACTAACATTTCATCCTACTACGTACGTATCATATGTATCCACCACACAAAAATTAATCACTACCTTGGCTCTTAAAAGGCCAAAATAATACATTTTTAATCGAAAACACTGAAATTGTAACTTATGACTCATAAGTGATTTAGGCCTTATTTGGAAGCGTGATCCAAATCAAGGTTTGGATCTTATTTGTATTTTATAATAATTTTTTATTATTTTTAATATAACTTTTCACATTTCTAATGCACATTTTTTTATATTTTCAATGCAATTTTAAAATTTTAAAATCACAATTCAAATCAAGATTTGAATCCAGTTTTAATACCAAACGGGGCCTTATGATGTTTTAAAAAGGGTTTTGAAAACAAATTTTTAGAAAATTAGTTTAATAATGTAAAAACTGTATTAAAAATGTAAAAAAATATAGCTAAATAATAAAAAGTTATATTGAAAATGATGAAAAATAATGATGAAAAATAATTATAATATATTAAATTTAGAAACAAAACAAAAACCAAAACGAAAAGAACATGCCCTATAACCTTTGGCCTTAGAGACAAACAACCAACTAGTTGCCAACTTGAGACTAAAACCAGGTAGGAAAATAGTGTGATTCAAACAAAAAAAAAAAAAAAAAAAAAAAACAGGTAGGATAGAACTGGCTTTTTAACATCTAACTTTAGTTTAGCTTATCCAAATCCCCAATAACAAACAAATGATATCCAATTCCCAATCTTAATCAATCAACATTAATATTATGTATTTCTTCAGTCTCGTATATAAATAAAGAGTTTTGTTTCGAGTTGTATTTCTAACTCAGAAACGATATAGTGTACATACCACTTGACGCACTCTTCCTGGGGCCGTGGATGGGAATTAGTACTTTTCTTATTCATCTCAACTTTGCTTAATCAATACAATGAATAATAAGAAGGTAATTAACAATTAATTAATATAATCTGTATTAATTAAAGATCAATTGCAAGATGAATTGATGATGGTGAGCAAGGTGGACTCGTCGCAGGGCAAAACGATGCCGTTTGGGTTATGAAATCCATAAACCTCTGCAGATTGTTGAAGAAGTTGCCGGAAAGAATGTTTCTTCAGGACAGCCATGGAAACTACAAACCTCTTCAACTCTGGATCACCAACGTAAACCACAAAATGCCCCTTTGGAGTACTTCTTTCCTTCGACATGATTTTTTTTTTTCCCTTCTTCTTCCCCGCAGTCTATGTTGTAAGATCTTAAAATGGGATGTTTATCGAAACTCGATTTCATGGATATCGATCACGATATTCCTCCTCCTGGTGGCGTGCATCTTTTATACTAGGGTGGGCAAGAACGAACCAGTGTTACTGTTTCAATGATTACGGGGAAAATGAAACTGAGCACGAGCTGAAATTGTTGACAAAACGTGATGAAATTACATGGAGTTGGGTAGATTTTGAATCCTATTGCTAATTTCTTGATGTTCATGTCATGTTCTTATCATTTTGACTAGAAATTAAATCACGAGACAGAGTGAGTACGTACGTACGTGCATGCATGGAGGCCTAGGGATTAATTGCACATGACTCGGCATCATCAGTAGTGTTCCGCGTGAAATCTTCTGTCTGCCCTACTTCTATCTTCTCTGTGAAGATCTAATCTCGTAGTATTCTGAGTTTTCGATCACACGATGAGGGCTGTTCTGATCGATGAAATTAAGGAATGTGAATCACATGCATGTTGAAGATATATATGATCCTGGATGGATGGATCGATCGATCTTACGTTGGAGATGGAAGCAAATTAAGTGTGTACGTTGGATTTGTTCTGACAACTTTGTATGCTAACTACCAGGAATGAAATGACACGACATGCACGTACATTTTTAACGAGAGTGATCATCAAACAGTGATTAATTAATTCTTGATCTAATTTGGTCTATACATCCATCTCTCTTCTTTCCTTGTCACAGTCGCAGCAGCTGCAGTGTTTAAACGATCACGCGTATTATATACAATGCAAAAACTTACATCTGACGAGTTTAATTAGCCTTTAAATATCGCATATAATACGTTATGTATGGAATATGGGTGTTGAAGTATATTGCGTACCTAGTCCGTATTAAAAGAAAATTCCTAAAGTTCGCTTACTGTGACGTTGTGATACATAGTTGGTACAAAGTAAGCGGTACAAACGGCGTGGTCGGAGTTGTATTTTGTTGGGGTTGCATTGTACATTCAAGAAAGAAGGCAGTGTCCTGAAATTTTCTCTTAATTGCATATGTTTCGTCTGGCTATCCTAATAATCCTAGTCATGAGGTACATGCATATTGCTTTGTGTTCATGAGTCATCATGTGTGGTCTCCCACACAAATAGTAAAATGCGGGTGGAATGTTTATGTCAAAAATGTATATAAACGCGGTGTACACCAACCTTTCCTGCATATTACAGCTGCCTCTGCAGACTATTCTTCTCTTTTCCTCTTGATTTTACACCAATCACGTAACTTAGGCAACTTGTTTGCCTATAAGTAGTCTGTCCCAAACTAGGACTTTTCGGCGCTCAACCCAAAATAAGGAGCAATTAATATTGTCTTAAGTTGACAGTCAACGTAAAACATTAGTAAACTTCATAATCTTTATATATCATGTAAGAAATCATATCTATAAGCAACTCATTAACCTATGAGTAGTCTTGTCAAGTTGACAGCCAGCATAAAACATTGTTAAAACTTCATAATCTTTATATCATGTAAAAAATGCTATCTACAAGCAACTCGTTAACCTGTAAGTAGTCTGTCTAAAACTAGAACTTTTCATCCCTCAACCCGAAATAAGGAGGAATGTCGCCAACAGTCAGCATAAAACATTGTTAAACTTCATAATCTTTATATCATGTAAGAAACTAATTAATGCCATCATGTCTTGCCTACAACCATTTCTGAACTACAATATCAACCAAGCAACAAAAATGAAGATTTTGCAGTATCATAAAGTGATTAATTGCTGTAACTGTCACATTTTACATAACAGAAATTGGGATGTACAAGTTGAGAGACAAGATATTTGTGGAAGATATATTAACAACAAAATAGTACATCACAACTCCTCTATTTTCAAGTTATTGGGAACCATCTTTGCTTTTCCTTTACACTCTGCTGGTATCTTATAGCCTTAGGAAAGGATCATGTGGGCAAATTTTGTACTAGAACAAAACCGACCGTTTATCCGGTCTTAGCATATGCTTACAGCATATATATAAAAGTGGAATAGCACATAAACTGGAAAACAACAACATCATTCTTACAACTGGAAATGGCCAACCAAGGATGATCACTTCTTCAGAAGCTTGTGGGAGAAAATCCTCTTCGAGTATGGACTGTTGCGTGACATTGCCTTGTGCGATTCAATCGCGTCAACCAACATATTGTGAAGAGGACCCTAGTTTCAGAAAAGAGGTTGCAAACATTTCAAACAGAACATAGACATCCAGATATTTTCTTTTTAAAGGATTGCAAGCAAAAACAGTAAAACAGAACACGACAGTTAAGAAGTCAAATACTAAGGAAACAGTTTCATTAAGTTCATTCCAGAAGTGTTCCTTATTTTTAAGGTTCTGTTCTATATGACAAACATTTTTGTTCCCTGATCAACCAGAGAAGAATAAATTTTTTTGCTTCTGGGTAATATTCAATATAAGAACACATAACATATCAAGCATCGACATTTTAAATCCACAAAATTCTCATACCTCAGAAATCTTCAGAGCTGTTTGGACAACATAGTTTGCATGTGGATCTTGAAGCAAATGTTCAAAATGAGATGCCCCAAGCAATTCATGGATTATCTTTGAGCGGACTTCATTATTACATGTCACTAGACATTTCTCAACCACATGGCTGCTGAACTTTTGTGCCGAGAGATGGACATAATTTCCCTCGAACTGAGAAACCAGCTTGGACGTGGCAGATGGGATCTTCAGCTCCAATATAAACTGAACAACATAATTTCTGCAACCAATAAAAACAATCCCATCTTGAAATGAGAAAATAACATGAACAACAGAACAATAAAGCATCAAGTATAGAATGATATGTGAATATTATTGTTATCATCTTGAAAAGAAAGAAAAGTATGATAGGCTCTAAAAAGACTGATAGTGTTCTCCTGATCAGGAATTTGTTTTACGCTACAAAAGACACTTCTGTCATACGTACCTGAAAAGAAAAATAATGAGAGAATTAATGTGGAACTGAAAAACCGAAGAATACACTTGAAGGGTAGCTTGGTGTATGGAAGCTCCCACATGTCCATGGGAAAGGATTGGGAAACTAAGGCTTAATGTAGGCAACCCTTTCTCATTTTTCTATATGAGGCTGTTTTTACAATTCAAACCCATGAACTCAAGTCACTTGTTAACAGCTCTTACGGCTGTGCCCCCTCAAAAGTACACAGGAAGATGGAAAGAAAGTTGGCAAGCATATGAAATCGTGAGGCGGTAGAACTTGAAAACCAAGGCTGCAATGAAACTGATTATATTGGTAATCTTAATGGAATTGTAAGGAAAACAAGAACCTTAGTTGTAAGTATTAATAGGAAAATTGTACAATACAGGGAATCGATGATGCAGAGAACATTTAGCTTTTCTGAAGACTTTAAAATATGCTCCAATAAAATGTTGTAATTACTATCACTAATTAAATTTTTTGTGAATTACCCAAATGCATCTTGAGCTAGCAGAAGCGCGTTTGCAGAAATTTCAGCAATCAGGCTTTCCCGGTGTTCTCCACTTGAATGGCTAATGCATCTTTGCAAAACACAACAGCCATGCTGATGAGTTGCAATGTCCACACAGTACTTTGCCGCAGCAATGAAAATGAACTGCCAGGTAAAAGGCCGTTATACAATGAGGTCACAATATTCACCAAACTGAATGCAAATAGCTTGACAACTCTGTTGTTGGTTTCAAAAAGGGTTCTATAATCCAAAAGTATTTACTTCATAAACAGACTTCATTTTCCTCAAGGTAGTTTACTATAGTTAAAAAATGTGATAAGATCCCGTTAAGTGATTCACTAAAATAGGTAATTCTCCTATCTCAATGCTTCGAAAACCCATAAAATTTAGTAGAAAGCTTGGATTTATTGTGCTTCTTTTTTCTTTTCTTTTTTTTCCATTTGATATGAAAGGCTAATGTAACTTTACAAAATTAAGCTACAGTTAATGTTTCTTTTTGAAATGCATGCTCCTTCTGACTTAAAAGCAACGTATTTTACCACATCTTGTTGGCTGAAGTAAACACATATATACAGTATCTTAGGGTGGCATTCAAACACAGGATTTATATTCCATTGCTTGAAATTTGCTTACACATGGCCAAGTTTCAATGTTCAGTGGTAGCAAATTGTTATATTTGCTGCATTATAACTTAATACAACTTCCAAACAAATTTTTTGTCCACCTGTGGCGATTTTGACCATATCAGCATTAGGAAAAACAATAATCACATTGAAAAGCACATGGAGTTTTAGAATTTTATGATTGAACTGAAAAAACAGCTGATACAAATGATATACAGGGGCAAATTGATCTTACACCACTCAACTATACCAAAGTCCCAAACGAAAGTCCTCTAACAGATTTAACACTCCTCCTCTGCCACCCCTTGGTCCAAGTACTTCATTAACACAAAGAAGATGATGCTTTGTGGAGCCATACAACTACTTATTCTGATTGATGAAGCAGCTTAAGACACTCTAAGTAATGTGAGTCTCTATAGGCCAAAGCCTCCCAAATGTGTTTTCCAGACAAGTTCATAGCCCATAAAATACCATGAAACACAGAATTTGTTCTATCAACCTCTTACTTTGTCATAATACAACATGTATCTGCTTATTATTTAAAAAAGGAATTAGTAGCAGGATACAAGTTGCAACTAATAGAAATCAATATCTGACAGAATCAGTAAAAAACAACAAATGTATCATAATTATGTACAGTTTGGTTTTCCAGGTAAAATGATATGCTGATCAAGATTAAGGGATAAAATAAAAATAAAAAAAGAGCAAACACAGAAGACCACTCAACATACTTAGCTAGATAAAAGAAGCGGCATAATGTGGGGAAGATCATATTATAATGTGCAATAAGCTTCAGTGTAATGCAGGGTACCTTACTGTCTTCATTGCTAAGACATTGAAGGCATCTTTGTACAACGTGGTTACCATTTAAGTCCTTGATGAGAGCAAGAAATCCAGGTTCAAGAGCTGTAATAACCAAGGAAATCTGCTGTCTAGACTTAAGCGTCTCAATCAATTTCTGTACCACGCGGGTGCTGAAAAAATAATAGCAATGTTTAGATTAGCAAATTGAACAAAATAAAAATACAACAAAACAAAAGGTCCAAAATTTACCCATGAGTGTTTAATGAGATCCTAATGAGCTCTCCTGGCTTTGCAGTTACCCTGAGGAGAATCTGCATTCTCTGCTCTTCATTGCACACTTCCAATAGTTTTTGCATAAGGTAGTTCCCAAAAGGATTCATCATAAGTTCAACTACATGATCAATTACCTCATTGAATATAATCTGAACATCTTGAGAAGTTCCCTCATCAAACATTCTTTGCAGGAATCGACAACCATGTTGATCCTTTGCAATGCAGTATATATATCCTTGTGCTTCTGCTAATGAGTTGCACTTTGATGGTAGAGAAAATGAACCACGCAATCTGAGACTGTGATCGCTTTCTTGACTTCCAACAATCTGGGGATGACCATTGAGAACTGCCCGCTTTTCTTGACGTGCATTTACATCAGCCACATATGGGAAACTCTTGCTGTTAGGCCTAGTTCTTTCGTATCCACTTTTCGCCCCATAACTCACACTTTCCCCTTGCATAATCAAGCTTTCTTCAGCTGAAACAGACTCCAGACCTCTCTGAGTTACTTTTACATGTGAAGGTAATATACTACATGCATTTGCTATTTGCTGGTGATAGTGAATTACATTTTCCACATTATTATGAGACTTCAAGGGAGCAATTTGAGGGACATTCAGCAAATGAAACGCATCATTTTCAGCCACGATACCGACTCCATTCTGCTTAGCATAAGATAAAGCCTCGGCTGTAGAAGGCCTAGGCAGAGTAGATATATTGGAAACAGGAAATGCCATATAATGATGCCCAGTCTGCCTCTTTGCAATGAAAAAATGAGAATTCACCGCGCTACCTCCTCCGTTTAACTGAGAAAACAGTTCACCTTGTCTGCCTGGGGAACATTGGGATGCAACTACATTCCCCAATCCAAGCATGGCAGAACCAATTTCACCCTCAAAATCCATGTGATTTCCCGGAATGGCGAATCGATACCTTCCACAATCAGATATGCTTTTGCTTTGCAAAGACAATCCATGTTGATCAAAATCCAACCCAACAGTCCCACAATTAACCCGATCGCATAACTGAGCAGAGTTAAATATTACATCCTCTGGCTCCTCATCAATATACATTCTACCTAAACTTCTGGACAAACTCAGTTCATCAATCATATTCTCATTAGCATTAGCTTTCTTCCCGAACAACGAATCGGGACCCCTCTTATCCATCCACAACCTATTGGGGAAATGTGTACTCCCACAGTGTGAGTGAGGTTTAAGCTCCTCTAATGGAGGTGTGGTAGTAGGGGATCCATTATCAGATAATGAATGCCCACCACTAGAGAACAAGCTTGAAGAAGAACAATCAGATTGAACAGAAAAACCACTCACAGGAGAAGAAGCACATGTGTGTTTATTATTACCATCATTATACAGACCTAAACCACCCATCACACCATTCATTTTAGGTGTCATAAAAGACCTTTGTTGTTGTTGATGGTGATGATGATCACCACCACCATTACCTTGTTTCAGATGATGAATGCTGCTGAGATTGAATGATATTGCATGAGGAATCTCACCCAATAACGATTCAAGTTCGTCATCATCTTTCATCTTTTTCATCCTTTTTTTTTTTTTAACAAATCCCAAAAAGAAAAAGGACAACAACCGGAGATTCAAGACAGGAAAAGGGCAAAATTAAAATGTGAGAACGAACAATAACTAAAAATTTTACAACAAAAACAGCAAGAAGAATCAATAAGCCACATTGGAAACTGATCTGAACAAAAAAAAGAGAAAAAGAAGAGGCTAAATAACAGAATCCCAGAAAAGATTACCCATTTTGATCATCTGGGATGGGTCGAGTGAAGAAAACGGAGAAAGAGTGAGGTGATCAGGTGATGATGATGAAATTTATTCAAATTGCATTTCGTCACTTGAATTTTTCTTTTTAATTTTCTGGATGAATTTGGGTTTTTGGGTTTTCTTTTTTAGATGAGTTGGTGAAGCATGCAAAGAAGAATGTATTGGGATACAGTTACACGTACTGTAGAAAATACTGGTACGGTCTCACGCCATTAAAGCTGGAGAAAAGGAACAGACTCTTTCTTTCTTTCCTTTCTCTCTCTCACTGAGATAGTGTGTATATATATAACTTTCCACTTGAGTTTGGAGTGAAATATATATACTTTTATATTTCTTTTGAAAATATCAAAACGCTTTAGTATTCGTTACTCACTCAATAAAGTTTTTTTTTTCTCACGCTACAAAATATTAATAAATTGTTTTATTAATTATATTTTTAAAATATGAAAATAGATTTATATAAATTTACAGGTATCTGTGTTTTTATTTTTAGTTTATTTACGAGTGACAATGTCATATAAAATTACGCAAAATTAGGTACGTAAGTATTTAGTGTATTGAATATATTTAGAAGGTTTCGCTATCAAAATAATATTAAACATTTTACTTGTATTTGTATTTGAATTAGTACGCAATTTTTTTGCTCTTTGTTTGAAGATTTCTAACATTCAATGGATGGAAAGATAAAAATGTTATTAATAGTGGTTTTATTTGTCGAAAATAGTAAAATCTGTTACTCCATCTTCTTCGGAACTGAAGATTTATCTTTAAAATATTTACTCAGACAACTACCATCCGAAATTCACTCCTTGTTCAAATCTTCATTTGAGGTTTGTTATTTCTTCGTGTTGACCAAATTAACCATATAAAATCCTTTTCAATTACCAATAATAGTAGAGTTTATTTGTTTATTATTCATACAATTATATAAAATCATCAAGATTTCTCTTTTTTTTAAAATTTATTTATATTGTTTATTTATACATTTCTTATATTTTATTAGCATTATACATTGTCTAAAGTTAAAATATTGCTACTATCATCTTTCTTATTTTAAACGAATTTGTTATTCGCAGTGACGATTTTACTATTCGCACTAACATTTTTATGTGAAATTCTTAAAATGCCCTTAAGAATTAAAAAAAAAATTCATATTAAGTAACTCTATAAAAATCCGACTTGCATACCATAAGTTGTATGCTATTGTTTGCATATTTTCACTATTCACCGTCAGTAATTCATTTTTTATTCACACGTGTATTCAAATATGACCGACAGACAAAAGGACGATCCATATTACACGGTATGTAATAACTGTATACAATTTTTTACGTGAAATTTATTTTTCCTTAATAAAAAATATATGTCTGATCTTTGATTTAGACCCGGATCTGCCATTATCCGGCCAGTTTTGGGCGGAAATGTAAAATCTGGGCGAGGAGATTGTCTCCTCGCCAGGATTTCGACAGAAAACCGGCGGTTTTTCTGGCGGAAGTACCGCCGAAAACCGGTGGTAGTGGGAGGGAAAATACCGCCCTGCGAAGGGTGGTATTTTTACCCAGGAGGACCGCCGGTACTCTCGCCGGAAATACCGCCGGTGACCAGCGTCAGTAGTCTGCGAAACACCATGCGGGGGGCCGAGGTATTTTTAGGCCGACCACCGCCGCTGGCCGGTGCTGTTCAGACCCAAAGTTCCGCCGCTTCCGGCGGTCTTTTACCGGAAAAGCTGCCAAGGCGGTAGTGTGGGGCGAAGACCGCCGGTTTCCGGCGGTAGTTGCTGGAAAAAGGACCGCCGGCTTCTTCTAGCAACTTTCGCCGGAAACCGTCGGTCTACGCCGGATAAACCTGCTGGATTCCGGGTGGTTTTTCCGGCGACAGACGGCCGGATTCCTGCGGTATTTTCGGTTCGGCTGTATGCTTGAAAAACCGCCGGCTGCGCGGTATTATTACGGCGGCGGGCGGTAATTTTTTTAATTTCTCGGCCAAAAGGGCCCGATATCCCGCAGGGGGCGAGATTTACGAAATATCCCCCCTGTGTTATGTAGAATTTTGTCACATTCTCACCTCTCGTAGATGAGATTATTAAAAAATTTACTGGTTCCCGCTAAATTTTGGGTTTCAGTATGCTTACCCATCATTTTGTATTAACAGGATATCCGTTTGGAGAGCGATGACATATTTTCTGACCACACAGAGGTATTTCAAACGGACGAAGAGTTTAAAAGTAAGGAAGATTTGGTTGCATGGGTCAAAGCTACAGCATTTGAAAATAATATGACGGCAAAAATTACATCTTATTCGAAAGCGTTGAGCATTTTCCTTGCAAGAGGGAGAAAAGGGCGAGTTGAGATAGGGTGCGATAGATCAGGAACAGTTAGAGATAAACCACCACTACCAGAAGGGAAGAGCAGGCGGAACAATACCAGCAGCAAATTGACAAAATGTCCATTTCACCTTGTGGGATGCAAAATTGCTGGGAGAAATTAGAAGTTAGAGATAAAAAAAAGTAATCACAATCATGAATCACAGCAAGTTTGACTAACATGCAGTATTTCTTCAAACTTGTGCATGATCACGAATACTTCTATGTGCACACAACTGACGATGATAGTAATGCAATCGGGCACATTTTTTTCTCACACAAAAAGGTCCCTTCTCTACTTGGTTTGTTTTTGTACGTTTTGTTTATGGATACGACGTACAAAACAAACAAGTATGACATGCCTCTTCTGCAGATAGTGGCTCATGTCCCCACATCTCAGTATGTTCATAATGCTTTCGTTTTCATGAGTGACGAGACTACCCCGAGCTATTTGTAGGCTATGACTCAATTGAGAAATTTATTCGAGGGCAACAAATACCCACATGTGGTCATCACTGATCGGGAGATTGCCATAATGAACGCTGTGGAAAAAGTATTCTCACATGCTACCCAATTACTGTGCATGTGACACATTGAAATGGATGTAAAGAAACGTGTAGTAGCAGCTGGCAACGACAAAACTACAACGGATGTGTTTCTATACCGTTGGGGCCAAGTGGTGAAAGCCTTGACATATTAACAGTTCACGGAAAGCTGTGGAATATATTGATACTAGATATGGAGATAAATCTAAATTTAGAAATGTGATTCCATACTTGAAAAATACATGGTTAGATCCCCACGCAGACAAGTTTATATCTTGTTGGACGAAATATATAAAGCATTACGGAGGGCGCACAACGAACATGTAAGTTCATTATAGCTTTAATTTATATATGTTTATGTTGTATAATTTTATAATACTTTATACAATGCTTTCTGTGAGAATTTGATTTTTAATGTTAATTGGCTTTCATGGTTGAGAGTGCACATGCATAGTTTAAAAAGGTAATTGGGACGGATAGAAAAACATTTTCAGATCTGTTTCAAGGGATTAATATTATGATAGAGCCGCACTTTAACAAAATTCGGACTGCAATGGAATTTTCTCACAGTAAAACATACAGGAAGAGCGACTAAGTATAGTAGGTTGAATGGTAGACTGTCTTTTGCTGCTATTACAATGGTCGAAGAAGAATATACTAAAAGAGCTGGCCTCATCAGGGAAGATGGTTCGTTGTATGGTTGCGAACTCCGAACAAGTTGCGGCTTGCCATGTGCACGTGAGATGCAACAGTTGGTGCGAGCATATCGTCCAATTGATCCTGTTGATGTGGATCCCTTCTGGAAGATGCTGCACTTGGGAGATACTGATATTCCGAAAACTATGGAGGCAAGGCAAAGCGCTGAAGGGCGACTGCATGAAATGTTTGTTGAGACCATTCTTCGTCCAAGCGCTGACATATACATGGTGATGGGTGCCGTGCATGCAGCTCTTCATCCAGAAACTGTTAATTTAGCTGAGCCGGTAAGTAGGCCACACAGGGGACGGCCGAGACACAATCCGACCCAGCGGGATCTATCATGGTACGAGCATGCCGATAGGAATGCATTACAACGAGGTGCATATATTAATTCTCCCAATACAGAACATAATGAGTAATTAGCTTTCGATATACTAAATTTAATATGAGTTGCAATCGTAGGTCGGAGATCCACAGGTGGACAAAGGAGAAGAAGGGTTTTGAGGCCCCACACTTCTAAATGGCCTTTCGACATGCCCCTATTTTTGAGGCAGTTTGTGTTCGATTACATTACCGCCCACGTTAATGTGAATGCCGATGGACATTGTGGTTTTAGACTAATTTCTTATTTCGTGCACGATGCAGATGAGGAATATTGGCATCAAGTTCGCAGAGACCTGTACGAAGAACTGCAGGAGCAATCTACCATTTGGCGCTACGTTCTTGGGCCAGTTGACTACCAGTTAGCATGCAGGGTGATAAAATTTTATGTAGTTCTGGCTTTAGATGAATTTTGGTTTGATTCTCATCTGTGTGGATTACTCGCCGCCACGAAATATCAGAGGGTTGTTATGTTATATGGCCCGCATAGTACTACTTTCCTTCCGATTGAGTGGCGGAGGACTGGCGTATCTAATGATCCGATCAGTTTCATCAACACAGGTCTTATAAGACAAAATCATTTCATTGCTTTGTTAACGACATGGGAGGTCTTGCTACCCCCAATCTATCCGACGTGGAGACACAGAGCCTTAGGACAAATGCAGAGTTGAAAAACTCACTCGGATCAACGATTGGGTAAATTTATAACTAAATTTACTGTTGAGTGTTAGGATTACATGTATTTCGTATCCAATAGTTTTTCAATATAAGTAACTTATATGCAAGTTTCACTACTACAGAAATGTTCAAAGGAGGCGCCCCTTTGGAGGCGGGTGTACAAATACCCGCCTCCAAAGGTGGCTAAATAAAAATTGGAAGCGGGTGAAGGGGTCACCCGCCTCCAATTAGGAGGTAATTGGAGGCGGGTGATACCTTCACCCGCCTCCAGTAAGCTAGCAGCTTACTGGAAGCGGGTGAAGACATCACCCGCCTCTAATTAATTGCTAATTAGAGGCGGGTGATGTCTTCACCCGCCTCCAGTAAGCTAGCAGCTTACTGGAGTCGGGTGAAGGCATCACCCGCCTCCAATTAGCAATTAATTGGAGGCGGGTGATGCCTTCACCCGCCTCCAATTTCAAAATACGAAAATTATTTTTTTAAATTTTCAATAATAGATCAAAAATTGTCTTTATTTTGGACTGTTGAAAATAATTTTGAAAATTTATTGAGATTCTAGCGAAGCGAATAATTAGTAGATAATAAAAATCACAAGTTTTACAAAAAATATATAATTTCAATTTTCATATTAAATACATAAGTATATGCAGCGTAGTGGTAAATTTAATGTGCAAGAGTTAAGTGAAACTCTAGGCGCGAGTTCGATTCCTACTAAAGGCATAAAGTGCAAGAAAAAGAAATTAAATTTTTTTACGAGGAGTTATTGGATACTTAATGGAGGCGGGTGCAACATGCACCCGCCTCCAATAGAGGAGCATTGGAGGCGGGTGCACCTTGCACCCGCCTCCAATGTCCTAATTTATAGAGGCGGGTGCGGGCCCCTCCAAATGGAGGCGCCCGCAGCTGAGGCGGGTGCTGCCATGCGGCACCCGCCTCCAATCCCCCTTAGGACCCGCCTACTAAGGGGGATTTTGTAGTAGTGTTTCATTTGTACGTAACTGTAACATTATTGAACGATCATACACTGCATCAAACAGTATATATACTACATGAAAATAATGTAGAAATTGAGAAGATATAAAATTTGCTTAATATTACTAAATATGAAGAGTCAATAACATAGCAGACATGGTGTTCCCGCAACTTATTCTAGTGCAGGCATCAAATCCTCCAAATATCTAGCCACCTCCTCTATGGCCCTCTCCCGCAGTTCGTTGGGTACGGAATGCCTTGTCCGGGAATGAGCTAGATACATTCTAGTAGCAATGTACTGGAGAGGCTAAAGTAGAAAGAAAAATCAGAGGTTGTTAAACAAACAGTGACATAAAAATAATAAATGGACATAAATACACATGAATCACATGTACTTACCGAACGTGTGATCGCACATGGAAGTAGTCGAGGTACTTAGGGCACGCCTGATCGGCCCATTGAGCCTTCTGCAGCCCCTTTAACATCTTGCTCTTGTACATTTACCAAGCCATGAAATCTGTCTCGTACACGCAAGAATACTTACAAATTTCAGGGCCTCTGCCACAGTTTTTTGGCTCATAAATTCTATCTGGGATGAACTGCGCGTATCCAAATTGGCGCATGAACCGATTAGGCATATAGGGCTCCATGACTGAAGGGGAATAAATAAGCCCCCTGAACAATGTGATCGGGTGCACGCGTGCAGGATTTGGCCCGAAAGGAAGCCAATTTACCTAATTTATTTTCAAAAACGTTAGTGATTATTCAAAATTTTAGGATATGACACTAATTAACTGTATGACATTTAAATGATATAAAAATACGGATTATTACCTCATTAGATTTCAATGTATCTAGGGAGCGGCGGTAGGACAACAAATCCCGCCGGATCTCACGCTTCCGCCCGGTGCCGATGTACCACTTTGCTGCAACAGGCAAGGAAACATCCCATTCTCTCATCTTTGGAGGACTAAACATTGGGAAGTACTTGTATATCTAACTCTTTTGTTTGAAGGAAAAAAAAATTTTAATAATGTTAATGAATCAGTATAAAGTTTGAAAATAATTTATAATTGATTCGAACAAACCTGCAATAATGTCAGGCACCCGCCTAATTGGCCACCGTCTTCCTTAGAGGCCCTTCCAAGATTGCGATAAAGGTTGGCCAGACACGCTCCTCCCTAAGATAGTCTGCTTATTTTATCTGCGTCGCGGAGGAAAGACAGATAATGCCCAAGCACGTGGGTTTTCTTCTTATCAACGAACAGGGTATTTTCAACCAACCATAACAAATACCCTGTGGCAGAATTGGCAGGGTCCACATGTCCACTAACACAATGGGCACGAATGAGGGACATTTTCACACTTGCAAAATCTCGCTCCCCGAACTCCTCTTCCTCTATCCCCAGCATTTCTAGAAGCAGTTCCTTCATGTCCGACGACTTAATTTTCCAATGAAGTGGAAATCAGTCAATCGAAATTCCCAATATGTAGGCCACATCGTGGAGAGTGATACTCATCTCTCCGAACGGCATGTGGAATGAATTGGTCTACGGATGCCATCTCTCAACAAACGCACTGAGGAGTGCGGAGTCTAACTCTGGATGCATGCACCAGACCAAATGTCCCAACCCGAAACGTTCCACTATACTCTTCATTTCGCCGTTGTCTAAATCCCACATTTGCAGCCGCTCGTGCCCATTATGACATGTCAATATCTCATGTTCCTACGTAATTTAATAAATAAATTAGCACATTTTAGGCACCAAGTTATTAAACAAAAATCTAAACAATAGATAATAAGTATTTCACAATAAATAATAAAGAATAATAACATACATGTCGATACCATATGTAGTAGGCAATATGATCCTTAAAGCTCTTTAACAACTCTGGATTTGAAGATCCACCGTCAATTGGACCATCCAGAGGCCGATATTCCTTCCACCCGGCATCCCTCCCGAACCTGGACCCGGTCCCTGAAACCGACCTACGTGAGGAGAGCATTAAGCCTTTTCCACTCCGCCTTCGTTGGCTAGGGTCATTTGCCCATTCGTTTTCATCCTCTATTCGCCCCGAATTAAATTCTATGTACCCCTGAGACATAGAGATCTCCCTCTCATGTCGTTCAGCATTTTCCCAAGCTACCTCCTCCTCCGCATCTCTAGTGTATCGCGGTGCAAATTCCGTTTCAGCGTAATCACTGCTACTTGCCGCCGCCCTCGCATTTGATAATCGAGAAGAACCATGCGCTCTTCCTAGGACCCTTCTCTGGCGCTCGGATTCAATGGGAGGTATTCGGCCAACTATTTCCTCTGAGGCGGAGTTTGTTGCCTCATTGGCTTCATTAATTTGCAAACTGTCATCCTTTTGCTTCTGATTAATTTTAATTTCAATTTCTTAAACGCTTTTGCCATCTACAAAACACAATTGAAGATTAAAAAATTAAAAATACATAAGGAACATAAATAATTATAAATACAAAAATAATTGCTAATATTTAAGGAACAATAACACAATTGATAATTAAAAAACTAAAATATTGTCGGGGAAAATTCTGTGGAAAAATATTTGATAATACACAATTCCACATGCAATTATAAATACGCAAATAATTGATAATATATAAAGAACAATAACACAATTGAAGATTAAAAAATTAATAATATTGTCGGCAAAAAATCGGCAGAAGAAAACCGCCGCCGCCGGAAAATAACCGCCGGAGTGTGGCGGCAACGGTTTTCTTTTTCCAGCGGAAGGACCGCCGGTGGCCGGCCGCCAGCTGCCGGCGGTCCTTTTTCCAAAAAATTCCGCATCACCGGAATTTTTGGGAAAAAGAACCGCCGGTTTTCGGCGGTCTTTTCCAGAAAAACTACTGCCGGCGGTAGGTGGTAGTCCCACAAATACTACTGCCGGAGGCCGGCGGTAGTATTTTCCAAAAAGACTGCCGGAGCCCGGCGATCTTTTTTCCAAAAAGACCGTCGGATTCCAGCGGTCTTTTTTCCAAAAAGGCCACCGGCGTCCGGCGGTCTTCCGGGAACAAATACCATGTCTACGGTATTTGTTCCGCTGACTACCGCTGGTTTCCTGCGATAGTCAGCTGGAATACCGCTGTCGTCCGGCGGTTTTCCACCCCCTTTTTCCAGTCCAGTCCGGTGTCTCCTCGGACGACATTTCACAGATCCGGCCATAAAATGGCCGGTTAATCGCAGATCCGGGCAAAAACATAACAAAACCATCCAAATTATACACTAATTTATCAAAACAACGAACAAAATATGAAAGAAACAATTATTAATTTTAGTAACTCACCTTTGCCGATCCGATTCGTCTGCATTTTTATCCAATTTGGCTGAATTTGTGCTTCCACTAGTCTGCACACAACATAGAAGAGAAATGGGAGGAATGGCTGATTTTGTGCTTCAGCCCAATTCCTCCCAGTGATATTTATAAAGTTTTTCTTTTTTTTTTTTAGCCTAAAGGGCAAAAAAGACATTTTACATAAAATTGTTACTGTAAATAGTAAAATCGTTACTGCGAATAGTATGCCCCATTTTAAAAAGTCATGATGACTCCCTTGGCTAGATGGAAAAAAGGGGTTTTTAAGAGATTAAAAATGTGTGTTAAGTATAAAAGTAGTGGATGAATGGAAATTTAAATGATAAAAACAACAACTTATAAGATTAATAATGAGTTCAATTTAATGAGCATTACTTGATAAATGTAGCAACTCACACCTTCAACAAAAACACTATAAAACCTTATATAACAAATACATTATCAAAGCTTTCTATAATTTTTCATTAATATATTAAATATTTCATCTGTTTCATTAGAAGAGTTCAGTCTAAGAAAAATGTGTAATTATCTCACACTTAAAAAGTAAGAACGCAATTAGAATAAATTGTAATAAATTAGCTAGTCTAAGTGTTGTACCCTAAAAACCATAATAAGTTATACATTTTAAAACCTAACTTTTCTTAATTGAACGGAGTAAATATGAGGGTAAATTATGATAAATTTGGAACCTAAGAAACTAACAATTGGAGCAATACCTAGAAGAGCAACACACTAAAATCTGATTATGCAGGCAGCAACAAATATTCAACTAAGCATTGACGAGGATGAAATATTAGATTGGAAATGCCCTAAGAGGACAAAGCTAGCACAGAAATAAAAATATTAGATCTTTATTCCGTCCAACTAAATGTGTATCAATCATATACCACATAGAAAAACATGCACGTGTTAGCATCAAAAAACAAAAATAAACGCGAAAACATGCATACTTTTAAGTTGTAGAACACGACTAGTACACACTTAACAGAACATAAGATATGAACCCATGAATGAATGCTGAAAACAGCAAAGCTGTTAAGCCCTTAGCATAACAAATTTTCAGATGTCTTCTACTGTGAATACATACTACATTGTTAGAACAACATCCCAGGGTCAACAAGCATTAATGTCTTTCCCCAAAACCTAATCAAGAACCAAAACAAGATAACAGCTACAAGACCTACACAGGTCCAAGGGAATCACCATCCAAGCCAACAACTGCTTGGAATTCACTCTCACCCTCCACATACTTCACCCCGATCACCCTGAATCGCACCGACACTTCTTTTGTGATTCTTGATTCAGAACCCATAAAGAATGGGTTTTCTCCATGAACATATTGGAAATCAGGCATCTTTTTATGGGACAGATAGATTTTCTCCATAGGTCCACATCTCAAGAAAACTCCATGCTTCAGAATCTTGTGGACAACACCATCCAGAATCTCTCCCTTGAACATCTTGAAAGTGAGGCAGCTGAACTCAACTGGAAAGAGCACATCCCCTGACCGATCTCTCACTTTTCCTTCTCCTATCTTATCCAAGCTAATCACAGCAAGATGATAACCCAGATCTCTCGAGGCCTTCTTTTCAGCAAAGTCGTCCATAAGGCGGATAATGATGGCCTTCTGAAGAGCCAAACCACCAAGTTCAAGGTTTTCAGGTGGAATTATTACAGTCCACGAGAGTTGTGATTTAAGAAACATTATCTGTGACCTGTTGAACAGACCATGCACATTATATGAAGTTTAAGACTGAGGGAATTCAAATGATCAATACAAAGTTAACCATAATAAGCACTGAAAGTATCATCACCTATAGCAAGTCAAAGACTACTGCATCATCCCTACTCCTAGTCAAAAAATTGGAAGAACAGAAATTTTTTGATAGTTCTGTCAGAATCATAGTGAAAACCACATTGATTCTCTGTATCCATGCTATGGCTGACAAATTATATCAAGAAACTTGTGCACAGGGTACTTGTGATTAATTTCATATCCAAATCATTTACTCACAAGTTAAAATAAGTAAAATGAAAATTTGACAACCTCATTGGAATTAAAGTTAAGAGTCAAGCCACTTAACAAAAAGAATTTTAGGTAATTCATGGTCAAACAAAATGAAGCCCTAACATTTACTGAATCCACTTCAGAAACAAACAATTATAAGGCTAACATTCACCTTCACATGTGTTTGCCCTAACATTTTGACACGGAAACAATCAGAATACATGAGTTTTCGGACATAGGAAAAACAGGTTTCTTGACATTGTTCTTTTAAATTCACAAGGCAAAAAGTTCTCACTGCTTATTATTATTTTATAGTTTACAATCCATCTCCAAAAAGATTGCTTGATCACAAGTACACGCGGCTTATTACTGTCTAGTTGACCCATTAATAAACCACCAGATCAGACATCTATAGAAGGGCAGCCGGTGCATGGAAGCTCCACCATGCACATAGCCTTGGCTTGAACTCACTGCGACAGCTTTTACTGCTGCACCAAGGCTACCCTTCACCAGACCAAAATCTATACTGGATAGAATTTTAAGATTCAAAGAACATAAGCAGATTTTTCCCACTTCTAACATCTTTAAACAATAAAGGGATGACAAATTTTGAAATTTAAGCATCTCGACATGATGGCCTCAGTTATCTAGTCAAAGAGGTTAGCAAATCATTTATCAAACAAATCATTCAACATCTCCTACCATCTTTCTGCTTCTCTATTCTCCAAAACTAACCAAGAAACTGATAAGAAAAAGGTCAGAAAACACTAAATAGACAAAGCACATAAAGAGCAGATTGCTTGGAGATGTCAGCAGTCCCAAAGACCGATAATTAAAATAGGATCCGTTATACACTTTCACAATCAAAATGACCCTCACCACTAGACAAAACCAAACCAAACCAAACCAAAACAAGGAAAGTGGGTGGAACCCGGCAGCAAAGGGCTTCATCAGATGGAACTATGAAGTTAGACACCAGCTATTAGAACATGCATGAAGACATATCCATGGTCTGACAGAGTCAAAATACAGAAACGGCTGTTCCCAGATCAAAGGAGACTTGAAAATTTGAAATGCTCAAACACCAACAAAAAAAAAAACTGTACTATCAAGCCTAATTCTAAGGAAAAAAATGATCTTTGACATCCCAATATGTTCAGGAATGTCCCCCCGTTTCCCAACACAGGAAAAATTCAACATGAGAAAAAGAAGCCGCAGCAGCAGTAACATCCGCAAACCCTAAAACCCTTTCAACCCAACACCACGACTATCAGAATATTAACTTCATTAGATAACAGTTATCACAGATAGTAGAATCAAAGAATCCATCCATGGGGAAATTTCCCCGGAAAAATCACAAGCACGCACACGCCCACATTTACAGCACAAAGAAACAACAATTGAGGGAAACCATGTCAGCAGTTTGAGGAGCAAACCTGGTTGAATTGAGGAAGAAGAAAGAGCTTCCCCGGAGCCGGAGACGGGAGGATTTCAGGTTGCGAGCACACTGTCACTGTGTGTCAAAATTATTCGTTGGTATTTTTGGGGGAGAAATGCCAGTCAAAGTGTTTTTACTACCTGTTTATGAGTGTGTGTGTAAAATAATAACATAATTGATATTCGCAGTAACCGTTTTGATATTTGCAGTAACATTTCTCTGTAAAAAGATAAAAATGCCCCTGGGAAAAAAAAAATTAAAACCGGGCTGCAAAAAAAAAAAAAATTGAAAAAGCAACTCACGGGCTCTGTTCCGTTTAATAATTCCTGCAAAGCAGAGCCGGGTGGAATCACAAAATCGGATAAAAATCGAGACGACTCGGATCGGAAAAAGGTTAGTGGCTAAAGTTAAAATGTTTTGCGGTATTGTTTTAGATAGTTGGTTTGATTATTTTAGTTGTATTATGTCCGGATTTGTTAGTATTTTTATCGAAAATGTGAATTTTTTACCGGATTGGGGAAGATCCGCCCGGTAGTTACTGCAAATATCAAACTGAAGGGGGGGTGAAATATCGCCAGTCGCCGGCGATATTTTTGGCCCAAAATATCGCCGAGCGCCGTTTCAAAATATCGCCGGGATGAACAACTTAAAAAATTATAGGCTAAAATATCACCTCACACATGCTTGAATCAAATTATCAAACGAGACAAGGCATGAACAACTTAAAAAATTATAGGCTTAAAATAAATTATCAAGAAGCCCACCTCAAAATAAATGAATATTTCTACTTTGAGTTGGGATTTTTTTCCCCACATATTCATTTTGGCCCCATATAAATACCAAAACAAACCGAAATTCCCAAACTATAGAAAATGAAGTTGGGAGATTCGTTTTCAACTTCAACTTCGTTTTCTTCAACCAAAAAAAAAAATTTACAGTAGAAGGATTTTTTTTTTCTTTAATTCTAAAGAAAACGAATTTTGTGAATTCGTTTTCTTACAGAAAATTAATTTTATTTTAAAAAATTTAAGTGAAATCGTTTTCTCCTGCCATATTTCGTTTTCTACCAAAAATTTTTTTTAATATTTTTAAAAATAAAATTAATTTAGTAACTCTATATAAACTAATGTAAAAAAATAAGTAAATAATTATTTTGTAATTAAAAAGGAGTTCACCAACATCGTTTCTAAGTTTTTATGGTTTTTTATATATAAATATTATTTAATATAAAACTCATTATGGTGATTCGAAATGGACACCCGTAATTCATTTATCAGTTTTAGGGGAACAAAGGCAATACATAATTATATAATTTGTAATTGAATAAAAATTTTAAATATTTTTTATTTTGTTAAATATTTTTGAAAAAACGAATTTTGTAAAATAAAATTATTATTAAGCTTATTTTTAAAAAAATAGAAAAAAAATAATTTTAGAAGAAAACGAATTCTGCCAAGAGAAAATGATTTCACTTAAATTTTTTTAAATAAAATTAATTTTCTGTAATAGAATTTTTTTTTTATAAAAGATTTCATAGAAAACGAATTCTGTGAATTCTTCTGTAGAAAATGAATTCACACAGAATTCGTTTTCTACGAAAATTCAAATTTTTTTTTCAAAATTAAAATTTTTTTTTTATAAAGAAAACGAATTCTGTAGACTCGTTTTGGGGCATGTTAATTGCAGGACATGTTTTACTAAACACATGGCACTTTTAAAATTTTAAATGGTGAAAAGACAATAATATCCTTATACATTTTTACTCTCTAGGTGATTTAAAATGAGAGAATCGCCTCATCCGGGCGATTCTTTGGGAAAGAATCGCCTCCCCGGAGCAATTAAATAGGAATACATTGGTGTCTTGTGGCGAAAAAATCCCATTTAATCGCTCAAATAGTCACCTGGATGAGGCGATTATTTTAAAAAGAATCGCCCCAAGCGGGCGATTTCTTCTGGATGAGGCGATTCTTTCCCAAAGAATCGCCCGGTTGGGGCGATTCTTTTTAAAAGTTGTTTTTTCCTTAAAAATATCTTCAACAATCGCTTATCCAAAGCTATTCTTCTTAAAAGAATTGCCAGAGGGAGGCGATTCTTTTAGGAAGAATCGCTTCGTCCAAGTGATTTTCTTGACAGTTCGCCGAAAAATCATTTTTTCGGCGAATTAATACAGAATTTGACATAAAATTTACACAAAAAAGCCGAAAAAACCCACGAAACAACCAAAAACATTGCTAAACACATTACTAATACAGAATGGAGATGGAGAAGGAAGTTGGAAAATGGAAAGGGCAAAAAAGTAATTTCAGGTGTATAATTTTTAAAAAGTGTCATCCAATTAACAATTCCGTTCATTTTTTGGGAAAAACGAATCTAGCAACTTCGTTTTTTATAGACTGGGAATGAAAAAAAAATCTTGTGTATTTTGGTAATTTTTGGTCCCCAGATGAACATTGGGGAAGAAAAATCCTTGAGTTGGAGCGTTTAATTCCCAAGAGTAAATTACAGTTACCCCCTCAAAGTTTGTATAAATTATCAAGAAGCCCACTAGGTCAGTAAAAACTACAAAATGTACCCTAAATGGGAAAATTTGCATTTTTAATCCATAATCTTTACCTAAGTGTCAAATGTAGTCCACATTCTTTAATAGCTATCAAATGTAGTCCACGGTATATCTATATTTTTTCAATTTCAGTCCAATAAATGAAAAGTTGACTCAAACTAACGGTCTCCTCATCTTAGATTTAGTCAAAGCGGGGTTGACCGACCCTAAACCATCTTTGATACTCCATTTTCACCTGATTTGAATGGTATTGCACAATGAAAGATTTTATAATGAATTCAAATGATTTTGAAGAAGGAAGGAAGATGGTTTAGGGGGCTGTCAAAATTGCTTTGACTAACACCGGAATGAAGAGACCGTTAGTTTTGAGTCAATTTTTTGTATTTTGGATTGAAATTGAAAAAAAGGGATATATTATGAACTAAATTTGATAGTTATTAAAGAATGTTGTCTACATTTGATACAAGTAAAAATTATGAGCTAGAGATACAATTTTTCCGTTCCATCCTATATGTAATGGAAAAATTGCACACCTCGAAACAGGATAAAGCCAGAACATTATCTTTAATAATAATAAAAATATATCTAAATAAAAATACGCTTGCCAACCTGATCTTCATTCACAATAAAATGTAAAATGTAAGTGAATATTACTGCAAATGAATTCAATTAAGAATATGAACACAATTTAGTATAAATGAAGATCCAATTAGAAAAAGTATTTTCATCATTTTTTTTATTAGGAGTATAGTGGTTTAACCATTTGCCATTTCAACATAATCACCGTTTCAGTCTCGAGGGCTCCTCAATAATTTGATCAAACTTCAAGGGGGTAAATGTAATTTACTCAATTCCAAAATACACCTCCAACAGGTATCTCTAGCTTTCTTTCTCTTTCTTTGAAGACTAGTTACACTATTATTCCCAACACACTAACACATCAGTACAGTAATATTTGATGAAGAAGAAGGCTCATTAGCTCACGTGAACAATAAATATCTCATTTCCCATCACAACTTGTCTCACTTCACTTGTGGGCCTAGAAGGTAAATATATATGGGCAAAAAGTGCGTTTTTTGCCACTAACGTTTTCCTCAGAAAGAAAGAATCCAGAAAAAACTCAAATCCCCATTAATAATAAGAGAAACATAAGGTAGATAGATACATCAAAAAAAAGTTTGGTTACCCATCTTAAATCCTTTCTAATACTTGGTAGTAGCAGTAGTAGTAGTAGTCTGTACATAACTCTCTAAAAACATGGATCATGCATAGCAATCAGCTCACAGTGGGGGCAGATGGTTGAACTGGAACCTCGTCGTAGGTGCCTGTTTCCTGGTTATACGAAAACCTGAAACGCAAAGGTAACAACACAACACCTAGTAAGTGGAGGAGAAGATGCAATGATATATACTCTTATAGTATGCGTTTTGGAACAAAACATTAATGCCCAAGTGTTAACAGTAAAAGACGGAACATTACCATTGTCCCGAGGCTGCATAACAGTAAAGCCCAGAAGATGGATCGTAGTAGTAACCGAGCCTGCTGCTATAGTAGTAACTGAAACACATTACAAAGATCACCACCACTAGTCGGATCTTGTCATGATCAACCACTAATATATGAGAATACGGACAGCACTTGATATTGTTCATTCATGTCACAATACATATGAACAAAACAGAACATTTTACAATCTCGAATGATTCACACATCTCTACAAATATTACTAGAAAATGAACATAACAAAGTTGTAAGAAGTTTTAACTCAACACCTGAACTACACTATTTATGCTGACTTTTTACTCCAAATATCCAAGATTTTAGCAAAAAGTAGAACTTCATTGCATTTTTGCATCGAACAATGAAAACAATTCTCTTCGTTTTGCAAAATCTTTGATAACTAACCTGGTATCAAGTTACAAAAAAGTAACCCAACAACAACAAAAAGATTATTATGCCCTTCAATAGAATATCTTACTGCAGTTAGTTAAGGCCAACCAATCATAGTCCATTATCGACATGGATGATCTATTGTTTCTTTTTCCTTCTATTCACCTAAAAATTGAGGATAACTACTATACATCTATCAATTACTTTGTGAAACCTAGGGAGAAGGAAGTGCCAAGAAAAATTCTCCTATAACTAAGACAACCTGATGGAAGTCAGTGTGTTCTGTTTACAATGGCTACTAAATTTCCCTCTTCACTCTTCTTAGTAAGCACATTAATGGCAGACATGCACAAATATGAGTCATGTAAAATTTGACAACAATTGCAAAGCTGTGATGGTTTAAATAGACATTGGATTTGCAGCAGAAATTTCAAGGATGAAATACAAGCATACCCAGATGAATCATCGTACACAAAATCATCCTGTAGAGCTCCACCTGATATCAAAATAATCGCAAGTTATAGCTAAATGAACGTAACGAACAATAAACTCTGACTGTCTAAAGGTAAGAAAATTTGTAAGTCTTAAGCTTACTTTCTTGATGTCCATTAGATTCACTTGTATCAAGATCACTCCTGCCAGAGGCTGGATTTTCAGTGGCCTTGTCATCATCTTCACCAAACATATCGAACGCATCATCACCATTGTCTGTAGTAGCAGATATACTACTCCCTGAAGCACCCTTCCCCAAGTCAAAGACAGAAGAAATACTTCCACCATTTTCCCCGTTTAGGAGGGAATCCTCACCAATGACACTATCAGATTTCCCAGGCCCTAAGTCAGAGGAAATGCCTTGCCTCCTGGCCGCAGCTAACCTTTCATACCCCTCTAGAATCAACAAATAGAATCAGATAAATGTGACTGTAATAACTGATTCCAAAATGTAAAGAAAGAAATCCACACCTGCTTCACGCTGGAAGGTCTCTTTTTGTTCATCATATACATCTGCAAAACAAAATTATAAACACCATGTCTATCTTTTACTCCAGCATCAAGTCAGCTGAAAGAAAATGACTAGTAGAGTAAACCAAACTGTAGTCTCCATTCTCCATGAGCCTCATAGCATCTTCAGTCAGCTGATCAAAAAGCTGCTTAGTTTCAGCTGACATCTTTGCCTTCCTGTTATTTGAGGTCCCTTTCAACCTCCTCAAGGCTTTAAGAACCTGCATATAGCACCACATGTCGACCATCAGTGTCATAAAAAATCAATAGGACAAACAGTACACCAGGACAGGTTGCGTATTTCATGACTGTAGAGAGGAAAATTATCAAACCACAACAGTCAAGATATTAAAACACTTGAGTTTAAACCACTAGAAAACAAACTCAAAGTACAGAGGAACAGATAGACTCAGAATAAATGTAAAGAAAAGGTGAAACACAAGGCAAAAGCAAAAAACTACCCTCTCTAACAAGAACTGCATTACTCCTCAAAACTAAATAACTATATAAAACCGGACTTTAACAGCACAACTATTTGCTTTAGTTGGGGAAAAAATTATATCAAATAACCTATCCACAGAAAATTATTCAATATGATGTTCTATAAAATATCAACCCTTTCCAAACACTTGCAAGGTACTGCATGAAAACTTTGTATTTCACACCTGATACATATGCTGCAAAAGGAAAGGCATCCAACCCGACAGAACATAAAAAATATGCAATGCAGAACAAAAAATATAAACTAAGTCTTACTGTTTCCCCGGGCTCAAGAACGTTAGCAATGCGCCTCTTGATCTTTCCAATGTCATCAGATGAAAGATCACCGGCCTGATCCTCAGTAGCTGGCGGAGCAGATGCAGTAGGAGCATAATTCTTAATAGCATCAATTCCATCAAGCCATGCATCCTGCAAAACATGATGCAAAGCCACATAGATAAATATGCAGAAAAAGAACCCAATGAAGCCACTAGTTTTGAGATTGAATGCAGCACCTTGATCTCATTCTCATTTACATACTCCACATAATTTCCAGATTCATCAAAATATCCTTCTTCTCTTTCTTTTTCCAGATTAAAAGGTTCTAACTTGATCCCATCATCTTCAAATGTCTCCAAATCCTGAACCAAGACAATACTCCATCATTGCTTTGCTGTGTGCCAATGATGTAACAAATAACAAACTAAAGGCTTCAGAAAGCATGCCAGATGAATAGAAATTTCACATGCACATACAAAAGACCTGGGCTCCTCCACTTGCTTTATTAGTATTAAAAAAAAAAAAAAAAATCATCAATGCAAAAGCTACAAATCAAGAATTAGGTATACAGTTTGCAGATCCTAGGAAGACAAGTTAGAAGTTTGCATAAACATCAACTACTTAAGCTGAAATCGTGCTCCTCTCAAGCTTAAGTTAAAACCCTTATCAAGCACCCTATCTACTAGGTACTTCAGGAAGAGTTCATATGAAAAAGGATTAATCTTTTGCACCCAAAAACTAATTTCTATTATCAAGGAAAGATATAGTTGTCAATTCTCATTCAATAAACAGTAGTACAAAACAATCCACCAAAAGACACCCAGTAAAGCAAAAGCCAGCAGCATTCAAGAATAACACGATCAAAGATACCAAATAAAGGCATTGCATCATAGAGTCAACTATAAAAGAATAAACCTCTATCTGGAAAAAAGTGAAGGTCATCCGAAAATTATTACCTATAAGAAACAAAAGTATCATCACTTCACTAAACTACATAATAAAAGAAAATTTTAAGTTATTTATAATTTCGATTGTAACTTGCAGTTCTGTAGCCCCTCCCTAAGAAAAAACATGTAGTGCCTATTCCAGGGATCTTGGACATTGAAAATGACCAATCATTTTATATCTCAGACGAGATACTGCTTGAAATAAAAGCTCAAAACCATGCAGGAGACGCAACACAGCATATCTAACAGTTAGTACAAACCAAAACAGAATCTCATGGTAGAAGTTGCTCAGGCAAAAGACAAGAACCACATAAAATTAAAAACCTCATATTGGACTTCAGCTTTAGTTATATCAGGAAGCAATCCTCTATTTTCTTCCTCAAAAAGCTCTGTTGTCATCTCACTGCGCCGCTTTCTCCGCTCTTTAGCCACACGATGAGGATCCTCCGGACGAATGGGACCTTCTTCAGGTAAACCATCCACCACATAATCTCCAATCTTCACTTTTTTCCCTTTCGGAAACCTTATCCTCTTCTGCCTAAAGGAGCCAATGCCTCAAATCAAAATAAATTCATGGAAAACTACTTAAAAAAATATAAATAAATAAATAAAACTGTCTAGAATCCAGCATAGACTTTCACTCGTTCCTTCAAGCCAGTAATACATAATCTACGTGAAGAAACTCATTTAACGTGTTCGTGACTATGCTTGTGCGACTACCCGTACGAAATACAGCGAAAGGGAGAAGAGATTTACGGCGGAGCTTTGTTGGATTCGAAATCGTCGTCAGGAAGAGGGCGCTTTCGCGAAGGTCCTTCCGCCATGGCGATTATGGGTAGCTTCCGCTAGGACGCCGATTGAAACCCACCGGTCAGCCAGTTGGCATTCGTTCAATAATATTGAGGTAAAGAAAGAGAGACCGATCGAATTTGACTGGGATAGGACCGTGGAAGGCGGTGGCGGTGGTGGTGGCGGTAGGGCTAAATTAGGGTCGGGTTCGTCCTTATCGTAGAGAGTCATTTTCAAAATAAATTGGGTTTAATTACATTTTAACCCATAAATTTTTAAAAACTAACACTTTTAACTCAATTGTCATCAATCAAACAACATAAACTTATAATGGACCAAACTGCCCTTGATCTATGCAGCCCTCCCCAAAATGTCCATTCACCGCTCGATGCCCTCTCCCGACTCTCCAAACGCCCAATGATGGCTACCTCCCATCCAAATTCGAAATTCTTCATCAATATTGCTGCTCGAAAACTCTTCCACAATTATACTTCTTTCTGCAATTGAGGCTCGCACAAGGAAGACAATTGTCTTTTACCTCTCCATTCTGAGGTATTTGGGTCATTTTTGGATTTATCTTATTTGACTAGTGACAAGGGAGTAGGGCTGTTCAAAACTGAATATCCGACCCGATCCGATTCGGATCCGATCCGAACCGAACGGATCGGTTCGGTTCGGATCGGTGATTCAAAATTTTGGATCAGTTCGGATCGGAGCCGAGCCGATCCGAACTGTATTTCTTTTCTTTTCTTGGTGCAATCTGCAACCATTTCTTCTTCTCCTTCGATTGTATTATCATATAGCAATTCGCCATGTCAACAAAACCATAACTAGCAGCTGAATCATATTGTTTTACAATGAAAATAACCAGAAAAAAGAAGTACAGAAAATTTGAGAAACCATTAGCGAAAGGAAAATATTTGTATAGAATTAGAAATTGAACCCGTTTCATATCAAAACCTACATACCACTTCAGATCTCCAATCCTCCGTCCTCTAATACCAACGCTTCCGTTAGCTGCAACCACTTCACACCACAGAGTTGAGTTTGAAGATCTAAAGACTGAAATGGTTTGCAGATCCAAATAATAAAACCTTAACCGGGTTCAAAGATTGAAGGGGCTGGCCATGCCTTTTCCAAGTTCAAGATCAGAGTATCAGCGATTTCAACGAGAGGCTGTGAAAGGAGGAAGAGATTTTGGCTATGGATTTCGTTTCCTTCGAAATTAAGAATAATAAAGCAGTTCAAATTCTTTGATATTTTTCTCTGAAACAAGAAAAAATGAAATCTGATTCTGGCTTTCCAAATCAATATAAGAGGATTGGGTTTTTTTTTTTTTTTTTTCTTTCCCAAAAGAGTTTGGATCGGATCAGCTGTTCCGATCCGAACCGATCCGATACCCGATGCTGATCCGATTCTGTTGAACCGATCCGATCCGATCCGAAATTTTCGTTTCGGATCGGATCGGATCGTCTGGTCCGACCCGAAATTCGGATCAAAATGCACAGCCCTACAAGGGAGGGGTTAGTTTTTAGTTAAAAATAACAACATAGGATGCAAAAGAGGCATTTTGAAAACTTAGGGTAAGAGTTGAAAGTACCCCTAAAACATAGGGGTTAAAAATAATTGCCTATATTCAATCCCAAAAGCATATACACACATTGTTGGGAAGCTAGAAATAAAGAGAATATTACAGACAATTAGAAATAGGCCCCTAATCTTTTAAGAACTTGACCCTCGCCCCCCAAGTGTCTGAATTATAGCTTCAAGGAGTTTAATATCATTGTCTCGCTTGGCAATTTCTTCTTGCTTAGCACGCAACTCCTCCATGTGTAGTTCAAATACCTCTGCAAAATGGACAAACCATATTAGTTGTGATAGTATTTCTTGCAAGAAAGAATAATCTAAAACTGCAACCAACTAGCAATGAGCAAAGCAAATACTCTGCGTCAGAGGGTACATGTACCCTCTAACGTATTGGAGGGGTAAAAATGTAATTTCTTACATGTACCCCCCCTGATACAGAGGATTCCTCTGAAAGAATTGACTATCCCCATAAAGCAAAGAAAGAGCTCATTAATCTTAGAGGACTACAAGGGATGCATAACAGAGGGATGAGACTAATAGCAAAAGCCGAATGTAGGAAGGCTATTTTAGGTCTCAAAGAGTTACATGTATGCAAATCTTGCCTTGCTTGCAAAGAAACTAATTCTCAGATATCAAATCTATTAAGTCTACCATCTCTGGAGCAAAGCAGCAGGGTATGCGTGCAAAAGCCACTTGAAATAATACAAAAACTAGGTCAGAACTTCATTACTTTCGGGAAGGCTATTCAATTTTATCAGGTGAAGTAGAAAAGGAGTTGAACGATTCATCCTGAGCTTGATTAAGGACTCATGCGAAAGCTATGAACTTCAGGATCTCAAAGTGAAAATTTAGAGTAGGAACACCATAAGGAACTAGAAATCAAATACAGAAGCAATTTACACATCTCCTATACAGTTTTGTAACTAAGATTAATGCACCAAGAGGATGAATTTTCTTTAATTGCAAATGCCAAACCCATTGTATAATTTTACTTATAGGATGGAAAACCTTACGCCATGAACAACATTAATTTTGCTCCTGATTTCCAAAACAGCAGCGCTTCCTCTCTTCTCTAATGATGCCCAAGGCACTCCATTCAAAGATGCAGCAAACATCTATCTATTTAACATACATTTTTTTGTTATGGGAGAGGGGAAGGTGGAGGAGAGAGATGGGTTATCAAGGTTTTAGCCAGGCATTGAATTGATCAGAATACATGCTCTACATAAACATTTAATTAAAATTCACAATGGAGTCTTGACATATTGATATCACATATCACCTCAACAGTATTTGAGTCTATGAGCCTACAGTCAATAATTAAAGTAGCAAATCTAATTTATATGTATATGCTTACTTGTAGTGTTCTCAAGCTCTCTTGTAACCTCAAGGGCACGAAGTTCGGCAGCCTTCTGGGAGGCCTCAGCTTGTCTTTTCTCATTACGTGCACGTGCTGCAGCAGTAATCGCAGCATCTAATTCTCGTTCCAAGGTCTCCACTCTTTGTTCAAGAACCTGCCATTAGATATAGGTTTTTAGCACAATCACCGCTGTCCTCTCTCAGAAAATTACAGAAAATAATGTAGGCAGAAGGTGAACATCAAGATCTCACAATAGATTGTTATATTTCAGTAGGGAACATCATTTCAAATTCAAGAAGTTAGTTAATAAGAAAATGCATAGAAATTTCAAAGTCCATGGTCTTTAACAATAAACTGCACCTGATATCCAACCTGTCAATAATGGAATTAATATTCTTGGAATGTACAGCATGTGATTTAGCCTATAAGCATCTCGCAGGGCTGTAATACATTTTAGCGCATACTAACCTAGTTAGATCATAATCATTTGAACAGGATAACACACAAAATAACAAATATTCCATTTTATCTTTCCAAGTATTAGTTCTGGTCAGTAATTGCGTCCATATTAGCGCAAATGGGCAGTTAGCAATTCTACCAAGTATAAGGAGCAATCACATCCTGGGCCTTAATGATGCATGATGCATCTTTTACTCCAACTAATGGCAGGTTCTTTAGACTTCTTACAACAAGCTTTAATTTGTAACATTTTGTTAAGCCTTTAATATTTTCATCTGAACAAATTCCAAGGTTGGCCCGAGTTCAGAAGAATAACAAGCAGACCTTCCAGCTCCTCTACAAGTCTTCATGACTGAACTGTGTTGCTAAAGAGAAACAACTATACAACGCCCTAAGCAGACAATCCTGAACCTTAAGTCACACACAACACAGGTTATCAACCTTGTTAAGTCCATTTGGAACAAGAACATCAGCCACAATACAGAAGGAACGCAACAATCAAATTCAGCCACCAGTAAAGAATTCATTCTCCAACTTTTGATGAATTCAGCCCCTTTACATCATAAATCCCTCCTTATACAATTCCCACATAATTAATTCAGTAAATCGCGAAATATAAAAAAATATATATATTAAAATCAAAATCAAGGCAAACCCAGATTACAATAAGAACCAAAGGTTGCAAATCAGTACAAAGAGCCGAACAATACGACGGATAAACGAGATAATTGAAATGTATCGATCGTGGTATAGACTAGAGAATGAAGTACCTTAATGGTTCGAGCTTGCTCGGAGCTAATAGAGGCCTTAGCAAAGGTCTCTTCATCAACATATACAGCTTTCTTCACAAGTAGCTTCTGGAGTGAATCAAGGTTTGCTGCCATCTCCGACAAATTTGTGATCGCTGAAGCCCATCTTTCGATTCCCTTTCCCTTCGCCTCTACTTCTTCCATCTTTACAGTTCACAGTTGCTGAGGAGACTTTACCGATGAACAGAATTCTGCAAACTCAATCGATAATTCACCGGACGAAGTCGTCTCTTCACTGGTGTTCATGAGACTTTGGGAGGATCTTATCGAAAAATTTGGGAAATTGGAATCCGTTCTCATACCAACGAATCTTCAATCTTATTCAAAATAATAATAATCTCTTCAATAACATCAACTAATTTGTTTTTTAAGAATTGTTTATTTAATTTTTGAAAATTCCAAAGAAATTGTTATTTGCAGGACACCGTTTACTAAAAGTATGACACTTTTTTAAAATTTTAAACATAAATTTATATTTTTGCCCCTCCATTCTCTTCTACCTTTATGCAGTAAAATTGAATTATTAGTGTTTATGACACGTTTTTATTAGTGTTTATGACGCGTTTTTCGGCTATGTTTAGGGATGTATTAGTGTTTACGACGCATTTTCCCGTTGCGTAGTGATGATTTTAGGGTAAATTCAGTGGTCGTTCGCCGAAAAAACGATTTTCCGACGAATGACCGGGAAAACCTGAAAAAGAGGTCGTCCTGTGGCGATTTTTTTAAAGAAAATCGCCCAGGCCAGGCGATTTTCCATGAGTTAAAAAATTGGGTAAATTTTTTTTTATAAAATTAGAAACTATCAAAGGTATATTTATCTTTTCATCACTTAAAATTTTAAAAAGTATGATGTGTTTAGTAAAATGGGTCCTGCAATTAATATGCCCCTAAATCATCAATTGGTTCTTTTCATTTATTTTTTTTCATTATTTCGAATACAACTTTTTATTATTCAGTTATACATTTTTATATTTTTAATTAATTTTTTATATTATAAAATTATTTTTCAAAAACATATTTTCAAAACCGTTTTCGTTTTCAATACAATAAAAGAGAACATGCCTTATATCGTATTTATTTTAAAAATAATTCAAAAAAAGGTTTAGAATTATATATTAAAAGTCATATATAGTGCTTTTTTTTCTTGAGGGAAAAATGGCTTTATTTTTTCTTTTATTTTATGTATTTATTTTTTTTACCCTTGCATCTCTAAGAATCGAACTCATGAGAAATAGTTTGTGAAATTATCCCCTTTAATTTTACCATAGGATGCTCTTCCCTAATTTCTTAATTTTCAAGGATTTAATTTCGAAATTGTTCCTTCTAGAAAATTAGTGTTTTTTTTTTGTGGTAAAAACTGTGTACATAATAAAAAAAAATAAAGAGTCCGACTATAATCGTTTCACATAACCATTCGATCACTGAATATTAGCCTATGCAATTTCATTATTAATCTATCATAGTCCATTATTCAGTGACTCCATAAAGGGACTATGATATTTCCTTAAAATTCATAGTAAATTTTCACAATAACTAATATAACAATATAATAATTACATAGTAAATAATTATTAAACACTAAAAATTAAGAAACTGATATACATAGTGGAAAAACTCAAAAAAATGATATGACATCTATGTGGTATGCAAATGATAACAGTGACCTTCCTTCAAATAATTGTCACATCATTTCCAAAAAAAATTCACCACTCTAAAATTAAACTCCATCCGTCAATCATCAACTACTCAACTTTTTCATCGACTTCTTTCACTCTCACAATCATTTCCAAAAAAAAAAAAAAAAAGAATAGCAGTTATTTTTCATTAATTAATATAATGTGCAAAATATCCAAAAGATGGTAAACTTTGATAAAATTATCAACCATCCTAAAAACACATAATTCCTGCGAATAAAAGACAGAAAGTGAATGTACAATCGGTGACAAGTAAAAAGCATGCAAGCTTTCACTTTCAGCATTAGTGGAAGAAACACCATCTAATTCACAAAGCCCTTTAATGGTTCGTTCAGGCATGGATGATGCTTATATTTGGGGTTCAAAATTTGCAAAATCTCCCAAACTACACATTAGTAGTACCAAAACTCTGAAATTGGCTGATGCAGAAGACCTAGAAAAATCATATATAGATTATGCACGTTTCCTCATCATCTCCAACTGCATAGCAACAGCCCTTGCCAACAACCTTAAACAAACCAACTATCTTTGGCAAAATATCGTCGCCAACACAAAATAACATTTTACCTTTATGTAGCCATCCCTATCGAACCTTCACAGTTCACACCATGTAAGTAATGCCAACCTGCATCAGATGTGATTGGGGCACACTCAAGTTCGCAATGCCCCTCCGGCAATTCTTTCTCAGAAATGCATAAAAATAATTTATGACTAGCTTCTTTAGGAACCAGGAATCTTTCCTCGCCCTGATATCTCCATGACCAAGAAGGTATACGACACCATATTCTTTGGCCCTACGTATAAAGGATAGTTCCTTCTCAAGACTTTGCTCAGCATCAGATGTAGATGGACCGGCTTCTGGCTTCACCTCTTCTGAAGTGCTTGCCTCTGTAACTGACTTGTCTGCATCCCTAAACTCTGTCAGGAGGGGAACACCAAGTGAATAGACACTCCCATTGGGAGCTATAAGAACCCTGGAGGAAGAGCACTCTTCTTCAGAGTCTGATTCGCCATCACCATCACTCTCCAATGAACGCTCTTGAGCTTCTCGACGAATGAACTTCTCCAGGCTCTCAATAAGCAACTGCTCAAATGTCTGGTGAATTTCTTTACGAACATCCTTGTAACCATATCTGTTCATAATGTAGTCAACAAAAAATCAAGGAGTGACAAAGAAAAGAAAAGTAAAAATATTTTATGTACACATGCACTGATGGGTAACCACAGCACTTTTTTGTTTCAAAAAAGATATATATAAAAAACTTTTAAAATATCATAATGACTGGATTTCTTGATATCCTTAGTCAATGAAGAATCCAACCCCCCCATGTAATTAAATACTTACCGAGCAACACAACGAAATATGTGGTAACTTTTAGGGCAGACTCTCCGGAACAGAAACCTTTCACTTTGAGGAACCATAGATACGGGAACATATTTGATGCACACAAAGATAATCATGGAATGAACAGCAGGAAGAGTAGTCAAGAAATTCCCAAATATTGCTGGTATTCCCTTGGCCAGCTCATTGTAAACCAAGCCAATACCAGGAGCCCTGACAGTTCCAAGGTTTGGACCCAGTTGCCGCAACAAATCCATTGACATCTTCTGCTTGACTTCAGTTTCATATTTGAGTTTGCTTCCATAATTCCAGATGTACATTATTAAAAACATGACAGCGGCAAAGACCAATATAATCCAACTTCCATCACTAACACCCCATAAAACAGAAGAAAAAAATGTCAATTCCAATCCCAAAAAGATAACAACAAAGCTCAGGACAATAATGATGTTTATCTGCCATATGAGAAGCATAACAAGAGTAACAAGGATAGTGGTCATCATCATAACCCCCAACTCAGCTATGCCTGCCACGTGAAACCATAATGTTAGACGACAAAGAACACATATTTTTAAAAGATAATAATGCTTTTAGCCATGGGGTATAGAAGTTTACATGCCACAAAAACTGTTACATTCCATATTGATTTTGTTTTTGTTTTCTTTTGGCAGCAGGTGAAAATCAAAATATTTTTAATGAGAAAATTCTCAAGAAAGACCACAAAATTAAGTCTGATTTATTGTTACACATGCTAGTAAAATAAAATTAAAGTAAAAAAGAACTTTCGGGAGGGGGAGGGTGGAGTTTAAGAGGACCAGCACAATGCAGAGATGCAAACAAACAATTCAACTTCAAACAATGATATGAATGAGCCATACCATATGCATTTCCAATCTCGTACATATTTGAGATCGTACAGACCAAGACCAGCGATCCTCCCAGAAGGAACCAGTTCATAACTGGGATATAAATCTGACCCATGAATTTCCGAGATGTGTGAACAATTTTCAGCCGAGGAAAACAACCAAGAGCTGTTGATTGCTTAATGCATGAGAAAGTTGCCGTTGTCATTGTCCTACTGGCAATCAATGCAGCAATGTTAGCAATGAGGAAAACTGGCCAGAAAGCTCCATCTGCAGCGGAAAAAAAAGAAAAGAAAAAAGCATCAATACTTGCTATTGTTCCATTACAAGGTGGATCAAAAAGATTCCAAAGGAACGACTGATACTATTTACATGGCACACTGGGAACTAATTATTATTTACTTGGAATAGATGAAAAGAAAGCTTGTGTAGTATCAGCATGGTTCTCCATGAGATAGGCAGCTTGACCAAGGTAACCCAGCAGAAGACAAGGCAGTACAACCAACAGAAAAGTGAGCTGCAAAAATATAACGGGAGAATATGAGCAACATATAGTGAATAAAGAATTCTAAGAAAATAGTACATTCTAATACTTGGCAAAGAAGGAGGGCACCACCAACAGTTAATTTACCTGAACAGATCTCACAGAGAAATAACAAAGATCTGCAAACATAGCCTCAGAACCTGAATCATAGAGAAGCTATAATTAACTGATGTAACCAAGACATTTTGCAAAAAAAAAATCACAAAAAAACCGACTTGAACCATCTATATATGATATTAAGAATTGTCAACAACTTTTCCTACTTTAGTTAGCATAAATTTGCTCATCTCATGAAATATTTGAAAGAATGAAATTAACCTTTAATAAAGTATAAATCTAAGGTGAGCCAAGTATATTCAATTTTAACTGGCTTCAGTGCATGACTTATTACCTGTTACACACAGGAGACAGCCTCCCAGAGAGTACCATGCTTTGGTTGAGTTGCGTCTGAAAAAGTAATAGATGTAAACTGGATTGAAAGCCTTCAGGGCGCGCGTATCATACTTAACAAGATTGTAGATGCCAATTCCAGCAAGAGAACAAAACCATATGAACAAGGCAGGACCAACTACAATCCCCACTTTACTTGTCCCATATTTCTGCACACTGAACAGAATAACAAGAAATGCGATTGAAATCATCACCACTTGGTCTGCAATAGGGGAACATAAACCAAAGTCAAAAAGACATAGATGCAGCTAAATATTTTGATAGCAACCAACTACTAACAAAACATGCCATAAAAAGCTGCAATAGATTTAAAATACCCACATTAAAGTAGATAAGATAAGAGGAACGACTGAGAAAAACAACCCGAACTTTAAACCAGCCCCTCCTATATGCTATGACTAAACTAGTTGCAACTATATCAATAACTTAACCAGATATTTCAATCACTTAGCATCCCAGTACTCAATGAATCTAAGTTTCAGATGCACCAGGCCAGCATGTCTTTCTAACAGAATGGCATTTTTATGGGTAGGGGATGGAAAAATTATTTAGAAGTTTCCTTCCCTTCAAAGGAAATCTAACTAAAGTAATCCAACTAGCAAGGGAAAAAAGGACATTTGAGTGATTCTCTTTATAGAAGATAAAAATGTCTTCTTAAATAACCAATCTAGTGTTTGAAATCAAAATCCAGGAACAAAACTCTAATGATTATTTCATCTCAATCTAATAAAAACCTTCTTTACCTTGCTTTATCCCAGTAACACCAACCTTCAAACCATTAACAGCAGACATCACTGCAACAGGATCAAAACTAGAACAACATCAATAAACAGAAAGATCAACAACAAAAAACAGAGAAGTACCATATTCCCTGCTGGACATTGAAACTCAGTAAAAAGGATAAAGGTACCTGACATTGCAGGAGTTACAACACCATCAGCTATCACCATAGAAGTACCAGCAAGAACTAACATCAGAATAAGCCTTTTCAGAGTCACTGAATTTTCAAGTCTCTCCTTTAATCTCAGTGACCTCTCAAGTTCAGCAGATGGAACCTTTAACCTGAAGCTTGATATACGGGCATCTGATGCTAGTTGATTTGGAAGGAGACTAACCTTAGCATGCCGGCATATCAATGAGTATAATGCAAATGTACCACCTGTAGCAATTGAACAGGGAGATCTTTACCGCGAGACAATAACCAAATTTTGAAAAGATTTGTGTTATGAAGTGAAAGAACTAATTTAATATCAAGCTTGCTTACCTTCACCATCATCATTAGCCCAAAGGACAATAAGGACATACTTGACAAGAGGGACCAGAATTAAGGTATACAATACTAGAGATAATGCACCAAGAACGTCTTCATTTCCTTTCGCAGGGGCCCTGCTGAACATCACACTGAAGGTATACAAAGGACTTGTTCCCACATCACCAAAAACAAATCCTAGAGCCTGAAAAGCCATTACAAGTGTCCTACCCACAGTGATAACCTGTTACAATGATTCAAATGTCAAACATCAAATACTTACCATGTACAAGCCTTAAGAAAAACTAAATTAAACCTTTAAGTGTTATTTGAAATAAAAATAGATTATAAACTTCACCTGCACCTAATAGGTGCCAAACAAGAAAATGCAGGAGCAAATGTGAAAAACACACTATATATATATGTGTGTGTGTGTGTGTGTGTGTTTGTGTATATGAACAGGGTTTATGTGGAAACTGAGAAAAAAAAAAGTTTCATATATTTGATGTAGATGTCAAAAGGAAGCAACCAACTGTCCAGGCCAGATCAGAGAATATATGAATTATTAAGGGGAGCAGTCAGTATCTTGGAGTTACCACGGTGCAAGCTTTTAGTAGGCCGATGAAAAGTACAAGAGATAAAAGATCTCTTGGGCAATTAGGTGTGGAAAATCCATGATACAAAATGAAAAGCAATAGTTGAACAAAAGGAGGTATTGTGATCCTCTTTAGTTTACAAAAATCTAATAACATGATTATATTTCTTGATTTTACATCACAATTGCCGATATTTTAGGAAATTGTGCAGCCTCTTTATAAGGTTCCCTGTGCGAACTGCACCATGAACTGCCCCACCTTCTAGAATGTGCAACCCAACTATCATTGAAACATCCTCTTATATAGACACTTTTAAGGAACTAGTAGATTGAGTAGTGATGCCAACTCATTGTACCACTGAAATATGCTCTCATAAAAAAGAGGAGCGAGGTTAATCCCTCTTTGCAATTGTGATACAACATCACTATCCCATAAAACTAAGCCTTCATCTGGTAAGCAAGGAGTAAATCCATTTTTAAGACTAAAAAGGGTAAGCATTGGTGCTTTTTAAGAAAGCAATTAATCCAAAGCACACGCGTTCAATTTGAGCTCAAGAAAAGTACATCTCAGTCGTACAAACAACATTAACATTTCACCATATTGATACTTAACCTCCAAGCCTGCATTAAATTTTCTTCCCTTAACCCCTCAGCAGAATCAGAAACAAATAAGGATTGAAAACCATACTGTATTAAATTTTCTAAATCTCAAAACCAGTACTAAGATTGGAAAAAACTAAAGCAGAGCTGAATAAGAAAGTAAAATCAATAACCTCGGAATCATTCCTCTGAGCTCCGGGTACTTCACTCGCTTCAACATCAAAGGAATCGATCCGAGGCCCAGTCCGGATGAGCCTCTGCTCAGCATTATCATCGTCGTCCGAGTCGACACCAATGCGCGGCGACAAATAACCCTCATCGTCGTCGTGTCCATCCTCGCCTTCGCCATTCCCAATATCAGACGATTCCTCGTCTTGAAACACCCACCGAGATTCCACCGAATCCATCGACGACAATCGTCCGGTTCCGGTCTCCCTCTCCCTCTCCGATCCTTCCATGATTATGATTGTTGATTGAGCGCCAACGGAAGAAGCCCTATGTTGAATTTTACGCACGCATATTGTTGTGGGAATCACAGTAGACGAGGTCTGCAGAGTGAGGAAATGGAGCCCTAATGGGTTTTGTCGTCTGGATCGCCGTGATGCTTGTACAAAGAAAGAAAAAAGCGGGGGTGGTACGAACTAGAATACACACAAGTGCTGGAGGTGGATATTAGGGGAGGGGGGATGTGTTGGAGCTTAACGGCCTTTCAACGGCTACAGTACAATTCATGGGGAGAACCGGAATGCCCCCGGCCCGACCCGACCCAGCTCATGGATATGGATATATATATATATATATATATATTTAAGAAATATTTCATTCTCATTAAGTCATGTCAACTATACACTACAAATAGATATAACTTACATAGGTAGGAATCGAACTCCGACATTTGAGTGACCCGCTACGCGCATTCGATGAGGCACTAGCTCGTTCCTATGAATATGGTATGTTTTTTAAAATAATCTTTATTATTTTATGATGACAATATTCTAGTGCTAATAGAGTAATTAGGTGAAGTGAGTGGAAGTGGTATTTTGATTTAAAAGTTTGAAAAATGTTAATGAATATGAAATAACTTAATATGAAATGGTGTTAGAATTAATAATATAGTTATTTTAACCATTTATCCAGACACGACCAAATCAAGAGAAGAAAATATCAACGTGAGACAGTGAGTTGTGCTCAATCGTGTCTAAAGCAGTAAAACTACATAATTTCACAGTTTAAAATGACGTTATTTTGCTTAAAATATTTCTACAAATTAAAGTCAATCGTTTCATTACCAAGATTTGTGACACCAAATGAGTGACAAAATAGAATTCTTTCATTGTTATCAAATGGAATGAAACACTAAAAATTGAGCAGAGGAACTGAAACGTTTAACTTAATTTCAGTATCTGAGGCATCATACATTTTGATAAAAGAACCTTAACAAAGAAAAAGAACAAACAGCAAATGATACCTAATCATACATAATAACTACGTGATGGAGATGAAACCCACAGAGCATTGTTTAGCTTTTATTAGACTGTCCGTAGTACCTCAGCAAGCAGACCTTTCTTTCACCTTTAATGTCATACAATCTTCTTTATTTCACTACTTTGCTTCTGTATGATGTTCGTGTTCAGTTCAGGTGCAGCAATGGAATGAAGTGACGTCATTCCAGCACAGGAATCACCACCCAGACACCGCCTCGAAAAGATTGCAGAGCATTCAACTAACAAGGCGGATCAGTTAGGTCGGAATCCACAGAGATCTCGGCTCGCCACGAAAAGCCCATCATCAGCTTTCCGATCACTTCAATGCTCTCATCATCATCATCATCTTGTGTGTTGGTCTTGTGCGCTAACAGCAGCCTGAGGGATGTCAATCTTCAGTGATGGTCCGCCGGTTTCCTTCTCTCTCGATGAATACTTCAACCTCAAAAGCAATGAATTCGTCATCACTCCAACTGAGCTTAAACCCATCAGAGCCCCAGCAATTGATGGAGTGAGCATAGTTCCAGTAACTGGCAATAGCACTCCAGCTGCTATTGGAATTCCAACCTGAGGAGCGGAAGGATTGAAAATTAACAGTTTCCCCGACAAGGTCCATCGTATAGATTTGCGTTGCAGGGTTTAATATAAGAATGCTAAAACAAACACAATAGCACATTGAAGTTTGATGTACTGGAAAAAACATCAGGTTAATTTTCTTCTTTTTTTTTTCCTGATAATAACTACCAGGTATACAATTTATCAAGAATCTAGTTGAAAACTAAATTTCAAAATATTTCATAATTTATCGATAATCTAGTTGTCCGATATATGCTTGAGGATTTGCACTTGATATTTATTGCAACCGAAATGAACTTACAATGTTGTACGCAAAAGCCCACCAAAGGTTTTGCTTCACAGTCTTCATTGTTTGCCTACTAAGTTCCAGAGCATCAAGTAACTGGCATTAACAAAGTCAAAACGATTAACCAGATTAATACAACAGCAGGACATACATTGGACTATACAGTAAAGCCATGAAAAAGGAAAGAAGACTCGAGGGTACAGGATTAACACACCCCCCCCCCCCCCCCCAATTTATAATACATTCACGCAACCGAACAGGCAGGTCATTAAACCCTTAAGTTACTGAAGCAAAAGTATTTCCTTTACTCCTTTTCCTAGTGCATTAGAAAGTAATGAATTAAGAATGGAAAACATGAAGAAATTACTCATTTCAGTCCATGCAACTAATCTAATTGCTTCAATGCTCTTCACACCTCTAGTACTGAAATTTTAACTAAATTTCTTAACTAGTATGAAAATGCCACTATTGCTACTTTTGACAAATCAAATTTAGTCAGAAGCATATATTTTCTAACCCATGGAAGCAGCATAACTCCTCTCATGAGGGTTGAAAACTTCTCATATTTATGAAGGAGAATAGGAGCAAAACTTTCAATCCAGAGGAACAAGTTAGGCTATTTACTGCACAATCTGCAAAACTACACCCCAGTATGAAAATTTTGATATTACCCTTTGAAAGACCAACAATTTTTTGGATATACCTGAGACAACCTGTTTTGCATCAGCACAACAGAAGAAACCTCACTAGCAGCTCCAACACCTCCACCAATTGCAACTCCAACGTGTGATGATGCTAAAGCAGCAGCATCGTTAATTCCATCACCAACCATAGCTACCATGTTCTGTTCCTTCTGAAGCCTGCTTATAAACTTCTTCTTCTCATCTGGTTTGACTCCATACAATACCTGCCATTACCAATGCGTCAGCACAAAATTTCTTAAGGAGTCCAATAAACTTATTTATTGCTTTCAAGCCCAAGTTTAGGTAAATGCAACAAGTAAACAATAGCTATATTAGCTATACAACTATTTTACAAGGGAAAAAGGACAAAGCAAAAAAGTTTTGTTGGTTTGAAATGAGTAGAAAGTTGACAGACCATTCATCCCAGAGAATGAAAGGACAAACTTAGATCAAATTACTTCTGTTAACATATCAGAAGAAAATTCCATCCTGTAAGTGAAGCAGTAGAATTGTAGGACAGAAATAGCGAGAAGGAATTTAGAATATGAATTCCAACTTTTTTCAGTACACAGTAGCTAACTAGCTCTTCTGATTGTATTTCTCTTCATCCTCTTTTTTTTTCCTGTCTAGCACAATGACGTACAAGTATCAACTCTATCATGCAGATCCACTAGGGAAGTTTCTTTATGTAAGAACCAGAAAAGTATCATTTCAAAACCCCTAACCACAGATGCAACAAAAAAGGTAACTCACTTTTTCTTTTGGTATGCCAACAACAGATGCAACATACTCGGCAGCATTCTTCTTGTCCCCTGATAGCAGGTAAGTGCTTATTCCTTGCTTTGACAAAGATTCAACAACATGCTTGGCATCCTCTCTTATCTGATCCTCCACATAAATGACACCTGCTAGATTATCATCCACTCCCACATAAACGGCTGACTGGTTCTTAAATTCGTCAAGTTCTGGAAATATATTTCTCTCTACTCCATTCCTGCATTACATTTAAACGTACCATTGCACTGAGTTTGTTTTCCAAGAAAAGCAAAAAATGAATAAATTCTGAGATTCCAACAAGTTCCTTGGTTCATGGATGAATCAAAAAAGGATTTTGAAGAAAAGGTCATGCAAGTAAGTTTAGCACAGAATACAGTAAGAGTTTCAATTCTCACCCCCATCACAATTGAAATGACAAAAACTAGTTTAAACGTAAAAAAGTTCAGACAAAGAGCAAACATCTTCAACATAAATCTGTCGAAGTATCAGATACCTTTTAACCCAGTCCAATGTGCCAATAGACACCTTTCTATTCTCAATATTTGCTACTGCACCAGATCCAGGTTCCTCCATATATGTTCCCTCAACAACCTGGAAAACATGGTAGTATATCTTTCAAAACTATTTCAATTGACAAAAAAATGATGAATTAAAGTAAAGAAACAATACAGTTTGACCAAAGAGATCAGTAACTCTACATCAGAAAATATTACTGAAATAGGGATTCTAACATTCTGAAAAGCACTCCTAGAAAAATATACAATATCGATCAGGTATAACACCTAAAGTTATCAAACTAGAATGGCAAAAATCTACAGACAACGGCACAAGGAAAATGACAATCATTTGGAGGTTGGTAAATGAATTTAAGCATCATTCTTATCACAAAAATAAGGAGTATTTAAGTGAAGGCCTCAATAGACAACAGGACAGCTCAAAACAAGTAACACCTTGACTATTGGGCAGTTGGCTACTCGAGCAGCATCTACAATTGCTTTTCCAACTGGGTGATTCGTATTAAATTCAACTCCAGCAGCTAATTTCAAAATATCAGCTTCTGACCATTGAAAAGTTGAATTTGGTCTGCAGCAAAACTAAGGCAATTAAATACTGCAAAATGTAGATAACATTCAGCAGGAACAAACTTCTTGCTAACAATCATAACAATTGGCAAGATATCAAAATCCACAAAGTACTAGTTGTTCTCAATCAAAGCTCACTTTTATGGAAGCATAAGCTTTAGAGTACCAAGTCAGCTATGTAATAGTCATTCAAACCATACAAGAAATAAAGATAACATCAAACGCTCCTTGATGGAAAAGTTGATTAATTTACCACACCCCTAAAATTCCCCTCTAATATGATATCTTAACCAAGCAAAATCAGGAGGTCCAGGACCTAAAAACATATTGTTGATCCATTTACTTCAGTTCCAATGGATTTAAAAATGAATTAATCCTGTCATCCATGTGCACTCAGAACACCCAGCAAATCTTAGTGACTAAACTTTTAACTTTGATTACAAGTTCAATGATCTCCTAACAACATACGATCTTAATAAGCCATGTGATAGGAAACCTGTCAAAGGTAAAATCATTTTTGTAATTCAATTAGATGATGAAAATTGACCGCCAACTTAGTCAAATTACCATGTGGACATTATTAAAAAAAATTTACCCACATGCTGAAATATCACAAATATGATCCAAAATAATATTGAAAATAATTTTGGACTCACCACTAGGTGTAACTCAAGTTGAAGTTCACCCCAAAAGGATGAAGAAAAAAATCATATAAGATTTTAAAATTTCATCTAATAGTTATAGGAATGATCTGACTCAAGATTTTATGGGTGAGGACACAACCTTGAACCACTATCTTTTCCAAATCCCTCAGTACAAACTTTTGTCACAACAGGCCTCCCAAGTGTCAATGTCCCTGTTTTATCAAAAACAACAGTGTTGACTGCTGAAAATCTTTCCAAGACACTTCCACCACGCAAAAGCAAGCCTCTTTTTGCACCAAGTGAGGTTCCAACCTTGAAATGGAGAATTTAGTTAAACTGCAAACATCTATTTAAAAAACATGAACCATAATCTGAACTCTGAAGTAATTATTTACCAGCACGGCAGTAGGTGTTGCTAAACCAAGTGCACATGGACATGCAATAACCTACACTAAGGACAATAAAGACTTGTTATAGCATCAAACTTATGAAAGCAACATAAACAAAAACCAACCAGAAAAGGGAGGGGGGAAGCACTATTGCAGATCCAGTATGTCAAAAGGCGGAAGATTAACAGATTTTAAATTTAAAACAAAAGTTTGCCAGACAATCTGTGGTCATTTAGTCGGGCTACATTGTTTAATTATTATGCAATAAAAATTCTTGTTATTACCAGAGTAAAAGTTTCATAAAGACATTATTTAATTAAACAGAGAACATCTAACGGTAATAATATTTGCCCAGAGTGCAAGTGTTCCTTTCATCTCCAGGATAGGGGCAGGGTTTCCAAGAATTATTTGACTTATTATATACCAGAACACTACAAGACAGCTGCAACGCCAGTGAAACTGAACTTCCTTGATTAAGAGCAGCTGGCAGGAAGCCTGGACCAAGAAGGCTCCAAAACACAAAAGTTGCAGCAGAAAGTGCCATCACACCATACGTGAAGTGTCCAGCAATCTAGCAAAAGAAACCCAATGCTGTTGAGATTTAAACATATTGCCAGAAAAATAACTCAGTAGATCATGATTACTGAGCAGAGAAAATCCCTCCTTTCAAATGGTATTTTGGGGAAAAAATGCTCCGTTTTGACCCCAATGAGCACTGTATATAACAGGAGACCACTTTCTGAGGGGAAATAAAAAGGTGAAATCAAGTAAAAAAGATTTAGCAGCCTGGACCAATCAAGAAAAAATATATATTGATATAATTTATATGTGTATATATATATATATATGTTTATCATGTAAATAAATAAATAAATATATATATATATAAAGTGTTTATTTTAAACTGTTCAAGATTGAAATTAAAATTATCTCCATCATGTAGTACCTAGTTCCTCAGGCTAAATCATGACAAGAGAATCAACCCAAACATGGACTTAATGTTGAATTCAAAATCCTACTTCCACTAAGCTAAGCAATTAACCTTGTCAGCAAGCCGCTGTACGGGAGCCTCTCTGGCTTGTGCTTCTTCTACCAAGCGAACAATGTCCCCCACGGAAGTCTCACCACCAGGTCTTCTCACTTCAATGGTAAGTGTTCCATTTAGATTAACACCTCCTGCAGCAACTTCTGCCTGACAGACAGAAATATTCAATAACTGATGATCTTAAAGAAGCAACCCAAAAATAAATCTAAGAGAATGACTGATGGGAGCATTTTCTTAAGTCTCTCTCACTCCTTCCCAGATAATGATCAATTTCTAACCTATCAACAGGGTTGCTCAAAATGGAGACCCGAAGGTTCTAAACAAATGTAACTTGACCCAACTTTAAGTGGGATCTATTTTTGCCTTTACACACATTTTCCCAAATAAACTAATATTCAATAACAAGATTCTGGGTAATGAAGTTAGTTTTTATTTGTAACTAACTTTGTATGCTGTCCAATTATTTTCTGATGTTGTTGCTAAACTACCTTGGAGAAAGGTTGTTTGTATTGGTTTCTCTGGGAGAAATTTTTGGAGGTAATTGTTTTATGGGAGATTGTCTAGGGAGATAAAATAGTGTCTTTTTGGAATAATGTAAGGAGAAATTTGGAAGGATTTTAAATTTGAATTTTGTAAACAGTTGAAGTGTTTGGATTTTTTTTATAGAGAAAAGTAAAGTTTTTTTTTCTTTTTCAAAAGCAGTTAGGCTTCTAATATATCAACAAAAAATAACTAGGCCCTCATCCCATTATGTGATTTTTTATGCTTCACGGACATTTTTCCCTCAAATAAGAACACCGTGAACATAAGATATAATTGCTTTTCTCATATTCCTCACCCCAGGTAATTTAATGACTGGTAAAGGTTCTCCTGTCATGTTTGATTCATCAACTGTGCTTCTTCCAGCTCGCACTATGCCATCAGCTGGAACACGGTCCTGGAAAATTTTAAAGAAGAATGTTAAATGCAATAAGTTACCTCTTGTGCAGTAAGAACTAGAACTATATCAGCTTGCCTTACCATCAGCAGCTGAAGAGGCAATAATTTCAAGATAATGAGCTCAAATCAATTTAAATGACCAATGGCTATCATGTCACAGTAGGTTATGGACTAAAAACCAATAATAAAGAATAATGTCTGTTCTGCTTGAAAATATTGGATCACATGGGTTACAGCAAGTGGATACTGAAATCTTTCATTGCATCCTGTCTCAAGAATCCCATATACTAAACGAAAACGAAGTAAATTAGTACATGAAAACAGCATGTGCTCCTGAATTCAGAAGTAAATGTAGTATTCCCATGCTTTTATGTGACTTATCATATAAGTACTTGACAGCAATAGGAGGCTACTAGGCTATCTTTCTACCTCTAAAGCATATGAAATCAAATGAGACAAAGGAAAACAAAAATTAACTCATTTCTAATAATATCCATCAGTGCACAAAAAGGTGAACAGAGATCCAGGAGAAAGCACAGAAATAGGCCAAGACATACTTACACCAGGTAGCACAATGATCTGATCTCCCACAGAGAGACTGTCAATGGGAACTTCTACAGTTGAGTTCATCCCTTCAAGAGCACCATTAACAATAAGACGAGCTTTAGATGGCAAAACACTTAGTAGGCTTGTCATGTCACCAGCAGCTTTCAACTTAGCTCTTTGTTCAAGATTCCTCCCTAGCAAAACAAATGCAATCAACATAACTGGTTCCTCAAAGAATGTTTTCCAACCCTGCATGAAGAGCAATTCCATTTACCCAGAGAAAAACACCATGATAATCAGTTATTCATAATGTACCAATGATTCCATGTGAAATACTAACATAAGAGAGAGCACATATCTTCAAGGACAGTTGCAGACGTAAAATTTTCCAATTATGAATAACAAATATTAGAAGGCAATATAACTTATGACTCCCATCCCAAACTTAATTAAACGAGTATACTGCAAACCAAACAAACAGCAATACATCCATAGTTCCTGCACCATTCATCTCAAACTACAATAAAGATAGAGTCATGCAACATAAAAACCTACATACTTGACATAGGCACTGTCAGTAAAATTAATTTGGGTGAACGTCAGGAAAACAGCTTACATGCAGAAGATCAATCACTTTCTCATCTTATTTCCATGCAAAACAGCCTGGATTGACCATTTCATTTGAGCTTAAAATTTGCTTATTCTTACCACCATCTAGCAATGACAACAATGACCATGGCAACAGGACTTACCAGTTATGTTTCAACTCTATCATCAAGTACAGGTCTAGAAAGAGAGTTATAGTTTGAATGCCTAAACATTGACATAATCCCACTACAATTGAAAAAATAATGATAATAATAAAATAAAAAAGATATATTCAGCTATTCATGTAATGCCAAGTTTCCATCTAATTAACTGGTGAACAACAATACATTAAACATCAAATGACAGCATCGCTATCGCCCAATAAACCCTGAACCAATCCCAGGAACCAGACCTCTCACTTCTTTTATCACTGGAAGAATATCTAAAAAATATTTATAAAATATCTATCATGGAAATGCAGGTGTAGTTGTCTCGGTACAAAGAAGTAATGAAAATAACCCTTAAACTGTTGCCTTCTAGGTCAGGGTTTTTCCTTTTAACTTAAATCTTAATCAGAGTAGATACAACACAATGATTGATCAAAAAATAATGAAAATGCCTCAATTACGCAATTAAGTAGAACATTCTATAATCACTGCAAGAATTTGCAATTGATGACAAAAAATAGGAGTGAAAAAACAGAATTAAGCAGAAAACTCCTGATATAAGAAAGTTCACATGTTTGAGAGAATTCAAGCAATTTCTTAGCCTGTAAGTACCACACAAACTATGAATGAAGTCATTTGTTTACAGACTGATCATATATTCAGAATAATAAACAATTTAATCAAAAGTTATTAAAAGTCCACATACCAGTTTTGGTATCAAGACTGCCAATGAGCTCACAGTAAATGATGATAGAGCCCCAAGACCAACTAGAGTATTCATGTTTGGAGCCCCTTTTATCAGGCTTTTGAGGCCATCAATAATAAGTTTTCTACCAGGACCAAGCAATGTGAACAGAGATAATGACATATGGAATCCTGTCGAGTGTAAAGAATGGATCCATGAAGCCTTAGCTCCAAAAAAATGCGAGAAATGACCAATAAGGCATACAGCACATAGAGCCCAAGAGATAAGAAGCCCACGACCTGTTTAAGAAATGTTGATGTAGTTGTTACCCAGAATTTCATGCTAATTAAGAAAATACTGAAGAGAATAACTGAAAAACACACAGTAAAGAAAAAGGGACGAGACTACTTCTGTTTTAATGATGAAGTGATGCCAAGATAAATACCACTTTCTTTCAACTGAATACGCTTTTCATTCATCTTTCTTTCAAATATTTGAAAGAAGTTTTCTCTTCCAGAATCTGCAAACAGATGTTTACGGAAACATTTGTCAATAAGCCATTTTTAAAATATTAAAATTAAAAAAAAACAAAGGCATTTTCCTAGCCATTTATAGAACGCTGAATGCTTCTTTCAAAAGGTAATCCAGCATACGCACAATTTACATAAAATTAGCACATGGTCAACCAAATTCACATGCAACTACATTATAAAACTTCAATAAGCAATAGGTTCATATACAGATTTTACTAAACTCATAATCGTAAAGAAATTGAGTGTCTTTGGCTTAAACAGGGAAAACAGTATTCCAGCTTAGTAAATAAAAGATAAAATATTGGTTATTTTTTAAAAAAATATTAAATTATAGAACTACATTTTTATTAGAAAAAAAAGATAAAATTTAATATAAAAGAAATAAAATGTATTTTAGATTAATACATGAAAAATTGAACAAGCTTTAATTAAAAACACAACAACTAATAAAAATTATGGTAGTTTTAATTTTATAAATAGTAAAATGACGATGCGGATAACATTAGTCCAATTAATAGATGGTTAGAAAACCAATGACTCATATTAAAAATTATTTAAAGCACTACTTTACAAAAACATAAACAAACAATAGTTGTGAATTAATGGTAAGTGTTCTTGCTTATTACCTTGGAGACCAAGGCTTAATCCCTACCTATGACAAAATGATATATGTATTAGAGTGAACTGCAAAACACATCACTTAACTATGGGTGTTTTGCAAAAAATGACACTTAACTAAAAATGCTCTTTTTATAACACTCAACTTTCATTTTTGCTCGAAAAGTACCACTCTGTCAAACTAGTCCGTTAACTCACTAACAGTTAGATTTAGCTAGGGGTAAAATGGTCAATTTCCTTTAAAAAAAAATATTTTTAAATTGGCAGAAAATTTTTGCCAATTGACCATTTTTTAAAAAAAATTGGCAGAAAAGTTCTTAATTTTTGCCAATTGACCATTTTTTTAAAAAAATTGGCAGAAAAGTTCTTATTTCAGAAAATTTTTGCCAATTGACCATTTTTTTAAAAAAATTGGCAGAAAAGTTCTTAATTGCCAATTGACCATTTTTTAAAAGTTCTTAATTGCCAATTGACCATTTTTTTAAAAAAATTGGCAGAAAAGTTCTTATTTTTTAATATTAATAACTTTTTTTTTATTTTTTAAAGGAAATTGACCATTTTACCCCTGGCTAAATCTAACTGTTAGTGAATTAACGGACTAGTTTGACAGAGTGGTACTTTTCGAGCAAAAATGAAAGTTGAGTGTTATAAAAAGAGCATTTTTAGTTAAGTGTCATTTTTTGCACCACACCCATAGTTAAGTGATGTGTTTTGCAGTTCACTCAATATATTATATGATCAAAGAATGAAACAGAAGAAGCGAAACAGCAAAAACATATTAGAACAAGACAATACTAAGGTCTTCGACGAGATGTCTTCTAACTAGCCTCTCATAAGCAAGATCAAAATTAAGATGATACCCGGACATATATTTGAAAACCTCTGTCAATCTATCCATTTCCAACAAAATAGTGAATAAATGTCAGTAATGAAAAAACCTATTTAAAGGTCCAGTCCACAACAACGAACTGGCAATTTCATAATTTTCATTGATTAACAGTTAAATGATATGGGAAATCTCAAAGAGGCCCAATCCAGAAGAGAACTTTCAAAGCCACAAAACTTTTAAGAGGTAGTTTAGCCTTCTACAAAGGGCTTTTTAGAAAATATGCATTCCCATTTGTAATGATCACATTTAATTCTATTCATTCTTTTTGTTTATAAATAACAACATCTTTTTCAGTTGTAGCTGCCATGAATGAATCTAGAGATTAGTTGGTAGCTTTCCAAGACTTCTACATCTTATGCAAGATCAGATTCATACATCATAGCAAAACAATAAAAAGGAAAAAGAAATCTAAAAGCCAAAAAAAAAAATCCAGCCAAATTTTACCAACTAATACCATCACCAAAAACCAAAAATAAATAAATAAAGGAAAATAAAATTTATACAACCAAATCTTACATGCTAATACCATTACCAAAAACCATGAACAAGCATAGCGAATTAAGAGACTAACACGCTGACAGACGAAAAACATAATTAAATAGCAATATTTAAGGTAACAGAAGTAGAGGGAGAAGCAACATGATAGAGATATTTTCCCCCCAAAACATGTCTTCCAGGTGCGTGAATGCCCCTACATGAGCAGGACTTGGATAACAAAATTGCGTGTAATTGGAAAAGTAAATAACATAATGTAATAATGTACATGTGTAGAAATCAATTGTTTGCATTCAAATTGTCACAAATTTACATTTGAAGAAGACACAATGTTTAATTCACAACAGGACCTAGGCAGAGATAACTAATACAACTCCTTGAAATGCTCATTAGCTATTCAATATATTTTTGGCAGAAAGTTTTACATGGTTAAACAACTAGCAAAAGATTCAATTTTCCCACAACATCAGCCCACTAATTTTCTATTCTGAAGATTCACTCATCATCTGATTAAGGTATAGCAATGATTGCAGCAACTTCTACAACAGTACATCCAAATGTACTTCCCAGTGATAGGTGTGTCTTCCTTCAACTATAACAGCACTAAAAGCCCTTGAGACTTACCTATTAAGAAACAAAAGAACTATTTATAACATGTTTCAGTAACCTAGAATTTTGAATTGAAAATACACTATCTACACGAGTCCAAGATTTCTGACTATACAAGGGGGACATACCATGAAGGATAATGGTAGCTCAAAATAACATATCCCCTGCATATCTACGAGGAAACATCTCCTTCAATAGCTCCCTGACCTGCCATACCCACCAAGCTTAGCATAAGTCATATGCAAGCCTACATGATTCATAGTCTATTTTTGTAGGGAACAACTTGAAAGATGTGCTTAGTTGATTATTCAACTGCCAAGGGATGCAAAATGTAAAACCTTCCTTACTTTTTTAGACAACCAAATTTGTGATTTCACTTTTCACTATTACTTACTAAAATAATGCAATGCAACTCAAGGAAAAGCCAGTATCTCATCATTGGCTATAACCATTACCCACCAAGGTCAATAGTTATAGGCAAGCCCAATAGTTCAGATTAACTACTATTTAATACAAACTCCTTAAGCTACCAAACCATTCAACAGATGTAAAGGTGCAACAGCTTTTGACTCCTTAGGAGGTAAATAATGCTTTTTTGTTTTCTTTTGTCTTCAAGAGTTACACTGCAACTCAAAAATCCCTCATCTGCAATAGGTATGTAATTAATTTCTTGGATTAGACTCTACCTTATTGTTAAAGATGCAAAGTCAATGATTTTAAGTTAGCCAGCATGCACAATGACCTATAATGCGTACAAATAGCATCTACTATTGCTAGACATTTTCCCTTCACAACTCAGAAGAAATTTTGATCCCCAAAATAGAGAAAATAGGTATTAGAATCACCAGAGGATACAAAATCAACCAGAAGACCCATAAACAGCTTGTAATTGACAAATCTAACCAAGTCAAAAGTACTGATTTGTCTCGTGTAAAGAGCATGGAAGTATTTTTTTTAATCCGACTAATGTTCGTTGTCAGCTGCTTGAAGAAATTGCATCATCAACCATAGAGCAAAATTTCCAGATTCATCAATTTTGGAGAATGTAAAGAAACTATGTTGTTAAATTTCCTCAAGTCAACAAAAGCTAAGAGCCTTTGTAATCTACTCCCTCATTTCTTTTTAAGTGTCCCATGTGAGGTGGGCACACTGATTTAGAAAATGAATAAGGCCCTGTATGGTATGCATTTTGAAAGGTGTTTTGAAATGTGTTTTGAATTTTAAAATTATTAAAGTTATATTGGAAATGTAAAAAGGTGTTTGGGGAATGTAAAAAGATGTTTGGGAAATGTAAAAAGGGTTATTGGGATTGATGAAAAATTATTATAAAATGAAAGTGAGAGTGAAATGAGATGTAAAATTTGGTTGCCATACAGGGCCTAAATTACCTGATTTGTCCTTTATTCTTTTTGGCAAAATCCCAAAAAAAGAAAGAAATAAAAAACAACTAATAGTACTATGAGATTTGAGAAAAAATGAGACAAAGAGTAAAATTGAACATTTAAGATTTTTTATATTGAAATTTTCTAAGGAACGCTTCTTTAAGAGTGAAAAAAGATGTGACTTCAGAGAGGGAGTAACTTAGTTGAAACCTCAAACTTCAGATTTAATAATTATAGCACTTGTAAGTTGGTTAAATTGATCAATTGGTCTGAACCTCGACTTGTGTGCACAAGCTTATGAGGCACCCCTCACCCATAGTGCTAACAAATTAAGATCAAATACACAAACAAAGGACAGTAGTATTAAACCTGAAACAGTTTGCAAGCAACCAATTCAATCTGAATCTCTTTATCAGAAAGTAACTAAGAGATCCCTCATTTGACTGCCCTTTTTGGTCAGCGGCTATAAATTCATATTTCCCAAAGTAACAAAATCTCAGCAGTCACATACTGTGTAGAGCTACTTCTACCAATATTTTCTACATATTTTTGCATCTTTGCCAGTCCCAACAGTTATTAAAGAACAAACTCTTCTAAATATTGAAAGGTGAGAAAGCAAATAGAGTGGTCCAATTAATATTTGAATATCACATCAAAACTGAAGCATATTTTGGCACATAAAGAAAGAGATTCCTAACCTCGAGGATTAGATTTGAATCCACAGCCAGTCAAATGCTTAGCAAGTGCATCTCCCAATTGCTTTTGCCAGTTCGGCACAACTTTAGCTTCAGTTACAGGCCATATAATCGCAGTCTCTGTAGTAAGATTGACACTAGCTGAGGATACCTGTGGCTGTTCATAAATGCAGCAATTTTAAATGTTCAGTGTTGAGGGAGTAGACAGTCAGTCAATCACCCATTGATTTAGCAAACAAACTAGTTTACTCTGATCACATAGAACTAGCCATGATTGTTTAAACCTTCTACATTACTTTTGAACTACAAGATTGCTTTCTACTTGACAGTAGTAAAATTGTCAAAATCAACATAAACTTCCACACAAATATAGAAGAGGGCGGGCAACCAGGAGGTTTGTTTTGTGTTTCACGTATAGGAATATATCATGTAAAAAGCCAAAGGAACAGAAATCTACAGAGATTTGTGAGATTTGTGAGGTTTGTGTTTCTTTCCTTTTTGTGAAGATGGCTAGAGAAAACTTAGCTGCTCAATAACACACCACGCATAAAAAATTTAAAAAATTTTAGAAAGTTCCCCATATTTTCTACTCTATAGATGGAATTAGCAGATATAATTGCATCGTTCCTTTTACTTATTCATTCCAATGAGATCAAAAGACAATACAGTACATAACAAAACGCCATTAGTATAAAGTGATACTTACTTGACTCTCCAGTATTCTCTTCACACTGGCAACACATCCTCCACAACTCATTCCCTATACATCACAACGTCAGCATTAGATAATTTTATTATTATTATTACAAATTCAGTGAAGAAATTAATAAAAAATATTAAATAAATAAAAAGGAGGAAGCCAATTTTGTTGAAAGATAGAAATCCAAACGTAGTAAACTAGCTTACTCCAACATCGAGTATAATGACATCAGAGGATAAAACGGATGCATCATCGGCTCCTCCAGCAACGGCTTTGGGAGCGACGCCTCCGTCCTCACCGCCACCTCCACCCCCACCGCCGCTACCACCACCGTTTCCTCCGAACTCTCCACCCCCGGAAGCAAACGAAGCAGCGGAATTGGAAACGCATTGTAAGCGGCGGCGGACAAGTTCCACTGCGCATAAGCTTCTAGGCAGGTAAACATGGCCGAACCGGTCGGACCTGACGAGAACGCGGCTGAGGGGATGACGAAGGAGATGTTTCGAGCGAGCCGTGGAAAAATGGCGGTGGAGACGGGAAATCAATGGAGCAGAGTTGGAGGAAGTTAGGGTTTTAGAAAGGGAGATAAGCGCCATTGTTGTGGATAGCGATGGAGATGATTCCATCTGGACTGGAGAGAATGGGAAGCAGAACCAACAGATTCTGATTACTGATATGGTTAGGAGCGCATTTTGTCAGCGGGAAAGCTAGAAATGGAGTGAGTCACCCTCGAATAAAGACGGCCTGACGGGGAAAGCGGGTAATTTGTACTCTTTTTCTTTTTCTTTTTCTCTTTTCTTTTCTTTTTGTTATTTGCAGGTAACAAAATTTTCTAAATGCATTACTCCCTCTCTGTTCTACTAGAAATGTTTAGTTTGTTGCACGGAAAATACAATAATAAAATTGCACTCACAAAGGAATTTCTCACCAGCTAATTTTCTTTTTTTCTTTTTTTCCCATAAATCAACCTCCATCGCCCTGTTGTAGCAGAGAGCGGAGGTTTTAGAAAACCTTCACTGGCCCATAAAAAAAAATCGGAATTGTTATTCGCAGTAACCGTTTCGATATTCGCAGTAACATTCCTCTGTAAAAAGTCTGAATTACCCCTTAGGTTTTTAAAAAAATAAAAGAAATTATTTTCACTCTAATTATGGCCTATAGTAACGATGACAATCCATATTACACGATAAGTAAATAATCTATACTTTTTTTTTATCCATATTACACGGTAAGTAAACAATGTATACATTTTTTTTTAACGTAAAATTGGTTTTTTAACAAAAAAAAAAAAAATCTATACCTTATTCATTTTCTTTTCTTCTCTTCTCAAATTCTAACATTTCTATAACGTGGTATCAAAGGCAACTTAATCCAAATACAGTTTTCGCGGATCCAACTCCGCAGTGAGTTGGCGGGGTTCGGGGCAGCGGCCCGAAAAAAAAATTTTAGAAGAAAATACCGCCCAGTTTGGCGGTATTTTTGGTGAAAACACCACGGTGGTATTTTGACCCAAAATAACGCCGGGCGCCGGTGGTATTTTGGGCCAAAATAAAGCCCGGGCGGTATTTTCACCAAAAATACCGCCCGGTATGTTCAACAATTGCTATTTGCAGTAACCAAATTATTATATATTTTTTTTAGCTAAAGAGCAAAATAGACTTTTCATAAAAAAATATTACTGCAAATATCGAAATGGTTACTGTGAATAACATGCCTCAAAAAAATATATGAAAGGAGGAATATGTTGGTTTGGGTGCTAAGTGTAAGGATATTTTTGTATTTATACTTTTAAGTGATTCCTGCCTTTTGTTTTTTTTTTTTTTTTTTTTTTGAGGTAGAGGGCAATTTGTAGTGTTACGTGGGTTAAATTGTAATTTGATGTATACTTAATAGGAGTTTTCTTTTTCTTTTTTTGGAGACTTTGGAGGGAAAATGTTTTTGTGAAATGGTATGAAGCTAATATTGAATGATTTAAAAATTTTAAAAAACAAATGGAGTGAAAATATAATAAAGTATATTAAAATGAATGAATCCTCTAATTATTGCAAACTGTGAAATATATTTTAAGATGAAATTATAGTTCATTCAAAATAATCATTCTACCATTGAATTTGGCCTTACATAGGTGAAATTCAATGACTGAATAGTTTCTTAAAAGAATTATAATCTTTTTTCACTATATTTTACTTCATCCATTCTATTATAAAAGTTCATTTTTTTTATAATGTACAACAAAGTAAACTCTTTTAATAAAACAAAAAGAGTAACTTATTTTGAATTTCTCATTTCCGTGTAAGGTAATAACTATTGACACATTTTGACGTGTGCGTTTTGTATAATGTACTTTTTATTAGCAATCGCGATTGAAAAATGACCAAACATATAAAACCATCACTAAGTTTATAGAAACCGCTTATTGCAATCTAGAAGTAAAATTCAACACGTAAAACGACATATAGACCAAGCAATTCGTAGTTCCGCGCAGAGCCATCACAACCTGAAGTAAATCTAATGGGCATTAGTGGTAACCAATCGGAGCTGGTGCGTCCCTCAATTCCTTCCCCTGAAAATGAATATCCTAGCAACAGGGCAAAATGAAATAAAATTTAGATAAGCATTCTCAATCAATGTAACAAGATAACAAACAAAAGTTTGGACCTCATATCCCGTTATTCCACTAACATAGTCTATTTTAAAAAAACGTCAAACAACATTTAAAATAAGTATAAGCCGTACGCAGCAGTTACAGGATAGCAAATCATTATTATCGACACATTGGGGAATGAAAATTGATGAATAAACTTATGCCATTTACAGTCAAATGCTAATTAAGAATCAAATTTGTTTCCATGACTCAAACTCAACAGTCATCACATGGCACGCCAAAAACACAGATGCATATGCTTTCACAGTTTCCTAAAGTACCTGTTTAGAAGTAAACCGGGTTTCCTAAACAACTTGGGAAACCGAAAAAAAAAAAAAAAACCCAGGAAACAAACCAAATATTTCATACAGGGCATAAACCAACACACAAATAGTAAGAACATACTGCTTCAGTCCCATTTACATTATCACACATCGAACTCTTTAAATGGGACAGAGGGAGTAATAAATTTTTTTTTTAAAAAGTGAAAATCAGGGCCGGAGATACTTACCGAAGCAAAATGGTTGACATCACGATGATGAGCTTCATCTGCACGGATCACAGTTATAACATCTTTCAAAGTGGCATCCTTCTGAAGTCTCCAGTAGTCAATAGCAATAGCAGGAGCTGGGACATTCTCAATTGCCCCACTGTCAATATCCTTTAGATACTCTGTATAGGAATGAATAGCCTCCTCTTCCAGATAGCCAACAATTCTATGAGCCACTTTAGGAGATAGGAGGTAGATCACAAAGTAAGCATTGAAGAAAACTCCCTGCACAGCGAGAACCAGCAACCTCTCGTACCATCTAGGCTTCACAAGCTCCACCATGGTCATTAAGTGCATTCTTTCATTCTCAGCTTCTTCAAGTAATGCCTTAATCCAGCCACCACTATCCTGGAACTTGCGCAAAGACCTCAGGTGCAACAGCATACCCCCTACCATACCAGGAACGCCTGCCACAGTTTCCAGCATCATAGCACGGCAGCCATAGCGTCTCTGAATCATGCGGAAGATGTGTGAATAAAATAACCGCAATAATAGCAATTTTGTTCGTGTAGCTAATAGCTATAGGAACTTTGAAACTTAATTTTAGACAGTGGCAAAGGGATGAAAAGCATCAAACGCTCAAAAGAACAAGATTTAGATATTTTACAAATGAATTAAACAAAATACTCCCTCCGTTCTATTAGAAGAGTCCACTTCATCACACTGAAAACAGTAATACAAAGTGGACTATTCTAATGGAACATAGAGAACCATCTATCATAGTGACGAAATCAATGCACATGCGGTGAACGGGCTTGCAAGATAAATGGAATAGTGAAAGAAATCATTGAAGGAACCAAATCAAATTCCACGTGTCCAGCATTTCCAGTTTCCAAGAGAAGGACAAGAAATCCAACAAGTAAATAATCATAATGGGTTAGGATGCTTGAATGTTGCAACAAAGAACTCTCAGGGTGTATCTTAATACACATTTGAGGTTTAGAAACTTTAAGAGGACAAAGGCATTAGCACTGCCACACACAAAGAATGGCTTGTTTATCACTACAATTGATTCTACTTCATAATAAGAGCCATTGAGGAAGGGGTTTTTGTACTTACTCAGACAGATAATACTCCCTAATGGTAGATTCTCTAACATCCATTGGAGCAAATTCAGAGATCACATCCTCTGTACTAAACAAGTTATACAGCCGTAGAAATTTTTTGCTTCTATCAATTTTACACTGCATCATACTATGCAGCTCTGAGCTCCAAAATAATACAGCAAACAAGAAAGAAGTTGGCATTTCCTCAGCTACTGTTAAATCGCGCATTTGATCATTTTTTAATGCCTCTACAACTACCTAGCTCCATTGCAAAAATGGCCACCAACCAGTTATTCTCTAGCACACATATACTCATAAACTGCTATAAAATACAATTCATAACAACACCTAATCCTTTTATCCTTCAATAATTATTGTCCAGTGGCTATGTCACAAAGAAACAAGTTCGTGAAACAAACCTGGAAGAAGATATCAGTTGGAATTCTAAGAATTTTCACAGTCTTATAAGCAAATTTGTCAAGGAAATTCTTGGGAGGATGGCGCTTGTGAAGATCAATGCTCACATTTGACTGATATGCATCCCAAGGCTGCAAATGAAAAAAGCAAGCTGTTTAAGACACAAAATTTTCATAATCTGAGAGCTTACTCCCATATATTTATGGACGATGCAACAGTAACCAAGTAACAAAGTTTAAAACCAATCCGAGATACAAATTTCTTAACAAAAACCTCAAAAATGTTCTAGTAAATTGAATTTTCAACCACTAATCATGTTAATAAGCAAACACTATGCACAGGGCACATCAAATGCACAGAAAATTGTACTATAATGTAAAAACCAGCAAAATATCGTCAAATGAACTAAATTCAGCTAAAAAAAATACTACAAATAACGAATAAAGAATTCAAAATCAGTAACCAGAAAAGTGACGTTCGATTGGGTCTCGAATTTCGATACCTCTGAAACCGCCCAATCTAATATACCAACAATTTTTCCAGAACACTTCAAGCAGAAAATTGTTGAAGTAGTTACTTAGTTCTCTGTATTCTGTAATATATTTTCTCTTGAACTCATGTATGAATTACTACCGAGGCACTTGCAAATTAAAATGCGTAAAAAGTAAAACGATACCATGAAGCAGTTCCAAGGCCATTCCGTGCCATCTTCCCGTAAGATTTTAGGCTTAGAAATACCCCAATAACTGGAAACCGGAGGAGCATCGGCATCCTTTTCCTTCAGGGCAACTTCGCCGCTCTTGTTCGGCTTCTGCTCCTCCGGGACTGCGCTGAGCCACCTCCTCCAATGACCAGTCGGCATCCCCAAATCCTGCACCCTCACCACCGCAGCATCTTCGAACGGCTTCACAGCAGCCACAACCGCACTTCCAGCTTGATTGACCGGAGACGAAGCACACCGGACAGAGTTAACGCCGGTAACCAAGCTCCTCAGCACCGTCCCCTTCAACAAATGGTTCATTTTGGCGATTAAACGCCGAATTTTCGCTTGGATTCAACTCAAATTTGTTCAAATTCCTCTGGAAAATTTTGTTTAATGGAAAAGGATCACCCTCTCACAGCGCACACTCTGGAAGCTGGAGGATGATGGTAGTGGTAGTGGAACGGTTCAAAAATGGCGGGTTGTGAAATGACCACGCCACCCCTACACGTGACGTGGCACTCTGTAACGGAATTGCCCCTTTCTTTCGCTCCAAGTTTGTGGGAGATTTCACAATGTGACACCTGCTTTTGGGAACAGGCTCCTTATTCGCTGACACGTGGCATGAAGGATGGACTCTCATTGGCTGTTACTTTCGTTCCAAGGAAATGCATGTCACGTTAGCAAGAATATCATGTACCTACTTCACAGGAATGCCGCCTTTCTTTTTCTTTTTTCTTTTTATTTTTTAATTTTGTTTTTCTTGAGCCTAGATTGCTGCCTTTTTTGACTTGCTACTTTCTTTGACAGTAATATTTATAGATAATAACTCATTTAGTTCCCAAATTTGACTTCTTATTACACTTTTGTCCCTAAATTTTAAATTGTTTTTCTTAAGTCCTCAAACATTGCCTCATGTTATACTTTCGTTGTCTAACTTTAAACGGTTTCTCTTTAATCCTTAAACTCATGGTTTTCCCATGTACTCCACCACCGCCGACCTAAACCCTAAACCCCCAAAATCCAATTCTTCTTCTTCTTATTCATTTTTTTTTTCTGTTCCAAGCAAAAAAAATTGTGAGTGAATTCCATATTTCCCCAAATCTCCAAAATGGGATGTGAACTAAAGATTCAATTTTGGAATTCCAATTACAAATAAAGAGAGATTGAGTGCGGGAGGAGGAAGAAGAAGAAGGAGAAGAAGAGGAGGAAGAAGAAGAAGAAGAAGTCCGCGATGGGAATAAGAAGAAGAGCGGCGGCGTCGGCTGCAGGAAGAAGAATAATAAAATGATCTCCGCCGACGGGAGGAAGAACCAGAGGAGGTTGCCGGAGGAGGAGGCGGGAAGAAGAAGAAGAAGAAGAATAATAATAAGAGAAGGATGGTGGTGGTTGCGCGAGGAGGCGGCCGACGGTGGCGGCGGCAGTGGGTCTTCAATTATTTGAGGTGAAATTGGGTTGAGTTTCGGGTTTTAGAACTTGGTAAGAAACATGAGTTTGGTCATGGTTTTCGGCTCGAGACCCGAAAAAGGCTAACGTTGTCTGGGCCGGATAGGATCTACCGGTCGGACTGGTCGGGCTGCAAACCGGCACCCTTGCCGATTCAAAACATGGAAAAAATCAGACCCTTAAAAAATCGGTCAAAACTGCGAGCGGGCAGGGCCGAACCGGGTTTTTTAATTTTGACAACTTTTGCTGTCAATAAGAGTTGAACTTTGGTCACTCACATGAAAACATAAGTACTTACCACTATACCATTGTTTACTTTTGTTTAACTTATTATTTTAACTCATTTCTCTAACAATCTATTAATTGGACCATCCAAACTAATGTTAATTTTATTATAATTCCTTACTATTTATAAAATGAATACTATCATAATTTTTATTATTTGTTTTCAGTTCAATTAAAATTTGTTTAATTTATTCATATATTAACTTAAAATACGTTTAATTTTTTTTACATCAAATTTTATCCCTTTTTTGTCTAATAAAAATGTAGTAATATAATTTTATATATTTTTAAATAGAAAATAAGTAATATTTTATAGTTGATTTACTTATTGGGTTTTATAATAATGAATTTTAACGTTTTACTTAGTTGTAAAATTTACAAAAATATATAATTGTTGTGAAAAAAATATATTTTAAATGTTACAAATAATAAAATTAAAGCATGTTAATCATTATATATATATATATATGATATATATGACGTCATCCGGTTTGCCACGGCTCAACTGGTCGAACCCCCGGTTCGAGCTAACCCTTTGCCTCACCGGTTCAACATCCGGTCCAGTCCAAACTACCATAAAAAGGGCAAACCAGTTATTAGAACAGGTCAAAAGACCAGGCCCCTAATAATTAACTTGCATCCCCCCGCTTATATTTTGTTACCGAAATAACTTTTGGGATTTAACAATATTACTACTACCCCTTCGACCAGCCAAATGAATATTATCTAAGGGAGTAGGTTTTTTTTTTTTTTTTGGTTTTTTTTTTCATTTTAAGAAATACATTATTCTCATTAAGTCATAATCTATTACATCGAAGGGGTAGGAATCGAGCCCCGACATTTGGGTGACCCATCATGCAAACTAACCGCTAGGGCACTAGCTCGTTTATAAGGGAGTAGTTAGTAAATATTTAGCTGATCTAGAGGTGAATGGTGTGCCTAAACTATGTTAGGGATATGAATTATAAATTCCACAAAATAAAAAATAAAAATCATATATAGATTTCAAAGGGTTAAAAGAAAAGAAGGGAAAGAACAAGAAGAAAAAGGAATTGACAACGAGGGAGAGATTTAGATTTCTTTCACAGAAGATGAAAGCCAATACAAATTCGATAATGATAAATTGCATGCTACCAGCGCCTATAACTCCCCACAACACAGTGCAACGCATACAAACAAAGGTGGAAATCTACATCGATACTAAACTATTAAAACGACATCATTCTATTAACTTTATTTCACCATTGGCCTTGGATTGGGCCCCTAGGTATAGGCCCAACTAAGAACCCAATGAGACTTGCCACCAAATATGACAGTCAAATTTGAGAAAAGGAGCCACGTCATCATGTAGCGGTCGATTACGAAGGTTTTGATAAGTTTGGAACAAATCAGCATCACTCAAACGCCCACGATATATATTCATTACTTGGGTCCTGGGGTACGATTCCACGATTCATTCCCCTGCATCAATCTTATATTGTCATGTAGTATATTTGATCCAAAATAAATTGGCCTTAGAGGGAGTAACCATTCGAAAAATAAGTGACGTTTTAGCAACAAACAAGCAAATTTTGTTTTCCTTAAACTATAATTATCTTAACTTATCTAGCTGAGAGTAATTGATTATTTTAAATACTCGAGTAGTATATATATTCAGCTTAAGTGAGTATTTATAAAGATTTTATTATATAAAGTAACACTCGTGATTGTGATAATTATAAAGTTTAGCAGTGTTAATTTTGAACCAAAATTTGATACTTGAGAAAATAAAAAATTTATTACACAAAATAACACTAGTTATATTTGTTAAAATTGAGAGAGTGATAAATATAAAAAAGGTGAAAAATATAGTGCACGCGCCGCGTGGAAAAAACGGTTCCGTAAGAGCGCACCATCTATCATTCTATTGGATAACATCCTCATTGATCGCTGTTTACTATCTTGGTCTGGTCCGAGTCTATTGGGCCCAAATTCCGCCAAAGGGCTAGACCGAACACAACAATATGTCCTTTTTATTTTTCTCAATAATACTATATATTTTCTTTTATGAAGAGTAAATATATATTTTAGAAATTAAAATGTATGAAAGTGAGTGTACGTAATTATATTTTTAAGTGTAAATTAATAGTAAATTACACAAAATTATATTAATAAAAGTACAATTTTTTTTTTACTTTTAAAAATTATTCTATTGAGACAATAAATAAAAAAGGATAATTGAATAAGGATAATTAGGGCTGACAATTTATGACAAGACATGAAAGTATGACATGATATAAACGGGTTAGAGTTGAGCCTTGGCGGGTTCGCGAGTTACATGGATCGACCCGGGTAACATGAATAATTAAACAGGTAATGTTAGGGTTAAAAATAATGTTAGCGTTTAATTTACCAACTCGAATTCCATATGAGTAATTTATACTATAACACGAAAATGCGAAACGATCCCGAAATGTTCATGGGTTGAATAAATCGACACGAATAATCAAACGGTGAAGGGTAAAATTAGAGTTGAAGGGTAACACGAATAATTAAACAGGTAATGTTAGGGTTAAAAATAATGTTAGCATTAAATTTACCAACTCGAATTCTATATGAGTAATTTATACTATAACACGAAAATGCGAAACGATCCCGAAATGTTCATGGGTTGAATAAATCGACACGAATAATCAAACGGTAAAATTAGAGTTGAAGGGTGTCGATGCCAGAACCCGATAACCCAGATACGACACAAATTAACGCCGTGGATAATCATAAGAGTAATATTACATTTTTTTTAATTTTAATTTGTATGCGAAAATTGTTAATTGAAGGACATATTTTACTAAATAAATGACACTTGTTAAAAAAATTTAAACTTAAAATTACTTTTTTACCCTTCCAGTTTCTAATTCCTTATGCAATCAAATTAAGAAGAAAACAACTTTTAAAAATAATCGCCACAACCAGGCAATTCTATGGGAAAGAATCGCCTCCGCCGAGCGATTAAATGGATTTTGTCGCCACAGGACACCAATGTATTTATATTTAATCGCTCGAGGAAGACGATTCTTTCCCATAGAATCATCTGGTTGTGGTGATTCTTTTTAAAAGTTGTTTCTTCTTAATTTTATTGCAGAATGAATGGAGATGAGTGAAAGAAAATTTGAAAGAATTGGAGTACAAAAATGAGAGTGAGTTAAAGAGTGAAATGGAGAGTTGAAGAGGAAATGAGGTTGTAGATAAAAATATTTATGATGCTAGAAATATATAAGGATATCATTGTCTTTTCACCACTTAGAATTTTAAAAAGTGTCGTGTATTTAGTAAAAACTGTCATGCAATTAACATGCTCCTTTTTATACAAGGGTGGTGATAATGTCAGAGCAATTTTTAGCTTCCATAGCAAATTTATAATGAAAAGACGAAACTACCCATAATTAAGGGATAATTTTTCTTCCATTATTTTCACCCACCGTCTTCCTTCAATTTCCACCAACTCTAGTATGTGAAACTATTCTTCTGCCTATTAATCTCAACTCAAACACTTTTCATTCATCTTCTCCGGTCAATTTATTCATATGGGTGAGAGGATTGTGAAACAATCAAAACCCATTCCTCCATATAACTAAATCAAATTAAAGATATCAATGCAGATGCTCATGCTCAGGTATAGAAGTTTAAAATTTTAGAATTGGGAATTTTTACATCTCAAAATTTAGCTATTGCGAAACTATTAAAATTTTAACCTATTTCATACTTAGATTCATGCCCATGGCAATAGGGCTTGAAAATGGAAGAAGTTACGATATAAAACAGGTGGCCAAATGAAGATTATATAAGCATATGATTTGTGGCAAGAGAAAAATCTCAGAGGTTAGAGAAGAAAGGGTAGTTTTGTCTTTAAGGTATTAAATTGCTTTGGCTCTTAAAAACTGTTCTGGCATTATCACCTTCCTTTATATAATATGTATTTTGGTTCGGGCCTCGGCTCCAGACTCCACATGTCGACGTTGGATTGGCAGAAGAGCTACCCCACCACTCTACGACTATACTCTGACAGTCCCTTTCACAAGACTTAAAAAAGCGAAGCGCTCAAAACCTTACATTTCCAGTAAACTTTTTTTCCCCAGAAATCAAATCCATCGCCTTCATTCCTCACAAATTCTCACAGTTGTTCTTGATCGATTTCCCTCTTGTCATCCAATTCCAACTGTGTTTTTTAAAATTTATTTATTTGTTATTATTATTTATTATATTTATGCAATTACGTTGATTTAGCTGGCTGTCATCGATCTCTGATCAACTCCCATCGCATGGCTGGCAACGGATCGCATAATCTAGGGTTTCGATTGGGTACGACCTGAGCTCAAACAGTAATTGTTGCTTTCTTCTTCTTTTTTTTTTTTTTTTTTTTTCCTGTTTTTGTTGGATGGTTTATGGTGGGTTTTTGTGGATTTTGGGGTTTTGGATATGGGGGCGAGATTAGGGAAAGTCAAATTGAATTTGTAGTGAGTATTTGTATGCTGAGCTGAATTTTAGCTGGTTCAATCTATTGAATGTTTTATTGAGTTTGTTCCTTTGGTGTTTTGTTTGATTTCTCGATTTGTTTTCTTATCCCTGAATAATCTTTTTGTTTGTTTCTGCGTTGTGCTCACAAATGCTTGGTTAGAATGTGAAATTGGCGATTTCCTTTTTAGCGTGCGAAAATTAATTCAGAAAACCCTGTACAAGGTTTGTTGTTGCAAACCAGGCAGACCATTTCTTTAGCTTTACACTTACGTGCATTCTGTTGAGCAGATGCAATACTTGTTGAGACCCATTACTGCAGTTAGATTGTCATTGTTCAACAGATGGTTGTAGTCTGATAACTGACTGTTGACATGCAGACATTAAACAGATTTTAGCTGAAGCACAGCATCGGTGGCTGAGGCCAGCCGAAATTTGTGAGATTTTGCGCAACTATCAGAAGTTTCATATTACTCCTGAGCCTCCACACAAGCCAGGAAGTATGTTTTATCTCGTTCGGGCCACCTAACGATTGGTCTTCTTGTACCGCATTTTGCTAATTAAAAAATATACTGGTTTGGTATCTTGTGCAGTCATATATATGTCGAGTATCTTTTGTCTTTGTCAGAAATATATTCAAGTACTTTCAAATTTGTCTTTCAATTGCAAATGTTCAAGTATTTGGGAGAGAGAATAGATATTGAAAGGTGTTCAACTTGGAAACAGGGTTTTTTAATTTTATTTAAAATGTTCTTTGTTTTAATTAGCCACCTTTTAGTATAATGCTCAAATACTACAAATTTTGATATCAGTTTGGTCTCAGACTCAAGATGCTTTACTTCTGATATATTTTCACCATTTCAGGTGGTTCTGTGTTTTTGTTTGACCGGAAGGTTTTAAGATACTTTCGGAAAGATGGGCATAGCTGGAGAAAAAAGAAGGATGGAAAGACTGTCAAGGAGGCACATGAGAAGCTGAAGGTTAGTATGGGAAAGAGAAGACACTTTATAAGTAAATGGTATTTGTGCTCCATAAATATTGTTCTGCAATGAAGTATAGTCATCAGTCATCTTCTGTGGAGCTCTTATTCGTCCTGTTTTTTAGGTCGGAAGTATTGATATGTTACACTGCTATTATGCCCATGGAGAAGAACATGAGAGTTTCCAAAGGCGCAGCTATTGGATGCTTGAACAGTAAGTTTAAGTTTAGTCAGTATATCTCAATTTGTGAATGTTTTCTTAATTTTGAGTGTATAATTCTTGGGTTCATTGTCCATGTTTTTGGACTGTTTTTTGCTATTGAAAATTTTTCTGTTTATTGTGTTCGCATTAATCTCCAAATTGATTTACATGTTGCATACCCACCTTTGAAATGACATACTGTTATTTAAGAATTGATAATGGGTAGAAGTGTGAAATGCCACTCGGATAGCATACACAAGGTATAGATTTCTTATAGAGAAAGTGAAAAAAGAAAAATCCTATAGAATATTTTGTGAACCGATGTAGTTTAGGAGTCTCAAAAGTTTTTCTGGTTAAGTGTGTGTCCTTGGACTGTGATATGCTTGTCCCGCTTTGTGTATTTTTCTCTTGTAGTTATTTGTATGACGTGACCTAAGTTGTTTAATTTGTAAATTATAAAGATCTAGAAACTAACCAGTTAGAATCATATGTTTGTCTGCACAATTGGTATTTATCTCCTAAAGTTGTTTGTATGTAATGGGGATGCATGACAGAAGCTAGTTAGTGGTTATTCATCAATATGTTCTTTTCACTTCTGATTTCCATCACTGTTAGTTGCGTTAACATATTTTTGGGCAGGAGAAAAGTTCTCTGATTATATGCTCCAATGCTGCAGGGATCTCATGCACATTGTTTTTGTCCACTACTTGGAGGTCAAGGTAAGACATCATTTATGTATTTGTGAATAGAATTATTGTATGATTAAAGACTCACTTACTAGTCTTGAAGGAGTTTATCATCATTTTGCGTTACACTCATTGACGATTTAATAATATACTGTTTTTTTGCACAGTATTTTAACTATCTGAAGCTTTTAGCTATATTTTCCTATGTGTACCATGGGCATGTGCTTGAGCTTTGGAAGGGATTAAGAGGAAGGTGACATTGTATAATATGAAGGATTAGGTGCTACATACTAAGAGTGGAAGGAAAACTTTCTTTGTATGTATAATATTCTCAAAAGTAATATTGTGTTTGATGGGTTTACTTTTCAAGGCTAGAACAGGGATATATTATAAAACCTTCTAACCTGTATAATGGACTAGTGCATTGGCCAGTACCCACCGTTTCTCATTATAATAATTTCCCCTTCTTTTGTGTTCATGTAACTTAAGTGTTTCTGTGTAAATCCACATTCTTAATATGCAGTAGTTAGCAAGGATAAGTGCACATGCGGGAGATTAAATATCTACATTTCATGATCTTTTAGGCGGACTTTGATGGTTGAATTGTTTTTTCTTTAGGTTTATTAAGGGCCTGTTTTTATGTTGGGTTTGAAACAATGTTTGAAACCTGATTTTGAGAAATAATTTTATAATGTAAAAAGTGTATTGAAAATGTAAAAATGTATAGGTGAATAGTTAAAAGTTGTATTGGAAATGATGAAAACTGATTATAAAATTAGTTTTACAAAACCAAGTTTCAAACATTGTTTCAAACCTAACATAAAGAACAATCCCTAAGCACGTAAATAATTAGTAATTGAAAGTCTATTATAAGATTTTGTGGGTTTTAGTTTTTTTGTGGTCAATTTACTCTCTAATTACCTGATTAATAATAGTATTGATTCTTTTTCTGATAATTTAAATATGTGTATATATCTAAGCTGGTAATTAGAGGTTGTGAAAGAAACTGCTTAAATAAAGCAGATGTATTGACTGTTCCTTTTGGAATTTTTATTTATTTATTTATTTATTTTTATTTCTACTTCAGGGTAATAAAGCAAGCATCCACAGCATTAAGGACACTGAAACAGTTTCTTCAAACTCCCAAAATGACAGCTCGTTCTCGGCCAGTTCTCCTGGGAATTATGATGCATTGGCTTCTCCATATGCTGATACAACGAGTCCTACTAGCACTCTTACATCTGCGTGTGAAGATGCTGAGTCAGGTAATGTTCCTTATCTGTGTTTGTACATCTTGGACGGAATGGAGAGCTTTTGTGATGGAAATTGTAGACTAGAATTCTCGTTTACAATCCTTTATAACTTTGGCTGGCTTTAAAAACGCCTACTCATGGTTTCACTCTTTCTTCTTGGTCTATGGAAACTTAAGTGGGACTAAATCCAGAAAATATTCCCCAAATGAGGTCCAGAATTCATGCTTACCCTGAGCAGCCGCAAGAGTTGGGTTTGCAAGAGATGGAGAATTTTGAGGCTGGCCTCTCAGGCTCCTTCGATCTGCTTCAACGTTTGGGTATCTCTTTTGACTGATTATTTCCTCGACTCCCCCCCTCCCTCTCTTCAAAAAATTATTATATTTTTTTTATAGTTTTATTTAGGTTTTGCAGTTTTAGTTCTATATGAGTTGCTTCTAAATCACTTGGTTTTCATTATAAAGGAACTCAGATCAATCCTTCAGGGGAGCATATGCCATTTTCTGATGGACATGGTGGTGATCCTTCTGTCAGTAATTTTATATCTGGTAATCAGAAAACGCTAGATCTGGCATCCTGGGAGGAGGTTTTTGGACATTATTCTGCAGGTGTATAAACTATTAAATTATCAACGCTGGTTGACTTTATATATGTACGAACTTCTACAGTGAAGTGAACAAGTTTTTGTGGCAGGTGCAATTCCTGATGAACACAAGTCTTGGAATTCCTCAGAGAATCAAGTCGCTTGGCAGGTAGCTAGTTTTTCATTTTGATGTCAATAAGTAATGCTTATAGAAGCATAATAGGTTGAAGTCCACAATGTTCAATAGTTCACTAACATTTGCAAAAATTAATGAGTTGCCTAAAGCACTTGCAAATTTTATGCATCCAAATATAGGTGGCATTTAGAAGTGTAAATGAGTCGTGGGTAGTAGTTTTCATCTCACCAGTGTCTACCTTTATTGATTATTAACCTCTCAGAAAGGGAGCCTTGGTTTAGCAGTAAGAGTCTTAAGGTAAGGCTGAGTGCAGTTTGCTTTAATGGCCCAATCCTTAGGTTCACCCTGCACATGCTAGAGCTTCTAGGCACCAAGTTGTCTCTTTTGTTAATCACTTCTTCAACATGGATTCTAAGGAATATGGCTGTGATTATTGATCTGCTGATCTCATGCTTAACTAGTTTTGTTGGTTAGGATCTGTAAAAACTTGCACATAAAGGGAACTTTCCAAATTGACTTTTCCTTTTGTATCAAAGTGAACCCCCAACCTTTTCAAACCCTTCTGAAACTTTATGCTAAGAATGCATTAGGTCTATCTAATAGTATTAAAACTGCATTTTTTGTTGTTATTCTTTATCTTCCATGTTTGTCTACCTTATTATATGTGAGGGAACCTCATTATATGATTATCTAGTTTCTTGCGTTTTTATTTGGAGTGGCGATTCGTGTTGTGTTCAGGTTGGCCAGCTTGGGTTTGCGTGTCAACACTAAAACCTAACGTTAACCGTTTAACTATTTGTGTCGACCCATTTATCCCACGACCTACCTAGACTCAAGTTTGTGTTTTGTTGAGAATTGCCGCCATTAGTTTCTATAGCATCTTGGACCTTTATATGTCCTTAGCCAATCGATGTACAGTCTTATTTGTTTTTGCTTTTCTGTATTGCTAATTTGCTAGGGAGGCTATCCGTTACGCCTGCAAGGATTACCCAGTGATCAAAATTTGCTGCCTGGCACTACGTATTTTAGCAAGGGAAGTTTCCTGGACCAGAAATCTCTTTCTGCAATTCTTCAAAATGTTGCTGACCCATTTTACTCGAGGCCCGAAGGGCAAGAAGTTGAGCATGTGGAAGGGGGCATTCCAAAATTGCATGAAGCTGGATATTTGATAGATAAGGCTGAGAATGGCATGCCTTCTGTTTTGAAACAGTCACATTTAAGTGGCATCCAAGCTGAAGAGAGCTTGAAGAAAGTTGACAGCTTCTCCCGGTGGATGGCCAAAGAACTTGGGGAGGCGGATGAATTGCAGTTGTCATCAAGTAATGGATACTCATGGAGTGCGCTACATACTGAGGATGTGGTTGGTGATTCCGGTACTCCCTCCCAACTGCAACTTGACACTGACACATTGAATTTCTCACTTTCCCAAGACCAACTTTTTAGCATCACTGAGTTCTCACCAAATTGGGCTTACTCAAGCTTGAAAACGAAGGTTTGTAGTGTTTGGCATCAACTCAGAGATAACTGTTTTCTTAAATGCAGAAATAATTGTCATTAAATGATTGTCTTGTAGATAATTTCGTTTTCCTGTGGTTATGAAATTTGCATTTTTACTTACTTTTTGTTGACATATGATCTATATAGCTGAAACCACGTAGTAGGATAAAGGCTTAGTTGTTGATGTTCAGCGATTTTGTGTGGTTTTTATTATGGGTGTGGTGGTCTGTTCGCATGGATGCTTCTATCTCACTGGTGCAAGGGAAACTAAGGGTTATTAACTTATTTAGTTGGTGCTCCATGGTTTCTTTGTATGAATCCATTAATTTCTTGCTAATAGTTCTGATAAGTAAAATTTTTATGGTTTCCAGTTTGTTGAGGAACAAACATTGTTTCATTTTATTTCCTTATTGATATTTATGCGTCTGAGTAACTGTTATAACAAACCAGGTTCAAATTACTGGAAGATTTTTAAAGAGTGGGCAGGAGTTTGCAAATTACAAATGGTCATGCATGTTTGGAGAATTGGAGGTCCCAGCTGAAGTCATATCTGAAGGAGTTCTCTGTTGCCGTGCCCCACCACACAAGGCAGGGCAGGTTCCTTTCTATGTTACTTGTTCAAATAGATCGGCTTGTAGTGAAATACGAGAATTCGAGTATCGAGCTGGACCTGATTTTACCGATACCCTTGATGGTGATTCACTTGAGCTGCATCTGCAGAATCGCCTTCAGAATTTATTGTTGGGAGGACTTATGGGTGGCAATCCCAATATCTCTGAAATTACTGTGGAGAAGAGCGAAGTTGTCAGTAAAATAATATCCCTAATGGAGGCAGAATACGATCAGATGTCAACATTTTCATCTATGAAAGATATCTCCCAACACAAGGTAACTGAGGAGCAGCAAGGTGAAAAATGGTTAAAGGAGAAGTTCTTTTCATGGCTTCTCCAGAAGGTGACAGAAGATGGCAAAGGGCCAGTTGTGGTTGATGATGAGGGTCAAGGAGTCTTGCATTTAGCAGCCGCTCTTGGTTTTAACTGGGCACTGAAGCCAATCATGATTTCTGGAGTCAGCATCGATTTTCGTGATGTTAATGGATGGACTGCTCTTCACTGGGCTGCTTTTTGTGGCAGGTAAAAGCCTTAAGAGTTTTATTTCGCTAAAGGAGATATAACTTGTGTAACTTTTATTAATTTGTTAACTGTAGTTGGCATAGTCTTGGTATTCTTTTGTGGTGGTATATTGAGGATTGATAAAATATAAGGTTGCTAAATCTGGTTCCTTGATAACCTTGTATTATTGTTAACAATGATGATCTGACTAACCTTTTTGATGTACTCCCGTCTTACTCTATTGTGATCCAAAAATATACTATCATTTGTACTGAAGCTGAAGCACATTCCTTTTGCAACAGAATTATTTTATGTTTCCTGCAATTAATTGGCTGGAGAAATCGTTGAAAATTAAGTGGGAAAAAGTCTATTCTAATGTGTATGCTTCAATGGTGGATGATATCTCTGGGAGGAAAGCTCTTGTTTTAACTTTTGCCTTTTTTTTGACAGGGAAGATACAGTTGCTGCCCTTGTTTCTCTTGGGGCAGCTCCTGGATCATTAACGGATCCATCTGCAGAGCATCCCTTGGGCAGAGCTCCTGCAGACCTTGCTTCTGCTAATGGACACAAGGGGATATCTGGTTTTCTTGCTGAGTCCTCCTTGATCAAGCAACTTTCTACTTTGGATGTGAAAGATTTGAAGGATGGGACCACCTTAGATTACTCCGGATCAAAACCTGTGCAGACAGTTTCCGAACGTGTTGCATCTCCCATCACTGAGGAGGATGTGCCAGATTCACTTTCCATGAAGGATACTCTTGCTGCTGTGTGTAATGCAACTCAAGCGGCTGCTCGCATTCATCAAATTTTTAGGATCCAATCCTTTCAAAGGAAGCAGTTTGATGAGCGTGGTGATGAATCAACTGCAGATGTGCATGCTCTTTCTCTGGTAGCTGCCAAAACAAGTAGGCTGGGAAAGCATGATTGGAATACTCACGCTGCAGCAATAAGCATACAGAAAAAATTTCGTGGTTGGAAGAAGCGAAGAGAATTTCTATTAATCAGGCAACGAATTGTTAAGATTCAGGTGGGTACTTTCTTTCACGTTCTAAAAAGTATTTGTCACCTGGATAGTAGTAGATGGGGTTGAACATAGTCTTGTACTCTACAAATGATTGAATCTTTTTAGCATTTTTTTTCTTGTGGTTCTCTTCCCCTTTGCCATGGGTTTGGATATCTGTCGGGTAATGTGAATCTTCTGTTAAACAGTTTATTTGACTATGGATATGTTTTACTAATGACAACTATCTTCTTTCTGATCTAACTGCTTGTTTCTGGCTTAAAGGCTCATGTTAGGGGGCATCAGGTGAGGAAAAAGTATAAATCCATAACATGGTCTGTGGGAATTCTGGAGAAGGTTATTTTGAGATGGAGACGGAAAGGGAGTGGGTTAAGAGGTTTCCGTCCAGATGCAGTCGCGAAATGTTCAGGTTCTCAAGACATGCCACCCCAGAAGGAGGATGATTATGACTTTCTGAAGGAAGGAAGAAAGCAGACAGAAGAAAGAATGCAAAAAGCCCTTGCTAGGGTGAAGTCCATGGCTCAATATCCGGAGGCAAGAGCTCAATACCGTAGACTACTGACTGTTACTGAAGGATTCCGTGAGACTGAGGTACCTTGTTAATCTATTAACATCTATACAGATCTTATCGACTCAAAATTTTCGGAACTACAGCATAAGATGATTGTTATGAAACCTGCATTTATGTAGCTTTCTGATTGGCCTTCTGAACCACAGCATAATAGAAGGTTTTATCGCGTTAACCTCCCTGTTATTACTGACCCCGTAACCATGTTTATCGTGTGCAGCAGGAAACTTCAAGTATGAGCCTGAGGGGCTCTGAAGACATGAACTACCCGGATGAGGAACTATTCGATGTTGAAAGGCTGTTGGATGACGATACTTTCATGTCCATAGCATTTGAATGAATCTGTCCTCCTTCTTTAATTGTAGCTGCAGTAGTTATGAATTGCTTTAATGTTTCATTAGGAAGAACCCTATTCCAGTGCTCATTCCTGTAAATAAGATATATGTATAGTATAGAAAGAAACTCTAGTTTTCATCACTTAATTGGTTTTTAGATCTTTGACAAGACTATTTTTTTGCTTGTAACTTTTCATAGGATGATGTTAAGTTAAGATCCTCTCTCCAATTGTATTGTTTTATTTTAGTTAAGTTTCTAAGATTAAGATAATATATATAAGACGTAAAAACACGTAAAAATATATGCTTAGCGACGATGTTTTAGAGGAGGTAACTATTTGTAAAATAAAAGACATTTCAGGAAGAAAATCATTTTTTTTTTCTCTCTTCCCCCAGCTCATGAAGAAAATAAAGGAGAGAAATCTTTTCGTTTGTATTTTAACAGTAAATTTGAAATATTATAATAATTTTTAATGTAGCTTTAGCTATTTAGTTACACATTTTTTATATTTTTAATGCATTTTTTATATTATAAAATTATTTTTATAAAAATTTGTTTTTAAAACATCATTAAAAAAACACCCCCTAAACCATCTGAAGAGATTTCTTAAAAACTCTGACAAATCCTAAAACACCAGTCATACTTGATGGGGAATAAATGATAAACCATTTTCATTCATCCAAGGGATTCCATTCACCTAACTATGTTCTTTGGGGCATTTGATAAAATTAGAACGATACAGAGAAGATTAGCATAACCCTTGCATAAGGATCGCAGACACACACAAATCGAGAAATGGTCCCAAAACAATGCATCCAACCATAAACAAACTTAAAAAGCAAAGGTAGAAAGAAAAAAAAAAAAAAGTCTCGATGAAATTTGTGTAGCAAGATTTACTCTTGTTTTTATTGTGAGACGAAGAATAACCAACTGTCCAGTATACATCCAACTTCATCCACTCTATAAAGCACCTAAAAGTCTCTGGATTTCGGGTGAAAAATGAAAAACACTAATAGTATAGAACAGCAGCAACCAATTCCTGTAGAGAATGAAAAACACTAAGGTTAGATACCATTTTTATCAGAGCTCTTGTTATTCGTCGAAAGGCCCTCATAGAAGAGGATGTATCCATGATCTGTATTGCTCGAGTACTCCTGCGCAGATCCGAAGAAAGTCTGCACCGCGGACTCATCGATCATCTCCACGTTCTCATCATCAAAAAACAACCAGTGGTTGTGGCTTTTCACCAGGCTGACATAGTGCCCGTGGTTGGGACCGCTCCCTACGTGCACGACAACAGCGAATAGTGAGTACTCTGTATCAGTATTTTCCACGGTGTTGGTCAGTTTCAACTCCAGAGGGAATACAACGCGGTAGGACAGCTTCTTGTACCGGCCAAGGTGCTCCATGTATTTGAAACGCTTCAGGTGAATAACCAGTATCTGAGGCGGCTTCTTGATCTTCATCCTCTTTTGTGCTTCTTGCAGACTGCATTACACAAGAGGGAGACAATTATTCTGTGTTTTCCAATCTTAATACATTCATTCTGTAATGCGAGTAACAGGAGGCGTTTACTTACCTGCAACACTTATCACAGAAAAATTTATCCTCTGCATTTAAGGTTTCTGTGGAGCTGAAGTTTTTGAGACAGCTAGTGATCGAACTATTCTGTTCAATATCAAGGCTCAAGTCGAAGAATGTCTCATCCCTGGCTGTAACTGTCTCACACCTTAGACATTTTGTCTCGTTCGTGAGTATTCCCTGCATTAATGTAAATATCACGATTAAAAATATATGGTATGATAAAATCGACTAAACAAGCAGAAACCACAGCATCCTTTTGGTCAAATGCAAAAAGAAGAGATGCTGGATAAAAAACTACACACTATTATTACTCTTCATGACAGAGGAGGGTTGACAAACTTCAGAATTTAAAAAAACTTCCTCACTAAGATAATCAAGAAATTTAGGAAATAAGCTAGACACGGTTCTCCAATTCCTGCAAAATATTACCTGAAAATTCTTGTGCACCCAGGTAACTAGTGGCTCCTTGACTCCATTTGCCACAGCATTACTCTGCCCGTTAGCTATCCTTTCCTGGGAGGGGGCAGATTTTGCAGCTTGCGATTCTTTCTCCAGTATTTCGACAAGGTCATTGAGTAAGAAGTTCAAAAACTCATGGGCATCCTACAAATATGGAAGAAACTTGAAATACACAGCCAATATTTGATAACATCCTCAAAATATCATAAAGCAACGCGAAATGGAACCACATAAAGGTAGGAAATTATTTTTGACACGTGACGACAACAACAACTAAGTGTATGTCCCACTTCGTGGGGTTGTATTTTGACACGTGACAATGTCCATTAAATTTCTTTAGATCTGGATGAACGATGCACGATCTATTCAGATAACCAGTAACTAAGGAAGCATAAATAAAAAATTCTGAAATCAGATTGAAAATTATCAATCTCTATGGAAATAGAAACCCAAAAAAGAAGTAGCTAGACAAAATTATCCTCACAAAGTAGGCCATCTTTAAATATTTGACGCAGCATACCAAACACATGAAGTAAATCCAAAAAAATCTACATTGCAGAAATGTTATACCAGAATTCCGAGAAGGCTAAATGCTAATAAGTCAAAATATGATGGAGTGCAATAGCATTATGTTAAGGAATCTAATTAACAGATACTTTTCTCATCTATCTTTAGCGCATGGTTCATTATCAGATCAATGAACTCCCTATCCTTCAATTAAAGCAGAAAAAAAGGAAAAGGAAAATACATATGAACGCTTGGCAGACACAACAGCAGTAGACTTTCAACTGGGTTAAGAAATCTACGCAGTGACAAAAAATATTTGGGACCTCTCTGGCTCAACAGTGTAAAATTTCGCTTATGATTGTGCACTTTTTCAGGAATACAAGGAACGAATATATCCATATACAGTGACAACAATAGCTCATCATATAGCACACAGTTCTTAGCAAGTGAAGATATTGTAACCAACCATATCTCAAAGAACCAACTAAATAAAGTGCAAGAGAAAGCACCATTAAGCTGAATAAATATGAAATGTACCTGGTGCATGTAACCGCGAAAATGTTCATTTTGTTTTCTAACGCGCTGCACAAAGCGCTTCGGAGCTATCACACCTGTTTTCTTCTTCTGCGAACTTATCTGGGTAAAAATCCAAGAAGAATAAGTGCCCTAAAATCTTGAGCTGCCAATTGTACAAACTGAATCTATTGCATAACATAGCGCATGAGACTCACATAATGTGCACTACAAATTCTAAGAACGACCATATAAATAGATGACAGATGGGGGAAGGGAGGGATGGGTTACTCCACAGGTGACGGGCATAATGTTAAACTCCTTTGTCCCAAAAGTACAATTTTTTTTATCAATTATGATGTACAACACCTTAAATAAACTATTTTTCCACTTATACACTTTACCTTTCAATTGTAATTTCCTCACATAACTCTTTTTCCGGACAAAGGGAGTAATTAGCTTTGGACAAACTTTGGGATGTTTAAGTTGCCAATACATGTATAGACATGACTCACAAATCTATAAAGAAGAAATAAAATTTAACCAAAAGGAGAAATAGCAATTTATTTTCACCCGAATTTCCCTTTCGATTAATCAATTGAATTGTAAACAAATACAGCCATTAAACAGTACATCTGTCCAATTCAATGCAAGAACAAAGATAGAAATTCTACCAAACATCCCTTCTTAGCCTTGGCCAAGGATACAATAATAGGGGATGGATTACCTCCAATTATAGCCCTCAGTTACATGATTATATGACTAAACAAAGTAAAACAGGCAGATGGCTAAGCAAATATTGAGAGAGCAAAAACACTCACTACTTTGAAGTAATTTGTACCCAATCTCCAACACAAACTCACTATACCTGCGAAAACAATTCTGCCAAACACGTCAAAAGATTTTCCTCAGCTTCCACTGGATTTTTCCCATTGGCATAATAATCCAAAAGCTGCTCGCGAAAGGGTACACAGAAGTATAGAGCCTGCACCAAGCTCAAAACAACAAGTATAACCAATCAACCGTGAAAAAGGAATTGCAAATCACGAAATTAAACAGGTTAGATTTTGACAGATAACCACACAAGTCACAATCAAACCAAAAAAGCACTAAAATAAATCAATCAAGGTTCAAAGTTAAAACCCAAAATCAGAAAATCACCAAATAAAAACTTCATCATCAAACCCTTAAAAATCAAAACTTGCAACTACGCACATAAGAATGACACACACCGAGTTAGTTAATCCCCCGGGAAGGGAAAAAGATAAATAAAACAAGTGAGTAAAATCGAATTCATACCTGCAAAACGCTGTTGCAATAGCAAGTGTTCCCGAAATTTTCAAGGCCGAAGTAGCGTTCACCTTCGGGAAACTGGTCTCCTAGGGCCTTCTCGAGCTTGGAACCCGTGGCACCCATGATTTGGAGACCATCTACAAGGTACCAAAACTCGTCTATTCTTTTAGTTTGTTCAACTCAATTATCCCTCCCTCCAACTTCTTGCTTTCTTCCTCTCCAATTCAAACCTCCCGACACGGCAAGATTGTATTTTGACAGATGGGTTCTAATGGGTTTAGCCTGGTTATGGAAACTGAGCACAGATCAGATGGATAAACGCAGTTCTTGAGCAGAACAGAGCAGCCGCAATAAGGAAAAGAAGGGTTGAGAAAAATCTTCCAAGTTCGTTTGCACAATCTCAATATGTGATGAATGGTGTTGATCTATTTCATTAATTTCCTTCTGGGTTTCGGAGTTGTGCTACAACTCTAACTCTCTAAACCATAATCATAAATGTATTTGGTTCGGTTGTTCTCAAAGATTCTCTTTTTCTCTTTTCTTTTTGAAGATTTCACTTTGGAGAATTGGAGGAGGATACTAAGTACTGTTTTCCCTTTGTTTTGTGTTGACTTTGCCGCATTGACGCATGACATTAGGGAAGGAAGTATAGTGAGACACTACCTCTCTTTTAAGTGTCCCGAGTTATTTATAAGTCACAAAATTTAGATAAGAACGAGCGAGGAAGTATAATGTGATACTATCTTTGTTCCGTGAGATGTGTGACGACGACTTTTATAATTCATATAGTACAACTATAAGCAAAAATTTTCATTGGTATTCTTACTTCTTAGATGTGAATTAATCGTCAAGTAGCACGTAATTATATTAGTTAATGTATAAAAATTTCAAATAAAATAAAATAAAAAATACTAAAAACATTACTTTTATATGGAATGAAATTTGTTTGAAATATGATTCTTTTATAGCCTTACAATATTCTCGTAACAAAACAAAACCTTACAATTACAAGTTATATTTTGCGTGAGACATGTTAATCGTTATTGGACGAATTTCGGTACCTTTACTACAAAAAAAAAAAAAAAAAGAATTGAGGTCGCCTGTGTCATTTAACCCCAACCCTTCCCGAGGTAGAGAGACATATGTATTTTGGTCAAACAACATTGGAAATATTTTTAGTTCTTTGTAGAATAAAATATATGATTTTCATTCATATTACTTTATCATTTGTTTATTTATTCTCTACCATACAAGTCAACTAATTTATATCTTCAAAAAGAAAAATAATATCTGATTTACCCAAAACGAGTGCGCAAGCATAGATCTTATTTTATAAACGATTTTTTATTTTTATTTTTATTTTTTTCGTTTCTAAATTCTCTTTTCTTCAAATGGGGCAAGACTTGTACTACTGTTGAGTTTTGACAGTATAGATTTTTGAGTTTTGAATACAATGTGAGATGAGATTCCGGACAGTACAATAATAAGGCTTTGTCAATGTGAATTTTTTCTGAGTGCCTTGCCAATATTTATATGTATTGAAAAATTAATGCTACATGTTGTTATTAGCAAAACTTGTATCCAAATTGTTGTACGATTCGATGCATATATTCTTATATGTTCTTTTTATTTTTATTTTTTTAATATAGAGAGACGATACTTCTTTGTAAGACGCAATTATTGAATTTAGGCTAAAAAATATTGTGTAAATTATGAAATATCATGCATAACATATGAAGTATGTATATCACAAATAACATATGATATATTGAGTTTAGATGCTGATGCGTCGCTTGGTTTTATTAAAATAAAAAGTCTGCCTATGGTAAAAAAAAAAGTTATGGACTTTAAAGATTGAAATATCACACATAACTAGTTAGGGTTAGTCACGCAAAGCATGACACGAGCTAGTAACGCAAGGCACGACACGAGCTAGTCACGCAAGACACAACAAGGGCTAGTCACGCAAGGCACGACATGGGCACACTAACTCATGCAGAAGAAACACTCAATGTTACAAACTTTTAAGGTGTTAACCATCTGGAGCAGAACACAGAAAAAGAAAACCGCAACACTAAAAATAATGAAACCCTAAAAAGCAAAAGAAGAAACGCACTATTGAACCGCGGATCAGAACACGAAAAAGGAATGCATTGCACTGCACGCATTTAACACCCAAAACGTATAAAAATCTACTACTTGAACACGTTTTTGCGTGCATACATACATATATATATATATATATATACACATATATATATATATATTGCCTGTAGTGAGAAAAAAAATTGTATATTAAAAAAAGGCATAAAATCGGCCAACATGTTACAAGAGACTCCCCGTGGTATTATTAGGCACCATCCAATATTCACAAGGCAAAGGTGCATGCATACCCTTAGTGTGCGTTTGGCGCGTGGGAAATGAAATGAGAATGGGGGCATCTCATATCAGGGAATCGAAGATTTTCTCATTAAAGGAATCCTAAATTGCCTTTTAGAAGATATAATACTTGAAAATATTAGACTCCTATGCTTACCAAGCATGGGCATCTTTATCTTAGCAATTAGATGCCCATTCCCTTTCCCGCGCGCCAAGCGTACCCTAAGGTTTTCAGACATGTTCAATTTTACCCTTAATATTTTTCTTCAAATATACCATCAACATTTATAAGTAGGTATAATCAAGCCCCTCCTCTTAAACTCAATTGCCGCTTAAAATTAAATTGAATTAAAGTGCGGTGATGACTCAACATTTTTTACATGTCATCATACCAACTAATCTCCTCTGGCAGTGGAGTTTAAGGGAAGGGGCTTCGTGGTCTTTACTACTTATAAACGTTGAGAGGTATATTTGAACCAGAAAAAAAATGTAAGGGCGAAATTGAATCTAGCCAAAAACTTCACGGGCATACTTGTACCTTTGCCCAATATTCCCATAGAAGAAAGGCGTTCCAAATGGAAAAACCAGTAGAAAGGGCTGTCTCAACTAGGGGGTATTTAAAAAATCGACGAATTGGTAACCGGACCGAAAACTAGTTTTAATCGGTTTTGATTAACCAGCTATCAACGGTTAATCAGTTCAGTTTTGATTTTGAATTTGTTCTTATCGATTAAATTGGTTAACCGGTTATACGTATATACTAATATATATATATATATATTTTGTTTCTATGTTAAAATTATTTATTTAACTATGAATTATAGTTAACATGTCTTATGAATTTAACATTTCATTTTATATTTTTCTATTATAATGCATACATTTTCATATACATGTAAGTGTTAAAAATAAAAATACATGAATAAAATTTTAATATATAATAACTATCTTTACCTATAAATAAGAATAATGTTTTATTTAATTAATTTTTTTTTATTTCATATTCATTTATCTTTATCAGTACACTTGTAATAATTACATTAAAAAGTATAAACAAAGGGCAAAAAAAAGGTAGAAAAGCAGAGAAAATGTTTATCGGTTAATTGGCCGCTAAACCGGTTGGCCAAAAATGATCAACCGGTTGCCTTCTCAAGTGGTTAACCGGATTTGCTTATAATTAGTGAAACCGGTATTAATCATAACCAATTAACCACTTAACCATCCTGTTGAACATCCCTAGTCTCAACCGACTAGTCCTAGACCAGTTTCCCATTGAACACCCCTAGTCTCAACCGACTAATCCTAGACCAGTTTCCCAAGGGATCCTCCTCCCCAGAGGACAAGAGTAACCAACCTGTTGAACACCCTTAATCTCAATCGACTGGTTCTAGACCAGTTGCAACCCACCAGTTCCCCATTTGGTCCTCCCCTGCCAGAAGGCAAGAGTTCGAACCCCCTTTAGACACATGTGGCCCTCCCACGTGTAAAAGGGGCACAGGAGAGGACATCCGTAATTGAGACAACAGATATCAATCCGTATACAAAACCATACTTCCTATAGCTAACATATGTCCAACCTCGCAGGAGGTGATACACAATTTGTATTGAAAAATAGCATTTCATTCTGATTTATTTAATTAAAAAAAAAATCAAATATAACATTGTACTGTAATAGATACATCACATTTTTAATTAAAGAAAAGAGCCATTCTCTCTTTCCTTTTCCTATTTCTTTATTTGTATATATAAACTAGAAAAGCTTCATAGGGGTTGGGAATCTTTGGGATATTGAAAGGAAAATTCCTTCTCGTGGCTTTTAGTTTTTGGAATAACAACGAAAACGTGTTGGGGCCCAGTCCAGCAAGCCTGGAGGCCCAGTAGAGAACCCAATCAGGCCCATTGACCCAACAACTTTTTTTTTATGCCCAGAAGACTAATATTATTACTCCATTAGTACACACTCTTCTGGATTCAGCAGTTTGCTTCTGCATCATAATCTGGAAATGCAGCAGCAGCAGCGTTATTATTGGATGGATTGATACTGATCCGATACGCGCCTTGGCGGGAGCTTCCGGAGGATGAACAGCACCATTGCAGATGGCAGAATCTCCACAATCTGAGGCCGAGAAAGTGAAACAGAGGATCCAAAGCCGTAATTAGAACGTGAAAAGATCGTAAACTTGAAGCTAAAATATGTGTATTGTACCATGTAATAGAAGACATTCAGAGTAGGATTGTCCATGACATCAACATTTGCACTTTCATTGAAGGCGGAAAGCACAGCCTGTGATGATAGATTTCAGACAAAACATTACACACAATACGACACATTAATGTAAAAGTTCAGTTATGGGATTGTTTTTAAGGATCGTTAAGTAAATAACTTACCACTAAGCATCTAATCAAGAAACAAGTGCAGCAAATGCCCGTCACGTATCCAACCTGTCACAGACAAACACGACTCCTTTAGTGGGACGGAGGGAGAAGCTAATTTCTACTTACTGATTCAGAACATGTAGTGTTTCAATGGTATTGTTAATGAAAGCTTTAAAGGAATGCAGATGCCCAAAAAGTGTGTTCCCATGCTAATAGAGCTTTATTTAGGTTCTGGGATTGGGAGTCAAAAGAATGTAAAGAAGATAGAGATGCCAAGTTACAACCTCCTGCAGTTTCTTCCGACGACCACGAGATTCGATGGGAAAGCGTCTCAACATGATGAATAACCTAAATAGCACAAGGCCAAATATATTTTCTGAATTTCAGAGATTAGAAAAACACTAAAGATGAAATTGTGGGTCGAGGCAGCGATTACCTTCCACCATATATCACAAATCCCAGAGCAGCAGAAAAAGAAAGAACTGCAGAAAGTCAAACATATGTCAGAATGAACAAATAATCCAAGAATTATTAACTTATGGTTTACTGTACTAATTAGAGAGCATAATTCAATAAGAAATGGCAGCCCGGTGCATAAAAGCTCTTGCATGTGCAGGGTCTGGGGAAGGGCGGGGCCATTAATGCCTGATGTACACTGAAAAATAACCTGAAAAAAATAGTCTGGCAACTTTAACTGCCGTATGGCTTTGGCTGAGTCTTATGGAAATCCAGATGCACACCTGACAGCATTAGTGTATTTCCTCGAGTAAGTAAGAACAGAAGAAAATCAGAGAACATCATGAATGCAATGGCAATGAACCACTCAATTCTGAGATATTTATTACCTGCACAAGGTAGATCACCCCATTGATGATATAGTATGCCGGTCGAAGCTTATCAGTGGGAAGGCTTCTTGCCTGAAGCGATAAAGTAAAGAATCTATTCATTTAAACTTTCTAGAATGCATTTAAAACCAGTTGCAGAACTTTGAATCTAAGAAGAAATACCTGATGGTATATCTCTGCCCAAAACAGAACAAGTAGTGTATACGTCGAAAAAAACAGAAGACTAGGAAGCTCCAGAAGCATCATTTCAAGAACCTGCTCATCAAATTTTACAAGTAGTAATCATCTCGACGAAACATTCCCCAATAGATAACATAGGGAACACAGCAAATAAAGAGTCTTAAGGATAGCAAATGATGCAACAGTCCAAAAACAACATAACATATATCAGTATTTTGATTCATTGAGAGTAGGAATATGTTTGTTCCTCATTTATGAAGCCTTCAGGTGAATCATTTTGGCCTACAAATCAGAGCTCATCGAAACAGCCTAAGGTCACAGGTTAAAACCGTGGAAACAACCTCTTATAAAATATAAGGTAAGGCTACATACAGCCTTTCCCCACACGTGTGAGTTTCTATGCACCGAGCTGCCCTTTTTAATTGGCTCATCGAACAATTTTCAGTCTCTGGTAAAGTTGTATTCCTGGTGGATTCCACCAGAAGAGTACATTTTCAAATTTTTTACTTTATTATCCTTATTAATATCTTCTTAATTCATAATAATGTGTGATCCATAATTAAACCACACTTAACACGTGAGGAATGAGTGGAATAAATTGTGGTAAATCAGTATGAAATCCATTGCACATATACGAAACCGGACTCTCCTAATGGAATGGAGTATCTCAGTGCACCATAATTCATGACAAAAAGGGAAGAAAACTAACAGAAAAACACATATTTACCAGTGGTTTGATGGTAAACACGTTCTGGTAGAATCCAAACAAGACTGCCCTCACTGTATAGAGTGAAACAACATTTAAAAACTCAAACATTCAAATCAAATGACAGCAAAAAAAACTGTGAAAAATCAAAATCAAAGGCAAACCTTACATCCTGTCACAACAAAATTCATCAAGTGGAAAACCTTTTGCGTAGTCCAACCATATTCAGGCACTCTCATTTGAATCCGAATAAGCTGCAACTGCAAGAAAGAAAACCAAAACCCCCTCTAAGAAAATCTTCATCCATTTAACATTCATGATGAAAAATGAAAAGGGATTTGGGGAAAATGGGAAAACCCAACTCGTAAAGATTCTATCTTTGTACAATGAAACAGGCTATAAATTCAGAGAATTAAAGAAGAAATTGTACCAGGGCAACTAAGGAGACCAATGCATAGGATGCAGAAAGAGTATAATAAATCCCTTGATCCCATTTTTCCGACTCTCGAATCTCATTCCACCAATCAAAATGGCCAACCCTACTGTCAATGTATAAACTGTTGCCCTCCTCAAACATAAAGCTTTTCAATCTCACCATTGATCTTAATGCCATCAAATCAAATTATCAAACCATAAACAAACAAAAAAAAACACAGAACAGATAGAAAAAGAAAATTCCAGTTCGCAGTAATCCAAACAACGATCAAGAGATTCAAAACAGAAAGAAAGAAGAAAAGAAATCTGAAGGGAGAGAGAGTTTGGATTTTGGAAGCAAAGTATAAACTGAAAGAACAAGAATTGTTGTCACGGTTGGAGGCAAAGCCTGGAGGGGGTACACGTGGAGCAGAGTGGTGTACCACGTGTAATGTCACAGCCTCTGACCTGACCCTCGTGGCGCAAGTATTCGTTCGTTTCGGAACCGTCTAGGTAAGCTCCGCGTACTTGGGTTTTACTTTCTCAACAACGTTGACTCGATGATGAGGGACATCTTTGGTATATTTTGAGATGAGAACTTCCAGTTTATACCCAAAAAGGAAAAAAAATTGGAGCCCCTGTTTCTAATTTTCTGCCCCTTTCCATTTTTTTTCTCAGATCAAAATGTATTAGCGTGTGTTTGACGCGTGAGAATGAAAATAGAAAATGAGAGAGTAATTTTCGTGATTAAGATCCATACATTTGGTTCATATATGAATATGATTTTTAAATTATTATATTTTTTAAAAGACAATTTAAAATTTTCTTAATGATAAATTTATCCAATCCAAATATGGAATGTCCATCGCTCCGATTTTATTCCTGCGCACCAAACAAAACCCTTATGCATTCATTCCAGGGTAGAATACATCAATGGTTTCAATGCCAGCAGTAGATCTGCTAGATCAGGATCTGATTTTATCATGTTACAATAAATGATTATTCATCTTCTTAATAGTAATTAATTATTAGGATATAGCATTATTTCTTTAGTTTTATCTTTAAAATGGGCTTTGAATTTCTTTTGTTCTAAAACGAGATTTTGTATGTTATAACTCAAAACGATGACGTTTTAATATATGTTTCAATGGCACCGTACATGTTTTAAAACGATATTATTTTAATGCTATTATTCAAAATGAGACATATGAGACAAAAAAAATGGAAAGATAAAAAGAAGATAAGAAACTTCTAATCCATTTTCGTTTTCACTGTCTGAAATGAAAGCACTAGCAGTCAAATGACATGTTAATTACAGCAGTAATATTCTGGCATTGCACAAAAGAAAAGAAAGGGGTTCAAACTTGAAAGCTGCGTTTCCTCTTTGTCCTGCTTAGCTGTTTGAGCATTTTGGGATGCGAAAAAGGATTTGAAAAAAGGAAAGATTAACAACATACTAATAAGTAATCCGTTATGGGATTGATTGAAATCTTCTCCTTTGAATGGTTTGTGTCAAATATAAAGCAAGAAGTATTACTCCTCCGTCACGGTTGGACTAAAAAAGTTCAATAATACAATCGTTCACACGATAAATTGTGCAATGAAAAACCAGAAGTAAATAGTTAGAAAAGCAGGCTTCTTTTTATCTTTCAATTCATACACAAACAGAGAAAAGTAAAGGGCTGACCAAAAAAAGGAGAATAGGTCCTGTACAGATGGACCAAACGACTAATGAGTACTTTGATTGTACAAGGACCTGTTGTTTATGTTTTTTTAAGTTTTGATTTTAGTTTTAATTTTGAATTTAATAGTAAATTTAATATATTATAATAATTTTTTATTATTTTTAATATAATTTTTTATTATTTAATTATATATTTTTATATTTTTTATATTATAAAATTATTTTTTCAAAATCGAAACTCAAACTTTTTTAAAAGAACAGGCCAAGCTTTTGGCTTTTGGAAGAAGGTGTGAAGACCCACGACAGAGAGAAAAAAAAAAACTGAAACAGCTGTATGATTTGTATATCTATAAACAAACAAACAGTGCCTCTGACTAACCTGTAGCACTGACTGCATTATTACGATTGAGGAGAAAAATAAAGAATAAATAGAGACAACAAAGTCAATAAGGGAAGGCCAGAGCTCAAACTCAAAGCCTCCTACCCTTTTTGTCAGTCATATTTATTTACCTTCTTAACAAATCCAAGACTCACAAAAAAAAAAAAAAACCCAACTACTCCCAGGAACTCTGTTGAAATCCCAAAGCTCTTCAACCCCTTTTTACTAATTTTTGTTTATTTATTTGTTTTTTCAACTAGTTCTGTGTTTATACAACATATTGGTCAGCGGGTTTGGTGAAGTCACACACAAAGACAGGATCTTTCTTGTGTTTTGATAGGATATTGGGAAGTTTGTGGATCGGTAAGTGGAAGGTTTGATGTTAATTATGGGATAAAGATTCAATTTTGATTATGAATTTTCTCTTCTGGGGCTGTTTTTTTATTTTATTAGATGATCATCAAGATTCTATTTTTTGTCTGCTGAATAGGTCGTGAAGTTGCTTTTGGAAGTTAGATGTTGATTTGTAGAGGAAAAGCGTGAGACGGGGCTGAATTACATTACATGGATAGTTTGTGCTGCTTCAGTTCCCCGGTAAGCTTTTCTGCAGCTTGTTTGAATTGTTTTTCTTGTGGAGTTTCTTTGTTTAGAGAGCTGAATCACCGTGGAGGGTGATGATTTTATGGTCTTTTTTGGATTTTGTGAATTGCTGTCCGGATTTCAGATGATAATGATCAGCCAATTGAGGGATATTTTAGTTGTATTTTTTACTATTAGATGGAAAAACATGACTTCCTGTTTCAGCTGATGAATGTTTCATTTTGAACTATTTTGAGGTCGAGGATATTATGTTTAGGATCAACATGATATATTTGGTTTATGATTGTGTGCTGGTTTTTGTTGTAGCAAATGGTTTCAGGTGCATTTTTTATTGTTTTTCTAAGTTCAAATTTGTTTTCCATTATCAGGCGGGAGGACGTTCTTCGTGTGGTTCTGGCAAGGGAAGAAGCCATCTGGGACCTGTCAAATATGGATTTAGCCTTGTAAAGGGGAAAGCGAGTCATCCTATGGAAGATTACCATGTTGCTAAATTTGTTCAGGTCAATGGTCGTGAGCTCGGGCTTTTTGCTGTATTTGATGGACATTTGGGTGATAGTGTACCTGCATATTTACAGAAGAATTTGTTTTCCAATATCTTAAAAGAGGTATGTCCATGTCTACTGTGTTACGACCATTTGTATCTACAATATGTTTGTTGTAGATGCCATTAAGTGGTTTCTGTCGGTTGTATGTCAATCTTATGTTGCTTTCTTTGTGGTTGAGTGGATGTCTGTTTTGACAAATTTTATTTCGGCCATCTTGCTAGAACTTATATTTTGGGTGGTCTTTCTCATTTCGAGCATGACATGTCTCTTTCTTATCTAGTCTCCCAATGATCAGTACTTGTACCTATGGAGCTGTTTTATGCATTATACACCTCAGAGATTACGTGTTACTAGGATAGATAGAAAGAAAAGTTCATATCAGCTGACATTTTTTCCCCCTCTCTCTGGTTCTTCATACGTATTTCCTCTGATCCTAGGAGGAATTTTGGACTGACCCGAATCGAGCCTTATCTAAAGCCTATGAAAGAACAGATCAAGCCATTCTCTCGCACAGTCCTGACTTAGGAAGAGGTGGTTCAACTGCAGTTACTGCAATTCTCATAAATTCTAGAATGCTGTGGGTAGCAAATGTTGGAGATTCACGAGCAGTCTTGTCAAGGAGGGGACATGCAATTCAGATGAGTATTGACCATGAGCCCAACACCGAGCGTGGGAGCATTGAAGATAGAGGGGGTTTTGTCTCCAATATGCCAGGTATTATTACAGGTTCTTTTGATGTTTTTGGACAAAATTGATATCTGTGCAATGCTCATAAAATGAGCTATGTGCTGCTCAGGGCATGCATTAGGTTGAATTGAGATGCTGCACTACGAGCTCGAGTCGCATTTTAATGCAAAGTGCCACGTAAGGAAAGTTGGATGGAAGAACAGCATAACCTTAGTAATTGTAGTAAATGCTGTGTAAAACCAGTTGTCTTAGTGAAGGGCTGATTTTCATATGCATTTCATTTTTCCCATCAATCAATTGGTGATCGTTGCTCTATATAATGTGAAAATCGGAATTCCGCCCTATGATTGTGTGTAATACAAGTGTGAATTATAACAATATTGGGAACAAAATAGCCCACAGGAAGGAAGCCAATGGAGTCCATTGGTAAATAATGTAAGAGGTAATATTCTTCAGCTAAGCTAGTATGTGCACATGATTTCATAATTTACAAAGTAAGCAGTATTTGTTAGTGGGATTAGCGAGTCATAGTCTGCGTTTTCCTGAATCTGATTTTCTATTTCATTCCATCTCCTGAAATTAGTTTCATTGAGATGTCAGTATCTTGCTACACCATCATCTTACTTGGTAGTCCCTTTTGGTGAAATCACACTGTTTTTCTTTTTATCTAATGTGTGTATACAGCTTGTATGGTGCTACAAGATCTGTTTATTGTTTTATCACCAACAATGTGTCTCCTTTCTCACATCAAGGCATTTAGGCAGGATAGGCGGTGTTGAGATAGCTTTAGCTAGGTCTATAACTCAAAGGAACTACTAAGAAATTGCTCAATTTTCTGCCTTAGCCTTAGCATCTATTGTTTAACAATGTTTATGTCTATCCAACGGAGTGCCAAATGTGATTTTGTGCCTTAATTTTGTGGGTTTTTTTGTTCACTTTGTGGTAATTGAGACCACGTTTTGTTCATTTTATACGCTATTCACAATGTTGCAACTTTGATATGGTGAGCGATTCAAACTTAATAGCGTTGTAACTTTATCTGAACTATCAATGATAGACACTTGTCTTCTTTGACCTCTTGCATTGTTTAAAGATAGTAGTTTGAATCTGGTTCCTTTTGTTAAAGTGAAATTGCACTAAACGTATGTCAGGAGATGTTGCCCGAGTGAATGGTCAACTGGCTGTATCCCGTGCTTTCGGAGACAAGAACCTGAAATCCCATCTCCGATCAGATCCTGATGTCACAAACGCCAACGTTGATGCAGATACAGATCTTCTCATCCTCGCCAGTGATGGCTTATGGAAGGTGCTTCTTTCTCTCACTCTCTTCTGTTTCTGGGATTCATTTAAGTAGCTGTTCTTGATCCCTAGCGTCTGGACACATACTCCAGGTCATGTCCAATCAAGAGGCAGTTGACATTGCTCGAAAGACCAAGGACCCGCAAAAGGCAGCAAAACAACTAGTAATGGAAGCGTTGAATAGAGAAAGCAAAGACGATATATCCTGCATCGTGGTGCGATTTACCGGGTGACAACGCTATGTCTTTATATATGTATACTAGAGGTGGATGTAGGGGATTTGGATTTGGATTTGGATTTGGCAGGATGAAGAAGTGGTTAAAAAAAAAAAAAAGGAAGTTTCAGAGCATCAAAAGACCCTCCCCATCTGTAATGTTTTGCTTAAAAGTTGTATAACTCTTTAAGTTGTGCTGCTTGTTGTAGCTTGATTCTTCTGTAGATTGATAGCATATCATTTTTCTGTAATTTATTTGAGGCGTTGGGGGAGCTGAGTTTATTGACAGCCTTCAGTTCTTTGTAATAATGAAGTGGGAAGAAATTGTCATCTGTTGGATATAGAAAAACAGTTGTTTCGCAAAAACCATGAGTTCATTATTTGCAGAATATGCACCCAAGAATTGAGGGTTTTTTTTTTTTTTTTTTGTTAAGGATGGGTGGGTACTGGGTACCAAAGAATTGCAGATCGATCCCATGTGAATTTCGATCCTAGAAACTTTGGTGGGTACCGAAGAATTGCATCCCATGTGAATTTTGATCTTACAAACTTTGGTGGGTACTGAAGAATTGTAGATCGATCCCACGCGGATCCCGATCTTACAAACTATGGTGGTACTAAAGAATTGCAGTTGTTGATTGAGATTCCAGTCTCACACTGGTCAGCCAGATTTCCCTTAGGGAATGATTGAAAATCTGCAGAAATGATGATCTTTGCTAGCACTATCAAAGCAATGATCATTGTCAATAACTTTTAAGGGCAATGATGTCTAAAGTGTTGAAATCACCATTGCTCTATTCTTATTGTGAAAAAAGTGCTACCTTTCAACTAAAACTGATGCTCTTCAAGCAAATTTAGGAGTGAACTAAAATTGATATCTATATGTAACATGATTCATACTCTTCTAACTTTGATTCAGTGTTAAGGTAAACTGATTGATATTTTCAAAATTTGCAACAAAATTGATATTCAAATGTAACAAGACTGATACTTTTCAAGTCGATACAATGTTAATTCTTAAACCATAACTGATACATATTAATAACATGATTGATACTGTTTAAATTTGACAGTGTTACTCTTGAACCAAAATCTTACACTCTAATATGCATGTAGTTATTAGGAGAACAATACGTTTATCGAGGCTGGTAGTGATGAAAAGTTATCAGGTAGACAGTAATGGAATCTGACAATTTTTAGGACTGAGACTTAGATTTGTAGCATCGAATAGGAGCCTATGACAGTGTGTTCTTTTGGTAGAGAAGATGGTTCAACCTTGCAGCGTGAGTGTAAAAATGTGAGGAAAAAAGAACTGAAGAAGACGAAGATAAAGAAGCGATCTAGCGGAGGCAGCATGGCGGTTTTTGAGCGGACTAAGGGAGTCTCGCCAGTCGCCGCAAGAGCTCTGGTTCTCTCCAGTATTTGGAACTATGCCACCCTCCAATCGGCATAGAAATTCCTGTCGCGCATATGAAAGTTTGGCTTCAAAATCAAAGTGGAAGAACATGTTCGAAGATGCAATTATTTTTGCAGTTTTAGTTCCAGGCGCTTACTGTGTTGCAACAAATGCTGATGTGTGCAGGGTGTTTTTAAAACTACTTCCCAATCCCATAAATCGAAAAAGGGTGTTTCTAAAACTACTTCCCAACAAGAGAAACCTGTTGAAGTGAAACCAGAAAAGAAGTGTTGTCAGAGTCTCCCGTCGGCAACGGAAAACTATTGAGGAAGCGGGGGTCAAAGTTCTGGAATTAAGAATGCTGAATCTAATAAGGATTCATCAATCTCATGGGAGCAACTTTACAGAGTATTATCAACAAAACGAGAAGTTGAAGACACCGGCGTCTGGAAGTGTATGATAATATTACTCGTGAAACTCAGCGTAAGTTTGAAAACAACAGGCGATTTGAGCGATTATGGAGGGTTTTGGAAGATAAGAGATTAGTATAAGAAAATATAGCCCTGGATGCTATTTATTGCTCTGGCAATAACAACATCCTTAAGTTTAATATAACTATAGTATAATTTGTATATCTTCATATACCCTTATTATTTATAAGTTTATCTCAAGTCCTAATAAAGGACAATTGAATATGAATTGGTATGAACATAATGTTAATAATGTTTATAATACCAATAATGCTAATAATAACGGACATAACACTAATAATGTTATATGAGAGTTTTGGGATGATAAGTTGGGCGTTATGTGAGAGATTAATGAGAGGATAATTAGGAGTTAGTTATAAGTCCCTTCATTCATTATCTAACATAATCTTGAGAAATAGCTTCAGAAAGACCTACCTAATGCTAAGTTGGCCATATCCTAGGGCCCAACCCAAGAGAGCATTCTTGGTGTATCAGGTAGCATAGTAAACCGATTTCATAATTAAGCCTTTATTTATAGTCTAATAGATGAGATTTTTATAAAACAATTATGACTATTAGGTTAATAATTAATGATAACAATTAATGTCAAATGGGTATTATGAACTATATTTCTATAATAACAGAATCGAAATTGCAACTAGTGAAAATCTCAGGGGTTAAAATGTTAGTTTCGTAAAATTTACGGTTCCTGAGAGTGATTATGACTTTTCCTTGGGTCGGTATCTTTTCTTGCGAATAAAGATATTAGACTCGGAGATTCGCGCGTGGAGTGCACGCTCAGCAGTCCTTTCATTTTTCCCACGCACCATTATTTCTCACACAAACTGAGGCGCCTATTTTCTTGAGTCTTCTTGGAGGAAAAGTAAAACCCTTCCAAAACCCTCCAGATCAATTCGTCGATCAATCGATTAATTTCATGTCGAATTTATCCAAGCTTCAAGTCTCGAACCCTAAAGTATGGGTTGTGATCGGCTTAAGCGTCGCCGGAATCGTCATCCTCGCCGAGGCTCGGCGGCGGAAACTGAAAGCCCGAAGAACAATCAAGGAAGACTTCGGAGCATTCATTGAAAAATTCGAGCTTTCTCCATTCCCTCAGCCTCCTCCCCCTGCATCTCGACTTCCACTCTCTGGACTTACTTTCGCCATCAAAGACGTGTGAGCCAGCATCTGAACTTTTGAATCATTTTTTCATTTTGCTTTCTTGGTTTTTCTGTTAGTTGTTAATTTCTGTTGTTTTTTGTTAGAATTGATGTGAAAGGGTTTGTGACGGGGTTTGGGAGCGTGGACTGGTGGAAAACGCATGAGGCTGCTGGGAAGACTGCTGTGGTAGTGACAGCGCTGTTGAAAAATGGCGCCACTTGCGTTGGAAAGACAATCATGGATGAATTTGGCTTTGGGTATCTTTTTCTTTCTCTTTCTGCAAATATTCATTATTCACTCTTAATATCATTTACCTTTTTTGATAATTATTCGAGGGATGATTATTCTATACATTAAAGAAATTGTCTTTTGTGAACTCTGTGCCAACATTGTATTGTATGTTGTGGAGAACAATCGGGGAGAATTTTTTGTGATTGCTCCTTTTCCTATTTTTTGTTGTTTGGGGGGTGGCAGGGAAGCTATCATTGGTTTGGGAAAATCTGATTTACCTGGTTGGATTGCAATATCAGGATAACAGGGGAAAATTCGCATTATGGAACACCAACTAATCCAAAATTGCCATCTCATGTACCTGGGGGTTCATCTAGTGGTTCAGCTGTAGCCGTGGCAGCTGAACTTGTGGATTTTGCTATTGGTATGCATAGTTTGTTCTCATGCTATTTACATTTTAGTCGCTTGCTGCAATTTCAGGTTTCTTTCCCTAAATTTCTAAAGTTGTTGATTGTAGTAATGTTATTCCTTGACCAAGTATTTTGAGATCTTTTTGTTTTCTTAAATGTTCACACTTTTGAAATGTTCGTGCTTTTATTTTCTTTCTTCCTTTTAATGAGCCATTTCTCTTGTTTGTAGAATCCCTTAATAAGTTCTTGTTTAGTGAATTCTTTGTTTGCAAACAATTCAGGTGTTGATACGATTGGGTGCATACGAGTGCCTGCATCTTTCTGTGGCATACTTGGGTACAGACCATCCCATGGGCTTATATCTACAGTTGGTGTATTACCAAATTCCCAAAGTTTAGACACTATTGGTATGTAATAAAGGCCATTCTTATTTTAATATTCGATAACTGTTGAAGCATATTAGACAGTCAGCATATGACATAGTTGAACATTATATTTTTTCTAAGTCTTAATAGTGTCCGCTCCTTTTGGTCTATTTCCATGAGCTGCAAGGATTTCAAATAACAGTACTTGTATGACCAATATGTGTGCACTTCATGAGGTAATGGTTTAGTTCATGTAACCAGCAAACTGTGCTCCCCTGGAAATAATGGAAAGTTCGCATATAAATGGAAGATGGTCATTTATAGTTTGATAAATACGATCCTTTGGGATTCTCATCTGATATCCTGCCATTCATTTGCTAATGACTTTCTTATAGGGTGCTTTGCCCGTGACCCCTCTACTTTGCATCATGTTGGGCATGCATTACTTCAGTTAAATCGATTGGAACCAAAAAAGACAAGGCGCCTTATAATAGCTGATGATCTCTTTCAGCTTTCTAAGGTGCCCAAGTTGAGGACTGTTGATGTTGTAAAGAATGTTACCACAAAGTTATCTGGCTGTAAGTTGCAATTTTATTTTTAAAAGAAAAGGAATATCAGTTTTTCCCTTTATATGATAATTTGTTTTCTCTTGCCTGACAATTCTGCTACTTTTTTCTCCCCCCTTAATAATAATAAATTTTTTTTTTCCCTCTTTGTTTGAGGATGGGTTGGGCTTTCACCAGAATAGACCTTCTTTCATACTAATTCTTCTACTCTTTGTTTTATTGATATTGCAGATCAGACTCCAAAACATATGAATTTTGGGCAGTATATTTCGTCTAATCTGCCCAGCTTGAAAGCATTTTGTGAGGAATCGGGAAACCTTGAGAGTTCAATATCAGCTCTAAAAGCCCTTTCTTCTGTCATGCTTGTACTACAGAGGTACTTTTATTAGTTGGTGTGGTGGGTGGTAGATGTTATGAACTTGTTTTCAGCTATAATGCAAAATAATACAGAGTCATTTTACATTATCAGGTCTTTTTAGGTCAAGATTTTGTAAATGCCTATTGCTTCCGAGACCAAAGTGTTATCTGTGTATGTTCCAATGTTGGAAAAGTGCGTGTTTGGGAAGTTAATACTTTACAGGGTTAGGTTTAGGAAATCTACTGATGTATCTTCTTGGTAGTTTCATGGATTTTGTAATAATCATGTCTGAATGTGCAACCTAAGCTTCGCACTTCTTCTAATGTCTTCCATTTCGAGGCTTGCTTTAACTTTGATGATCCAACTTCTTTACAGATACGAATTCAGGACAAATTATGAAGAATGGTTTAGTTCTGTCAAACCCAGATTAGGACCACTAGTCTCTGAGGCAATGACTACAAATCCTGAGAACATAAAAATTCTTTACAAAGTGAGGAGAGAAATGCGAAGTGCTGTTCAAGCTCTTTTGAAGGTAATCATAATTTTGTCATTTAGTGTCTTGTTTAATGGGACCTGCAGTTTTGCCTAATCTTATATTGCTCTGCCACCTTCAATTTGATGGACTTGTGTTTCTCTGTTTGTCTTAAGGATGATGGGATATTAGTAATTCCTACTGTAGCAGATCCTCCATTGAAACTTAATTCAAACAAAGCTGCATCTGCTGAGTTTCGTGATAGAACATTTGCTTTATTGAGCATTGCGAGTATGGCCGGCTGTTGCCAGGTAACCGATGGTTTTCTCCCTGACCTATCTTGTTCACATTCTTGCCCTTTCCCTGGAATTTCCATTTAATTCTTTTATACTTGTAAATATCTAGGTCTCCATCCCATTCGGGGAAGATAATGGTCATCCAGTCTCTTTGTCACTAATTGCATCCCATGGGACAGACAAATTTCTACTTGATACTGTTTTGGACATGTATTCATCTCTTCAAGAGGAAGTTAGTATTGCTTCAAGCTCTCCACCTCTGCCAGATACCAACGGTACCATGGATGCTGCTGAACTCTTGAAAGAAAAGGTGTTATTACTTTAGACATGTACAGCTTCTTCTTTTTCTCTTCCCAATATTGATTTCTTCCTACTTTCAGTGCTTGTTTCTTTTGTGAGAATTTGATTGTGCATTATACTGAAATTCGCTGCTATTGATGAAAAGTTTTCTGGGCTATAAAGAGAGCCTTGTCCTGTTCTTAGCCATTTGTTTTCCTAGGAGATAATGATAAATGCTGTTGCAGGGAAATGCTGCATACAAGGGAAAGAAGTGGAATAAAGCTGTGAGTTACTACTCTGAAGCGATAAACTTGAATGATACAAATGCTACTTACTATTGCAATCGCGCAGCTGCTAACCTCGAATTAGGATGGTCTGAGTTTGTTGCTCGCCTTTTTTGGACATTATTTGACAGTTCTTGTGTTCAATTTTCTTCTTCTTACATGGAATTGCATTCTTTTCTTCCAGTTTCCAGCAAGCTGCTGAGGATTGCTCTAGAGCTATATCTCTTGATAAGAAGGTAAAAGAACTTATTATCTTCTTCCATCATGTTATTCTTAAGGCACTTATTTTCATGTGAAAAGGTTGGTACTAGTTTCATGTGTAAGTCTTGCTACTTGTTTTACACGATCATCAGAATTTCTGGATAGGCTAATGGATAAAATAGTATATACATGACATCAGAACCAAAAAAATTGTGACTATGTTTCTTTACGAGTCTCCATAAATTTTTATTCGGTATCTGACTAATCAAGGCAATTGTTTTCTTGACTTCTATGTCCGGCATCTTTTTAACAGTAGCCTATTGCTACTTAGTGCAATTCCTACCATAAGCGTGCACATATTTGAGGTTCTGAATGTTGGTTTAGTTTTTTCATGCTTCTCGCTGTTCTACTATTCTTTAACTTTTTGATGGCCCAGTAAACTTTATCCGCTGTATAGTTTTTTATTTTTATGTTTTGACAAAGACGACACAGGTAAAGAAATGTGAGTATTTGAGCATTAAAGTGAACTGTTTTGCCTTTTCTCCTGCTTATATAAAAGGGAAATTATTAGAATGGAGCCTAGGAACTTCCCATTAACGTTGTTGACATGTTTTTCTCTTCATCCAGAATGTAAAGGCATATTTGAGAAGGGGGACTGCTCAGGAGTCACTTCTTTTCTATAAAGAAGCTCTTCAAGGTGAGCCTACCCTTTGCCCTTCAAAATTGCAATTTTTGAGTGTAATGATCTTCTTTGTAGTAATGTAGAAATAGGTTCCTTAAGTTGTCAAGATTGTATAATTTGGAAAGACTAGGGATGCACATTTCACGAGTCTTGTCAGAATTTATAAGGTGTTATGGAACCGATCTATCGGGTGAAACGGTTGCTTTCGTGCTCGATTTGCAGTTGCATTGGTAGTTCTCTTGGATGTTTGTTATTTCTCTCTGATATCTGCTGTTTCTTTGTGAGCTGCAGATTTCAAGCATGCTCTTGTTCTTGAGCCACAGAACAAGGTTGCCAATCTGGCTGAGAAGAGACTCAGGAAATATGTTAGCCATTAGGTCATTTGGGGGAGGGGAGTTTTGACCCCCTGCTTGGTTCATTCTTCAAAATTTTGTCTAAGCCTAAAAGCGAAGCTAGAAAAGAAAGAGAGAACTTGTTCATAAGGAAGGATTAATGCGCTAATCATAGACGTTTTGTCCTCTCTTTTTACGACTTTGTTATTGTAAATTTAGTTATTGATATTGGTCGAACGTTTCTATTTCTAGTGGAAAATCGGTTTATTCTTCCTTCTTTGAACTCAGATCATCTGTCACACTAAAAGGCACACCACGACGATACGACTGGTTAAGTTGCTTGTACGGTAAGTAAAATTGTATTTTTTTTTTTTTTGTTGAACATTTTTAAAGATTAAAAACTATTATAAAATGTTAATGTAATGAAATATTCATCGCATAGAAAAGAAGAAATAAAAGAAAGAAAAGAAAAAAACGTCAAACTTGGTCCACTCGTATCCACCTTTTTCTGGATTTCAGCATCCTTCAAATTCTGTTATTAGAAGGAAAAAAGAAAAAGGAAAAAATCTTGAAAACTAAGAGAAAACAAAAAGAAAGAAGAAAGAAAGAACATTTTTTTGGAAGAAAGAAAGGTGATACTCATCAATGGCTAAATGCCTTAGCTTCACGGCGTCAACGGATTGGATTTACCGTTATTTTTTCACCTACTCCGGTCTCCGATCAGTGACGTCAGATTTCGGGGAAGGAACCCACATGCATTGCTGGGTCCCCAAAACGTACCACCCATCCAAACCCAACCTCTTCCTCGTCCACGGCTTCGGAGCCAACGCAATGTGGCAATACGGCGACCCGCTCCGGCAATTCATGCCCCGGTTCAACATCTACGTCCCGGATCTCCTCTTCTTCGGCGAGTCGTGGACGACCCGACCAGAAAGGACCGAGAAATTCCAGGCCCAATGCCTCAAACTATTGATGGATATTCATGGCGTGGAGAAGACGAACTTGGTCGGAATCAGCTACGGCGGGTTCGTCGGGTATAGCCTGGCGGCGCAATTCCCGGACGTGATTGAGAAATTGGTGCTGTGTTGCACCGGCGTTTGCCTGGAGGAGAAGGACATGGAGGAAGGGCTGTTTAAGGTTCCCGACGTCGAAGAGGCGGCGAATATTTTGGTGCCTCAGACGCCGGAGAAGCTCAAAGAGTTGATGCGTTTCGCGTTTGTTAAACCTGCCAAGATCGTGCCGTCCTGCTTTCTTTCCGATTTTATTGACGTACGTATTATGCAATATTAATTTTGTTCATGATTTGTGCATTTCGTTCCTCTGTCCCGTTTTGCCGTCACTAAAAAAAAAACCAGATTTCGGATGTTATAATAAATATTAGAAGTATGGATCGTTGAGTATGGCTATTGGAATAGTTGGCTTCCATCTGTTCACCCGAATTGTCCTGATTTTGGCAATACTAAAAAAGTAGGGATTAAGATATGGGTTTGCGATTCATTTCTAAGTTCGTTTCGTGTTAGAAATTATAAAAACTTGTATGTTAGGGGTGACAATTTCCTGTTCGGTTAAATTACTGCGTTGGTCCCTTAACTTGAAAATTTGTTTCAAAATGATTCACAAATCTAAATCTTGACAATATTTGAACTATTTTTGACCAACAGATGAGTTGTTTCAAATTAAATTAAGGGTGAACAAAATGATTTTACATTTATTTTTTCATATTTTATCCGTATTAATGTGTAAATCTTACGTGTTAACAAAAAACAGTCAAATATTGTCGAAAATTGAATTTAGAGACCATTTTAAAACAAAATTTCAAATTAAGGAACCAAATAATACAACATCCCAAATTAAAAGACTAACAGAGTAATCTAACATTCATACTATATATAAATTAATAGGTCATTTTAACATGTCGGGTTTATGTCGTATTTTATTTTCACCCGTGCTAAAGAACCTACCTAGGCATGCAATTAGAAGATATTGTACGTTAATGTACTAAACTTGTATGCATGCATGCAGGTGATGTGTACTGATTACGTGACGGAGAAGCGAGAGCTGATAAAAACCATACTGAAAAACCGGCGGCTTTCAGACATTCCAAAGATCACACAGTCCACCTTGATTGTGTGGGGAGAGGAAGATCAAATATTTCCGGTGGAATTAGGTTACAGGTTGAAAAGGCACATCGGAGACAGCGCAAGAATAGAAGTAATAAAGCAAGCCGGACACGCCGTGAACTTGGAGAAGCCTAGAGAATTCGCCAAACACCTCCGGTCATTTCTCCTTGATTCCGATCATCCCTCCACCTCCATAGTTCGCCACCTCGGCCTGCATCGTCGCTTCTGGAGCAGCTAGGACTACGATCTAGAATCCCTGTCCCACTTTTTGTATATTAGGTTACTTTGTTACTTTATCGTTGTGATACATAATCGGTACAAAATATTGACTTCTGCTGTAATTCATGGATATATTTGTTGTGAAGTTGAAGATTTTGTATGTCGGTGACAATGAATGGCGATGAATTTTAGAAATGGAGAAAGAGACATGGCTCATGGAAAATTTGGAAATGGCAACTGCACAGTTATTACATGGTAGCCAATGGTTAAGGTTAATTAGTATTTATTGGACCACCAACAATTAATAGATCTATCTACTTTAAGTTCGTTGGCCTCCTTGCAATTAATTTAATCGTCTCTACGCTCGTTTGATATCCACTGAATTCAAACTTTGGTTTGGATTGTGATTTTAAAATATTAAAATTATATTGAAAAAGTAAAATAGGGTGTTGGAAATATAAAAAAATTTAATAAAAATGTAAAAAAAAATTTATTGAGAATGATAAAAATTTATTATAAAATGCAAAATGAGATTCAAACCAACCTTGGTTTGAGTCGTGTACCAAACGCAATGCCCCGCGTCCAACACTACGTTATATAGACATGGAATTGGAGTTTCACTGTCAAATTGTCAAACGGTTAGACAAGCTATATTTAACTCATAATTCATTACGGATGTTTTCTTTCACTACATATGAACACACTATATTTCAAAGCATTGAATATAAAGTTTCCGTAGACATATTATAGCCTCCCCAAAAAGTCAAAATAAAACAGGTGGTTCAAAAGTTGGGATTCGATTTTTATTTACCTGAAATGTCAATCCATCAGCGGTAATCCAACGAGCTTTGTGCGACGTGGCTAAATCATTTTAGGTATTGATTTCATTCCTGTACCTTGTAGACAGTGAGTATTTACAAATAATAGTTTCTTTTACATAGCAAAAATGATGAAAAAATCCAAATCTAATTTTCGTGAGGGAAGAAGAAATCCCAAAAAAAACGAAGCTTGATTGACCTTAAAATGGTTGGCTATGGAGTAGACAAGTGCGAGCCATACAAATTAAGACACAAAATATTACTTACGTACGTACAAACTACAAACGTTTTTTGCATTTCGTTGCTCCAAAATTATCAAACTCAATCTACCCCAACCATTCATCATCCTCCACATCAAACAAAACAAAATTTCGCACTAAATTAATACTCTCTCCGTTTCACTATCGTTTTTTGAACAATTGCATCACTAGATTAGGTTAGAAGTGTCATGTTTAGAGCTGCGTCACTCAATTTTACTAAGCAAACATATGCTACACTTAATAGTAACTTTAGGTAAATATGCCAATTTAATAAATGTAAATTACTTTAGAATAACACTTGTTAAATAACAGACTAATGGCATTTGTAATGATAAGATGTGACAAGAGTAAATTTGGAAATAGAATGTCATTCTAGATGAGGATGAATAGATATACATGCATATTCATAAAAAATAACGAAAGTTTGAGACATTTTAATGACTATGCACTCATAAAACAAAAATGGGTGAACTATAAAAATTGACTAGTTGTTTCCTGCGAAATTTTGAGGCCAATTGTTTTCGGCTCTTTGAGATTTTCTTTATTTGCTCGTTTTTCCTTTATTTTTTATTTTTCTCCAATAAATAAATAAATAAATAAGAGGTTAATTTTCGCCATTTTACCAGCAACGCCGTTTTGTGCCTATCATCGGCTATCTTAATATACAGAGAAAATCCAAATTCTCCGTTTCTGTCAAATCGAAAATTTCATCTACCTCTTATTATTGATTCTTGATTCTTGATTCTTGATTTTTTTTCTGGGGAAAAGCTTCACAAATCCACACGGCAACCACGCCAAAACTCCATCGTCCCCGCTCAACACGATCCTCAAATGAACGATCATCAAGCATACGTTCACATTCACACCAAAAATCGTTCAAGACAGAGACGTGATTGAACACGCCATATCTTCTGTAACCATGGAAAACTCACCCACCTCCATAGCTCCTCTGCTCCTCAGAAACCTCATTACTTCACTGTTCGTCCTTGCTGACAAATCCCTTTCCTTCTTAGCCGAAAAATCCAAGTTCCTCGAAGCCGTACGCTACATTCTCGTCTCCTCTTTTCTCTTCTTCCTTCGAGTTCTACCTTCAATTTTCCCCACTTTGATTCCGACGGAGTCGGGTCAACCCAAATTCAATCATCAGAGGCCCAGGCAGAGAATCGATCCCAGCTATATTCCGGGCTCTTCCGGCAGCGGGAGCACCGGGATTGCGAGGGCTCTTTCGCAATTACTGGCGATAGTCAATGATATTCCGGTGAGCTCGAGGAAGTACGATGTGGTGAGATCCCTGGCGGAGAAGATTATCGATGAGAATTTGGCGGAGGGTAATGAGGCGTTGAGGGAAGTCAATTGTACTGTTCTGTCGGCGGCTTTCGGGACGACGCTGAGCCAGCTCAGGTCGGCTATGCAGGACCTAGGGCGAAGCCGCGCCGCTGAATTTGCGATGAATGGGACTAGCGACGGTGACGGCGACGGCGACGGCGGCGACTATTACTATTATTATTCTTCGCTGAGCCGTTTTGTGGGAGCGGTCAGGTACTGCCGCGACGCCTTGTTGTTTCGCGGGAAGTCGAGGGATGAGTTGACCGGGTCGGGAGGAACCTCGGCGGAGAAGCTCGCAGCTGAGTTGCTGTGGCTGGCTCAGAAAATGGCGTCTTGTGGCTGTGCGGAGGAAGCTGTTAACAAGTGGGCATCAGCTTCGAGTTTAGCTTGGCTCTCTCTCACCACTGAACCGCGGCTTCAAGGCTCCATAGTCAAGATTTCAGGTATTAGCTCTGTGGTAGCAGATTTTTTCTTCAATTAATATTAATTATAATTTAATGGTCTATAATTATTTATTTCAAGAAATTCATTGTGATTTGGTTATGTTTAGTTTAAATTAAATTTTAAAAAGTGACATATTTTAAATAAAGTAATGATGCACTCGTAAAAAATTCAGATTGAATTCTCTCGGTAAGAGACGAAGCATCCATACGGAAAAAAATGATTTGATACTTAAAATGAAACTGCCAAGGGAATGTTGTCATATAATGCCGCATCAGTTCTTGAGTTTTTCACTCAAAATTTTCATTCTTTCAGTCATTTCCCGTTTAAATAATAATATGAAGAAGGTTAACAAAGCAATTTCGAGTGAGAATTACATGTCTAAATTATTCTATCGAAATCACGTTAAAATAGCATCATTTCACTAAATTTTTTTATAAAGTTAAAAATGACTATTATAAAATATCAGGAAATACTAGTCACTAAATAATAGCTTATGCAATTGCACATGACATTATTCAATGATTGAACGATTTCGTGAAGGAATTATAGTCTGACCCTAAATCATCAACGTTTCACTAAACTTAAAGTAAAACGACGAAATTTGATGCTTGAACATGACGAGACATAACAATTTTTGCATTCATTAAATATTCATAAGTTTTTTTTTTTTTTCTTTTCTTTAGCATTTCTGTTCAAACAAGCCAAAGAGATGGGTAGGGAAAGAGATGAAGAGAGCAAAAAGGAGCAACAAAGGGAAACAAAGCTGAAGATGCTATTGTTATGGATACCACTGCTATGCAGAGCGAGCATCGGCACGGATTCGCCAGTTCTCAGCGTAAGCGAGAGAGCAGAGCTGGAAAGAACATTGGAGGATATCATTGAGGCATTGAAACAACAAGAGGATCAAGAGAAAGTGTTGTCCCTTTGGCTCCATCACTTCACTTATTGCCCATCTTCCGACTGGCCTAATCTCCACGGCTGCTACACCCGTTGGTGCACCGCTTCTCGCAGACACCTACTGGAGTCCCGTGTGAGTTCATCATCTCAAACCGGAGGCTGCTACGGCACCACACAAGGTTAGGGCGAACAATGAACGTCAATGATCAGTTCAATAAAGAATAATGCCTATTTAGTTCCTCGAAAATGGCAGCTTCGTTAAGTTTACTGTAGAATTTTATCAAGTTAAACCAGGGCTAATAGAGATGTAGATTTTTCTTGTTGTAAGATTCTGTTGTTTTTCAATATGTATACGTAAATGTAGCTAAAAGACCAACCTATGTATATAAAGAACATAATGATTAATGAGCCATAGTTTACTCATTAATGAATCCGTTGAGTTATTTGTTAATGCTTTTGATTCATACATTAGCATTTATTTATCCTGCTGAATTTTGTTCATCTTATTGTGCTATCAACTACTCATTCCGTTTCATTAAAAGAGTCTATTTTGAAGTTGTATCTTGTGACTCATAAACAGTTGTACTATTGGACTCTTTTAGTGAAACGGAGGGAGTATTATGAACCCTTGGTACTGTTCTTGTGATTTCAAACGATGATTTGCTGCAGGAACTGGGTGGGATAAGGGGACTCAAAAGTCGATTTTATTTCAGTGAATAGTAAATATACGAAAATACATTGTCATCATCATTGTTATTTTGTTTCAGAAGTTCCATAGAGTAACTTAAATTTGATCAAATCAGTGTACAACCCTTTTATTCGTGAAATATTTGTAGATTCTAAGTTGTCCCCTTCGGTCATACTCAGAGCCTTGCAAAAGCCAAGAAGAAAAAGAAGAAGAAGAAGAAGAACATTCATCGGTTTATTTTACTTGTTTTCACTTTGACAGCTCTTGCCAGACACTTGATTTCCATTCAGGTAACCATTTTGGGAAGGTGGATCTCATAAAACTAGCTGCTTTGAGTGAATATCAAACTGCTCGGACGCGGACAATTGAGGCTCCTGCAGCATATATCCCAAAGTAAAGCTCTCTGTTAGTACTGTTACATCTTAACCATTTATAATGTAGGAGCATATATATACATATATATGTCCTTACCTGCACTGAATTTGCAGCAACTGTACCATTTTGCATTCTGTTTTGTGCTTTATGGATGTGATTACGCATGGTAGAAAGTAAGTATCCATACGTCAATCTTGGATTGCGTTCCAGTACTTGGATGAAGCTGTAAGTCAGGGCTCCTGTTGCTGTCCCTGTGAAAATCTGCTCAAGAAGAGAATACTATGGTTATGTATGTATATATACAGCCTTTGCCGTCGGCTTTTGGAGCATAACCAAATGATAAGAGATATAATTAGTACCCCCTCCGTCCCATAAAAAGAGTCCAGTGGTACAACGATTTCTGAATCACAAGGTACAACTCGAAACATGACTTTTTATATGGAACGGAGGGAGTATGTGACAAGAGTACTGACTGTTGTGTCTCCAGAATTTTGATGATCATCACAGGCACTGAAGGAGATTGCCAAGCCTCCTCTGGTGCCTTTATATGCTGCATATGGAATCCGATGATCTTCCCACAAATAGTATCCTTCCCTGAATTGAGGGAAGAAGCCGGGCGATGTTTTCATTTCCACAATCAAAGATGTCAAATGAATACATATATGGATTAGTTACCTGTTCATCCTACACATGAATGGCAGATCCACGAAAGTGCCACTGAAGCAAGTGTCTATGATGGCATGAAGTGTGGCGCCTCGGGGGAGTGGCCTTACAATGAGAGCATTGATCTCATCATCCAGCATCTTCCCTTCAGTCTCATAATCAACAGGGCACAAGGCTTCATCATTTCCATCGATCTCATCCCCATCGCGGTCTTTCACTCGGGAGGCATGGCCCGAGTAGTGAAACACCAATGAGTCCCCGGACTGGCAGCCTTGGACAAGCCAGTACAAGGCGCTTCGGATGTTGCTCTTTGTTGGGATTCTGTATGGATCTTTTTCTTCTTCTGTGAGGAGGATAACAGAAGCAGGGTGAAATCCCAGCCTTTCAACCAGGAGATTTCTCATGGATAAAACATCATTAACGCTTCCATCAAGAGCCTTTGGGTGCCCCTTGTAGGTTATTCCACATAAAACAGCTCGTTTTCTGCCATGAAAACTAGGTGGCGAAACCTGGATCGGCATCCGGTAGGGATAATGATAATTATTGTGGTATTCCTGACGTCGAAATTCAATGATGTTTTGGCAGTACGGACAGCGGACGGCCTGCGCTTGAAAGGGCACAAGCAGATTCACCCCACACCATTGGCATTTCTCTCTTCTGGTAGCCATATTTTGTCTCCAGGGATTGCTTAGAAAATCCTGATGTGATGGGGCGCTGCAACTAGGACTAGATGAAGCGTATATAATGGGCTCGAGCTCGCGACCTCACCTTTGCGATAGGTTAGCATGTGACTAACCACTGCTTGATTCCTCCAGTGTTCCTTTCGTACAAGGATTTATCTCTGAAGTTATCTTCTGTCAAATGGGAAATGATAGACCATAACAAATTGTCTCAAGAACCAGATTCAAGCTTTAAAAAGAATAACTTTCCATCAGTCAAGAGATTCAAAGACGTTTTAGGAGTGCTTGAACTTTCTGTCAATTTGTTGATTTGAACACTTGGAGTTGGAATCAGTTCTCAACAATATGTTTGTGCCCAAGAACTCCAGTTTATTTAAATTGATGTAAGCCGGCGTCGTACCCCGTGTGTTCTAATCATGTACTACAACTTCAAAACATACGCGCTTAAACTTTTGTTTTTGTTCTTTGACATTATAAAACTTTAAAACGTGAGTGCTTTTGCGTTTATTTAAGTTGTGATACATATACAGTGAGTGAGATAGAGAATTCACTCAACGGTCAAAGATAAAAAGATGAAAAATGCTGAGAGGGAAAGCACAATTGCTTTATTAATTCAGTGGATTTCAGCATCCCCAACAGAAGTAAACGTATAAAAACATGGATTCCATTCCCATTAGCTTTAAGACTATCAAAAGTTGCCTTCTCTTCACATGAAGGATAGAATTAAGGATAATGCAGCTGCAACTAATGAACTTTCATCCTTCAAACGTACTAGAGCTTGAACACCAGGTTCACATCGAAAACTTCAGAGGCTGACAACAGAGGATCCTGCATAAAATCGAAACTTCCATTGATGAATTCTCGTACTCAAACTTAAGTTCTACTCCCTCTGTCCCAATGGAAGTGTCACAGAATACAGCAGTTCACGAGTCACAACATACAACTCCATACAGGACTATCCCGTTGGGACAGAGGGAGTAGTAACTAGTTAAGTTCATACCTGTAACATCCTACGATGGAAACACCCTAGCAATCTACCGCCAACACTTCTTCTTTGAAGGTTGACATTGGCATCTTCAATGGCTTTCGCCATATACTCGAGTATGCCTAAATACGTTATACCCGGGTTGTCCATGATTGCTTTTCTGAAGTTATGCGTCATGGCGCCCGCCATGGTTCTCTCTGGAGAGAATGCCTGCAAGAAGATGCAAATGCTCGAGAGATTCATCTAATTCAACACGAACCGCCATTTCGTGGAATGCAGAAACAACTTACAGAGGTATCTGCAGCTTGTTGATGATCCTCACAGGCACTAAAACAGATAGCTTGTCCTCCACTTGTTCCTTTAAAAGTTGTTGGAGGATGATTACGTTTCCATATTTTCCTATCAAAATAGATAAAACCAAACAAGTTCATAAAGGATCATATCTCGCCATCCTGTATCATGAAAGTTTGACTAATGCTGTTACGCTGACTGTCAACCTAACACAATCGCTCTCCCTTTTTTCCTTGTTTGTGACAGGCTATTTATAGGCAAACGAATCATTTTAGTGATCCATGAAGAACAGAAACTCAAATTAAAGCAAGTTGAAAGCTGAAACTTAACATATTCATAAGAAATAAAACTACAGAACTGGGGAAATGCTGATCTTACTCGTCGCAGTCATAAGTGTAGTGCAAATCAAGAACAGTTCCACTGTGACAAGCATCGATAATGGCGTGAAGCACTACGCCTTGCTTAAGCGGCCGAACAATAATCTCATTGATTTCGTTATCAAGTATGAGTCCTTCAGTCTCAAAATCCAGAGGACATATTGCTTCATCAAATCCATCAGCTTCATCACCATTGAACTCGAGTTGTCTCAGGCCATGTCCTGAGTAGTAGAAAACCAACGAATCCCCGGCCTTCAATCCCTTCATCAGCCATTCAAATGCCCTTAGAATGTTGCTTTTTGTTGGAAGCTCATATGGACCATCTTCTGTAATGTGGTAAAATCTATTAAGCCCGGCGGCTCTGATACCATGATAAAACTAATATGTTGTAATATCAGATAAGCGATCATAATGAATGACTTACAATATTGAGAGACAAGTAGCCTCTGGAAACAAACTCAAAATAAGAAACTATACAAAATAAGGTAATTGTAATATAATTACTCTTAACACGAGCATATCATCATTACCTGCTAAGATGAGAATGGAATCAGCTGGGAAATCGAATTTCTGAATGAGAAGATCTCCCATGCTCATAACATCCTGTGTGGTCCCTCTAAGCCTGAATTTCTTGTTCTTGTAAGAGATTCCACAGAGAAGAGCTCGCTTTCCTCGTGGCGGCGTATCTGAGATTCTTGCAGAAGAAATGTTGAAGGAGACTGAAGCTTTGGGAAAGACATTGCTAGAGATCTTCCGGCCGATACGCCGAAGCCCTTTTCCCCCAGGGAAGATACTGTCCCGATCTTGGCTGCTCATCCCAGATGATGATACTGGATCTTGGCCAACTGAAGTGATTCCTCTGCAACCGAAACAAAGAATTCTCCGAGTAGATGATGTTCCATTTCCAGGGCATATTTTGCAAGGTTGGGAATCCATTTCTGTTGATGATGATTAACTTTGGTTAATCCGAAGAGAATTATATTCTCCACTAACGAGAATGATGCTGACATACAGTATCAGAAACGTGACTCTTTTAGTCAGATCGAGAGAATACTTGGTTATGGAGGTGGAGTGTGGTGCAAGAAATCGTGGTGGTGCAATTTGTGGGGTTCTTAGTTTAATGCAAGAACGATTAATATAACGTAAGAACCAAATTTGAGAAAGCTTTATTCTCATGAAATGAATTAAATCTTGAGAACTTTTAAGATAGGATTTGAAGAATCAGATGCCAACTTCCTTCTTTCTTTTTTTTCCCTCATTGAGAATTCCTTCTCAATAAGCAACGGACGAGGATGAGCATCGCCATCTACGCTTTTTGAAAACAATACGGCAATGTCTTATTCCCCCGTGCCATATATTTGGCATATCACAAGTACATAGAAAAATTAATTTAGAAACACGACTCTTTGTATACGACTCTTTGTATGGGAAAGAGGAAAAGAAGAGTTAGGGCGCAACAGAGCCGTTCTGCTAGTCAAAACTGAAAAAATGAACAGTTAATCAACAAAGGGGTTAGCTACTTATACTTCCCCGCACTACGACTCTTTGAGTTTTCTAACAATTACAAATGCCCCCGATCTGTTCAAAATTTTTCGTATAACAAATAGGTTTGCGGTTCATTTTTCTGCCTCATATGAGGTTAGCAATAATTATAACCAAATAGCAGGGAAGTTAAATATCTTTGTCAGAAAACACGGAAAAAGTGTGTAATTTCACCAAAACTCGAGAGAATTACATCAGAAGACAGTAGTTATGTCATTACATAAATAGTTGGTTAACATATTACCATATTTTTTACTGTCAGAAGAAATCATCTCTTTATCTTGTTTGATATGAGCTTAACAATGGGACTCAGATGTACTTTTGGTAAAACTATAACTAATTCATCAGCTTGGTGATTTATACCGTTTTCTCGTTCGCATGCTTTCTACAATCAACCCAGAAAAACTTCCTATCGACTGTTCTTGTTGCAAGAGAAGCAAAACTAAGCTGTCAAAAGTGCAGAATCCCTGCAGGAAGAGGAGACAATAGTAAGAAAAAGCAACCTAGGTCGCCCAAAGAACTGAGAAAAAGCGCGAAAAGTAAAGCACACGAATTGCAATCATCTTCAGACAGAGAAGAGATCTTTTGAGAGGGTTTAAGTTACTTTTCCATCATTAGTTTGGAGGAAAAAGATCAATAGATGAGATAGGGACCTGTCATTAACTGCAGATTCTGTTGAGATGCCCGGAAATGTTATCCTTGCAAGTTGTGCACATGTATCCAATCGAGTCCAACTGCATTTCTGATTCAAAAGCCTCGACTTTAAACTCGGATCTACACCAGACACACACGGTTAAGAATTCGTGTGTGGCGGGCACATTTAACTGAGCTTCCTTTGTGTCAACTACGCCTGAGGGGCTTAATCCTTGCCCCATCCCTGTATCACTTGCCAAATTCATGGAGACCCCCGGCAACAATGATGACTCCAGCTTTTCGCTGCCATCAACAAATTCATATTCCATTTCATCCAATTCCAACTCTTCATTCCCTGTCAAATTCCCGAGCTTCTCAGTATTCACAAAGATTTCATTCCCTCCCTACAAAAAGAATAAAGAACAGAAATTCAATATATCACAATATCCAAAAGAAGAAATCAGATGCATCGATGTACAGTACCAAAAGGAAAAATAATTGACTAAGCATTTCCAGTGCCTCGCATTTCTATCAGTTCACCATATTTACTGACTTGTCTCTTGAATCAGCCGAAAATGAGGATATGAATGAAATTTCGTCCCTTCATTTTCTTTTCTGACAAACTATAACAGTACTGTACAGCACTATGTTTAACTAAAATCTTGGGAACTATGTTATGAAAGCATGAACCTTCCAAAATAGGGATAAAATTTAACTATCATACACAAATTATGTAAAAGAAGCTGGATAAAATAGGAGTAAGTCATCAAACATTTCATCAAACTTGTTTAACTTTTCTGCAATAACTTCATTCATGTTTATATAATGCAATTTTTAGAATAGGACATCATGACAGCTTCCTATGTCATCTGCAAGGGGAAAGAACAGTAAATAAAATCTGAGCTTTGGTTTTCTTAACTCTTACCCTAAGAATCCTACATAATCAGTGACATAATGCACTTTCAAAACACAAATTATTTTCAAAGCCCAGCCAAGTAGACACCAAAATGCTCTGCAAGAATGCTACAGACAATTTACTTCAAAACTTTTTACAAACAACATTGCCCAAGTTATCTTGGACCTGCCATCTTTAAGTCACAGGCACATATTTACATGTAAAAAAAAAAAAAGTCACTATCCAAAGAAGAAAACATCAAGAAACATAACTATTGTCCCAAGAACATGTACATGAAAAGTTGTAATTCAGCCTCTATACCTTATCTGAAATAGAAGATAAACACTCAAATGGTTGCACCAACTGAACTTGAGAAGATGTATTCCCATTTTGAAGCACATTTTCATTACCTGTCACCCCCTTGGTCTTTGCAACATCGTCAATTGACTCAGAAGGCCCACAAACAAAGCCTTTTCCTGTATCATTGTTTCTGTATTCTTTTAACTCTTTGGCATCTGACTGCTCAGTATTATGTTCACAAGTTTCAATCTGGTTTGTCTCAAAAGTTATCCTACCATCAGTGTCCAATATTTTTCCATCTGCCTCTATGCAGTCACTTCCATCCAAACTTGATCCATGACGGGGGTGGCCTGCCAAAGCTTCACCTGAATTCATAATACTAGGCTCAGAAATGTTGAAAGCTGCAGAACTAAGCTCAGCACTTGAGGCAGCCACCATTTCATTCTGAGCAACTTCAATCAAATTATTAATCTCAGGCGTCCTTAGACACAAAACCTTCTGTGAAGGAGATTCCCTGGCTCTCTGGACGTCATCAGGAGCAGGTAGTTCTTCTGAACATTCAGTACGGTCCTTAGAATGGACTGCAACACGAGCATCATAAATACTCCTTTCTAGGAAGACCTGGTGCCCGGGCTGACACTCAAATGTACCCTCTTTAATGATCACTCCGTCACTTACAGTATTCCCAAAGTTAAACCTCCTTGTAGTCTGTTGGTGGAATGACATAAGATGCTGTAGGTACTCATTTTTTTTGTTGAAAGACAGGTTGCATTTGTAACATTCGAAGAGGTCATAAACCGGAACCTCAGGTAGATTGTCTATATCTATTGAGCAGACTTCTTGCCTAAGTGCAAGAGGGTATGTTGAGTATGCTGAAGCCAAACCAGAACCGAGCTTGTGAACTGTAACATCAGCACCATGGATAACAACTGCACCCTGTTCCACAGCCTATTAAAATTATTTGCATAATAATATGAATAGACCAGTAAGGGAAATCACACGAGTAACATACACTTCCTGAAGCCACGGCACCAGCTTGCTCAACCAGGCACAGCTGGCGATCCACCGGCTGTTTCGAGCCCTTGCCCTCAAAATAGGATCCCAGAAAAGATGCAGCCTCCTTGCATGATAAAAGTTGCTCCCCAGTAGGGCTGGGCAAAAAGACCATGTTAATATAGAATCGACTGTCGACAACATTTAATAGCAACAAAGTGTACAAAAACAAGATTAATTTGAAAAGCAAGCTACTGATCAAGACAGCAACAACACCAAAACACATATCTTACAGCACAGGTCTAGCAACAACAACCAAATTCAAGCTCCCAGATCCATGAAAAGCATAATGTTCACATCTAACACTCCATCAAGTTTATCAAATAATAATAGATGGATACACTGCAAAAAAAATACAACATTCAAATAGAAATAAAATGTGTTCTTTATTAAAATAACCACATAAGAAATTCAAATGGCTCAAACACCTCACGATTCTGCGACAATACACCCAGACACGGCCATCTCGCCTTTTAAGGCTGAGCAAGAGCTTCCATCCGATTGGTAAAGCATCCCCGAATTCACTGGCATCAACATACTTCCTCTTTTTCCTTCTACTACACCACTGCCCTTCTAATCCGCTCAAAAACTCGTGAAATTCGACCTCTGTGTTCAATCCCACTGTCCTTTTCCACAATTCAGCGGCATACAATTCATCCCCATTGCTGTCCAATGCAGCAAAATCCACTTCCTGGCCATTCCTATTCACTCTTTGCAACTCCATCCCCGCCCCATTTTCCAGTAATCCCTTATTCCGATTGGCTTTTTGCTGAACCCTTTTCCTCTTCTTCTCCACGGCATGGACCGCTAATGACATTTTCTTCTGCAAACCCAATCCCGACTGACGCTGCACGTCATCAGGGACCACCACCGCCGACCGAGGAGGCATAATCGGCGGCGGTGGTGGAGGAGGGCAGTTAGAGCTCGAATTATGCTCCACATAGTGCTTTAGGAAATGAATAATGGAGTGGTTTTCTGGGTCGGAAGAGGAGGGACAGTGCCTGGAGCCGGGAAGGAGACCAGGGAGGCGAGTGCGGGGGTGCAGATGGTGGTGGCGGTTGTCAAGGTGGCCGGAGTAAGTTTGACGTCGGCTTCCGGCGGACTCGTTGAAAATGGTACGATCGACGTTAGGGATGATGACGTCGTCGGTGCGGTGGAGGTCGAAGGCGAAGTCAGAGCACATGGAAAGGGCGTACAGCTCCGACTGCGATAAATTACGCATGTCGATGTCCGTTAAAGATTCTAGCTTAGGTCCACATGAAGAGCTGGCGGGGTTTGGCGGAGGAGCGGTGGCCACCGTCCCCATCTTCTTCGAATTACTCAAAATGAAAAACAACGACAATAATAAGCGGTGGGTGCTTGTTCCTCAATTCAAATTTACATGGCTTGAGCGTGTGTGTGTGTGGAGGTTGACGGCGGAGAATTACGGCGGTGGGGGAGGACAGCGACGGTGTAGGAAGGTGGTGGACTTGGTGGAGACTGAGAGAGGAAATGATTCCACTGAATTGAGAGTGTCCGAAAGACTCAGGTGATTTTTCCAAGTACGATAATGTACCTACCTGCCTGCCTATTTATTCTACGTTGTAAAGGACCTAATGGTCTTTCTCTCTATTTTTCCTTTTTTTTTTTTTTCATTTTCTTGTGTTTGTGTTTGCTACTAATAAATTAACCACGAATATCACACGTTTTCGGATTTATTTCCCCCAGTATTCATTTTGGGGGATATAAATACCAAAACAAACCAAATTAAATTTTATTTCTCAAAATATAGAAAACGAATTTGGGAGATTCGTTTTCAAAAAAAAAATTTTAATTAAATTTTGTTGAAATTTTTTTTTTCCAATAGAAAACAAATTCCCAGAATTCGTTTTCTACTAGAAACGAATTTAGAGAATTCGTTTCTAGTAGGGAATTATTATTATTATTTTTTTAAAATTCTGAATTCGTTTTCGGTTCTAAGTTTTTATGGTTTTTAAATATAAATATTATTTAATGTAAAAAGAATTATGGTGATTCGAAATTGACACCCGTAATTCGTTTTTCAGTTTAGGGGAACAAAGGCAAGAGCTAATTATATAACTGAAAATCTAATTTGTAATTGAATAAAATTTTTAAATAGTTTTTTATTAAATTTGTTTAAAACTGATTTTTTAACTAAAATTATTTTACTTATTTTAAAAAAAACTTTATTTATAAAACGAGAGAAAACGAATTCAGCAAATTCGTTTTCAGTAGAAAACGAATTCTTGAATTCGTTTTCAAGAGAAAACGAATTCACTGAATTCGTTTTCTCTTTTTGTATTATTTAACTAAAATTATTTTACTTATTTTGGAATTAATTTTATTTATTAAACGAATTCACTAAATTCGTTTTCTTGTTTTTTATTATTTAACTAAAACTATATTACTTATTTTTTAAAAAAATTATTTAGAAAACAAATTCTTTAACTAAAATTATTTTACTTATTTTTTAAAAAAAATTTATTTCACTGAATTCGTTTTCTACTAAATTTTTTTTCTTCTATTTTTTAAGAAAAATAAACTTAATTTTATTAAGCTGAATTCCTTTTTTCAAAAATATTTAACAAAAAAAAAACCAAAATAAAAAGTACTTAAAATATTTATTAAATTACAAATTAGATTTTCAATTATATAATTACAAGAGTCTTTTTTTCATAAAAATTGAAAAACCGAATTACGGAGGTCCATTTCGAATGACCATAATTTGTTTTACATTAAATAATATTTATATTTCAAAATATATAAAAACTTAGAAACGATGTTGGTGAACTCGTTTTAAATTACAAAATAAAGAAAACAAAGGTAATTGACCATCATTTCAAGAAATGCCGTAAATTACTTCCTCTGAAATTTTATTAAATTAAAATTAAAATTTCAGTTATATAATTATATTTTGCTTTTTTTTCATAACAACTCAAAAACGAATTACGGGGGTTCTTTTGAATTAATGAAATTAATAAAAAAACAAAAAAGGAAACAATTAATTTCTCCAAGATTAATGAAATTAATAAAAAAACAAAAAAGGAAGAAACTAATTCATGGAATTCGTTTTCAGAAGAAAACGAATTTCATAAATTCATTTCCTTCAAGAAGATTTTTTTTTTTTTTTAATTCTTGAAGAAAACAAATTTGCCAAATTCGTTTTCTATAGAATGGGAATGATTTTTTTTTTTTTTTTTGTATATTTTGGTAATTAGTTGCCCCAATAAAAATATTGGGGGAAAAAACCCCATGTTTTCGGCACTTTTTTTTTTTTTTTTTTTTGTGTTGAGAAAAGTAGATGAAGGATAAATAATTGAATTGAAACGATAGATTAATTAACATAATGGTATGTTGAAAAGTAAGTAAAGAATGACTTGTGACATTTACAACTTAGTTAAAGAGATTGACACGTCAGTCACAATAAATTCACGGTACTTGCAATCGGAGATTATTCTCTAATAAGCTCGTATGTTAATGTTAAGTGTATAGAAATGGACATGTGGCATAGAGTTATGCCATGGTAGTAAGGTTCTTGCCTTTTACCGAGAAGATAATCTAACCTTTATAAGAACTTCATCAGAGAGGTGTTTAGTAGTTGTCACCATATCGTCGTAATCCTCCGAGATCAACGAACTTGACGAATGTTGAATTATCAACGTGGGGGGAGATCTCTTGTCCCCATGTCTCCCCACACCTGTGGGCCCCCCTAAATGTGAGGGGGACATGAGGACACAGGGACATACAACTCCCTCCAAACTTGTTCGGGCAACACGATGTTTGGGACTTGCATAATGATTAACAAGTTAGAAACATGGTGCGAACCTTTGTAAATTTTCATGAAATATGATACTCGCGTGCAATGTATAAGAATTGATCATGCGAACAGTGACGTACAACACATTCTCTACCCAATAAACGAGTTTAAGATCTGCTTAAACTTGGGCTTGAGGCTTAATGGGCCAAAGGTAACCCTTGCATATCAAGTGTTTAAGCCTTGCCACATAGGTTTGTTCTTTCCCATATTTTATTTCAGAAAAATCGTCACTTTTTCATCTAAAATTTTACCTAAAAAAAACACTATTATTTTTAACTAAATTCTAATTCAAAATTTAAAATTTTCTCTAAATCTCCACTCACATAAATTAAAAAAATAATATAATCATTACATTTTTTTTTTCTTTTTTCTACACAAATTCCTAAAAGAAATTTCCTTCAAAAAAATATTCCCTCATCAAACCAAAAATTTTCAAATCCAGTCACTAAAAAAATAGAGCATTACTAATCAGATGATGAAAAAGAATTTATCACTTTTATCACCTTTTTTTAACTATCCCATGTGAAAACTTTCTCCACCCCCCCCCCCCCCCCCCCCCCCCACCCCCATAGAGAGACAACATATACATGTGACATAAAAGGTGTAGAGACCAATTTTCATAATTTTGGTTATGAATGAAAGAGATTGAAGCGTTTCCAAAAACAAAAAAACAAAAAAAAAAGAAGAAAAAGAAAAAGAGATTGAAGAATAATACATTTTCCATAATGTACGAGGACTTAATATTAAAGATTATGTGTTGATTAACTTTATATAGCCCTCCATAGCATAGTTTGTAAAATCCAGACCCAAATAGTAGGATTTTACTATTTTACAATTCGAAAATACTAAATTGATCTTTTTTTTTTTTTTTTTGAAGAAAAACTGGAGTATATTAATTAGTTGGAAATCCCAACACTAGAAAGTAGGAAAGCCGGTGGGCTATCCTAGATAGTATTTGTGGTTAAATCGATCTTACTTCAATACTATTCAATCCTACAAAATTTTACTAAAATGGATCAAATTATAGTAGTTTTTATAATTTATTTATAATTTTACGCATGCACATTTTGTATAAAATCTTACGATCCGACATCTAAATTGATCACACGTGATCTCAAATTTGCAAACTATACTCGGAAGTATATTATTATGAAATTGGGAGGAAAAGAAAAAACGTAATTTACCGAAATTGACAGAAAAAAAAAATCCGACCTGCCGGATTCGAACCAGCGACCTAAGGATTTCAGCAACTACTACAGTCCTCCGCTCTACCAACTGAGCTAAGGTCGGATTGTTGAGTACTTGTTGATCGAAATTATATATAACTAATGTTAATTGTTTAGAGAAAATTCTCTCTAGCCCTTGGAAATAAATTGTAATATCAAAGCACATTTTTACACTAAAATTTTTTATATTATCTAACAACAAATAATAAACGTCTAGCTCTAATATTTATTATAATAACAATGAATATTAATTGTATGAACTTTATTACAAATAACAAATTTCCGCTAATTTATTACTTTATCTATTTCATTAGAAGAATCATCTTTCAAATTTTATACTCTTGCTTCATTTTCTAATATAATAATGTATAGTTCATAATTAATCGACAATTAAAAAGTAATGACATTATTAAAATAAATGGTGATGAATTAGCTACTTTAGGTGATGTACTTTGAAATTTATAATAAATTGTACACTTTTGAAACTAGACTCTTATAATAAAACAGATGAAATATAATGTATAATGGAAAACAATACCAAAAAAAAAAAAATGTTGGATATGTGTCCAAACAAAATGTTGGATATTATTTACACTTTGTAAAGGATTACCCCGAATATAACATGAAAACTCATTAGCTCAACATAACATTAAAATTCGCTAAGTCAAACACAACACGAATGGAAACCATAAGATAGGTAATTTTAAAAAAAGAAAAAAATGAAAAGGTATTGTAAAAAATAAATACAAGAAAAAAGAAAGGTAGTAGTAATTAGAGGGTGCTAAGTTGAAGGTACCTCTCTCTCAAAAACTCTCTCTATGAGTTTCGGATCCTAGCATTTTCTTGTTTTTTCGGCGACTTCCCACTGCTCCTCCAGCCATGGAGGGTGGAAGGCCACCGCCGGCTGCCCTCAATTACGCAGCAGCAGTTGCCTCCAAACACAGGCTGCCATCGCTTTCCGCTCCAATCGACTGCTCACTTAAATATGTTACTGAACATTACGGGAAACTTGCACTGATCTTCTTGGATGAAGAAACAGATCTACTTGAGGCGCCTCTCAACAAAGCTCTCATCGAAAAACTCTCAAGGGGACGCACAATGATGACTCAACTTCGCACGGATTTTTTAACAGTTGGTTTTATTGGAGGATACCACATTGGTCTGATTGATTCTCAACAGGTTCTCATCAGATTTGAAGAGGATGAAGATTACAACCGTTGCTTCCTCAAAGTAGTTTGGAATTTTGGATCGCACGTGTTACGAATCGTCAAGTGGACGCTATCTTTTGATCCCTAAGCAGAATCCTCAATTATTCCCGTTTGGGAGTCTCTCCAAAGATTACCTTTTCATCTCTACAACGAATGGTCGCTTCTCTACATAGGAAGCATGTTTGGAAAGTCGATTTTGCCTCCACCCGACTTTCACGGGCATCTGTGGTAAGAGTTTGCACTGAAATTGATCTAAGGCACCCTTTTCCTGACATGGTTTACCTGGAGACAAGAGGTAAGAGATTTATTCAAAAATTGGAGTTTGAAAAACTCCCCCTTTGTTGTACAAAATGTATGAAGGTAGGTCATTCTGTGATGTCATGTTGGAAGGATAATCCACCACCGCCCAAACATCAATGGAGGAAGAAGCTGGATGGCAACCGACCGCTGTCTCCCAGCACCCCCTGACAAGGGGAAGACCAAGCTTACTGGATCCTATAACGCCCTAAGAATCTCGCCTCGATATGCGGCAAAAATTGATCTCCAATCTCCACCCCAAATCACTCCTCAAATCGCGCCCCAAATACCTCCCAAAATCCCGCCCCAATTCACTCCCCAAATCGTGCCCCAAAATTGCGCCACAAACCACTTCCCAAATCACTCACCAAATCAAGCCCCAAATATCTCCAAAAATCCTCGTGGTCACGTCTACAGTGCCATCCCTCATCGCCGAGGAATCTCCTGCTACTCGACGAAATGCCACAGGGCATTATAGCCGCTGATACTGCAACCGAACAATAAAATAATATAGAAAATTGAGGATGTGTTCTCCTAGTTGCCCACCGGATTGCAACGTTGGGGAATTGGACCCAGTGTCTCCAACAACCATCGGAACATCCCCACAGCTCTCGGACAATAGTAATGCACGGATCAATACTCTGCCTCTTTCAATCCCATCTCCATAAACAATCCAAGCCATGATGAAATGCGTTGTAGAAGAAGTTACTAAAATAGCTACCACGCTTATGTGGTCCGATATAGTCCAAGGAACACTTGAAATGACTCAACAATTGAAGCCCCTATAGAGGATTTTCACTCCCGTTGAAGTACATAGGATGCCTACAGATACTTAACTCATCAATCGCATGTCGACGAAGCCACACACATTCCAACTACAACATTTGTACCGCACACCAAAAGACCTTAGTGACAACAACCAAGAAGATGAAGGGGAGGTAACTTATGGCCCCTAGAAAACTGACGACGAAGAAAACTTTGAGGACGAAGCAGATAACTACATTATAAGGCCAAAAAAGCACGAGCCAGCGAATGATTACTTTGAGCATTGACTTTAGAAACTGCATAAAGTAGATTATAGAAAATTAAACAAAATAAGCTACAAAATGTAAACCATTGGGTTTGATTTCCTTGCTATCTTTTTTCTTCATGCAATCAATAAAATGGGTAACCAACTCTACACTTAATTAAAAGTAAAAAATAAAAAATACAAAATTAGAGGGTGCTAAGTTGAACTAAAAATGCTGGACAAAGACCCAAAAAAAAAAAAAAGAAAAAGAAAATTAAAATTAAAAAGGGATAATATTTATCGGCCTTCTCGAAGCTACTTTGGCTCCTCCCACTCTCGGAGCCCCTCCGCCTCACCTCATCCTCTCCCCTCTTCTCCAAAACCCCTCCTCAAAACTCCAGACCTCTTAACTCTTCCATCCCACATCAAAGAGATTTAGGTTCGCACTCTCCTCCTTGTTTGTCTCCTTTCAATTCGCTCAAGAATTCGTTTGTTTCATGCGTTTTTATTTGTTTCTGTAGGCATCATTCATTAATCGTTAATGGTACAGTTTTTGTTGATTTTTCTGTTTGTATGTTTTTTTTATGAGCTAAAAATGGTGTCTTGATGCACAATTGGTTTTCTCTTCATCATATGCGTGTTAAAAGACCTAACTTTTTGAGTTTTGACGGCTACATTTGCCGGCTTTGGCTTTTTTTTGTAGTACCAATAATCGATTCAGCAGAATATACTAGCTGTATGTATGGAAGAGGACTAGTTAATTGAACAGGGACCATTTTTTTTTTTTCTGTTTTTTTTCACTGTTTCTGCAACCTCGTGTTTCTTAGCTCTGATGTTGTTTTGACTCTGTACTTGTCGAATTTTATGACCATATTTGAGTTGAAAATTTTATTTTTCTTTCTTCAAAAATCAGGTGGAAAGCTTGGATGGCTGTTGTACCTTGTGGAAGCACATGGGTGGCACGGTGGGGAGTCCAACCTCAAATGGTTACGAGATTCAATATTAACAATAAATTATCTTTACCATCACATTGGTAAGCTTTTTTTGTTATGCTCTATGCTAGTAATTTTAGTTACAGCAGACTTGTCTTCTATTTAATTTCATTCATTGAAGTTGTCTGTAACTTTCCTGCCAACTGTCCGATGTAATCGCCTTATTGTTATACCAAAAGTTGCCTTCTTCGTCTAACATTTACTTTCATTAGGTACTAATGTCAGTTACTATGTCTTCCACAAACATCTAGAAATAAGACAGACTTTTTCTTTGTTCACAAATAAGTTTGAATTAAAGATGACAAGACATAGACTTGCTATGGAATTAGCTATGGGAAAATTTGTGTGTTCGTTTATTGTGAATAGAAAATCGTCTTAAAACTAGCAATGCTTTCTGGATTATAGTGTTGGGCGACTAAATGTGAATATGATGCTTTGCGAATTACAGCTGACTAAATATGAATATGATGCTTTGTGAATTAGATTGTCGAGCGACTTAATATGAATATGAACAAAAAAATGAGGGTAGTAGAAATGAAAATGTTGAGATGGATGTCCAGAAATAGTAGATTAGATAAAATAAGTCATGAATACATTAGAGAACCTCACTATATGAGAAAATGATAAACACGTTCAAGATGGTTTAGACATGTGCATAAGAGACCTTTATATACCTCAGTATGGCGTGTAGAAATTAGAAAATCATTAATGCAAAAAGGAAAGGTTAAGACCTAAACAGATTTGGAAGGAAAGTATAAAAACTTATTATACTAAATAAAACGAGAGCATGTGTTCGGACTGAACACGATGGCCGAATTTGGTTCGAATAGCTGGCCAGCATAATGAGATATATAAGCTTAGTTATTGTTGTATTTCTTGTAACTACTAGCTTGCACTCTACAAAACCAGCTTGACCTCCTTAGAAATGATTTTAGCCCATCGAACTGATATTGGACATTTGGATTCTTATGCAAACTTTATTTGTTTTCTGTTTCCAGTGGTTTACTGAGCAAGAGTAAAGAATTGGGATCACGAAGTTCAATCTTTTTCTATAATAGTTCCTCAAATGTACTTTTCAACTCTATTGTGTATAAAAGTTCATGCCAGAAAAGGGGAGCTCGCTTTACCGTTAGAGCTGAACGAGTAAGATACTAGTTCAGTATGCAGTAACTTTAACTTAGCTGAAGAATTTTAAATTTATTGTTTTATATTCTATGGCTTCTGAGTTGGCATGACACTTTTATAAACAGGATTATTATACTGTCCTTGGAGTGTCAAAGAACGCCAGTAAATCAGAAATCAAAAGTGGTTAGTACTGCTTGACTACTGTTCTCTTTCTATTTCATACTTAAGTAAGATCCCTTGTTTTTGCTAGAAAATTATAAAGCCACATTCATCAAGTCATTCGGTGTTAGCTTCTGCATGAATTTTGCGATTGTGGAATTTGTATCACCTTGATTGGGCTTGGGCTTGCTGTACTGCTACAGAATTTCAGATACAGCACTCAAGTTCCTCCGTTTTCTGTAGCTAGAGTACAATAAAATGGAAGTAGTGTGACATTGCATGTATAGTTATCTTATAAGGTTATAATTGATGTAGTCGGCATCTGTTTCAGATTTTCTTTTGCTGTGATTTCCTCAAATCTGTGTGAAGCATTAGAAAAAATGTTGATCGAGACTGAGTAAAGAAATATTAGATTTGCTATTGTTTTCCTATTTCCTATACTCCACCGTGCTCTATTAAATTGCTTTCTTTGATGGTTCATTGGCAACTAAACAATACTTGAAGTTGAAGTGGGGAGGTGAAAGCCTTCATTATAATCCTTCATCTCGTATAGCAATTACCATTATGAACCACCACATATGATGCCCTCATTTTGTTATGATAAATGAAGTGGCAATTTCAGTACAATGTACATAATATGATTGGATCGCATTTCTGTTCTGCAAAAATAGTGGAGTTTCTATTGTGTTAAATTCTCTCTCTTTTTTTTTTTTTTTTTTTTTTGTCATTCAGCATATAGGAAGCTTGCAAGAAGTTACCATCCTGATGTGAACAAGTAAGTTGGAAATTCAAACTTTAGACCTTTTTTCTTTGATAACTCAGTGCTGTCTCTTATTGTTTCATTCTGTTTCTTGTTTACTTTTATTTGGTTTGGTGGGTTTTCATATTCAATAGAGTAATTTGTAATCACCTTTTGTTGGAAGGACATAAAGTATGTTGATGATTGAAATAATCTAAAATTTATTGGTGATGAGATGAATTTCAATCGGGTGCAACGATGGGATTTGCTTCAGAATTATCAATGACAACATTTTTCTTCCTTGGCAATTTGTGCTTTAGAAGAGCTGGAGATCTTCCACTAACTTAGAAAGAAATGATTACTCTTTTGAACCTGTATAATCTTGGATGCCTTAGGTAGAATTGGATTGTAAAAAGAATGAAAAATCAATTCTCGTACCTCTCATGAATATTTTGTTTCCTGTCTGGTATTAAAGAAATCAGTCTTTCTCTCATGAATATTTTGTTTCCTGTCTGGTATTAAAGAAATCAGTCTTTCAGATTGCTAAAAAGATCATGAGACATTTATGGGAGTTTTGTCATATATTTACCTTCCTGTTTGCGACGCCTTCTATTTTGGTTTATAAGGAGCTGAAGTAAATCCAATTTTCCGCGTGCAGAGAACCTGGAGCAGAAGACAAATTTAAAGAGATCAGCAATGCTTATGAGGTATGTTAGGATTCTTGCATGGTGGGATCTGGTTCTGTTGTTGACAGCTCTTGAATAAAGTTGGAAATGGAAACTTAGTATTACTCCTGTATTAAGTATTACAATTTTGACCACAGATTTTGTCGGATGATGAGAAGCGCTCAATTTATGACAAGTATGGTGAGGCAGGGCTTAAAGGTTCCATGGGCACGGGGGTGAGTTCTTTAGTACTTTCAGGAAATTAAAAAGACATTACCATTTTTTATGGGTCTCTGTATATTGATTACTTGGGCATTTACTTTACTTTTATAGGATTTCAGCAACCCATTTGATCTGTTCGAGTCCTTATTTGATGGCCTTGGTGGTATGGGGGGTATGGGGGGACCTAGAGGCGGCCGGAATAGGCCCATGGAAGGTGAAGACCAGGTCTACAATCTAGTTTTGGATTTTAAAGAAGCTGTTTTTGGGGTTGAAAAGGAGATTGAAATAACTAGGCTTGAGAGCTGTGGCACCTGTGACGGATCAGGGGCAAAACCAGGGACTAGGCCTACTAAATGTAGCACTTGTGGTGGTCAAGGGCAAGTTATATCGTCCGCAAGGACCCCTCTCGGCGTCTTCCAGCAGGTAATGACATGCTCTGCCTGTGGTGGTGCTGGGGAGAACTCCACTCCTTGCAACACCTGCGGCGGTGATGGTAGGGTGAGGAAATCGAAACGTATTAGCCTGAAAGTCCCAGCTGGGGTTGATGCTGGGAGTCGGCTAAGGGTTCGATCAGAAGGTAATGCCGGTAGGAAAGGGGGACCCCCTGGCGATCTTTTCGTAATCATAGACGTTCGTCCAGATCCTGTGCTGAGGAGGGACGACACGAACATCCTCTACACTTGCAAGGTATCTTACATTGATGCAATCCTCGGGACAACCATGAAGGTGCCGACAGTAGATGGGATGGTCGATCTCAAGATTCCATCCGGAACCCAGCCGGGGACAACGCTGGTGATGTCGAAAAAGGGCGTACCGTTCCTAAACAAAAGCAACATGCGGGGCGATCAGCTGGTGAAGGTGCAAGTTGAGATCCCGAAACGGCTCAGCGGCGAAGAAAAGAAGCTCATTGAAGAGCTTGCGAATTTGAGCAAGGCCAAAGCTACGAACAGCAGTAGAAGATAGTCAAGAAAGTGACATTTTCGAACTTCTTTTTTCATTTTTATAGTGTTGGGCGTCGTTTCAGAGGTGTGGTATTTAGGCATTTTTGACATAGATTTTCTTGTTTATTTGGCCCAAGTCACGACAGCCAGTAGCTGTAGGGAAAAATTTTGGGTTGATTTTTTCGTATTTGTACTATAAATAGTAGTAAGTAGCAAGATTTTAAGGAAGAAATTAAAGAATCACTATTACTAAGGGGAGAGGGTTTTTCCCGTTGTTTTTTATATTTGCCCCTCTTCATTTGTAATGTTTTCAAACTAGTGCGTTATTGTGTAGCGATTTAATGACATTTTGAAACTAACGAACATTGGTGTTACGAGCTCAATGAAGAGTTTTCATTGGGACGGAGAGAGTAGGGCCTTGTATGGCAACTTTTTTTTTTCATTTCATTTCACTCTCAATTTCATTTTATAATAATTTCTCATCAATTCCAATACACCTTTTTACATTTCCCAAACACTTTTTTACATTCCACAAACACCTTTTTATATTTTCAATATATTTTTAATAATTTTAAAATCCAAAACACCTTTCAAAAAGCATACCATACGAGGCCTAGCCCTTCATAACGAAATTTGTACCATAACTTCAACAGAACAAAAGATTAAAAAAAAAAATATTAAGAAAACAAAATATATTGGGGTGAGAGAGGCTCGAACTCTCGACCTCAGGATTACTCAGAAGCTATGAGACCTACGCGCTAGCCAACTGCGCCACCACCCCATTGTGTCATGTTTCACACACTAACATTCTTATTCATTAACACACATAATTACAATTGTAATAAAAAGTATTATCGTAAGGAGCCATTACCAAGAAGGCTGCTGTTATTGCCAGAGCAATAATTAGCAGCCAGAGCAACATTTTGTTCTTATTCCTAAATTGCCCTTCATTTTTTTAATGGGTCTCTAAATCTGAATGGGTCATTGGAACAAGAACAGAGAGCTTCCTTAGGAACCCATTAATAAATTTCAACTCTGTTCTCTAGAAACGAAAGGAAGCTCTCTTTTAGTGGTCTTTTTTTCTCCCTTTTTACCCAAAAATCCGTAGAGGAATTTAGGTGCTGGAGGAGATGGATTCTCCGGCTAAAGTGGCTGTTCTTGTTTGCTTCGTGGTGCTTTGTTCTATGCCGTTGGTTTGAGATTGAGGATACAAGCCGCATCTACAAGTACTCTGAACACATGGTCCCCGAAGAGTCCTATTCAGAGGAAGTCCGGTGGCCGGAGGAAGCAAATTACTAGGCCATCCAGGGCCCCAACAAATCACTGAAAAATTCTCAGAGACCAACCCACATGTATAATTCAATCCAGCAACAATTGACTCAAAATAAAGAGCTTCCAGAACATTTCTGAAATATTCACCATTAGCAAATTGAGATTCAATTTCCGATGCGATAGTTCCGGCACTTTCAGTGCTAGCCCAACACTCAATTTTACCTCTACCTTCCAAAACTCCGCACGAAAAGCCCAACCCGGATGAAATTGAGCTAAATGTCGAAGTCCCATTTGGGGATTTGCCCGAGCCACGCCAACAACTGACTGTTTGCGTACCGTTTATCAAAGCGCAAATTTGAGTATCGCCAACCGCATCTCTAGCCAGCAGAGACTCGCCTGAATAGTACACCCTCTTGGGTGTGAAGTCCGGAACACTCCAGCAGATAAGGCTGTAGCCGCCGGAGCGAATCGCACAGATGGTGTCCTGACCGCCGGCGATGGAGTCAAAGGACGCGGATGGCGCGTAAATGGGCGGTTTAACTTTACCATCTCTCCAACATTGAATCTGATGGGTGGATTGGTCAGCGACCAAACTGCAAACGGTGGGGGATGAGCCATAGCTGACGGCCACCGTTGTGGACGACCCTCCGAATGCGTCGACTGGGAACGGCCGGAACAAAAACACGAAAGCCAAGAAGACGGTAGCAGCGACGGCGGCGGCTCCGGGTGGAGGAGGAGTCATTTAAAGGCTGGAAAAGGGTGTGAGGCGACAGAAGAAGCCGCCCCTCATTTGTAGAGAGAGAATGGAATCTGTTAAAAAAATGAAGGGCAATTTAGGAATAAGAACAAAATGTTGCTCTGGCTGCTAATTATTGCTCTGGCAATAACAGCAGCCTACCAAGAAGGGTGATGTTGATCAGTTTCTCCGAGTTCCGGTAAGAAGATCTACCAGGTTCTGTCGCCATCTCCGCCTTTCACTTCCATTCCACCGCCCGCCTCCTCATTTCCTCTCGCTTCTGACCCTCCATCATCTCTCTAACTGATGCCGCAATATTTTCCCTCCTTGCCTCACCCTCAATCTCAACCCCAATTTTCCATTCCGTGCAGGCATATCTACAGACTACAGTTCGTTTGCTGCTCAGCGAAAAATGGCCAACAAATCATGGGCACAACTTTGGATATGCTCTCGATCGTCGAGTTCCAACCGCAATGCGTCAAGAAAGCTCCAATGGCGGGGTGAGCCAAAACTCGTTCTTGAGGACACCACCCCGCCAAAAAGCCTCGATCTTTAGTCTCTTCCAAGAATTCAGCTGCCAAAGCTGAAGATTCGCCGTTTACTAAATCGGGTCGAATGATCCATAAGAAAGCTGTCCAGAATCAGCAAGCCCCCGGGCGAACTCCTGTAATCAGTGGCGTAGCCAGGAAAAAAAAAAAAAATTGTATCTAACATATAAATATATAGATATATATAAGAGGTAAGGTCGGGGTTGGAGGGGACGCCTCTGGACTCCTAAGAATCGCCCCTGCCTGTAATTGTTCGTCGGAGATAACAGTGATGCTTCCGAAATTCACGTAAATTACAAAGTTCATTTCCCTGTCGTCAAGCCATTTCAGACAGCCCTGTTCTTCTTTCCACAGGTTAGCAGAGGCTAATGATTCTGGTTCGGAATTTCCGAGGTTTTTCTCCAGCAGTTGCAGGGGACCTATGGTGTCAACGAGCTCGAAATTTGTTCTGATGGCTTCCAGGACCTCCTTCTCCAATTCATCGAATGTGTTGAGTATTTGCCCTGGAAGCGTTCCTAGTTTGTACGATGTTGTAGTTGAGCATGATGTCGTTTGGATCTGTCGTCCTGATAAAAGATGGAAGATCTTTCAATCTGATCCCTTTCATCCCTGGAATCCAATCAATCGTTGTATCAAGGTAGCCATTGGTGAACCACCTTTCATCTGCACTGGAAATTTTACAAGTATCAATCTTTCCAGCATTTAGCGCGGCAAGTTGGTTTGGAAGTTTAGCAAACTCTTTTGGTTAGATTATGAGTTTCAAAAACTGTATCAAAACCGAAACTTTGTTTTTCTCTAAATCCAAACTTTGAAGAGAAATTTTGTTTGCTGCATACTATTTTACCAAACAAGATTTTGGAAAACTGTTTCTCGGCATCCCTTTACTAAACATGGTTATTGAAAACAGTTTTTTCTCGCTCGTTTTCTAAAACCTATTTTCCAAAACCTCAATTAAAACCCTCTAACGAACATGCCTACACTAAGTGATTAGGCAAGAAAGGACCCACCTTTGAAAGGAACACATCCTCTGGCCACAAGTTTAGCATAATGAAGATATCCCATGAATCCACAGGCGCTGGGGGTGAAGAAAACCACTTCAGGAAGATTGAGCTCTTCTGCAGCTTCTAAAGTGAAACTCATGACTCCATCAGAAACTATGCAAGAAACCTCGGGCGAATCCGAAGATTGGTTGAGGTTCTTGATGAGATTCAAGAAGGGGGATAAACATTTTTCTTGAGCAGATTTGCACAGTTTAGGTATATCTTGAGTTGCATCATTATCCGAAGGCGGGAGGCCATCAGGAATGGCTCAAACTGGAAATCCTGGAGGCCCTTTAATGAATCAGGGCCCTGAGATCTGATGAAACGCTGGTGATTGAATTCTGTGTTGACGAAGGTTAGGAAGAATCCCTTGGAATGAAGAATTTTGGCCAGTTATAAGAGGGGGGCAATGTGGCCTTGTGCGGGATATGGAATTACCTGGGCATGAGGCTTCTTCTCCAGGGCTAGCTGAAAATATTTGTTCAGAGTAAAGCTTTTATCTGATATGGGCAGAGTTCAGTGGTAGGCAACTTTCATATTCGCTCGTTTCATTAGAAGAGTTCAATACTGCATTTGCATGATGATAAAGGTCAAGAATGTCGGCTGCAAAGCAGTTCCATTGGTCAGTGACCCGCTGACATCCTTTCTGTATCCTCGACTGCTGAAAGAAAGATAATTGCGGAAGTTTTCAAGCAACATAATCGAGGAAGAACAGAAATGACAGTAGAGCGTTGTTGTGTTGTCGGCGACTGGAAAAAATGGAAAAGATGTGGCGACTGAAGAACTGACGCCTAACCCAAGAAGACTCAGATCTGTGAGCTGCCGACATTGAGCGTTTGGAGCGGGAGAAAGGCAACAATGGACACTGGTGGAAAAAACATACAGAAACAGTGGCATTTTGATAAGGGCGGCATAGATCATGGACAGCTATGGCTGTCTCCTAGATATCTCCTGCGGGCTGCCCGTGTAGCTGCAGTATTTTGTTCTTAAATCAATGGATAGTGATCAATTGCAGTGTCTCCTACGAGTCAGGACATATTATTCTTTTTAAAATAAAAGATACTCTCTTTGTTCCATTAGAAGTGTCCATTTTAAAAAATATTTTTTTGTTTTATTACTAGAGTCCACTTTTAACTTTTTTACTCCTCATATTCTTACCAATATAATTATGTGTGGTGCACAATTAGTCCATACTTAATAAGTAAGGATATAAATGGAATAAAGGATATCAAATTAACTATTTTAGGTGTTGTACCTTAATATCCATAATAAGTTATACATTAGTGAAGATGGACCCTTATAATGAAACGGAGGGAGTAATATTTTTTTTTTGTCTCGTTAACATATGAGATTGAGGAGGGAGTAATGCAAAATCAGATAAAGAATCTGAATGGAAAAGGGTTACTTTACCTGAAATAATGTAAAAAGAAAGGCAATGTTGTTGCTCATCTAATGGCACATTACCCTACTTTTTATTTTGTTTCAGAAGTTTGCCAAAACATTAAAATACTATCTGAATTTAAAATTTAAATGAAATTTTTATAATACTTTTATTTGAAGCATTTTTGTCTGAAATTTCGAGATAATTTTATCATTTCATACAAATTCATGAGTACAACTGTACTCGACTCTTAAACATTTAAGGGTGAGTTTTGGCATGCATAAATAAAAATGTGAGAATGGACAAGTGATTTTTGAAACTACAATTTCTATATTTGGTTCGTCATATACTTCATAAAATAGGAGAAAGAATATAATCATTTAAGCAAAAATATTCTCTCAACAGCGACCTAAAATTCTTTAAATTAAATGACTCATATGTTGGATATTACATAAATGCCGAGGTCTAAAATAGTTGACCTCGGCCAAGGATCCTGATTCAGGCCGAGGTTGGGCATATAGGAATCCTGACAGAACCGCACTATTGTCAATTCTATGAAAAGTGTCAAGATTTCAAGAATGCAACACGTGTAATAAACCAAGAATGCCAACAAATTCATTATCAGTGACTCATCCCCGTTTCCCTCTCTACATATATACTATTCCGTTCCTCTATTCCGTTCCTCTCTGAAAGGTATTGAATTCTTGTCTAAACTATGCATGAACACTATATACTCTAGACTAACTTAATCATCGGAGTGAAATATGGGATTTTGTCCCAAAAGCAGGAGGGAAAAAAGGCGGACGACGTGAAAAGCATATCAGCGTTTTGCAATGATTCAACATCATTCATTTTCAATATAAAATGTCTTTCTTTTTTCATTCTAGTGTCTGCGCATTGAGGTCACCTAATCCTACATAAAATAAAATATATATAAAAAAGAAAAAGAAAAAAAGTCACCTAACCCCGTCATTATCATTCTTAGACCACAAACAACACAACGGACTCACCTAGAAAACCTCATGCTAGTATAATTGTCTTATAATTTGTAAGATTGGTATCTCACATGCGATTAATTTAGATGTAGGATTAGGATTAATAGGATCGAATCATAAGATTCAACACAAAATATGCATGTATAATATTACGGATAAATTATAAAAACTATTTTATTTGAGTTATTTTAGTAAATTTTATTAGAATCGAAACTAGAATTGATGATTTAGTATTTTGCGATATTTGAATCCTACCATAGGTATTGACATTTTGCAGACTACGATCCCTCTGCCGGCCCTCGGCAACGTTAATCCTTATGTTAAAACTTGCTAAACTTCTCAGATCTGTCTTAAGATTATCAGAAAAAGCAGCAAACTTAACTGAAAAGCTCGAGGATCCATGGAGTCCCCGCCGGTGCCTGACATTTCCGGCTGGCAGCCACACGCCGTGTGCCTGCCTTTTCCAACCCAAGGTCACATTAACCCCATGCTCAAAATAGCCACACTCTTCCACCACCACCGTGGCTTCCGCATCACTTTCGTCAACACAGAGTACAATCACCGGCGTTTGCTCAAATCCAGAGGTCCCAACTCCCTGGACGGTTTGCCGGATTTTCATTTCGAGACCATCCCAGACGGCCTGCCTGCGACGGACGACGACTGCGATACGACGCAAGATGTGTCGGCGCTGTGTGAATCAACACCGAAGAATTGCTTAGGCCCACTTGTTGAACTGATCAGGAAGCTGAACAATCCCGTAACTTGTATAATTACTGATGTGATCATGCCTTTTGCCCTGGAGGCTGCTGCAGAGATTGGTGTTCCCGGAATCCTCTTCCGGGCGGCTAGCGCCGGCAGCTTTATGTGCTATAAACACGCAGGGCACCTCGTGAACCACGGCCTTGTTCCTCTTAAAGGTTCTTCGATCAACTTAAATACTCATTTCGTTTTATCAAAACAATACATTTTAAATTGTAATTTGTGATTTGTTGGAAAAATTAAATTGATCTTAATTGGAAATTTCTGTTTAGTTTATTTCCAATTTTGGTTTGATTGGTTTTGGAAACTAATTTTTGGGAAAAATTTGGTAATTATGAATTTATATAAAGGACGCATGGGTACAGTTTTCAGTTGATGAAAGAGTTTTAGAGGTCAGAAATCTAGAAGCCTTCCGGCTCTCTGGTTGCGGGCTCTTTGAGGGAGTCTTTCGGCCAAGTGTGATGTCGAGAGATAAGGCGTTGATGTGAGGTCTGAGGTCATAAGATATGAGTATTTCTGCTTATGTTTCCGATGTTGATAGTGGTGTGTTGTGAGATTTCTCGAGGTGTATTGTGAGGGCGTAAGTGCATTTGTGTGAGTACGTAACTCTGTTGAGATCGAACAACGTTAAAATTGTGTGTTATTTTATTCCGAGTGTTAATCTGTTTGTGCGATATGAATATTTTTATATCATACATGATTCGTAAATAGTTGTATTGTTAAATTCTTATTTGAAGGATTGCTTTTTTCTGTTATTTCAACAATTTTTTCTTATATCACCACCGCAGATGCAAGCTACCTTACAAACGGATATCTAGACAAAACCATCATAGATTGGCTTCCAGGGATGCCGGAGATACGTCTCCGGGACTTTCCGAGCTTTATTCAGACCACAGATCCAGAATCCATATTGCTAAACTTCGTCATCGCCTTTCCGGCCATAGCTTCTAAAGTATCAGCAATCATCATAAACACATTCGATTCCCTGGAATCCGATGTTCTAAATGCTCTTTCCGGCATGGGTCCTCCTCCGATTTACCCAATCGGCCCTCTTCATATCCTAACCAATCAGCTTCCGCAAGAAAAATACAACTCCATCGCATCCAATTTATGGAAAGTAGAATCGGAATGCATCCAATGGCTGAACGGAAAACCCCCCAATTCAGTGATTTACATCAATTTTGGAAGCATCACCGTGTTGAAACGTGAACAGCTCGCGGAGTTCGCGTGGGGGCTCGCGAATAGCAAGAAAAGTTTCCTGTGGATAGTTCGGCCGGACCTCGTCGTCGGAGACGCAGCGATTCTGCCGCCGGAATTCGTCGAGGAAACAAATGAAAGAGGTAGAATTTCCGGCTGGTGCGATCAAGAAGAAGTACTCAAACATCCCTCCATTGCAGGATTCTTGACGCATTGTGGTTGGAATTCGATTTTGGAAAGCCTTTCCTCAGGGGTGCCCGTGATTTGTTGGCCGTTTTTCGCTGATCAGGCTCTGAATTGTAGGTATGCGTGTTCAGAATGGGGCGTCGGGATGGAGATCGATGCGAATGTGAAGCGAAACGAAGTGGAACATCTGGTGATTGAATTGATGGAAGGGGAGAAAGGTGAAGAGATGAAGAGGAAAGCTTTGGAGTGGAAAATGAAGGCAGAGGAAGCTGTCACAGGGCTAGATGGTTCATCAGTTTTGAATTTTGAAAAGCTCATCAAACAAATTCATCTTTCAAAAGTTGTCTAAAAATTTTCTTAGTGCTACTAACACTTGGTCAAGTGTTGCCATTATTATTTGTCTGATCAACTATACGGATCATATCTTGCTATTCTATGCCGTAAAAAACACGCTGATTCGAATGGCGGATAGAGGTTAAGAAAAATTTGATCTCGTTCATGCCTGTTGGAAAATAATAATTTAAACCAAATTTGTATTAATTATTTAGTAGAATTTGTTATTTGTCTATTTCCTATTTGGTTTAGTGTTTGTTTTGAGTAACTTAGTTGTCTTAGGAAATATTTCTGAATCAGATTAATGATAAGATTCAGGGATAGTTTAGCCTATAAATAGAGGCATTGGGTGATCATTGTAATCACAAAGAGATACAGAGATAGATACAAAGATACAGGAGAAACTGAATAGCCTTCGGGTTGTTTATCGACCAAGTTTCGGCTTAAGTGCGCCACACAGATCGTGTGCGTGCGGGTTTGTTCGTTATTACAAAAAAGTTTGTGCTGTGCGTTAATCTCTTTAATATTATTTTGGATATATATTAATTTGGTATTCTACAAATGGTATTAGAGCTTGGTTAAAAAAGAAAGGCCAAGGAAAATCTAGGTTCAGTAAAAGATTGTACGTTGCGTTGAGGACGTCGACAGAAAATACAAAGATCAAAGAAAGCCTTTTGCGGCAGTTCAGATTTCCGACAGGGAAGGTGTTGGATTAGCTCCGGGTTTTGGTTCTGGCAATTTTATAGGAAAGCCTTTGTTATATATTTATCTTGGTTGTGGGTCTTCATCGGGTTGCATGCATCTCTAATTCAATTTGGTTTGTTTAAGTTTGGCGTCCTTGAGGTTCTGTCGGATTAAATTGATCAAAGTCAATTTAATTCTTTCGGTGATCAAAGCTTCCAGGTGGCGACTTTGGATTTCGACGATAGTAAACTACAACTTTGGTTTTGCTTTTGGTTTTATGTGAGAACAAAAAAAAAAAAAAAAAAAAAAAACGGGGGGGGGGGGGGGGGGGGGGGGGGGGGGGGGGGGAGAGAAATTGTAATCTTAATTATGGATTGGAGTACTTATTTTAGCAATATTTCAAAGTTAGTTGGAAGACAAAACCACCCTACTTGGATAACGCTGATGAATAATCATCTCGGAGTATTTGGTTTGCGACAATTCATTCAGAAGGAGGTGACAAATGATGCAGACGATGAAACAAAGGAGAAGGAATGTGTCAATGTGAATAACGGCATTGAAAGTGTTCGTTTGGTCAAAGAAGAAGATATTATTGGTGTTACAGAACAAGAGCGAGATATTGAAATTGATGATCACATAGATAAAAGTGATCATGGGATTGTTGAAAGCTCTATTGAATTGGGGCATATCAACTGCAGTGAAGTCGACTTCTTATTTGGTGAAGAGTCTGAACAGGTTAAAAATGTGACAGTGGAGCCTTGGATTTGCAAGGACATTGTTATGGTTAACGGCATTGATGAGATTAGTAATGTCAACGGAAAACTCTGTTTTAAAGATGAATGGGTAGATATCAATGAATTATTTGATCAAGCTGAAAAATTTGACAAGATGTGCTCAAAATACAAGTTTGTATTCAAATCAAATTTAAAGGAAATACCTCGAATTTGAGAGGTTGTTATTGAAATTTGCAAGGATGATTATAAGATTGACGAAAAAACTTGTTTAGATGAAGAATGGGTGGACATGACTAAGTTCTTTGATAAGGATGAGTTTCCACAGAAAATTCACGGAACATACAAATGTGTCTCTACGATGAGACTGGAAATAGAGCTGAAGAACTACTACAAGGTAGTGTTGCATGTTGTTTACACTGCGAAAGAGATTTCAATGGAGATTCAAGCTTGTGATGGCGATGGAGCTGCCTTGATCCAAGTTTAGTTTAAGGGAGGCTATGTTGGAAAATAATAATTTAAACCAAACTTGCATTAATTATTTAATTATAATTGTAGTAGGATTTGTTATTTGTCTATTTTCTATTTGGTTTAATGTTTGTTTTGGGTAACTTAGTTGTTTTAGGAAATAGTTCTGAATCAGATTAATGGTAATATTCAGGGATAGTTTAGCCTATAAATAGAAGCATTGGGTGATCATTGTAATCACAAAGAGATACAGAGATAGATACAAAGATACAGGAGAAACTGAATAGCTTTCGGGTTGTTTCTCGACCAAGTTTCGGCTTAGGTGCGCCGCACAGATTGTGTGCATGTGGGTTTGTTTATTGTTCGTTATTACAAAAAAGTTTCTGCTGTGCGTTAATCTTTTTAATATTATTTTGGATATATATTAATTTGGTATTCTACAATGCCTTACCTTTTATTTTTATTTTTATTCTTTTATTATTATTTTTTTAAAGGATAAATTACCAAAAGTCTCATTGAGATTTATTAAACTTTAAGAATACACTTGGTAATATATGAAGAGTCTTTTTATCATTTAATTTTTTTATTAAAAAAAAAAGAAAAGAAAATTCATACATTTTCACTTTGAAAAAGAAAAAAGAAAAAAAAAACCCTGTATACAAACACCTTCAATTTTCTTTAAATTCAAGATTTAAAATTTTCTCTAAAATTACACTCAGTTAGTTTAAAAAACAATATAATCACCACTGGTGTGTTAGTTTGCCCTTCGGCCCAGCCTGATGCCCAATTACTAAATTTACGATCCGGCCCAAGTTTGCCTACCGACGGAAGACTATTTCTATTCGAACGAAAGGAGGAGATGGACGTAAAGAACACTGGATGATCACATTTCTCGTCCTATAAGGTGACATGGAAGCAGAACCACTAGATAGTCCACCGCCTCGTCTTATCGGGTGACACGGAAGGACCGGTGGTCCGAGCGACGCACCTGAACCTATATAAATTGGTAACTTCATTCCCACTTACACTATTTCTTTATAGTCTTACTATACTTTTCCTATGTCTAAAATACTGACTTTGGCATCAGAGTTTAATCAAAAGATTTCTCCCGCTAGTACAGGTACCGGAGACGCCGCCCGAAAACTCTCACCGACAAAGTACGCTTCATCAACTACACTTTTATGTTCTCTTTTTACACCCAATGTCTCAAAAGAAAAATCCCTCTAACAAATTTCCTTCTTTCTTAAGTGCAATCCAATCCAAACGTAGCCAAAACGGGTGAAGGGGATTGTGGATGAGAATGGAACCCTTAATTCTGGAACATGAAATGCAGAGTTTTTTGGTTTTTTTCCTTTGTCTAATCATGGCGAAGAGAATTTTGAACTCCTAAGTTCGGAAAAGAAGCTCATGAAGGTTGTCTTTCTCTGTCACTCTTCTTTCAAAAGCTGAAGATTCTATTCATGCTTTCTCCCAACTTCTAATCTAAAAGGATCGAAGTAGAATATTTGCTTTGCTAATAAAGACAACCTTTGATAGAGAAAGACAAAAAACTTCACAACGTACTACTTGAGTACTCGCTTATTGTTTCCAACTCGTTTCAGTGAAACTCCAGTCCTGTTTTCTCTATCTGTCATCTCATAATAAGAAATTCATGAATTCATCATATGTTGTATTCTGCGGCTCACTTTCTAATCGTGAGAGGAAAACCAAGGCAAAATAGATGGAAGATTTCAAAAGATTACTCCAAACTGTGTCATGATTCAAATCTATATATCTTTTTCTTTCTTCTGATCAACTAATTTAATAAAACATGAAACTTAGTGGGGATCATCTGTTCATTAGACAGCTCATAATAGATTAGTAACCCTCTCATAATAGATTAGTAGCTTTCTGAATGTGATACATAAACAATAATAGAAAGTACTAAATTACTAATAACTAAACATAATCTTAGCAGCTGGAAGGAAAAAAATTAATAGTACTAGTGCCAGCCAACCACACACAAATTATTAGAGTAGACTCAGAAGACATGAACTCTACACGATGTACACATGTAATGTTATGGTTGAGCAAGATGGGTTCATGGATTAAATAAGTTGACACGAACATAAACCAAACACGAGTAATTTGCACTATAACACAAACCCGAATTATGCGTTGATTAAATAAGTCGACATAAATAATACTAATAATTAAATGGGTAAAATTATTGTTGAGGAGTGACCTAATAACTTAGGTACGACCCGAATGGTCCCGGTACAAATTATTAACAATACGACGGCCGACCCACTTCATTTGATGCTCAACTGAGTTCCGCATTGATTGGCAAAGATACAAATGATTATTTATTATGTTATCAAATCAAATTCGACAGCCTTCTTTTTGTTTGAAGACCACAAGCCATAATCATCACCTCTCTCTTCTTTTCTTCAGAAAAAAAAAAATGATGGATTCAGTTACAGATTCCGTCGCCGTCGCCGTCGACAATCATAATAACAATAATAACAAGCCTCACGCCGTTTGCCTTCCGTTTCCAGCTCAAGGTCACATAAACCCGATGCTAAAACTGGCGATACTTCTCCACAGCAGAGGCTTCCACGTAACCTTCGTCAACACGGAGTACAACCACCGCCGCCTCCTCAAGTCCGGAGGCCCTAATTATCTCGACGGCTTTCCGGGTTTCAAATTCGAGACCATCCCAGATGGGCTTCCGCCGCCGCCGCCGGAGGCTGAGGACACCACCCAGGACATCCCGTCTCTCTGCGACTCCATCGCCAAGAATGGCTTGGCTCCGTTTCTGGCGCTTCTCCGGAGGCTCAATGCGTTGAAAGACGGGACACCGCCGGTGAGCTGCGTGGTTTGTGACGCGGCGATGTGCTTGGGGATTGACGCCGCGAGAGAAGTCGGAGTTCCTAGCTTTGGATTCCGGACGACGAATGCTGCCAGCTACTTAGCCAATTGGAAATGTCTGCCGGCGTTGACTGAAAAGGGAATCATACCTATCAAAGGTAGATCTATTTGAATTTCCTAACGTATTTTAAATTACAAATAAAATGCTGAAGTTTGTCATATAATGATCAAATGAACATCATAGTTCTTACGGCCTAAGTTACCAAACGAACTTTAGGCCCCATTTGGTATCTAGATTGGATCTAAATTATGATTTGGAGTGTGATTTTAAAATGTTAAAATTACATTGAAAATGTGAAAAAATGTATTAAAAATGTGAAAAGTTGTATTAAAAATGTGAAAAGTTTATTATAAATGATGAAAAATTATTATAAAATGAAAATGAGATCAAAACCTTGATTTGGATCACCGTACCATACGAACGTCGTGACATTTATGTGCCTATTTGGGGTTTGAATTGTTGTGTCGATTATTAGTTCAAAGTTGGATTGATAATTTGTTTAGTAATTTTACAAAGTATGATTTAATAATAATTTAAGAAAACTTAAGAGAAAATTTTGGCAATTAACCCAACATATATTTCTTCTTCTTGGCTGCAAAAAAAAGGCGATATCCCTCGCCCGCAGGGCCCACACCGCCCAGCCCCATGAGCTTCGTGTGAGAGGTAAATCAGGGTGACTCAGCGGTAACCTTGGCAGGAGGACCAGTGCCTGGTGCCCACAAGGATCCACCCCCCACATTGGGGGGATGAAAATCCCACACTGCGGCTGCCAGGGCATATATTATATTATATTTCTTCTTCTGAGTTTAGACTTATTCAAATGAGTATTTAAAGTTTTGAGTTTTATGTTAATTTTTCATTATTCTCAATATTTTTTTTTTACTTTTTAATGATACTTTAAAAAAAAAAAAAACATTCAATACACTTTTTATAATTTAAAATTATTTCCAAAACCAAGCTTTAAAATATATTTTCAAACCTGTCCCTGCCTAGACAGGTATGAGGGCGGGTCATTTTAGATGCTTGTAGGTTTACATATTTTAGGACTTTGCCTGTTCTTTATGTTGGGCTTGAAATAATATTTGAAATTTGATTTTGAAAAATAATTTTATAATGTAAAAAGTGTATTGAAAATGTAAAAAAGTATAGATGAATAGTAAAAAATTGTATTGAAAATGATGAAAATTGATTATAAAATTATTATTCTAAAACTAAATTTCAAACATTATTTCAAACCTAAGATAAAGAACATGCCTTTAGTCCCACCGTCTGTATCTAGTTTGCATTTACATTTGTTTGTATTATTGTACTTACTTCCCCATTAATAAAAGTCTCTATTCTCCGTAATTACTTAATCGGCTATTGTTAAAAAAAAATAAAAATCATATTTTCAAAACATTATATACATTACTAACAAATTGAGATGATTTCTTGCTTCTAATCCATGTTTTGGCCTTGCAGATCCAACCCTTTTAACAAATGGTTACTTAGAATCCAAATTAGATTGGATCCCATCAATGGAAAACCTTCGCCTGAGAGATTTACCAAAGTACATAATAAAAACTGCTCCAAGCGACGAGTTCATGCTCAACTTCATAATAGAACTAGCAAACGAAGCTTCAAAAGCATCCGCCTTAATCTTCAACACCTTCGACGATCTAGAAGCTTCGGTTTTGGCCACTCTGTCATCCTCAACGTGCCCTCCGATCTTCACTGTCGGCCCTCTTCATCTCCTCATCAATCAGCTCCCGCAGAGTAGCCTCAAATCCATCGGCGGAAGCCTTTGGAAAGAGGACCTCCAGAGCCTGGAATGGCTCTATTCCAGGGCTCCCGGATCGGTTGTTTACGTGAATTTTGGCAGCATCACTTTCTTGACTCCGCAACAATTGATGGAGTTCGCATGGGGATTGGCCGACAGCAAAGAGAATTTCCTCTGGATAATAAGGTCCGACGCGGTCAGGGGAGACTCCGTTGTCGATTTGCCGCATGAATTTCTTGAAGAAACGAAAAATAGGGGCCTGATTGTGAAATGGTGCCCGCAAGAGCGAGTGCTTAATCATCGCTCCATCGGGGCTTTCCTGACTCACTGCGGATGGAATTCAATGCTCGAAAGCTTGGCCTGCGGCGTGCCAATGATTTGCTGGCCTTTCTTCGCCGATCAGCATATCAATTGTAGATTTGCGTGTGCGGAATGGGGCGTCGGGTTGGAGATTGATAGCAATGTTGACAGGGCTGAAGTGACAGAGATTGTTAAGGAAATGATTGGAGGAGAAAAGGGGAAAGAGCTGAAAAGTAAAGCTATGGAATGGAAGAACAAGGCTGCGGAAGCCATAACCAAGAATGGTTCTTCATTCTTGAATTTGGACAAATTAGTGAGAGAAATGACGGTAACTATGCATTAGTTTTTTTTTTCAGCTTTTATCAGTCATTAAGCTGTTGTTCGTAAGAAAATTGGGAGATTTCTCAATGCTATTTCAGCTGTTGTTCAGATCTATATTAGTTTCTAAATACCCAATCATTTAACAGCAAAGTGGTACCTGATTCTTTTTTTTTTTTTTTTTTTCTTTTTTTTTGGAATGAGTGGCACTTAGCTCTAATACTACTCACTTGCTCTAACTGCTAGTGATACCCGGATTTTTCAGGAAAAAAAACTGTTACCATTTATGATTTATGAGAAAGATTTTGCGAAAAGAATAAACCCTCGTTGAAAAACTGTTAAATTCATGCATAATTGCCAGTCAAGCATCCAAACTAGAATTGTGGAAAATTAAGTAAAATATCAAACTCTAATTTCATTCAAAACAAAGCTGACAACGCCAACCACACACAAATTATTAACAATACGACAGACCAATGCATTTCATTTAGTGCTCGACTGAGTTTCGAATTGATTGGCAACTCCTGAACGATAAAAATAATTGTTTATGTCATCAAATTCGAAAGTAGCTTGTCTTCATCATAAACAATCAATCCCACAGGCCATAATCATCAACTCTCTGTTTCAGAAAAGATGAATTCAGATCCAGAAACCATTCACCAGATTCACAATAACAAACCTCACGCCGTTTGTCTTCCGTTTCCAGCTCAAGGTCACATAAACCCGATCCTAAAACTAGCGATACTTCTTCACAGCAGAGGCTTCCACGTCACCTTCGCCAACACGGAGTACAACCGCCGCCGCCTCCTCAAGTCCGGCGGCCCTAATTATCTCGACGGCTTTCCGGGTTTCAAATTCGAGACCATCCCAGATGGGCTTCCGCCGGAGGCTGAGGACGCTACCCAGGACATCCCGTCTCTTTGCGATTCCATCGCCAAGAATGGCTTGGTTCAGTTTCTTGCCTTTCTCCGGAGGCTCAATGCGTTGGAGAATGGGACACCGCCGGTGAGTTGCGTGGTTTGTGATACGGCGATGTGCTTGGGGATTGACGCCGCTCGGGAAATTGGGGTTCCGAGTTTTGGATTTCGGAGGTCGAATGCTGCCAGCAACTTAGCCTATTGGAGGTGTCTGCCGTCGTTGATTGAAAAAGGAATCATACCAGTCAAAGGCAAAGTCGAAAACTCATTCCAATTTGTCGCATATTATGTTGATGAGTGTTAATATAACCAAAAGAACTCAAAATTAAAGAATATATATATATATATATATGTCTATGAATTATGCAATTATATAAATAATGCATCATATGCTATTATCCTTAATGAATGATCCCTTAAAGTAAGTATATTATATATATGGGGTGGGGGCGTTAGAGGATATTCAGACCCTAACTACGCTACTAAATGTATGTCTATATATTATTCCTTATCGCCCCTAATAAGATTTTGCAAAAGTGTAATATATGTTGTGACAGGTATATGCCTATTTGGGGTTGGAATTGTTATGTCAATTGTTAGTTCAAAGTTTGATTGGTAATTTATGTACTAATTTTACATAACTATAAATTTACTTAGGGCCTGTTCTTTTTGTTTCGTTTTGAAAATGGTTTTTGTTTCAACAGTAAATTTAATATATTTTAATCATATTCCATCATTTTCAATACAACTTTTTACTATTCAGCATCTACTTTTTACATTTTCAATACACTTTTTACATTATAAAACTATTTTCCAAAACTTGTTTTCAAAACCGTTTTCAAAACGTTCAAAAAGAACAGGCCCTTAATAATTTAAGAAAACTTAAGAGAATTTTTGTAACTAAGCCAACATATTTTTTATACATTTGAAAAAAAATTTAATATACTTTTCACAATTTAAAATATTTTAAAAACCAAAGTTTTAAACTATATTTTCAAAACTTTCCCTGCCTAGACTGGTCCGAGCACTGGTCGCTTTTTATACTTGTAATTTTCTTTATTTTAGGACTTAGTCTCACTATTTGTATCTAATTTGCACATGCATTTGCATTTTTTGAATTATTAATTTATTATACTTATAAAATTAGGCTAATTATGTCCAAATTAAAAGTATGTTTAGGTTCTTGCCTTCCTAATTTTTAATAAAGGATCTCATACCCAGTGGTGGAGCCACACTTTGCGCAATGGAGCAATTGCCCCACCATAACCTTTGAATAATATACTTAATATAGAGTAATTTTAATGTTATTTGTAATTTTGCCCAACAAAAAATTAAGATAATAAAGTGCGAATGCCTAAATTAACAATACTGAATAAAAGATTTGACAACAACAATAATTATATTTTTGTAAAATGTAATATGTAACTTTTTTTATTAAAATATTTTTACTATATTAAATGTTTACCCCTCCTACCTTCCGAGGCCTAGCTCCGCTCTTGCCTATATCCTTAGTCACTTAATCGACTGTTCTCCAAATAATAATCCATATTTTCAAAACACATCAAAACGAACAGAGCCTCGTATACACAGTACCAACAAACCGAGATGATTTGCTTCTAATCCATGCTTTGACCTTGCAGATCCAACCCTTTTAACAAATGGCTACTTAGAATCCAAATTAGATTGGATCCCATCAATGGAAAATGTTCGCCTGAGAGATTTACCAAAGTACATAAAAAAAAAACTGCTCCGAGCGACGATTTCATGCTCAACTTTATAATAGAATAAGCAGAAGAAGCTTCAAAAGCATCAGCCTTCATCTTCAACACCTTCCATGATCTAGAAGCTTCGGTTTTGGCCACTCTATCCTCCTCAACGTGCCCTCTGATATTCACTCGTCGGCCCTCTTCATCTCCTCGTCAATCAGCTTCCGCAAAGCAGCTTTGAGTCCATCGGAGGAAGCCTCTGGAAAGAAGACCTCCAGAGCCTGGAATGGCTCAATTCCAGGGCTCCCTAATCAGTTGTTTACGTGAATTTTGGCAGCATGACTTTCTTGACTCCGCAACAATTGATGGAGTTCGCATGGGGATTAGCTGACAGCACAGAGAATTTCCTCTGGGTAATAAGATCTGACGCGGTCAGGGGAGACTCCGGTGTCGATTTGTCACCTGAATTTCTTGAAGAAACGAAAAACAGGGGCCTGATTGTGAAGTGGTGCCCCCAAGAGCGGGTGCTTAATAATCATTCCATTGGGGCTTTCTTGACTCACTGCGGATGGAATTCGATGCTGGAAAGCTTGGCCGGCGGCGTGCCGATGATTTGCTGGCCTTTCTCCACCGATCAGCATATCAATTGTAGATTTGGGTGCGCAGAATGGGGCGTCGGATTGGAGATTGATAGCAATGTTGACAGGAGTGAAGTGGCAAAGATTATTAAAGAAATGATTGGTGGAGAAAAGGGAAAAGAGATGAAGAGTAAAGCTATGGAATGGAAGAACAAAGCTGCGGAAGCCACAACTGAGAAAATGAAGGCAGAGGAAGCTATCGCAGGACTAGGTGGTTCATCAGTTTTGAATTTTGAAAAACTCATCAAAGAAATTCAGCTTTCAATAGCTGGTTTTAATGATTGAAATGAAAACATTATAATTGCTTAGTTCTAATAACACTTGGTCAAGTGTTTCCATTATTCTTTATGAATTCAACATCTTTTAGGCTCTGTTCTCTTGTGGCAATTTTTTAAGAATCATCACTTTTTTTAAAAAAATTTTACACAAAAAAACAACTTCACTTTTTCAACAATTTAAAATAAAAAATTTAAAATTTCCTTTAAATACCTACTCACATAAATTTAAAAAATAACACAATCATTACACTTTTTTATCTCTCACCTACACAATTTTCCAAAAAAAACTTCCCTCCAAAAAATTTCTAACAAAAATCTTCCCTCCTACAAAATTTTCCTTACACAAGTCACAAAAGAACAGAGCCTTAGTGCAGGGATTGTTGGTAAAAAATAATTCATCCGTTTAATTAGAAAAGTCCATTCAACAATATTTTTTGTTCTAATAAAAGAGCCCACTTGGAAATTTTTCACGCTTAACTTTACTAATATAATTATGTGTGGTATACAATTAACTTAAAATGTAAGCACATTAATGGAGCCAATGGTGTCCAAATAGGTGTTGTACCTTGATATCTATAATAAATTGTACATTTTTTTAAAATGAACTATTTTAATGGAACAAATGAAGTTTGTAACTACTAAGGGCCTATTCTTTAAGTTTTGGTTTTAGTTTTGGTTTCAATAAAAATTTAATATATTATAATTATTTTTCATCATTTCTAATACAACTTTTTACTATTCAACTATACATTTTTACATTATAAACTTAATTTTCAAAAGTATGTTTTCAAAATCGTTTTCAAACCAATAAAAAAGAACATGCCCTAAGTATTTATTTCACGAGGTGGGATGAATCATACTGATCATATCTTGCTATTCTATGCGGTAAAGACACATTGATTCAAATGACGGATAGAAATTAAGAAAAATATGAACAAGAAAGTGTAACAGGAACAAGAAAATTTTGACAGATAGAATATATTATAATGCTAATTAATATCATTGGTGAAAAGATTAAAATAAAAAATAACATTACGTTGAGTTATTAAGATTAGTAACAAGAAAATGTAACAGAGGATCCTGAACCTATCGTTCATGCCTTAATTTTTTTTTTTTAAAGGATAAATTACCAAACACTTCTCATTGAGACTTATTTCAAAGTACCCACGAATTTTGTATTGTCAAATATTTTAAACATTCAAAGAGGATTTGATAGTACTTCAACAAACATTTTACGAATACACTTGGTAATTTAAACCAATAAAAAGGGGTTTTAGTAATTTTCCTTTTTTTTTTTTGGGGGTTTTTTCTTTCTGTAATTATGGTGAAGAGGATTTTGATTAAGGTTAAACTCCTAATTTCGGAAAAGAAGCTCAGACATGGCTCTTGAACAAAAGTAGAAGCATAAATTAGTAATTCTACTTCAAATATTAGCAAAGCAAATATTCTACTTGGATCCTTAAATTGGCAACAACTTAAATGCAGTAATGGGGACGAATACAAAAATATGACACAAGTTGGGAGAAGCAGGAATAGAATTCCAAACTTTTGGATGATCCGTTACGCTTCACAAATTAGCATCTTTAAATATAGAGTTAGAAGTAGAAATTAAGGCCCTGTGTGATATGATTTCCAAAATATGGTTTTGAGATTTATTTTGATTTTATAATATTAAAATTGTATTGGGAAAGTAAAAAAGTGTATTAAAAAATGTAAAAAGGTGTATTGAAAATGATGAAAAATTATTATAAAATTAAAACTTTTCTCAAAACCATGTTTTGAGAATCAAAACAAACAGGGCCATCCTCCCCTCATTGTTTCCAACTCCTTTTTTCTGAACAACTAATTTAATAATATGTAGAATTTGTAGTGAGATTATTTAGTTCGGTATACAATGTTCACTCTCTCATAATAGATTACTAAGTTCTAGATGTGATGCAAAAACAAAAATAGGAAGTACTAAATTACTAACAACTAAACATAAATCTTAGCCTGTGGAAGAAAAAAGATAAGGTGCTCTTAGCCGAACTACGATGTCTCCACTCACAAATGTGTGGAGCCGACTGGTGGACCCTACTGTGGGCCTCTCACATTTGTGAGGGGAGACATGTCGAGGATTCATCATGTGGTCTAATCCGAATAACACAAATATTTAAATGGGTAAAATTAGAGTTGAAAATATCGTCACGTTAACTCTCAAACTCAAACCCCACACAAGTAATTTGTACTACAATACGATACAAATCCAAAATGTGTGATGATTAAACAAGTCGACACGAATAACAGAAATAATAAGACGGGTAAAGTTATGGTTAAAGCTTGTCAACATGACAACCTGCCAACCCAACCACGATAAGTCCAACACAGATTAAATGCACTTTCATTTAATGCTCAATTGAGTTCCGTATTGATGCTCAACGGAGTGCTACACTTACCCACATGGTCAGTGACCCTCTCCTATGTGGCTTCCATGTGAGGTGCCAAATAAGCCAATGAAATTATACAAATTTAAATTTTGTCAAATCATTAAATACAAATACTCTCTTTCATCTTTTATATTCTCATCTTCCAATCTTATCTCTCCATCCTAATTAATAGCTAATCTGAACACTCTTCTTCCTATTCTATATCCATAAGTAACAGTTTTTGATATCCAACGATTCCAATCTCTTCCTCACCTTCTCTCGTGCTACATAACCCAAAAAAAGGAAGAAAGAACATGAATCTATACAAATGAAAACAAAACTATTTTCTTTATTTTATTTTGGTTAATTAGTAACTTTATACTTCAATGGTCTTATATTTCTAAATTAAATAATATTTATATATATACATTAATTTTATGGTTTGGTATATTAATACTATTATCACCATTCTTATTGTATATATAAATATTTCTCATTTAGTCTAATTATATACATGTAAAGTGTTAGGGTTATATATATATATATATATATATATAATCAATATAGTCTAATTTAAGAATATTAAAATAATTCATATATATATGTATATATATAGTATAATATTTGTCAGGATCATCATGATATAAGTTATATCATGACTCATCAAACATCCAATCACAGGCTACCATCTATTTTTTTTTATATAAATTGATATATTCTAATTATGGTATACTTATCCTGTAAAATCACTTTTTACCTTACTATAATTAATAAATTTACCACATAATTTTTAATTATAGATATACTTAAATCTTTTACCAATATAAAATAAATCACTCGGAATAGTTTAATAATTTTACCATTATTATTCATTTTTAACAAAATAAATTTCGTGACTAAGAGTTCACTTATTTGTATATATGGTATATTTATTTTAAATTTTTTAAATAATTTTTTTCATTGATATTTATTTTTAACTAATTAAAACGTATGACTAAGGGTTCACTTATTTGTGTCTAGGGTATAGTTATTTTAATTTTTTGAGATAAATTTTTTTGATTGATATGCATATTTATAAATTAAATCTCGTTCACTTATTTGTATGTAGGGTATAGTTATTTTAAATTTTTAGATAAATTTTTTTTCATTCATTTTCTTTCCATTTAACAAATTAAATCTTGTGAATAAAGGTTCACTTAGTTGTGTGTAGGGTATAATTATTTTAATTTTTTATTATTAAAAAATAAAATTATAATAAAATACAAGATTAAAGAATATTCCATATAATTATATTTACATTAGTAAATGTAAAATTTACTTTTAATAAGATAAGTATACCATTTAATTAGAATATATCAGTTTAGAAAAAATTAGGTGGCAACCTCTGATGGGATGTCTGATGAGTTCTGAAATAGCTTATTTCATGATCATCCTGACAAATATTACTCACACATATATATATATATATATATATATATATGGGGCATACTATTTGCGGTAACCATTTTACTATTTGTAGTAATATTTTTCTGTAAAAAGTCTATTTTGCCCTTAGGTATTAAAAAAAATTCGGATAAAATCTCATACTATTTACAGGAACATTGGGAAAATACCGCCCATTGTGGGCGGCATTTCTGAAAATACCGCCCAGCTGGGCGGTATTTTCAGGGAAAATACCTCCCAGCACTGGGCGGTATTTTCAGGGAAAATACCTCCCAGCACTGGGCGGTATTGAAATACCGCCCAGTGCTGGCGGTATTTTCTGCGATATTTGACTAGGAAAATACCTCCTAGTGCTGGGTGGTATTTTCCCAGTCAAATACCGCACCAGCTGGGCGGTATTCTCAGAAATACCGCCCACAATGGGCTGTATTCCCTAAAATTTCACCCGGGAGGGATTTTTCTCCAAAAAAATCACCTTTATTCGAAAAAATGTGTAGGTTATTTATATACCGTGTAATATGGATTGTACTCGTGACTATAAAATCAAATGCGGTACGGTATTTTTTTTAGCTAAAGGGTAAAATAGACTTTTCATAGGAAAATGTTACTGCAAATAGTAAAATGGTTACTGCAAATAACAATTTTGATATATATTTGTCTATATGTGAGTAATATTTGTCTATATATATATATATATATATATATATGAGTAATATTTGTCAATATATATGCGAGTAATATTTGTCTATATATAGTTTTTCTAAGTGGAAGAGAACTAAGATGAGTGGTAAAAGGGAGAACTCGTGATATTGATGTTATGTGCTCGAAATTCGTAGTTTACAATTGTTTTAAAAAAATTCTTTCTATGTATATGTAATACAATATTTAGTATTTATAGTAAATTACTTTTATGTAAGTAAATTATATAATTCATTATTCAATGGTTGAATGGCTCCTAAAGGGAATATATATGTGTGTGTCTATATATATATATATATATATATATGCGTATAAACATAAAAATGTGTGTGTAATATTTTTCATATATTATGAAGGAGATTTCTATTAGATAGATGTATCTTTTGATAGGAGACCTCATTATACGCACATGCCGCACAACACTTTTTTTTAAAAAAAAATGAATTTAGGAATATGCAATTTTTTTTTTCACTACATATAATACTTTTATTACATTCAATACTTTTTGAGATAATTGGTAATTCAATCATAATAATCATGCAATACTTCTTCTTTTTTTCTTTTTTTTAGAATTAAGCAATAGATCAACAACTAAATTCGATACATCAGATACTAAACGTGATACAAGACATCAAGGTTATAGACAATACTTCTTTTATTTTTTACTTAAAAAACATGCAATACATGCGATACAAAATATTTTATCCATATTTGTGACATACTTTTAGGCTAAAGTTAATAGTTTTTATTAAAGGAAAAGTATCACATGTTTTTGTAAAAAGAAAAAAGGTACGCATACAAAATTTTTCTGGACGAAAGTTTTTACGGTATATTATATATTGTAAAAAAAAAAAAAATCAAACTTTTTAAACTTTATGAATTGGCCCATATACTTATAATTTTAACAATTCACTCCTTAAAAAGGAATGCTTTTTACTCCAAGTAACCAAGCATCTATTATTTTAATTTAATCAATGAAGTAAGTTTATCCAAAAAAAAAAAAAAAAAAACAGAAAAAATTGAGCCGTATCAAATTATCAAGAATTGCACTGCTCCACTTGTGAGTATTTTCGGAAGCAGAGTAAGAAAAAAAAGAAGTGGGAGGAAAGAGATAAGAAAGAGAGAGAGAGACAAGAAATAAATAAGAAAGAGAAAATAGTTGACTATTCTCTCTATTCTCTAAAGAGTGTCCCGTTAGAAATTTGCACATAAATTAAAAAAGTGGAGAAAATTTTTCTTTTACCCTTACTATATTCCCTTATTTAAATACAAACTTAATGGGAATTTGTGTAGTGTGTTTACATTTAGAAAGAGAGTGTAATGAATAGATCAATTAAATTAGGGGTAAAATACAGAAGCTTTTAACTTTTTGTATTGAATTTTGGAAAGAAACACTCTTTAAAGAACAAAAAAAAATACTTAAGGGGACACTCTTTAGAGAAAAGAGAGAATATCTCTTATTTTAAGAAAGTTAAGTCTTATTAATTGATCACATTTAATGAAAAGATATCCATATCATATTTTTTTATTTTTTTTATTGCTGATGTGTCTGCCACATATATAGAGGGTCACTTATTACATATGTAGAGGGTCACTTGCCCTAAAAGTAAGTGAAGATTTTTCCATATTATTTATGTCATCAAATCAAATTCGACACTCTTCTTTTCTTTAGAGGCATACTATACGCAGTAACATTCTCCTGTAAAAAGACTAAATTGCCCTTTATGAATAAATTTTTTTTTTTTCCATTTTTTCACCTATAAGTAAGGTGTGAAGTTCATAATTTTTTTTAAAACGTTCAGAGTTAGTTGTTTTCCATTTACATTAAACTGCAGAAACACTTGTTTTCAATTTCATCACTGACACGTTCATTCAAATATGGCCGGTATACCCGAATACGCCATATTACACTGTAAGTAACACTGTATTTATTTTTTTAATTTATAGCAGTGTGCGTAATTTATGTATATACCGCTTCACTTTAATTTTTGGCGAAAAAAATTTATTATGGGGGATTTTTTTCCCGAATCTGTAATTATCCGGACTTTTTTTGCCGATTTTGCAACATTTCGGACTGGGAAACTGTCCCCCAGTCCGAAATCGCCGGAATACCGCCTCCGACAGGCGGTATTTTGGCCTGAAATATCGTGGCCGGGCGGCGATATTTTGGCCAGAAATATCGCCAGCCGGCGGCGATATTTCCGGTCAAAACACCAGGTCCGGCAGCCGGCCGTATTTCCGGCGGGCGGGCCGGCGTTTTCCTGCTATTTTCCCGGGAGAAAATCCCAGGACAGTCGCAATATCCATCTAACCTATGCTAATCATAATTGTGTCAGAACTTTGGATCTGGCCGATAATATGATTGCGCAATGTATTTGCTGAATAGAAATTTTAGTGTTTAAGTATGCTGAACGAGGTTTTTTTATGTTCTTGAAAGGATTTTCGCGTTGAGAGTGATGACATTTATGCTGACCACACTGAAGTATTTCAGACGACCGAAGAGTTCATCAGTAAGGAAGGTATGATTGCATGGGTTAAAGCACGAGCAGCTGAAAATAATATGACGACAAAAATTACATCTTCTTCGAAAATGTTGGGGTTGTTCCTAACAAGAGGGAGAAAAGGTAGAGTTGAGATTGGGTGCGATAGATCAGGAAAAGTTAGGGATAAGGCACCCATACCGGAAGGGGAAGCAGACGGAGCAATACAAGCAACAAGATGACAAACTGTCCATTTCACCTGAAGGGACGAGAAATTGATGGGGGAAAGTGGAAGTTAGAGGTCAGAAACGGTACGCACAATCATGAATTAGAAGAAGTGAGAAATTGGCATTCAGCGCAGACACGTTTAACAGAAGGAGAAGAAGAAGATTGCAGAAATGTCCAGTATTAACATCAGGCCGAAGCATATATGGCCCAATTGCGCGCAGATGATCCGGAAAATGTCAGCCACATAAGACAGATTTACAACGAATCATAAAAAAGTAAAAGGGCTGCGAGGGGAGGTATGACTAACATGCAGTATTTCTTCAAACTTCTGCATGATCACGAATACTTCTATGCGTACTCAGGCGATGACGGAAGCAATGCAGTGGGCCACATCTTCTTTGCGCACAAGAAGGCGCGTCGTCTACTTGTTCTGTTTCCGTACGTTTTGTTTATGGATACAACGTATAATTCAAACAGGTATGACATGCCTCTGCTGCAAATTGTAGCTCATGTACCTACAGCTCAGTATGTTCATATCGAGTTCATTTTTCTGAGGGATGAGACTACTCCAAGTTATTATTGGGGATTGGCACAATTGAGCACTTTATTCGAGAAATACAGATTCCCCCACGTGGTTATGACTGATCGAGAGACCGTATTACTGAATGCTATGGCACTAGTTTTCCCACATGCTACCCAGCTACTTTGTAGGAGACACATTGAAATGGATGTCAAGAAACATGTAGTGTCAGCTGGGAACGACAAAACTACAACGGATGTCTTTCTATATCGTTGGGGGCAAGTTGTGAAAGCCCTGACATATGAACAGTTCACGGAAGCTGTGGATTATATTGATGCTAAATATGAGAATAAATCCAGATTCAGAAATGTTATTCCTTATTTGAAGAATACATGGTTGGATCCTCACAAGGAGAAGTTTGTGTCTTACTGGACGAAAAGTATAAAGCATTACGGTGGGCGCACAACGAACATGTAAGTTATTTATTGATTTCATTTATGATTTGTACGTTGTATAATTACGCGATGTTTTATATAAAGATTTATTTTCTATGCAGAATGTTAATGTCAATTGTCTTTTAGGATTGAGAGTGCTCATGCACAGGTGAAGAAGGCTATTGGTACGGATAGAAAGGCGTTCCCAAGTATTTTTCACGGCATTCATATTATGATAGGGTTGCACCTCGATGAAATTCGGACTAAAATGGAAGCTTCGCGCAGCAAAACATACCGGAAGAGCGACTACCTACTGTATAGTCGTTTGAACGGTAGAATGTCGTTCGCTGGAATTACAATGATGGAGGACGAATATACAAAAAGAGTTGGCCTTATCGGGGACGACGGTGCGCTTTGTGATTGCGAACTCTGAACAAGTTGCGGTCTGCCATGTGCATGTGAGATGCAACGGTTGGTGCGTGCGTACCAACCAATTGATCCTAACGACGTTGACGCCTTCTGGAAGACGCTGCACTTGGGAGATACTGATATTCCAGAAACCCAGGAGGAGAGGCAAACCGCTGAAGGGCGACTGCATGAAATGTTTCTGGATGTCATGGCGCGTCCGAGCGCTGAGATATACAGGGTCATGGGTGTTGTGCATTCGACGCTTTATCCAGAAACTGTTGATGTAGCTGAGCTGGTTAGTAGGCTACACAAGGGACGTCCCAGACACAATTCAACCCAACGAGATCTATCAGGGTTCGAGCACGCCGAAAGGAATGCGCTACAACGAGGTACGAATATATATATTTACTTTTAATATATCATTGTTGTCAAATACATATACACTTACTGAATTTAATATGCTTTACACTCGCAGGCCGGCGATCCACAGGCGGGCAGAGAAGACGAAGGGTTGTGAGGCCCCACGCTTCTGAGTGGCCTTACGACCTTCCCGTATTTCTGAAGCAGTTCGTGTTCAAATACATTACTGGGCACGTTAATGTTGTGCCCGATGGACATTGTGGTTTTAGGGTAATTGCCTATTTCGTACACGATGCAGATTAGGAGCAGTGGCACCAAGTGCGTAGAGACCTGCGCCAAGAACTCCGGGATGAAGCTAATTTTTGGCGCTTCGTTCTTGGGGCAATCGATTACGATTTAGCATGCAGACTGCTAGATTAGTATGTAGTTCCGGCAGAAGAGGATTTCTGGTTTGATTCTCATCTTATGGGAATAGTTGTTGCAACGAAGTACCAGAGGGTGGTTACATTATATGCCCAGCAGAGTTATACTTTCCTTCCGCTCCTGTGGCGGGGGGCCGGCGTTTCCACTGATCCGAGCAGTTTCATCAATATGGGGTTAATAAGACAAAATCATTTCATTGCTTTGTTAACTAAAGGGGAGGTATTGCTACCCCCAATCTATCCGACGTGGGGTAGCCGGGCCTCAGAACAAATGCAGCTTTGGAAATCGCATTTGGATGGAAAATTAGGTGCATTCCGGAATAAAGCGACTACTGAGTGTTAGTATACGATATTTTTTCAATATGTACGGCTTAACGTTAAAAGCAATTTATTTTTTGTACCTTTTTACGCTCGAAACATAAGATCCGCATCTTCAGTATTTTGGTGTAATACATTTTATCATTACAAAATTTAAATAAAATATCTATACATCATTGCGATTGGCGGTATCTCCCTAGACAGTGCATTTAAAAACAGATTAAAAACAAATATTACAACAGTGGCACTCGGGCTAAATGTACTACAATACCGGCATCAAATCCTCCAAATGACGGGCCACCTCCTCTATAGCACTCTCCCTCACTTCAGTTGGGACGATATCCCGGTTCGAGAATGAGCATAATACATTTTGCTTGCTATATATTGCAAGCGCTGCGTTTGGAATAAATATCGACTGAATGTTAAAAAGATTGACGCAATTATATACTTAATCAGCAGAAAAAAAATACATAAATATGTAGTTCTTACCGCAACCGCAGATAGCTGTTTCGGGTCTATTGGCTCAGTCGTAGGCATGTCGTCGGGACTAACATAAATGTGCGTCCATGGAAGGAAGTACTCAAGGTACGTCTGATCGGCCCAATTAGCCCTCCCCATCCCCCTTAACACCTTATTCTTGGGGTACATTTGCGGGATCTTAAGATTCGTATCAAACACGCAGGAGTACCTTTTTATTTCAGGGCCTCTGTAACAGTTCTTTGGCTGTAGAACTGGGTGAGGGATCGTCTGAATGAATCCAAATTGCCGCAGGAACTGATCTGGCATGTATGGCTCTGCGACCCCAGGGCAATGAATAAGACCCCTATACAAGGTTATTGCGTGCGCTCCTGCGGGATTCGGCCCAAAAGAAAGCCAATTGACCTAGTGCGTGTGAAACATAGTCAGTGGATAATCGACTAGGTCAGAAATTACAATAATAAACATAAGAAAATTTAAATGACAGGAGAAATATTACCTCTTCGGATTTCATTCCGTCCAGGGCATATCTGTATTTCAACAGATCCCAGTTAGGCTCACGCTTCCTTCCGGTTCCGACGTGCCACTTTATCGATGCTGGCCAATCGGCATCCCATGATCTCTACTTTGCCGGACTAAACGCGGGAAAGTATTCGTATATCCAGCTCTATTAAAAAAATTGAAAAACAAATTAGTCATTTTTTTCCGCAGGTATAAGGAATGAAATAATTTATAAACGATTCTTACAAACCTGCAATAAAGTCAGACACCCGTCTAACTGGGCACCGTCCGTTCTAGAGGCCCGACCAAGGTTGCAATACAGGCTCGCCAAAAATGCTGCCCCCCGCGCAAGTCCGCCTAGGCTTTCTACATCTTGGAGGTAAGGCAAGAAGTGCCCAAGGACGTGGGTTTTTTTCTTATCCACGAATAGGGTGTTCCCAACTAACCACAGCAAATAACCTGCGGCAGCATTGGAGGCGTCCACCTGTCCACTGAGACATTGCTCGCGGAGGAGGGACATTTTGACAGTGGCAAAATCTCGATCCCCGAGCTGGTCTTCATGAATCCCCAACGTCTCTAACAGCAGTACCTTCATCTCTGCAGGCTTAATTTTCCACTCAATTGGCGAACCCTCAATCGGAACACGCAATATGTACGCAACGTCGTGGAGACTGATACTCATCTCTCCGAATAGCATGTGGAATGTATTAGTTTCCGGCTGCCATCTCTCAACAAAGGCACTTAGGAGTGCAGAGTCTAGCTCTGGATGCATAGACCAACACAAATATGCCAACCCGGACTGGTCAACTAGAGTTTTCATTTCCCCTTCGTCTAAAGCCCACTTTTACAGATTGTTATAGCCATTATGGCACAACAATGCACCACGTTCCTATGTAATGGAATAAATAACATAACACTTTTACTAACCTAACTTATTAATCATAAATAAAAATTTAATAATAATCATATCAAGAAATATGTAATAAATCGTGAAAATGATACCTGTCGATGCCATACGTAGTAGGCAACATGACCTTTAAAACTCTGTAGCAACTCCGGATCTGACGGTCCACCATCAATCGGACAATCTAGAGGCCAGTAAGCCTTCCACCCGGCATCCCCTCTGTAGCCAGAACCGGACCCAACCCCTGACACTGACCTACGCGCGGAGCCTATTACTTCTTTGCCTTTTTCGCTCCTCCGTCGGTTGGAATCATTTTCCCTTCATTTTCATCCCCCAACCGCCCCGAGTTCCCTCCCATGTACCCCTGCGACTGGGACATGTCCATCTCAAATCTTTCCGCATTTTCCCTAGCTTCCTCCTCCTCCGCATTTCCAATGTATGGCGGAGCAAATGAAATTTCGATGTAATCAACGTTACTTTCCCTTGTCGCATTTGATAAGCGAGAAGATCCCTGCGCTCTTCCTGCCACTTTCCTCTGCCGCTCGAATACAGTGGGATGTATTCGACCACCTACTTCCTCAGACGAGGACTGCGTCGCATCAGTGATTCTATCAACCAATAGCAAACTGTCATCCTTTCTGCTTTTGCTTTTGGTGAATTTCAATTTCAATTTCTTCAATGCTTCTGTCATCTGCAATCATAAAAACGCACATGTATCAATACAAAATTAATTGCTAACATAAAGAACCAGAAAACGTTTACAGTTACAGAAATTTTAAAGTATCGTCGCAAAATTTCCCCGTTCGGGCATAAAACATCCTGATATATCCCGCCGCCCTGCGAAAAATATGACCGACCGCCGGACAGTTTCTATTCTCCGAGAAAGACAGCCGCCGGCCGGCGGTTTTTCCGGCGAAATACCGCCGCCGGCCGGCGGTATTTTTCTCCGGCGGTATTTTCCAAAAAAAATACCGCCGGATTCCGGCGGTATTCCGGCAAAAAATCAATGATGGTCGCAGTAACCGTTTTCATTCCATTCCGGGGACAATCTCCCAGATCTACGATGATCCGGGGAAAAAAATATTATTTTCGGGTTCAATACTAACAAATTCGGATATATTATAACCTCTAACAAAACTTCGGTATGCCTTTAACTATATTAATTAAACAAACAAATAATCTCACAAATAAAACAGTACCGAAAGAAATTTTAAATTGAGGCACTAACCTTTAATCGATCGTACTCGCAGTAACCGTTTTATCCGATTTAGCTAATTTAGAGTTCTTTTATCCTAACTTGCATTTCACTTCCTTTGGTTGCGCCTATTTATAGGTGCAACCCGGGGACATGTTTCCCCTTTTTTTTTTTTCCCCCACGGGGTGAACAGTACCCGCGTGGGGTTACTTTTTCACTTTTTCCACGCGGGGGTACTGTTCACTGTTCACGAACAGTAATCCCATGATTAAACAGTGACTTTTATTTTTTTGTTTTAAGGGTATTTTAGTCTTTTTACTGGAAAATGTTACTGCGTTTAGTAAAACCGTTACTGCGTTTAACAATTTCGTTTCTTTAAGACAATCCCACAGGCCACAATCGTCTCACCTCTCTGCTTTTCTTTTTTCTTAACAAAAAAATATGGATTCAGTTCCAGATTCCGTCGCCGTCGCCAATCGTAATAATAAGCCTCATGCCGTCTGTTTTCCGTTTCCAACTCAAGGTCACCTAAACCCATTCCTAAAACTGGCGATACTTCTTCACAGCAGAGGCTTCCACGTCACCTTCGTCCACACGGAGTACAACCACCGCCGCCTCCTCAAGTCCGGAGGCCTTAATTATCTCGACGGCTTCCCGGGTTTCAAATACGAGACCATCCCAGATGGACTTCCGCCGCCGCCGCCTGAGGCTGAGGACGCCACCCAGGACATCCCGTCTCTTTGCGATTCCATCGCCAAGAATTGCTTGGCTCCGTTTCTTGCCCTTCTCCGGAGGCTCAATGCGTTGGAGGACGGGGAAACACCGCCGGTGAGTTGCGTGGTTTGTGATGCGGGGATGTGCTTGGGGATTGACGCAGCAAGAGAAGTCGGAGTTCCGAGCTTTGCATTCCGGACAACGAGTGCCGCCAGCTACTTAGTCAATCGGAGGTGCCTGCCGGCGTTGACCGAAAAAGGAATTATACCTATCAAAGGTGAAGTTGAAAAGTCATTCCAATTTGTCGTCATATTATAATATTTATTATCTTAGGGTGCGTAAAATTAAAGAACTTGGGTTCGTTACTTCTCTATTAAAACTATTTTTGATTTTTGCCTCTTATTTTTAATAAATAACTCCTAATCGGATCACTTAATCGGTTATTCTCTAATAATAATAAATTAAAAACACTCCAAAACAAACGGACCAACAAATTGAGATGATTTTTTGCTTCTAATCCATGTTTTGGCCTTGCAGATCCAACGCTTTTAACAAATGGTTACTTAGAATCCAAATTAGATTGGATCCCATCAATGGAAAACCTTCGCCTGAGAGATTTACCAAAGTTCATAAAAAGAACTGGTCCGAACGACGATTTCATGCTCAACTGGATAATGGAACAAGCAGAAGAGGCTTCAAAAGCATCAGCCTTAATCATCAACACCTTCGACGATCTAGAAGCTTCAGTTTTGGCCGATCTATCCTCCTCTACGTGCCCTCCGATCTTCACCGTCGGCCCTCTTCATCTCCTCATCAATCAGCTCCCGCAGAGCAGCCTCAAATCCATCGGAGGAAGCCTTTGGAAAGAGGACCTCCAGAGCCTGGAATGGCTCGATTCCAGGGCTCCCGAATCGGTTGTTTACGTGAATTTTGGCAGCATCACTTTCTTGACTCCGCAACAATTGGTGGAGTTCGCATGGGGATTGGCCGCTAGCAAAGAGGATTTCCTCTGGATAATACGGTCCGACGCGGTCAGGGGAGACTCCGGTGTCGATTTGCCGCCTGAATTGCTTGAAGAAACGAAAAACAGGGGCCTGATTGTGAAGTGGTGCCCGCAAGAGCGAGTGCTTAATCATCGCTCCATCGGGGCTTTCTTGACTCACTGCGGATGGAATTCGATGCTCGAAAGCTTGGCCGCCGGTGTGCCGATGATTTGCTGGCCTTTCTTCGCCGATCAACATATCAATTGTAGATTTGCATGCGCTGAATGGGGCGTCGGCTTGGAGATTGATAGCAACGTTAACAGGGGTGAAGTGGCGAAGATTGTTAAAGAAATGATTGGTGGAGAAAAGGGGAAAGAGATGAAACGTAAAGCTATGGAATGGAAGAACAAGGCTGCAGAAGCCACAACTCAGAAAATGGAGGCAGATGGTTCATCAGTTTTGAAATTTGAAAAGCTCATCAAGCAAATTCATCTTTCAACATCACAAGTGTTGCCATCAAATGAAGGCAGAGGAGGCTAACACTTGGTCTAGTGTGGCCATTATTCTTGACGAATTCAACATCATAATAAGTGCATAAGTTGTGGTTAAACAATAATAATTAAGGGAAGTTTGATAAAAATTAATGTTTAATGCTGAATTGATTAAGCATTAAACGTATTAATGTAAAAAATATTTTCTGAACTTCTGAATCAGAATGGTTAATGACTCGATTTTGTTTGATAAATATAATGATTTTAATGGTGAAATTTGAAAATGAACCATTTTATCCTTATTTTGAATTTTTTATATTTATATATACGAAATATCAAATTTTATGACTAACATAAATTATGATTAATGGAAAACATAAGAAAATAAAATTAGATAAAACACATTAAATTAAATAATTAAAAAACACAAAAAAAAATTATTATAGTTATTAAAATTCCTAAAAATAAAAAACGAATCTACTATTGGAGTCTAAAACAAATTAAAATTTTTACAATAAAACTCAAATATAATTAATAAAATTAAAATTATATAAATAATATAAAACATATAAATTCCCCCCATACGATGTCTATTGATGAAGGCCTCCTTCCACGCCAAGGCCTTGACCTCATCCGCCAAGTAAAACTTATGATGGTAAAGCCAGTAACTAACAAGAAATACTATAACGGACTCATCAGTCACAACTGCATTACCTTTTTCGTAAAAACATGATTTGTATTTATAACCCATGATCAGGTGTCTCTTATCCGTCAAGCTACACAATCTTTCTTCTCGATCTCGAAAGATATTCAGCAAATTGATTCCATCTTATCCTCCAATAACCGAACTCTCGATTTAAGTGAATTTAGAGGATATATTGACAGTTGGCATGGGCGGCTGACAAAGTAAAGAAAACCTCAAACCTCGTCTCTAAGGATCTCATCTTGGGCCACTTAACACTGATGGACTTTTTTATCTCGACAACTCATATCCAACGAATCATATTTTGCTATCATGTAATATAAAAGCACATTAATTCAGAGATATTGAATTTGATCTCGTTCATGCCTTAGTTTTTTAAAGGGTAAATTACCAAAATTCTCATTGGGATTTATTCAAAATTGCCACGAATTTTGTATTGTCAGAGAATTTGCACGTTCAAAGAGGTTTCCATAGTATTTCAACAGTCTTTAGAGTTAATTTAATAATTTTTCAAAACTCATATTTTACTTGGTTTTTTTCAGTTTTGAAAATCATATTTAACTGTGGAAAATATATTAGAATTTTAGAATAGAAAAAAAATAGAATTGAAAAGTAAAAAATATGCATTAAGAATTATCAGAAATTAATATAAAATTCAGAATTACAAAAACACAGTAACGAACACTGCCATAAACTGTGATTTTTTTTAATTTTTTTTTTCACCCTTCTTTCTTTGTCTACTTCTGGCGAAAGAGGATTTTGATGAAGGTTGAACTCCTAATTTTGGAAAAAGAACTCAAGCTCGCTATTGAACTCAAGTTCAAGCAAAAAATTGGTAAATTACATCACCGCCTACGCCAGCTTATGAAGGCCATCTTTATCGGTCTTTGTCGAAGCTAAGCAAATGTTCTTGCTTCCGTGCTTAAGTTAGAGACTTATAAATTCAATACCGGAGTCGAGATCTAACATTTTTCTGAAAACTAGTTTAATGGAATGTGGAATCAGCAGTGAAATCCTATATATAGTAAATACGGTAACGCTTTCATCCTCTTAAAAAAATCCTTTTAAAAATTTTAATTTATGTTTTTTTTTGTTCAAGCGTGAAAGCGAGTATATCATAACAAGAGGAAGGGTTGTATGTCCCCGTGTCCCCATCACATTCAGGAGCTCATCCCGAGTCATGATCGAGTGTCCCTATCAGGCTATCACCAGCAACCATGTCTCGTGGAGCACGAGGTGCATTTCAATGGCGCCAACAGCACATTATTAACAATACTCAAGTGAGGGTTACAAATGATTATTTATGTCATCAAATCAAATTCCACATTCTTCTTTTCAAGACAATCCCACAAGCCACAATCATCAACTCAACTCTCTGTTTTTTTATTCAGAAAAAAAAAAAAAATGATGGATTCAGTTCCAGATTCCGTCGCCGTCGCTGTCGCCAATCATAATAATAAGAAGCCTCACGCCGTTTGCCTTCCGTTTCCAGCTCAAGGTCACATAAACCCGATGCTAAAACTGGCGATACTTCTTCACAGCAGAGGCTTCCACGTCACCTTCGTCAACACGGAGTACAACCACTGCCGCCTCCTCAAGTCCGGAGGCCCTAATTATCTCGACGGCTTTCCGGGTTTCAAATTCGAGACAATCCCGGATGGGCTTCCGCCGCCTGCGCCGGGGGCTGGGGACGCCACACAGGACATCCCGTCTCTTTGCGACTCCACCTCCAAGAATTGCTTGGCTCCGTTTCTTGCGCTTCTCCGGAGGCTCAATGCGTTGGAGGACGGGACACCGCCGGTGAGTTGCGTGGTTTGTGATACGGCGATGTGCTTGGGGATTGACGCCGCTCGGGAAATCGGGGTTCCGAGCTTTGGATTCCGTCCGACGAATGCCGCCTGCTACTTAGCTTATTGGAGGTGTCTGCCGGCATTGATTGAAAAAGGACTCATACCTATCAAAGGTAAAGTTGAAAACTCATTCCAATTTGTCGTCGTATTATGTTAGATTGTGCAATATAACCAATAGTGTGCTTTTAATCCATGCTTTGGCCTTGCAGTTCCAACCCTTCTAACAAATGGTTACTTAGAATCCAAATTAGATTTAAACCCATCAATGGAAAACGTTCGCCTCAGAGATTTACCAAAGTTCATAATAAAAACTTGTCCGAGCGATGAGTTCATGCTCAACTTCATAATAGAACAAGCAGAAGAAGCTTCAAAAGCATCAGCCTTAATCTTGAACACCTTCGATGATCTAGAAGTTTCGGTCTTGGCCGATCTATCCTCCTCAACCTGCCCTCCGATCTTCACCGTCGGCCCTCTTCACCTCCTCATCAATAAGCTTCCGCAGAGCAGCCTGAAATCCATCGGAGGAAGCCTCTGGAAAGAAGACCTCCAGAGCCTAGAATGGCTCGATTCCAGGGCTCCCGGATCAGTTGTTTACGTGAATTTTGGCAGCATCACTTTCTTGACTCCGCGACAATTCATGGAGTTCGCGTGGGGATTGGCCGACAGCAAGGAGAATTTCCTCTGGGTAATACGGTCTGATGCGGTCAGGGGAGATTCCATTGTCGATTTGCCGCCTGAATTTCTTAAAGAAACAAAAAACAGGGGCCTGATTGTGAAATGGTGCCCGCAGGAGCGAGTGCTTAATCATCGCTCCATCGGGGCTTTCTTGACTCACTGCGGATGGAATTCGATGCTCGAGAGCTTGGCCGCCGGCGTGCCGATGATTTGCTGGCCATTCTTCGCCGATCAGCATATCAATTGTAGATTTGCGTGCGCTGAATGGGACGTCGGGTTGGAGATTGATAGCAACGTTAACAGGGGTGAAGTGGCAAAGATTGTTAAAGAAATGATTGGTGGAGAAAAGGGGAAAGAGATGAAAAGTAAAGCTCTGCAATGGAAGAACAAGGCTGCGACAGCCACAACTGAGAAGAACGGTTCTTCATTCTTGAATTTGGAGAAATTAGTGAGTAAAATGACGTTAAATATGCATTAGTTTTTTTCAAGCATTTTCAGTCATCAAGAAATTGAACATAAGATCATCTGAAGGTGTTGTTCGTATGAAACTTGGGAGATTTCTCAATGTTATTTCATCTCGAATTTTTCAGACGAAATTTTTTTTAAAAAAAAATTACTTTATAGACGCTCGTGTGAATGACGCAACTTTGTATGTACAAACCTTCCTTGTTATATGCATATACCCATTTTATAAGAATTTTTACCCTTATAAAATATTAACCCTGATCCATAATTAACATAATAAATGAAAAATATTATAACAAATCATTTATTTCTGATATTGTACATCATTATCAATAATAAATTGTACATTTTTTAATCCGAACTATTTCAATGGGAGAATGGAGTAAAATTTTTTTCTTTTAGTCAGATTTACAATGCCACTATCAATCTCGATCTATCTAAATCCAACATTTTAAAATCGATTATGCGTGAAATTCCGATCCTTCCTATCTTGGTTTCGAGAAAAAGTTAGATCCCAAATAATGGAACGTCCCAATCAGTCTAAGAGTAGCAGCCCTGACCCATGAACCAAGAGGTACGCCACCACACATTAATGGTCATGTGAGTCCCACATTGGAAGCTGCAGAACCAAACAAATTATTAGTTTTGCCATCAACTTGGAAAGGATACTTTCTTTGACAAAAACAAAAAAAACCAAATTGGAAAATTATGATTAAAAAAATATCATTTTCGTTTCATTAGAAAAAGTATATTTTCTCTAATGTACAACTTATTATAAATGTCAATATACAAAACTTAGAATAACTAATTGGATACCATTTGTTCCATTTCTGTACTATGCAGCATACATAATTATATTAGTGCAAATTACTCCCTTCAATTAAATAAGAGTAAATTTCAAAATACTCGTTTAATAAAAAATCAAAACAACTTCAGAGATTTGGAAGATATTAAAAATTATTGACCTAGCAACTATCCACTTAATTTTTATAAAGTGATAAAATACCTTCAATTTCTAAATAAAAATATCACTTGGTGAAAGGCATTTTGTGTCTTTCATAAAAATTATGAAGAGGGAAATTTGTGTATACTTTTGTAACTACATTCTATTTTTAATATTTTTTCAAATATCGAATCATGTTTTGAAATTTACTATTAAACAAATGAATATCACAATAAAAATTGAATAGTATAAATGTCATTCCACATTATTTACCCTCCCACCACAATCAAAACATACTTATTTTGTTATCACATGTAAAAGTTAAAGTACTTTTAAAATAATACAAGAAGACAAAAGATAATTACTCTTTCCATTCCACTAGAAGAGTGAATTTTAACAAATGTATAACTTATTATGAATATCAAGGTACAACATTTAAAATGACTAATTTGAACCTATTTGTTCAATTTATATCTTACTTTTTAAGTATAAATTAATTGTGAAATAGATAAGGATACGAGAAATAAAAAATTTAAAAATAAAATAAAATATATTTTTCATAAGAGACTATTTCTAATAAAACGGAAGGAGTAAAACTTTTACAAGTCAAAGAGAGCAAGAGACTTAAACGTATTCTATTAATCAACGTGTGTCAAAGTTTGAAGTATGCAAGAGTATAAAAGACAATACTTTTATAAACTGTAACGTCCTAAAGCATTCTTCACTCTTCTTCATAGTTCATTCTATTTAATGCTCTCAAGACAATCCCACAGCCCAAAATCATTAAATTCGACTCTCTGTTTCCAGAAAAAAGATGGATTCACTTCCAGAAACCATTAACCAGAAGCCTCAACCTCACGCCGTTTGTCTTCCATATCCAGCTCAAGGTCACGTAAACTCGGTGCTAAAACTGGCGATTCTTCTTCACAGCAGAGGCTTCCACATCACCTTCGTCAACACAGAGTACAACCACCGCCGCCTCCTCAAGTCCGGAGGCCCCAATTACCTCGACGGCTTTCCGGGTTTCAAATTCGAGACCATCCCGGACGGGCTTCCGCCGCCGGAGGCCGAGGACGCCACTCAAGACATCCTGTCTCTCTGCGATTCCACCGCCACGAATTGCTTGGTTCCGTTTCTTGCGCTTCTCCGGCGGCTGGGGTCGCCACCTGCGAGCTGCGTGGTTTGCGATGTCGCGATGTCTTTCGCGATTGAGGCCGCACGAGAGGTGGGGATTCCGAGCTTTAGCTTCCGGACGACGAGTGGTGCCAGCTTGTTGGCCAATTTGACCCTGCGGGCGTTGATGGAAAAAGGAATCGTACCTCTCGAAGGTATAAATCTGTCAAAACTCATTTCGTAATTATCGACAAGTTTTTATCGAAGAACAAAACGAAGCATGTAATTAGTTAACCATGTTATTTTTCTTAGGGTAAATTACAACTACTTTCTCAAAATTAAGCTAAATTCTAAATTAAAATATATCTGCTCGGCTCGGCTCAACTCAATGTCACCCTTACTATTTGGCGAAACATTATAAAAAGTCTACAAATTTTTTTAATAGTTTATAGAAGTATTTGTAATTTCTTAAATTACAGGGATTAATTTGTAATTTAATCAGAATTCCGAAGAGGTAAATGTAATTGGCCCTTGTTCTTACCAAATCTTTGTAATTTTACAAAATTTTGTGAAAAATGAAAAAGAAAAAGAAAAGTCTTGTGCTAGCTCCCATTTGTTATGGCTTGGCCCTTCTATGGTATATATTGGCGCACAAACACTTTTCTTTCATCTATATTTTTTGAGGAATTGATAAATAACCTATTCGAAACTGCTACAAATATGCGAATGATGCATAATTTTGTTCATAGCGGGTGATCTAGCTCATGAATAGATAGAAAAATGTTTGGATTTTTTTCGATTACTTTCTAACATCCATGTTTTCCTTTTGCAAGTTGCAGATTCAGCCCTTTTAGAATCTACATTAGATTGGATCCCATCAATGAAGAACATTCGCTTTCGAGATATACCCTTCATGGTGAATCATCAGAACATACCCAAATATCAGAACATGCTCAACTTCATAATAGAACAAGCAAAAAAAGCTTCAGAAGCAACAGCCTTAATCATCAACACCTTCGATGATCTTGAAGCCGATGTTTTGGTCGATCTTTCCACCTCTACGTGCCCTCCCATCTACACCGTCGGCCCTCTTCATTTCGTCATCAATCAGCTCCCGGAGAGCAGCCTCAAGTCCATCGGAGGAAGCCTCTGGAAAGAAGACCTCCAGAGCCTGGAATGGCTCAATTCCAGGGCTCCTGAATCGGTTGTTTACGTGAATTTTGGCAGCATCACTTTCTTGACTCCGCAACAATTGATGGAGTTCGCGTGGGGATTGGCCGACAGCGGAAAGAATTTCCTCTGGATTATAAGGTCCGATGCGGTTAAAGGAGACTGTGGTGTCGATTTGCCGCCTGAATTTCTTGAAGAAACGAAAAACAGGGGCCTGATTGTGAAGTGGTGCCCGCAGGAACAAGTTCTTAATCACCCCGCGATCGGGGCGTTCTTGAGTCACTGCGGATGGAATTCGATGCTCGAGAGCTTGGCTGCCGGAGTGCCGATGATTTGCTGGCCTTTCTTCGCCGATCAGCACCTCAATTGTAGGTTTGCGTGCGCGGAATGGGGCGTCGGCATGGAGATTGATAGTAATGTTGACAGGGTTGAAGTGGCAAAGCTTGTTAAAGAAATGATTGGCGGAGAAAAGGGGAAAGAGATGCAAAGTAAAGCCATGGAATGGAAGAACAAGACTGCGGAAGCCACAACTACCAAGAATGGTTCTTCCTTCTTGAATTTGGAGAAATTAGTGGGAAAAATGACTGTTAAATAAGCATCAGGGAGTTCGGAATCAGGGAATGGAATTATTAAAATAGTCACAGTTTAGTTTATGAATTTGGAATGACAAATCAAAAATCATATCTATATGATAGGAAATAAATGGAACCCATCAAAGGTAAAGGTTTTCGGTTTTATTCTTATTCCATTCCATCATTCTATGAAAACTCATACCTATTCGGATTTCAATCGCTCAAATCAAACGCCTTCTTAATTTCTGTTTCTTCTTCTTCTGCTGTTTTTTTTTTTTTTTTTATTTCTGTTTCTTCATATTGGTTATTGTTCTATATGGTCACTTTAATTAACAAATTAGATGCAGCCAATTTCACTTTTATTGCTGTGTCGATCATGGTGGGACTGGGAAACGATGGATTTTGCAGCCAACCCTCACTTATCTCTTATAGATTGAGCTAAGGCGTGGCAATAGTGGTGGCCGTGGCTTCGCTTTTTCGTTAGCATATTTTTAAAGGAAAATTTACACTTTATATTAATTTTCATTATTTTTTATATTTTAAATACATATTTTTACATTGGTGTATGGAACAAATTTTCATGCATGATGGACCGTACAATGCCAAATTCAGAGGCAAGTTGTCTTGATAAGTTTGTTTTTATTATCCAAAGTTTCTTTCCTTTTTTTGACTCTTTGACTCGTACGTTGATAGTTAAAATCGACCAAATTCTTTGCATCCTATTTCTTTATTGTTTGTTTCTTCTCCCTTTCGACGTTTTTGAGAAGTCGTGACAAAGAACCCATTATTTACCAATAAGAAAAATATCTCACGATATCTTTTGACTTCTCTTTCTTATTATTATTATTATTATTATTATTTTATTGAGTCGACTCCATGATGTGTAGATTTTACTTTCCATTACGAGAAGGAAGGAAGAGTGATGAACATGACAAAATCAAGGATTCCCTTTTGCCAATAATCGCAAGCCCAAAGGAGATGTTTAAATTGGTTGGTTATCTCGAAGAACATCATAATGCAAATCCCATAGTCACTTATCATGTACGAGCTCCATCAATACACATGTTTTGCATTCATTACAGTCTTCTAAGCATATACAGTATTATAAAGTTAACAAAAACTTAATAATACAAATACGGTGGAACCACGTATAATTCTGATGGGTAGTTGCCCCATTAAAAATTTTAAAAAAAATTGGAACAAAGTTGAAATTGACAATATAAAATTTTAATATTTTATTAAGTCATAAGAAAAATTTGTTGTTCGAAATATTTTGCCTGACTTTAGGGATAGGCTCCGGCACTCCATACAAGAATGATCAGAACTCCCACTGCTGCTGGATACCTTTTATGAAATTATCAAGATTCCAGTGAGAAGATCCATCTGGTCCGCATCACAGCTGCTTCTGCTTTCCTCTTCAACTCCATAGCTTTCTCCCTCATCTTTTCTCCCTTTTCACCATCCATCAGCTCTTTCACAAGAACTTCAACCTCATCCCTCTTCACGTCATTGTCAATCTCCATCCCAATTCCCCATTCCACGCAGCTATACCTGCAATTCGTCTGCTGCTCTGCAAAAAAAGGCCAGCAGATCATCGGAACCCCTTTGCAGATGCTTTCCAGGGTAGAGTTCCATCCGCTGTGGGTCAAGAACCCTCCAATCGCAGGGTGCTTCAGGACCTGCTCCTGAGGGCACCAGCTCGCCAGCATCCCTCTTCCTTCCGTTTCCGTCACGAATTCCGGTGGCAGCATTGCTGAATCCCCCACCACCACGTCGGGCCTGATGATCCACAAGAAGGGCTTCCTGGAATTCGCAAGTCCCCATGCGAATTCCGCAAGCTGGCTTGCGGTCATCACCGTGATGCTCCCGAAGTTCACGTACACCACAGAGTTGGGTTCTTTCGTGTTGAGCCAATCAATGCAGCCTGATTCCTCTTTCCAGAGGTTCGAGTTGATCGACAGGAGCTTCTCGTTTTCGATTTGGCTGAGTATTAAAGGCAACGGGCCGACGCTGTAAACGAGCGGAAACATGGCGGAGAGAGCGTTCAGGGAATCAAATTCCAATTCCTCGAAGGTGTTCAAAATCAGAGCCTTCGCTTTTGGAATCCTCTCGACTTCATTCATGATGAAATTGAACATGATATCGTCGGACGATGTCGTCCTGATGAAACTAGGAAGATCCCTCAATCTTACATCGGGTTTCATTCCAGGAATCCAGTTAATTTTCGTTTCCAGATATCCATTCGTGACATCACTCATGTCTGCAGATGCCAGAAACAGAAATGTTAGCGTAATTATATTACAATCACCTTATTTAGTACAGTTTTCCGCTATACCTTTGAGAGGAACGAGTCCCTTTTCAAACAGGCGGCGATACTGAGTGTATCCCAGCAAGCCACAAGCGCTGGTCGTCCAGAAAAGCACTTCCGGGAGGCCGAACTCTTCTGCAGCCTGGAGAGTGAAGGACATGACTCCATCTGACACTATGCAAGAAACAGGAGGGATTTCCGGGACCGAGTTTTTAAGCTTAGAAAGAAGGCCTGAAAAAGGGAGGAAGCAATTCTTGGAGGTGGAATCACAGAGGGAGGGAATGTCCTGAGTGGAATCAGCATTCTCCGAGGGAGGCAGACCGTCCGGGATGGTTTCAAACTTGAAATCAGGCAAACCATCCAGGGAATTCGGGCCCCTGGATTTGAGGATGCGCCTGTGATTGTACTCTGTGTTGACGAAAGTGATGAAGAAACCTCGATAATGAAGGATCTTGGCAAGTTTGAGCATCGGGTTAATGTGGCCCTGAGCTGGATATGGAATACAAACAGCATGAAGCTTTTCATTCCGATCTGATGAACCCATTTTCCTGACTTTTTTAGGTCGTTTCTTGTGTGGAATATTGATATGAAAGATATGGTCTTTGGAAGGACATGGCCTAGTTTTATAAGAAAAGCCAGAAACTCAGAAGAGAAGAAGATTACTTAAAATATAATTTAGTTTCTGTACACCTCAGATTCCCTATTAATATCGTATAATATCCTATCGATTCTAAACCCACACTGAAAACGAGATTTCCTTTTCTGTGTATACAAGTACACTTTATTGTCCACATTTGAGAAAGATCTATAAATGATTCTTCTTGCGGTTTAACAACGTGTTTTGATCAGAAATCAAGTGGGGTGGTTTAGTTTTCAATGGAAGTCACTGGCAAGCTGTTGATGGATCAGAAGTTTAGCCCCAGCTACAAGTCTCTTGATGACTTCACCTGCCGGCAAGATCTCTTTAATTAGCCCAACGCCCTGCCCGGCGTACATGGCCATGTTTTCGATTTCCCCGGTCGCTGTAACGTTGGGAACGGTCCCCGCAAGCCGATGGATCTCTTTTTCCTGCACAATGTGGCACGCAGATTAATAAGCCGCAGTTACTCTTTTTCCAGTCGTAAGGTACAACTTTAAAATATGACTCTTTGTATTTACTGCGTTTACCTTGCCATTAATGGTGGCATGGCCGATGATGGGCTGATTGGACTCGTTCTCATGAACCGGAAGAGTTCTCCAGTCCATGAAGAATGGTGTTTTCAGGGCACGTTGTGGTGCGTCCGGCCACCGTGCCCGGCCGAATATGGTGGTGTACTCTGTGTCATCCAGTTCGATCAACATTCTTTTGTATGTTGGATGTGCATAGCTTTCCTCTGTAGCTACAAACCTATTGTTCAACAAGAACACTACTCATACATAAGTATATTATTCCCAAGAAGATACTCGCTCCGTCCCATTCTAAAAGACTTTACTAACGGAACATAGGGAATATTCATTAAACTTTGAACACTTTTTTTGAGACAAAATGTAGTGGTGATTCTTTCTGGTAAATGGAATTTTGGAATAGGTTTTATGCCAATTGAAACATATTTTACAGATAAAGATTTCCTTTTCCTTCCACAATAGGTGTATCTAACATGTATGCAATTGTCCAATTCAGGAATCAGAATTAGATCCTACACTACTATTTCATCATTAGGTCCACATGTATTTTGCCAACAAATGATTGAAAAAGTATGATTATTTTTATGTAAATTCACAGACTCGATAAATTGGACGGAGGATTGCATTATTCAAGCCCCACCCTGTGTTTATCCTTGCAGATACAGTGGCCCATTGGTTAGATTAGATAGAACAGAGGTGTAGATGCAGAATGGTAAACAGAATGGGCATGAAAACGATATCAGATCATCTATCTACTTTATTCGCGTCTTCCCTGTCAACCCTCCCACAATAGAGAATGTGACACACATATCATGAAGCCCGATTCTTTATTTTGAGAGGCATTAAAACGAGTAAGGAAGAAGCATGTTTACCGAGTGCCAAGGGCAACTCCCTGAGCTCCAAGGGCCAGAGAAGCCACATAACCACGCTCATCCACAATTCCTCCTGCAGCAATTATTGGTATGCCACGATCTTTGACGAGTTCAACAACTCTTGGCACCAAAGAAATTAATGCATCCTGCAAAAATTGCCCAAACATAGGGCCAATCTTCAACATTTAACTCAAATAAAGAGGAGATGTTTAGCATTTAAGTCACGTTTTTGAAAGCATTGTTTTGGACACAAAAATTATAACTATCTCCCGTCACATTCAGAGTAGTAATACAAATTAGACTATTACAAATTACCCTAGAAACAAAAACAAAAACAATGAAAACTTCAGTTATACCTGTCCAATAACATGGCCACCAGCTTCTCGTCCTTGGACAATTATTGCATCAACACCTGCATCAGCAGCTCTCTTCGCTTCTTCAAAGCTTCCCACCTATTTTAACATAGCCGCAAATGAATGCAAAAAAATGGAATTTCTTAATAAATTTTGTCCACACAAAAGAGACTTACTTGTGGTACCACTTTGACCCCTGCTTCGTGTGCTTCCTGTACAATTTCCTTCGAACACTCGCCCCAGTAAAGCTGCAAGACTGCAACTTTTTCCTCCAATATGGCCTTAATGGTTTCCTTGTGCGGAAAAGCAAGAATAACACCAACTCCGAAGGGTTTGTCCGTCAAAGTTCTTGTCTTCCTGATTAGATCCCTTAAGTAATCCGGATCTTCCTGATCAAATGCAAAACGCAAGCAACAACAATTAAGAGTTTATCCCACTCCGTATGATTGACAAAACGCAAAGAAAACAGAAAGGGAAAGTGTAAAGATATACCCAATCAGGGGCTCTAAGGAAGCCAAGACCGCCGGCATTGGCGACGGCGGCTACGAGCTCCGGGCCGGAAATGTCCGGTCCCAACGGTGCCTGGACGATTCCGCACTCAAAACCCAAAATCCCTCTCCACCCCATCTCTTTTCTCTCTTTCTCTGATTAGCCTCTGCGATTAAATCAAATAAAGACTGCAACTTTTTGCTCTGCTATGGAGAAAAAAGGAGAGCCCATTAAATCAATTTATACGAGGGTGACTGACCCGAAGTGTCCATGAAAGGCCATTGATGTTCTGCCCCAGATATCATCGGATTCGGACACAAAAGCAACAATAAAACGTAAGCCAGTACGTACGTATTTGGCTCATCAGCAGTTATTCTATTGTGTTTGTGGATGGATCATGGATAACGTTAGACCGGACCAAAAGAAAATGTTTTCCCCATAAGGGTTTTAGGCTATGTTTTCTAAGTAATTCCAGAAAACCAAAGAAGAAGAAACCAATTTGATGACTCAAGTATATTGATTTCAACAGAAGAAGTTAAAACTATGGCTTTGCTTTTTGGTGACTCAACTTAAGAATTTTTTATTTTAGAAAAGGAAATTTTTGGAGGAAATTTTTTTTGGAGAAATTATGTAAGAAAGAGATAAAAAAAATATAATAATTGTATTATTTTTTAAATTTATATGAGTGAAAATTTGAAAAAATTTTAAATTGAGTAAAAATTAAAATTGTTTTTTTGAGTTAAATTTTAAAAGAAAAAATAATTATTTTCTTGAATTGAGAATAGAAAAAACAGAGCCTAAACTAGCCGCCAAAATTACACTAGTACATGGTAACGATTAGATAGAACAATAGGTGTACGGGAGCTTGGAATAAATGAAGGAAACAACTAACGAAATTGTCCATATCATCCCGTGGCTCAATCGTAACGATTTGTGTCAGTTCTGATTATGAAATTGTTTCAAGTAAGAATTGAACTTTTGACCTTTAGACAATCCGTGTTTGCCACTAACTCACTCCCGCTTATCTCATTTTCATTTGCACTTCAATTTATCACTTATGTTGTGTTACTGTTCACCCTCCATATCCACTTTTGCTATTGCTTGTTTTGAACCCATGGAATCTTTTTGGTGTCATAAACAAAGGGTAAAGAAATAATATCAACAAGAGTTAGTGAATCGTGTTAGTTGAACACGTGTACAAAGGAAAAACGATTGTAATTAGAGAATTATCTTCTCGATCTAATAACTCAATTGTTCCTTCATAAGGGTGCATGCAATGGCAAAACAAAGTTGGGTTCAAACCACTACAAAATGCCATGTCATGAACCCAACTCCTGATTCAGGAGTTGGGTTCATGGGAATTGCTGGGCCCCACTGGTATGGAGAGTGCAGCGCAACCGTGAGGCTCACGCACGCGTGGGGCCAAGCCCCACGCGGCTGGTGGCACTTTCTCTTTTTTTTTTAAATTTTTTTATTTTGTGGCTATCGGCCACTAGCACATATTATTTTAAATTTTTTTTCCTTTTCAAACTTGTTTAGTTTTAAATTCTTTTTTCCATTTTTGTTTTTTTTAGTTGTTCAGCAACGGCTATAAAAAAAAAATCCCTTTTTTTAAATAAGTGTTATGTGCGTTTTTTTTGGCAAATTGTGGGAGCGATTAGTACTACTAGTTAACTATTCTTATTAATATAATGTCGTGTTTGTTTGATGTATCTTTCTTAATTCGTCATAGACGTATTTTTATGTCATGTATTTTTTTTTAATATAACGGAATTTATGTAATATTTTCCTATTTATTTAATATTTTCACGTGCCTTATTTAATTATTTGTTTTTATGAAATTAAATTTAATATTTTGAGAAATTAAATTAAATATTTTGGGTAATTAAATTAAATTTATAATTAAAAATAATGAATAAATATAGTATCAAAATAACATATATTAAATGTAAATAGATGTGTGTATACTGGGACCCCTGATAAAGTTGCTTTTGTAGGTTTATTGTTATGGAGGATAGATTTATAAAAGTTGGTGGATTTTAACTTTTGATGTGGAGCTGATGTGGCAAGATAGAGTTGCTTTTCTGGATTTATCATTACAAGCGCCTAAGGACCTGGCTTGATCCTTACAATTGAGGCTTTATTGGGCCGGACCAGACCTAAAGTTAATGTGTAGTCCAAATTTTATGGGCCAACTTTGCCCAAAGTTCATTCATTATTATCCAAAAAAGTAAATTAGAAATACAGAATACGTCACTATGGAACTTGCATAACAAAACCAGTTAACAACGAGAAATAAATGGGCCAGAAATTTAGCCCAAAAATTATTAGTTCGACTCCAAGATTCAGAAGCACCTTGAATGATGAAAATTGGGCCCAATACCATATCGAACTTGTCCGGATATGATCCGAGAGTAGATGAGTCTTTCATTTAAGCAATTTTGAATTGTCTTTTAGATAATAAAATTTTAGATAATAAAATAGGTTATATAATGAGATTCGTTTTCCTATTTTTCATGAACTAAACATATAAATTTTAATTTCAAAAATTACAAGTCCATTAACCTCAATTATTATTTTCGCTGTCAAACGCATCATGGGGAAAAAACACTATGGAAATTCCCCCGATATGAATATGATGGTGTTCGGTGTCCCAACAATGTGTCGTAACTTGTATTAAGTTCCTTAAATTCTTTATAACTTTTGCCTTATAATGTTTAATATATGGAAGTACTAATGCATGACTAAGAGCAATTCAATTACAATCAAATAGACAGTGATATTCTAACGAAACGATTGTTGAACAAATTAATCGAGTGCTATCTTTGGATGTGTGTTAACAATATTAACTATATATTTCAAAAAAACCAATCCCACATTGGGAATGTGTGTGTGTGTGTGTGAAGATAGGTTTAATAAACCTTGTGGAATCCACAAAAGTAACTGGCTTTTGTGGTGTTATTCCGGTGGTTATCTTTGGGTGTGTGTTAATAATATTAACTATATATTTCAAAAAAACAATCACACATTGGGAATATTTGTGTGTGAAAAGATAGTTTTAATAAACCTCGTGGAATTCACAAAAGTTGGCGGCTTTTTTGGGGTTCTTCGGGTTGGTTAATTATAGAATGACTCAATAGTCAATACCTTAATGTGATTGGACACCAACGTTATCCTAATCAAAGATAATAAGCTTATGAAAAGATTAATTAATTATATTTATTATATTTCTCCTCATTATACTAATAATTCTGCCGAATCCAAATTATAAATGTAGTATCAAACCATGCAATGCATGTATCCGTCCGATTCGATCCGTCCCGACCCGGTCCGAATTAATTTCTCACCACAATTTATAACAACCCTTAATTATTATTAAATTAAATAAAATAAAATAATTCATAGAAGTAAACGTATAAAAGACAGTGTACGTAGCGTCATTTTCTTTGCAAATCTGTCACAGTGATGACAGATGTTTAAATGATCATTAATCCAAAGAAGTAGTCTTCCATCTCCACGAATGGGTCTATCCATAGATGCTCTTTTGCAGTTGGCATCTCACATCCACGATCAATTTACAATCTTTCCGGCTGTCGTTCTTCTGTCTAGATGTAACTGTTTGTGTCGTATTTTGGGTTATCGAAATTAGGTTGATAGGATCAAGTGTCAACACCCATCAACCTTAACTTTATTTGTTTAATTATTCGTTTCGACCCACATTTCGAGTTTGTGCCGTGTTTTTATGTTGTAGTATAAATTACTCGTGTCTGATTGGCGGGTTCACGAGTCGATATTCTAACCCTAACCTCACTAGTTTGATTATTCGTGCTATTCGAGCTGACCCGTATAACCTGCGGGTTTGCGTCGTGTTCTTGTATTGTGTCAGTAATTGCTAGCTCTATTCTTGTCTTTCATATCTCTCCTTTCACAACAGAGAGTATAACTCACATGTCATATCGTGTATCCCACTTTTTATTATGATAAAATAAATATAAAAGACATGCATGAGTAATATAGACAAAAACCTCACGAGCACTTCCACTACCTATTTGAGGTTATGAAATCGAGTCGATACTCAAACGACAATATATCGATCAAGTTATTGAAAAAATAAATAGTCATAACTAATAATAACAATAAATATGAAGTATTAATTGTTTAGGTTATAATTCCAGCTAAGTTTTCCACCAAAATTTGACCAAATTAATTAAAAACGGCATCGTCGCAATCCATCCGTTGAATAGGCTGTTGTAATAGATTCTTTAAATACAGCATTCGTTTGGTACTTTAAGGCCTGTTATTTTTGTTTCGTTTTGAAAACGGTTTTGGTTTCAACAGTAAATTTAATATATTTTAATCATATTTCATCATTTTTAATACAACTTTTTACTATTCAGCATCTATTTTTTATATTTTCAATATAATTTTTACATTATAAAACTATTTTTCAAAATTTATTTTCAAAATCGTTTTCAAAACGTCCAAAAAGAACAGGTAAATTTTAAAATACTTGTTTTCATACGTCTAGGTCAACGGGTCCAATCAGACACCAAATTATTACTTATTTTGTTTTTATATAAAGAGTTTAATTTAAATTAATAAACAATTATCTCTGTAAAAAAAATAATTTTAATTTTTTACACTACATATATACTCTTATTTAAAAAGTAAAAACTAAGTGAAAAACACGACATTAAATTACTTATTAGTTTACGTGTAGTAACACGCTATAATAAATTATACATTTTAAAGCTGGACTAAAAAATTATCTACGTATTATAATTATGTGCTAATTATTTAGTTGGTTTATGTGTATATATGAAACTAACAGCAATTAAAGAAAAATACATTTTGTGGGTACAACTGGGAAAGGTTTGATCTCAAGAATCACCCCACACGCTAGGAATAGGAATATGTGACTTAATTAGTTATTAGATTCCAAAGTATTTTTATAATTTTCACAGTACTTAATAATGTTTATTTATTAATTATTCATAGTTGAACAACCAAATTAATTAATAATATCCTAGATAAGTATTTTTAAGATCAAACCAAATCAGACGTACCGTTTTCACTCATGTACAATTTTTTATAAATATCAACGTACAACACTTAAAAAAGTTTTTTAAAAGTGGACTCTTCTGATGGAACGAAGGGGCATAATATGTTAAATTTTAAATGTAAAAAACTAAAAATAAAACTAATGAAAACAAACATGGAGTCATTCTCACTATTTTGGGCACTTCATTTCCAAATTTGCCCTTACTGATAAAACATTTATCTCACATGATATACTATTAATAAATGACTTATATTTTGAAACGGGAATATATATACTAAATGACTTATATTTTGAAACGGGAATATATATACAGGAAGATATGAATAATGAACCTAACTTTGTTATAGATCAATGCATGCACATAAATTTTGGGGTAAGAAATTAGTAACGGGAAAGGGGAAATAATTAAATAAGTGCATGAACCTCGAAACAGAAGGGGGTGCCCATGTTTAGAATGTTCATTTCCATGCATAAATTTAATTAAATGCAACTCCTCATCAAAGAACAATAGTAGGTTTCCTTCGTTTTCAATCCTTCTGTCATTTATCCTACGCCTACACCCGGAATCTATACCTTTTTTATTTTTTTAAAATACCGATTAAATGGTTGAGGTACACGAAGATCTTTTATTAGTTTACGATGGGGACGTAATAAATCTTACACAAATGACCAAATATCAAAGATTTGCCCTGGTTTCTAATCTCATCGAGTCCCAATCTATCGCATTTGGGCAAACCAAGCAACAACAAAAAAAGCCTCACATTCTGCTTATCTTATTTTTCATTATATACATATATAATCTCATCATTTTCAGTACATATTTTTACGATTCAACTACATTGTTTACGTTTACAAATTAATTTTCACATATATAGTGTTAGTGTTAGGAAAGTCGTGTTTGAGTTAGACGGCACGCATGCATCATGGCAGCAATTAAAAGAAATAATTAGATGCCAAATAGAATAATTAATTAAATATTAAGGTTTGAAGTCCACGTAGATGTGCTGTTTGTTACTGGGGTTGAAAAGGATTGATTATGTTGTCTAAGGTTGTGAATCATGTTTCAGTTGACCCTATTATTTGAGTTTGACCCGTTTAGGTATCATTAATCTGAATGATTATGTCGGCACTACCCTTCCCCTTTGGAGATGAGTGCACTTGGCACGCTGGGAATGTGAGTCATCTTATATCCAAAAATTAATAAATCTTTCATTAAAAGAATTTAAGATTGTCTATATTTCCGTATGTATCAAACATATATAGGAATTTTAATCCCAATAAACATATATTGATTCCCCCATTCTCATTCCCGCGCACCATATAATATTTTTGGAAATCTATAGTTTAACCTTTCAAATTTCACTATAGACAATTTTTATTTATTTATTTATTTGGTTTCTTTTTTGAAGAAACAGGTGAACACACCCCTCTATTAAACTCGATATATCAAAAGTTATGAGTGATAAGCAATACATCCGACTGTATATATGATATGCAATATCTCAATCTTTAGAGTCAAATTTTCTTTTCAACTACAACCGATCATATGTTATAAATGATATGTAATACACCATAAATTATATGCAATACGTAATATTTCATAACATATGTACTATACTTTTGAGGGTATAATAAAAGAAAAAAGCCGCACGTTTATATATATTAAAAAGAAATAGCGGATCAAACCGCTCAGCCGGTCGTATACAAGTTTTTGGCCATTCCGATCAAGATTATTCAGTTTGGCACAACCGGTTGTTAGCTGGAATATTATACTCCATCTGTTCCATTCAAAGAATCATGTTTGTAATACTGTTTTGTAATACTGTTGTATTACAAACATGACTCTTTGAATGGGACAGAGGGAGTATATCTCTTCCAAAGGACAACGTTTTTCTATCTACTCGCATTAATGAATTAATAATAATACTTTCTAAACTTAATTAATTAGTAGAATCCTAAAGTATTTACTATCTAATTGAGATTATAGACTTTAATTGACGCAATTAGATCTTCCATTGTCAACTTGCTTGTATTTATTCATTTTTTCGTAACCACTAATATTTTCTTTTTTAAAATTTTTTCTTAAAACTGAAATGCAAAATCAGAACTTTCTAATTATAATTTTGCTCATAATCAATAGAATCGAGTTCTCAACCCAAATGGGCCAACGCTACCTCTACCAGTGAAGAGAAGACTAGTATAAAGAAAACAAAATTGTAACATCTTGTATTTGACGTGTTTGTTGATTCGTGTATCAAGTTTAGTTTCAAAAGTATGACGCGAATGTTATGGAAATATGTGTATCTATTATAGCCTCTCAAGTATTGTGTCTTAATTTTACTCTCATATACCGAATATAATTGTTGAAGTATCGCGTATCAAGTTTAGCATCTAATGTATCACGTATTGCATTTAGTTTTACTGGAGTCTCACGCCGTGAATTTAATCTCTAATGTATATCGTCTATTAAAAACGCATGTATCAAATTATTATTGGTAGATAGTGTTTTCTTTAGGCATTATCGTTAAATAGTTAGGTAAGAGACTCGGCATAAAATTTTTTTTTTTTTTTTTTTTTTTGTTCTACACGCATGACGATCTTATAAGTTATATCTAGAGAAATTCAATTGTTTTTAATTTTAAAATTGTTTCCAACAATGGTGAAAAGAATTATAAGTTGGGTTGGGGTTTTTTTTTTTTTTCATTTCATCATTATATATGATAATCATGTTATTTATTACATCAAAGCAAGGGCAGAGCTACATACAATTGTCCCACCTCGATTTTTTCAAAATATTCTAGTTATTATATAAAAATTATTAAAAAAATAGATAAAATAGTTTATTTTGCCCCACTAAAAATTAAGGAAAATAGGGGCAAACTGTAAAAAAAAAATTAATATTTAATTAATTAAAAGTGTGTTTGTTGTTATAATGTATACACGTATTATTAATGAATTTTAAGTTTAGTAAAAATAACGTGAGTTTAAAAATTCATCCAATAATATTCAAATGTAGTTATTTTCGTATTTTTTAATAAGAAAAACGTTAATGTTGTCACTGCATCAAAAGAATGGAAGAGAGAAAGAACGAAATAAGGAACCTCTAAACAAATAAAATTGACAAATGTATAAATAGAACCCCAATATTTGAATAGTCCGCAAAACACTAGCTCATTCTTGGATTCGGGACTTGTTAGAAGTTCGACCACAAGAAGTAGTACGTAAAATTTGGAATGAAAATGGGAGCCACGATTAATTAGTTAGAGCAAATTGACTGGTTTAGACCGACAAGTCATTATCACACGTGTTGTTCATTAATAGTGGTGGATGAATGAATGTGCTACAATTATCATTTATTGTACTATGACCCAAAAAATAAATTAAAATAAACCAATCATCCTCATCCCATCCTTAATTAATTGCTTTGCTTATTTCCCTATCACTCACTCCATTAAGTCAAAAGTCCAACAATTTATTCCATTTTTTTTAATTAAATATAATTTGGGGTCAAGTTGGTATGTTAGAAGTGTCATTTCTTGCATCACTTGGGCATGGCTAGCTTCTCGACTCGTCTCACCAATTATTTTTCTAATTTGCTCACCTTAACTAACTTCTAGGCTTTTAGGAGTGTTCAAACTTGCTTTCAATAATTCTACGCTGTTAGAATAAGATAATTGCTCAACAATTGAAGGTTTAAGACCATTGCTAGAGTATAGAATTTCGCAACTCATTCTAAAGAAACGATAATAGTGGAAAAGGCAAAAACATGTCTAGCCTAACTGGCAAAAACATGTGAGGTACCATTTACCGCAGCGGGAGGTCCTGGGTTCGAGTCCGGCGGACAACAACTTAAGGGGACTTTCCCTGCAAATTTAAGGGGTTGACGGGGTTCGAATCTGGGCTTCCCGTTAGCACCCTTTTACCAAACATGTCTAGCCTAACTGGCAAAAACATGTGAGGTACCATTTACCGCAGCGGGAGGTCCTGGGTTCGAGTCCGGCGGACAACAACTTAAGGGGACTTTCCCTGCAAAATTTAAGGGGTTGACGGGGTTCGAATCTGGGCTTCCTGTTAGCACCCTTTTGCCTCCAGGGGCTTAGCTCAGTTGGTAACTTGGCAGCAGATTGCAGCCAAGGACGCAGGATCGAGTCCTGGCAGCCGCAGTGTGGGATTTTCATCCCCCCAACGTGGGGGGTGGATCCTTGTGGGCACCAGGCACTGGTCCTCCTGCCAATGTTATCGCTGAGTCACCCTGATTTACCTCCCACACGAGGCTCATGGGGCTGGGCGGTGTGGGCCCTGCGGGCGAGGGATATCGCCTTTTAGCCAAGATAATAGTGGAAAAGGCGTAAGCACAAGCGTAACCTGCATTATGGGACAATAATGATTAATAGTAAGGATATATATACGTACGTACGCACGCAAACCTGAAATCATAACGTATACAACAAGTAAATACATTAAATTAATTATTTCCTCAAAACCCACTTACAAATTAATATGCGTTTATTTGTCATGGAAATTAAAGTAGGCAAATTTGCAAAAGCATAAGGCCTGTTATTTATGTTTTGTTTTTGGTTTCAACAGTAAATTTAATATATTACAATCATCTTTCATTATTTACAATACAATTTTTTACTATTCAGCTATATATTTTTACATTTTTAATACACTTTTTACATTATAAAACTATATTCTAAAAACCAAAACTCAAATCTTCAATAAAGAATATGTGATAATTGAGGACAGATTCCAAGTTTTTTTCTCCGTTTAGGTGATACTAGGTCCCCTTGGTGGTGGGTTGGGTTCCACACCTAAATTTTCCTCCTCTTATTCTGGGTGAGGTTCGAACTATCGGCCTCTACGATAAATTTGTTTATTACTAACCACTGAACCATCGGTCGTGATTTGGATTAGTTGCATTGTTTGGTTTGGTGGCATATAATATAGGAGTCAAATATTGGCATACCAAGATTTCAAAAGGAAAAGGGACGTTAGTGGTGATTGAGAAAAAACCCGCATGCATGGGCACGATTGATTTGGTTGCCTTTCAAGCCTTCCTTGATGGACTCCTAACATAACCAATTTCTTTTTGCAGATTGGCAATGTTGACCATGCATATATGCCACATACCCCAATTCCCCACTTGTTCACGTACATCCTTCTCTTCTTTTCTTTCTTTCTTTTTTTTTTAATATATTTATTTTATTTTTATTTTTTTATAACTAGAGAAAATTATTTGTGTTGAATGATAGAATACACATGTCATCTCGTATTTATAGAGTAAAATTACAATTTTACTCTTTTTGGATGGGTGCAACCACGAACCTCGGTATAGATAATCTCAACTGTTTGAGTACATTTCTTAGTTTACTTTTTCTGTCATTAAAAATATATATTATTCATTGTGTTAAAAATTGTCGAACAATTGTTGATATTCTAAAGGGACGACAAATTAAACCACCAAGAATTAATATACTTGTATATGGTCACGACAAAAGATATATTCTGTTCATTCCTTGTAATAAACTTTGCAAATAACGGTAATAAGAATCGAATTCTCACTAATTCAAATTAAGGAAACATTTTAACCATTTTCAAGATGTATATATATCTCATGAATGTTAGTATATATGTCTCGGGAGAGTAAATTTTTCGTATCACTTTTAGTGTTTCATTTATGGATTTTATTTTTTTTTCTCTCTCTCATTTTTTCAATTTTTTGGCAAGTAACATTGATCACAACTTCCTTCTACGTGAGATCGATTAGAGCGTGAAATTGGAATCAATACAAATGACAAAAATTACTTTTATTTAAGTCATTTTAGTAAGGTCTTATAAAAGAATCGAAATTTTGCAAACTATGCAACTGCCACGCGGCTGCTTCTTCTTCCTCTCTCATTTATTTTCCCAACTACACAATTTCAAAACAGTTACACCAGGAAATCAAGCGGATTTTCTGTGTAAATTAATTAAACAACGAACATGAAACTTTTGTCTTCTTAAGAATGTGCAATGTTTCATTTTGACTACTATTTAGTTTTTAATGTTAATTATTTTTGTGAAAATCCCAGCTAGCTTTTAATATTCGAATATTGGACCTGTTCTTTTTCATCGTTTTAAAAACAAGTTTTGGAAAATAATTTTATAATGTAAAAAGTGTATTGAAAATGTAAAAAGTAGATGCTAAATAGTAAAAAGTTATATTGAAAATGATGAAATATGATTAAAATATATTAAATTTAACGTTGAAACCAAAACCGTTTTCAAAACAGAACAAAAAGAATAGGCCATTGGCTCTTCAAAGTACAGGAAAAAAACAAAAATTAAATTAAATGCGATTGCTGTACTTTATCATCCTAACACGTAGGAAACTCTCTCAATTATATGCCGCTCTCCCCTTTTGACTAAATTCTTAATTTTTTTGCTAAGAAAATAAAATTCAAGGCCAACTGTTTCCCACCAATTTTGAAAATTCTTTATTTTTTCCAAAAAAAAAAAAAATTTAAATAATTAAACATTAATTAGTAGCTGTAGTACATGCTGCATGCATGCAAGGGGATAGTTTGCCTCCACATATATATTTTTAAACAACCGTTATCATTTCTAATTTACACAATGCGGGGTGAGACTCTCGACAATACAACAATAAGAGCCCTGAAGGAAAGGAAAATACTATTTTGGAAAGGACCATCTGCCTGCTGTTACCTGTTACCGATCGTACCATGCCTTCTTGGTGCTTGATTAATATTCCCAAAAATATGTGAAGTTTTGGTGTGAGGTGGAGATTTTATTTGAGTTTTTAAAATGGGAATAATAATTAGAGAGTAATTTAATTAGTGATAAGTATGTTTTAACATCCCTAGAAGATGCATGACACTTAAGGCATCGAATTTTTTGGTGGGACATGCGTGCAGAAGGAAGGTCATTTTCAAGTTTCAACAACATATATCTCTTTGGAGTTTGTTAAAATTGTTCTGTTCTTTAATTTGTGAAATTATTCCGTGCATCCGCTACATAAATTTAATAATAGATACGTAATTTTTTGCCAAAATAATGGAAGAAAACAAGGGTCGTGTTTACTTTTTTTCATTCTGATTGGTCAGTTACACTAAAATAAAGGGCGGGCGCAACAAATGAGTAGAACATTTTCCCCCCCTTAATTAGATGATTTGATTAGGTGCATACTAGAACACAAGATGCTTGGAAGAAGATTAATTAGCCTCAATTATTTTATGTCCAAAAAAATTAGAAAAACATTATATATCCTCAATTATTATCCACATTAATTATCCTTTTCCAAACCTATTATCAATTTCTTATCACTACGTTTGCTTTAAATTAATTACAAAAACAAATGCACAATTTGATGAAATTATCAAACCAATCCTTGATCAATCAAATCACGAGTTCACAGGATTCGTCTTTTTTGACGGAAATGTACTGGAATTCACGGGTTAACTTCATCAAATCGTGAATTTCTTTTGATAATTTAGAGGGGAAAATATCTAATTTTGGTAAATTTTGTACCGTAAATCTTATCGATTTTTTATTTTTTAATTTTTTATGATCAACTTATTTTCGACCGGGGCCGAAGCCAAGGGGGTGGGGGGTGGTCAGTGGCGGAACTTGAGCTCCAATATGGAAGGACCAATAACAATAAATTTCTTTTGTAGAGGCCAAATATCTATATAATTTGTTTTTTTTGGTACTAAACTATAACTACCTATTAATAATAAATAAATAAAATTCAGGGGCCTGGCCTACTTCAATCACCATGAAAATCTGCCACTGGTGGGGGTGGTTCTTGCACAATTACTAATAGTGTATATTTATTTAATAAATTTTGTATAATGTATTTAAGGGCATGTTCTTTTTGAACGTTTTGAAAACAAGTTTTGAAAAATAGTTTTATAATATAAAAAGTGTATTAAAAATTTAAAAAGTAGATGCTAAATAGTAAAAAGTTGTATTAGAAATGATGGAATATGATTAAAATATATTAAATTTACTGTTAAAACCAAAACCGTTTTCAAAACGAAACAAAAAGAACAGGCCCTAAATATTAAAAAAAAATTTCATAAATTGAACCCCTCTAAAAATTTTAAAATATTGGGCCTGTTCTTTTTCATCGTTTTGAAAACGATTTTGAAAATAAGTTTTGGAAAATAGTTTTATAATGTAAAAAGTGTATTGAAAATGTAAAAAGTATATGTTGAATAGTAAAAAATTATATTGAAAATGATGAAATATAATTAAAATATATTAAATTTATTGTTAAAACCAAAACTGTTTTTAAAACAGAACAAAAAACATGACCATAGTTTATGGGTCCGTAACTTTATTCCACTAGTCAATGATTACTTTGATAATGTCATCAAATCATAGGTTTCCACTCTTTATGAATCTTGCTTGGACATGCTATCGTCATTTTATACCTCCCCTTTTTTTCTTTTTTTATATAAATTTATTTTTGGCCTTTTGATGGTACAGATTTTCGTCACTGCTATGGAGTTCTAGACAAAATTGAAAAATTGGTTGACACTAGAAAGTAGACTGTCCAAATTCGTTTTCCCTGCAACTAGAGTTTTTCTCTATAAACGACTCAACCAAAACTACAAAATTCGTTTTCCCTGCAACTAGAGTTTTGAAAAAACTACATAAGTACTAAAAACGACTTTGGCGCATTCGTGTCTCAGGAAAACCGACATCGGTCTAATGTTATTTCTTTTTAAGCGAAAGGAATTTGTGAGTTTTGTTTTTAATGGAATTCATTATTTTTAAAACATAAATGTGTGACTAAATTTTTACAAATAAATAAATTCCCCAAATTCATTTATACGAAGATTTTATGTATTTCAAAAAATGCCGTAAATTACTTCTTCTAAAATTTTATTGAATTACAAATTAAAATTTCAATTATATAATTATGTTTTGCCTTTTTTTTTATTTTTTATAACAACTCAAAAACTATTTACGGCGGTTCGATTCAATTAAAATAATTATTTAATTTTTAAAAAATTCGTTTACATATAATTATTTTTATTCATTTTAAAAACTATTGTAGTGAAATTAGTTTCTTAATGAAATTAATAAAAAAAAAAGAAAAAATTAATTATGAAATTCGTTTATTAAAGCAAAAAAAAAAAAAAAAGAATTCCAATTTTTCTTTTTTTTTTTTTGGTTTGTTCGGTTGAAAACGAATTTGGGAGATTCGTTTTCAACTGAAAACGAATCTCCCAAATTCGTTTTCAATAGTTTGGGAATTTCAAAATTTTTTTGCTTATTTTGGTAATTTTTTCCCCCAAAATAAATATTAAGGTAAAAAAATCGCCTTTTGATGGTACAGATTTTCGTCACTGCTATGGAGTTCTAGACAAAATTGAAAAATTGGTTGACACTAGAAAGTAGACTGTCCAAATAATTCACCTAATATTTTGTTATTTTGTTGACTTTTATTTTTCAAAGTCGTTGCGTATGATTTGACTATCATCAATATTTATTTCCTTGAGGAAACTAACAAGAAATATAAGAAATTTTGGGTTTTTTTTTTTTTTTCCCTTTCAATTAATAACAAGACATCTTAACATAATTGCATTGAAATACTACGTATACGTTAGAGAACGTCTTATAATAATTATATTTAGGCCATAATCTCAAGATATCGTTATTTTATGGTGAATACTACATTCGAAACACATCTGCATCATTACGTGAACTCACGCATCATTACTAGGACCTGTACAGTATACACAGCGTTATCAACGGGAAATAATATCTAAAGTCTGAATAATAATTTTTTTAAGATATTCCTAAATGTTAAAGTTTAGAATTTTCACAAGAGTGTAGTACTAATGCACAATTATTTTGTAGTTTATGTTACATGTATTTTTTTACTCTTTAAATATAGGAAAATTATATTTACCTCCGCGACGTTTGAAATATATTATCAATAAACTTTTATGTTTAGAAATTTTGCATAACAATTCGTCACACAATTGCTAACGTTACATAATTTTATAAAAAAAAATTTTGAAAAAACTATTTAAATAAAATAGAGACAAGTGTTTAAATAAAACTACCTTATCAGAATGATATAGTTTATTTAATTAAATAAAGTGACATAATTAAGGGTAATTACATATAATAGTGATTTATTCAGAATAAAGTAGCATACACTTACATACAATTAGCTATTGACAGTGAATTATTATTTTGACAATAAAATTAGTTTAAGGACCTGTTTTTTTTTATGAGTTTGAGACTTGCTTTGAAAAATAATTTTATAATGTAAAAAGTGTATTGAAAATATAAAAATGTATTATTGAATATAAAAAATTATATTATAAACGATGAAAACCGATTCAATATACTAAAGTTACTGTTGAAACTAAATTTCAAACCAAAACCAAAACCAAAACTTAAAGAATTCAGCTGTAATATGAATTGTCGTTTCTCTTGCTCTTGCTCTCTTTCTTTCAAACTCTAGTTTTCATCTTCTCTAATTTTCTTCTCCATCTCCTACTTATGGGAGATATTTTTGTTTCTGTAATTTCCTATTTAGTTATTTTCATCTTCCATAATAGGAGTTTTATATTCTCTCATAGTCATAAATCTATTTTTTCCGTATAAACGAGAGTTTCTTCCTCACATAAATACATGTGTATTTATTATTTTCAAATGAAAATCTAATTCGGTGAAAGCTTTTATCAGAAAATCATAGCAAATTCGAGATCAGAATCATAGTTCGAAACGATATTTATCCAATGATATGACAATTTTTTTGTTCTACTAGTTAAATTTACGAATTATTACTTATTTATATCTGTATAGATTAAATTAAATTTATTTTTAATTCTTTGTATTTGACTATTATCAAATCAAATTATTGATAATTAATTGTATCAATTATTCTATTAATAATAAAATATGACTTTTTTGCAGTACTGTTTCAAGGTAACGAGGTATAAGTCGAAATAAAACTATTTACCTAAGACATGGCGACACGTATGAGTTAGATTTTTCTAGACAATTAGACAAAGCTAGAACTGAAGCCTTATCCTCTGCAGTTCTAACATCGTAGCATAGAAGTAGGCATCATCATAACCAATAATGCATTACAGACTAAAGTGAAAGCAAACGATCCTTCCTTCCTTGGGTGCTTTAAGATCATATCATTTATCTATTTTTTTCTGTTTTATATTATTTATTAAAAATAAGATAATGTTATTTTATCACTTATAGTATTTGCATAGTAATAAGTGAATATAAATGAATAATAAAATTACATTATTTTACTCTCAATTGATAAAACAAGACAGAAAAAAAAAAAAAATGAACTGAAGATTCAGACATAGAGCCCGAGACCTGGGTGAATAACCCAATCCCAACAGGCAATCTGACACTTTTTTTTTAGCCCAAAACCATATGGACACGTGGCGGACGCCCATCACAATCACCAGTGAGTGAATATCGCCGATCGATTAACGCCGCCGGCCACCATCAATCGCATTTAAGGTTGATCGGATGAATAATTGCAAAACGCCAAATCCATTTTTCTCCTGTAGGCCCCCCCCCCTCCCCCGTGTTTTGTACTGTTGCAAACCTAAGTCGATGGCGATTTGAGAATACGGCCGGGGATCGGAAGCTATTTTGTGATGGATCATTGGATTATTCGCCTAAAGTAAATCAAATTTGACTAGAGAATCGGTACGGCTGCCGACGTTTCCCCCTCTCCGACCACACAAACACTGTGATTATTCATGGTTGAAAATTAGGGTCAGTCAGCCGGGCACTTTCCGTCCACGGTCCACTTTTCAAATCAAAACTTCAAAAATGGCTTTATTCACTAATTACCAAAAACTCGTGCTTGGAGAATCACAAACAGAGCCCGAACCATTCCAAAAGGAAAAAGCCAAAAGTTGCTTCTGTTTCCCTAATTTTGTTCTGCCGACATATATGAATGATGCCAGCCGGCGGCGGCGGAACATCCCGGATTTACCTTTTGGGTTGGTGCCCACTAATGAAGTAAATAAATGGATTCTTTAGTGGAATTTTCGACACTGTTGATTTATTATCTTTTTCACTTTGTTAATTTTCTATTTTATGTAACTTATAATCGAATCGCATCGATGAAGAAAGTTGCACATTTTTAGGCTCTGTTTGTTTCACGAGTAATACTTTTCTCAGAACAATCACATTTTTTCACTAAATTTTTTTTACAATCAAATACTTTCATTTTTTTAAAATATAAAATTTAAAATTATCTCTACAGTTACAAAATGATGCTCCGTACAATTATTACACTTTCTATACACAATTTTTCATAAAAAAATTTCCTCCAACCACTTATGTGAATTATAAAACAAATAGAGTCAGGTAATTTTTCATCAAGTCATGGGTTTTGAAAAGGGTTGTAATTGTAATATTTGGGGGAGAAAAACTATGAATTTCTGAATGATTCGGTCATTTGATCATACTCGTTTGATTCAGTAATTTACATCGTTAATGTCATCATCAAATGATTGAATTATTTAGTTACTCAACTATAATGGCATATGCAACAACCCTTGCACTATAAAATTAGCAATGCAAATAAAATATGTCATGGTCAATGACTGAACGATTTCATAACAGAACAATTATATTTTTTAATACACATGCTACTCTTTTTCGTTCATTTTATTAGGAGAATTCACTTAGTTCCCGACCATAAACCTAGCTACCAATACCATTACTAAAGAACCGCCCCAACAAATGCCCAAGCCACCGAACCACCCCCAACAAACACCAAAAAAACCTCGTTAGGGGAACTGGCGCAACAACTAGTTTATTGGTGCACCGCCGAAAGTATGATTTTGTGGTTCACTTCACACACCACAATTGTCATTAATTAGTGTAATTATCTAACCCCTTCCTTTAATATTCACCAAACTTTCTAACCATATATTGTCAAATGCGATGGCGGTTTTTTTTTTTTTTTTTTTTTCTTTCATCTTTTTACATATGAAATTGTTATACGCAGTAACCGTTTTACTATTTGAAGTAACATTCCCTTATGAAAAGTCTATTTTATCCTTTATATAAAAAAAAATAACACACAACATTTGATTTTATAGTCACGAGTACGATTCATATTACACGATATGTAAATAACCTACACATTTTTTCAAAACGGGATAAAATTTTGCGAAAATACCGCCTACAAAGGGCGGTATTTCAGAAAATACCGCCCTTAGTGTACGGTATTTTCAGTGAAAATACCGCCCACAGTGGGCGGTATTCCCAGGAATACTGCCCACTGTAGGCGGTATTCTTGGGGGAAATACCAGATGGGCGGTATTTCCCCCAGAAATACCGCCCACTGTGAAATACCGCCTACAAAGAGCAGTATTTTCCCAATGTTCTTGTGAAATTTTATGAAATTTTTTTTTTTAATACTTAAGGGTAAAATAGACTTTTCACAGAAGAATGTTACTGCGTTTAGTAAAACGGTTACTGCGTATAGTATGTCTCTTTACATATTTGGGGCACCCTCGAATCAATAAGGGGTTGGAGGTCTGCTCCCCCATATCTCTTATGTTATAAAATTCAGTCAAATTACCAGTTAAGTAGCTTAGAATTAGAGTACTCTTTAATTTTCTTAATTCTATACTGATTTAAATATTGGAGTTATATCAAAAACTTAGCTCCTAACTACAGTTATTATAAATTTACCTTTAACGAGGAGTGAAATGAAACCCTACCTTCGAGGAAGATAAGGACATTCATCAGAAACAAAATAGACCACAACAATTTTGAACTTGCAAATAAAAAATAAGCAATAATAATAAATAAATAAAAAAAGGAACAAGGGGAATAAAGGGCGGGAGCTCTTTCCTTTTATAGGGAAACACCTTCTTAGTGCTTTTAAAATATCTAAATGGTTTTAAAAAAAATAAAATATGCAAATACAATTAATTTGTGACAGAATTAAAACTGTGACAAAGTCGAAACCGATGATTTTTTTAATCATTTTAAACCCGAAATTGAAACCGATTGTTCTGAAATTGTTAGGGATCGAAATTGGTGGTTATTAAAACATTCTTGAACTATCTCCTCAAGATTCTGGTTTGAATTCCACTTTTCATGGAAATAGGAAATTAGTGATTCGGAACCGTGGTCACGTCTATTTGCAAAAAATTAAAAATTAATAGCATGACCAAACTATTTAATAATGCGGATTTTAAACTCTTAAAAAATAAAAAAATAATAATGCGGATTTGGTTGGGGGTGAAACCCGAAAAGTAAAGTAGAGAAGCACTAGCATCGATTCTTGTACCTAATACTACTAAAAGCCACAGCTGCTGACGTCATGCTCACATGTGGGACCACTGCCCCATGCCCTCAAATCATGAAACAGCTTCTCTAGTGGTAGCCCTCTCCTCATTATTTTTACCTATTTTCTCATTTTTTGTAATTTTAATTTAAAAATATCTACAAAGTTATTTTGAAGAATAAAATGGAAAAATATAGGGTAAATTACATTTACCTCCCTGAGATTTGTGAAAACTACCAAACCCTTCATGTGGTTTCATGAAACTACCAACATCCTCCTAAAAAGAGTCAAAATATAACAATTATCCCCTTCTGGCATCTTAATATTACATTTACCCCTTGTGAGTCAAAAAATTGAATTCAAAACTGAAGTTTTTTTTTTTTGTAATTAGGCAAAACAGTCTCCTGTCAGATAGTATGACAATTCGACAACGGATACTTTCATCTATAAAAAAATGGAATAATGCAATATTTGCGAAAGGAAAAATGGTGCGTGTTGAACAATTTGACAAATTAAATACACGTTTTTGCCATAATTTGAATATCCAGAAAGTGTTGATAGTTTCATGAAATTATATAAAGGGTTTTGGTATTTTTCACAAAATTTCGAAAAAAGTAAATGTAATTTTCCCAAAAATATAAGAAACTGACCATACATATACAAATCTCTTTATTTTTTCCCCTGAGTGGTCCCAAATTTGTTTGAATTTCTCAAGATAAACATCATTTCTAGTCTATAATGAAAACATACTGTTTGAATTCGTATTTGGGGAGATTTTAGAAGGCATGGGACAATCGGAAGCAGCAAGAAGTTAGTCCATTTTGCCCTGTATGAGGCAGAAATTTATAATTATTGTAAAAATAAATAAATAAAAATAGATCGTCGACAAAAAATGAAAAAAATTCTAAAATGAATGGATGTTTGGCTTGTGAGCAACTCGTCGTCTCCCACTAAAAAAAGTCAAGTTTATGAGGTGTATAACGAACTTCTTATCAGTTATCAATACAATATTTATAAATAAAGTCGCAATAAAATAATTAGGGCCTTCTACCTTAAGTCCATATTAATGGTTGATAATTTAACATATAAAATATTTATAGACTCCTATATATATATATATATATTATATGATATATGGATCTTTTTGTTTGTTATTTTATTTCCTTTGAGAATAATGAATGTTGGTTCTTTTTCTATGAACATAGACATGGTTGATAAAGCGAATGGCAATAATTTTCAAGAATCTAATCATGCTTAGCGATGGCTTTATATGTTTATTGAATAGTATTTAGTAGTTAATGGGGATAGTCAGGGAAAAAAATATAAAGAGTCTAGTGCAAAACGAAAATTTCCACACGATTAAAATAAATATATCTAACATAAATATATAAATATATATATAAGGGGTGAGGTGGAGGTTGGAACTGTCTTGAGATCCTTTTAGAAAGTAAGAAATTAAATGGAAGAAATATAATATTAAATTACTTAATTTTAAATATTGTACTTTATCATTACTTATAAAATGTATTTTTTTAAAAGTAAATTCTTTTAATAAAATAAAGCAAATAGTATATGAAAATAAATTAATCATGTACATTTTTGGATAACAATTTTTATAATTTTATAATATTTCTTAAACAATTAAAACAAAATATATAGTTTCGATGAGAATAACTATTTTAGACTCATAGAGAAGATGTTTTGATTCTTATTCTTATTTTCATCTCGTGCGCCAAACATAGTAATTGAATGCAATTTTTGGGACTAAACATTTGTCACGAAACCAAGTATTGTTCCCCCCCCCCCCCCCCCCCCCCCAATCACCCAAAACTCCAAGTATTATTATTTATCTTCTCAAAAGATTAGCCACGTCAATAACTGAATCAAAGCTTTTGTTTAAATATTGGACACCATAATTGCCTTACTAATTAGCAATTACACGCCATAATTGCCTTACTTCGCTCGACAATTTTATTAAATGCATTCGTTTCATTCTTCAAATGTAATTTTATTAATATTTTATTATCGTTCTTTTCCGAAATAGAATATTATCTCCTGTACGTACACAGTCATATTTTATACAAATGTATCGAATAATCTCTCGTGCGTCCGTGCCAGATTCGATAATAGTTCAAGAGAAACAGAAGGAAGCAATTAAGGTAGCGTGAAGAGCAAAAGGCCCTCTGCCTTCTACAATAAAAATCGACAGTCTCCAGTCTAATCACCTCTACTCTCACACGTCAACATCAACCCTTCATTGCCATCGCTCCACGTCATTCCCCTTCCAGCCTGGCAGTACCCCACCCTAACCCAATCAGATCATTCCACCTGGCACCCTCCCTATTTGACATCTTCCTCCGCTTCCAGCTGTACTTCTTCAAACCTATATAAATACCCTCCTATACCCCTCACTTACCCTCAGCACCAATATCTCTCTTTCTTTCTTCTTTCTCATACTTCTCTCTCTGCAAAAAATTTTAAAAAATAAAACCCCACGTGTGAAATTACTGTAGTACCCTCTTACCGTACCACCTCCGACCATGGCTGCTTCTTGTATTTTGCTATTTCTCGTTTCTTTCTCGGCTTTCCTCGCCGGGCCCAGTTCGGCTGCCTTGGTAAAACAGCAGCCGTTGGTGCTGAAATACCACAACGGCGTTCTCCTCAAGGGCAATGTCGTCGTCAATCTCATCTGGTACGGCAAGTTCACGCCGGTCCAGCGCTCCATCGTCGTCGATTTTCTCAAGTCCCTCAGCTCCCCCGGGGAGGCGGCGCCCTCCGCCTCCACCTGGTGGAAGACCATCGAGAAATACAAAGGCGGCGGAGCTACTAACCTCGTCGTCGGCAAGCAGGTTCTGGACGAAAACTACTCTCTGGGGAAGTCGTTGAAGAATTCCAACCTCGTCTATTTGGCGGCGAAGGGAGGCCACGCGGCCGGAGCTATTAACGTCGTTTTGACTGCAAAAGACGTTTTGGTGCCCGGATTTTGCTCCAGGTGTGGAACCCACGGGTTCACTCGCGGCCCGATCCGTTTCGCTTACGCTTGGGTCGGAAACTCTGAGACCCAGTGCGCCGGTCAGTGCGCTTGGCCTTTCCACCAGCCCATCTACGGCCCGCAGACTCCTCCATTGGTGGCCCCCAACGGAGACGTCGGAGTTGACGGGATGGTCATTAACATCGCGACAGTTTTGGCGGGAGCCGTCACAAATCCGTACAACCAAGGATACTTCCAGGGCCCACCAACAGCGCCGTTGGAGGCGGTCTCCGCTTGTACCGGGATGTTCGGGTCCGGATCTTACCCCGGGTACCCAGGTAACTTATTGGTGGACAAGGCCACCGGAGCCAGCTTTAATGCAAACGGGGTGAGCGGCCGCAAGTTCTTGCTTCCGGCCATATGGGACCCTGAGACTTCGGCTTGTTCGACGCTGGTTTAATACTGTCGTCGACGACGGTGAAGATGGAAAGGGAATTATTAGATGTGGGCATGCGTACGTACGTACTTTTATGTACAGAAATGGTTTCGAAATATGAAGGTGGAGACGCTGGGGTTTTTGGGGCTGCGGTTTGTCGTTTTGTGTGATGGTGTATATTCCGTAGTTTTTTTCTGTACTATTACGACTACTACATTTCTAAGAACCAAGAACATTAAAAAAAAAAAAAAAAAAATGAAGGTGAAAATTGCAATTAGTAGATAAAGTTTGATGATAAATGTCAATAATAATACTACTTCCTATGGGAAGATTAATTAATTATTTTTTTTTTAAGGAAATTGGAAAGTGGAGGTGTGAGATTTTGTTTTTCATCATTGTTGAAGTTACTTTTGTCCTTAACTTAAGCAAAGCAATAAATAATCAAAGGGTGCGACCTGGTCTCTCGAGAATAGACATTTGATTATTATGATTAAAAATTTTACGTTTGATAAAGTAATTTAAAATTTTTTTAATAAAAGATTCATGTTGATATGAAATATTTTTATTTTCATTCTCATTTTGACGTGTTGATTAGAGTTAACCATGAGCGAGGTTAATTTTAATGAATGGAATTAATTAAGGTGGGCCAGGGAAATTAAGATTTAAGAAAACAAAGGGAAGGGGTGATGAATTGGGTTCGTTCTTATCCGCAGAAGAATAAAGAAGCTTATGATTCCGGTGGGGTCCCAACCTCCCAATTTTTCTTTGATTTTGATGGTGAGAACTTTGGCCGTATTTCTTAATAAATAGTAGTAGTGGAGTTTCAGAATATGTTCATTTTTGTGTCCTCAAACTGAAATAATTGTGTTTATGATGAAAAGATAAAAAGATGTTGGAGATGTTAATTAGCTCGGAGGGACGTAACATAAGGTATGACCATGGTTTCGGTTTGATCAAAATCAATCTTGAATTGGCTAACTCTAAATTAAAATTGAGCGTCACTTTTGAAGCGAAAAACTTGATACCATAGTAAAATTAAGGTCGACACTGTTTAACTTTGGTGCTTTTATTATTGAGAATTAGGTTTAACATAGACCCGCTTACAAAATTTTCACTTTCTCCATAAAATTTGACCCACGTGCTATGAGAAAGCTTCTAGGCGACTTTGCGACCTTTTGCTAAGCTATTAGTCGTTGCCTAATTTGACCTTTTGCTAAGCTATTATAGTTTGACTTGTGAGACGAAATAATTGACGAAGGAATTGGCTTTATTTGTTGCATTATTCAGGATGCATGGGTTGTAGATGAAGTGTAACAATCAACGAGCCTTCTGTTTTGGGAACCATTCTGGCTTTCTTTCTTTCTCGTGTGTTTTGTGCCACTCAGAATAATTTCCCTCAAACTTATCTTTGAAGCCCGTTCTTTTAAAATAGTTGGGTTTGTGTTTGAGTTTTAGTTTTAAAAAAATAATTTTATAAGATAAAAAGTATATTAAAAATATAAAAAAGTATATTTAAATAATAAAAAATTATATTAAAAATAATAAAAAATAATTATAATATATTAAATTTATCATTGAACCAAAACCAAAACTTAAACGGAATTGATATTCGCAGTAACTGTTTCGATATTTGCAGTAACATCCCCTGTAAAAAGATAAAAATGTCCCTGGGCAAAAAAAAAAAATTAAAAACCAAAAAAAAAAAATTGAAAAAGCAACTCACGGGCTCTGTTCCGTTTAATAATTCCTGCAAAGCAGAGCCGGGTGGAATCACAAAATCGGATAAAAATCGAGACGACTCGGATCGGAAAAAGGTTAGTGGCTAAAGTTAAAATGTTTTGCGGTATTGTTTTAGATAGTTGGTTTGATTATTTTAGTTGTATTATGTCCGGATTTGTTAGTATTTTTGTCGAAAATGTGAATTTTATACCGGATTGGCGAAGATCCCCCCGGTAGTTACTGCAAATATCAAACTGAAGGGGGGGGGGGGGGGGGGGGGGGGGGGTGGGGGGTGGGTGAATACTACCCGGGGGCGCCGACGGTATTTATTTTTTAATTGTTAGGGGTATTTTAGACTTTTCACAAGAAAATGTTACTACAAATATCGAAACGATTACTGTAAATATCATGCCCCAACTTAAATAACAAGCCTTAAGTTGTCACACTATTTGCCCACTCACTCACAACTATGGTATGCTACGCAGCTGCATAGTTGTCAGACTCTGGTCGATCTGATTAACCAAGTTAAATTTGAGTGGGTCTGTGAAAAAGATTTATTGACAAATTTTTAATTTTAAAATATATTTTTCCATTCAATTAGGTCAAATTGACGCTTTAATTATTTTTCTTTGTTGATTCCCTCTCCATTTCAAGTAGTGATTAGCTCGACCATTTCAACCTGAACCAACCAAATAAAAGGGTAAATAGCAATTTTGATTCATTTGGTTATGGACCTGTTTTACTTTTGATTCCTTAGATTTTATTGTTGCAAGAACAGTTCCTTATGTTTGCGTGTCATTGTAATTTTGGTCCATGTGACATATTATGGTCAGTTTTAAGTAGTTAAATAGGAGATTAACGATTTTTAAGGGTCCTTTAAAATGAAAAAAAGGTTTTCGTGATTTCTATATTCGGTGGGTCGTGTAATAACTTTTACCTATGCTAAACTGCATATTAGTTGGCCCGTTCTCACCAATTTTGGTTCGTCTTTGCGATTTATCTAAATGAGTAAAACTTATTACAAATACACTGACAAATATGAAACCATGAAAGAGTCCCAGCTTTATTTTTTTCATTTCAAAAGTCCTTACAAAATCGTTGGCCTTTCATTTTACTACTTAAAATTGATCATAAAATATCACGTAGACCAAAATTTTTTGCAATAACATGCATATGTAAGGGAGTATTCTCACAACAATAAAAATGTAAGGACCAAAAGTGCAAAAGGTCTATACCAAATGGACCAAAATTGGCCCCAAAAAAAAAAAAAATAAAAATTGACGTTAACAAAAATAATAATTTATAAAACGAAGGACCAAACAAGTAAGAAAAGATTCAGCCAAGAAAAGCTGTGTACTTTCTGAGCTCTGATGTAAGGAGAAAAAAAGTCCTTGGTCCTTGAAAGATGGAAATAATCTCATCTGTTTTGAGTTAAACGAGGTACTAACCCTTATCTTAAAGCTGTCATTACCCTTATTAATCCCAAATTGTGGAACGGGTGGCAAAGAATAATCATATCTTTAACTACAATTTAAAATTTTAAAGTAATGATTCTCTTGCAACAAGTTTATAACTATTTTCCATAGATAGTCTTGTCTCGGGATGAAAGACTGTTTATAAGCGTTAATTAGAACGTGTTTTCTTATTAGGGCAAATAATAACGGTAGTCACTCAACTATTTGGATTGTTCAGTTTTGTGAGTGAATATGATCGAGCAAATATATGAAAAGAAAAAAAAATTGTAAGTTGCATAGAATGTATGAATTTCTAATTTTTAGAAATTGTCTATGTTTTCATAATAGGTAGAAGGAATTTGTCTAACTTGGTTGTCAATTCTTACGGTATGAGTTAAAAATAACACTTGAAAAAGTTGAGTGGGCAAACACACATAAAAAATATATTAGTGCAAAAATTGAACATTGCGAATAGTTAAGTGGGCAAGCGCATAAAAAAAAAAAGAAAAAAAGATTAGTGACAAAAACTGAACATTACGAATAGCTGAGTGACCACTGATGTCATTTGCCCTTCTTATTATGTCAGACACAATTTCTTGTGGCTAGCATTCGGGTTGCACTCATGTTGTCGAATCAACTTATAACATGTTAGGTTTGTATCGAATTTCTATGCTACATCAGAGATTGTCATCCGAAGTCCCTATGATGTTTAGGTGTGCCAAGGTTTCCCTTATAATGGGCATGCTAAATGCAGGAAAGAAAAGTGCTAAACACAGGAAAAGAGATATAGTATTTTCAAATTACACCAAAAATACCCCCACACCTAATAATGCCCTCACCCCTAAAGGTTAGACCGTCTAACCCTGTCTTGGGGGGTTAGGCTGTGTAAGGGTTAGGCCGCCTAAGTGTTATGCCGCCTAACCCCTGAACTCACCTAATCCTGTCTTCAGGGGTTAGGCGGCCTAAGGGTTAGACGACCTAACCCTTCTGTGGGGGCTTAGGTGGGACAGGGTTAGACCTAAGGCCATTCTCGATAGGTTAGGGTGCCTAAACCCAGAAAATGATGTTAGACTCCTTAACTTAAATACTAAAAGTTGAAAAAAAAAAAAAAAAAAAATTGCAAAACTGAGAAGGCTGTCGGAATCCCGCTTTTCCGGCAGCAATGGAATTGCTCAATGCTTAACTTTTGCAGCAGGAGCGAAAATTGAAAAAAAAAAAAAATTTGTGGAAAAATGAAATGAAACCCAGATGGTAAATGAACCCAGATGGTTTCATTTCAGTTGAGTGAGGCTGGCTCACTCATTTACAAAATTGCAGCGGGAGACCAGCTCCAGCTGCAATTTTGCAGCCAGATCTGGCTGCGTGTAAGCAGCCAGATCTGGCCGCTTCATGCCGGATTTGGGTGGCGGGACCAAATCCGGTCTGATAGAATAATTTTTTTGACAAAAAAGGAGTAAATTTCAGACTTACCTTGGCGGCGGTAGCACCGGCGAAATTTCCGGCGAGGCAAGTGTAGGGCAGGAAAAGAGGAGCTGGTGGGGGTGGGGCCTAGTGGATCTTATTAGGGGTATTCTTGGTATAATTACAAAATACTATCTCTCATTCCCTGCGTTTAGACATACTATCATGAGAGACAAGTACAGTAAGTAGTCAAATGCGGCACAATGACTTGTTGAATAATAAGTATATCCTTGCCCATTTGGCAAATGAATGGGACCTGGGTTCATGAACTTCAAACTTTAAATGTTCGAACTTTTTGACGTTGGAAATTCATGGTTCACTTCACAGGTAGAGTATCTTTTAAACGGCACTTTCAACCGCAAAGAAAACTACAAAAGTACAGACGTAAGCTCATCCATGCAAGTGAAAAGAAGTAGAAGTGAAGGCCTACCAGAGCAGAAGCCATAATAAAAGCACAAACAAGTTCAGCAACGCCATAAAGGAATGTCGATTATAATTGGAAGCGCTATCGACCTAGGAAAAGAGCTAGGAGGTAACTTCTTTAACGGTTGTGATACATGATTGATACATACAATAAAAAAAAGCACAGAGGATCTGATGTGCAAAGGCTCAGAAAGCTAAATCTATTCACAAAAACCCTAACCTAAAACCTAGCATTTCTACTGCGGTAAATGACATCGAAAGCTCGAAAACATATCCCCTATGCCAGAAAGTCTATAGAAACCTGTACCACAACAAACATGGTACATGGTACAATCTCACAAAGTAGGTAATACAGATGATCTAACGTGCGGAAGTCACAATATTATCCACCAATTTTATATATGCAACAAGGTGTTAGCCAGCCAGATAAATGATGGTTCAGATGAAAACCTACAGTATGGACGTACCAATATTTTAAACACCAAGAACTTTTTAGAAGTAACATTATTGCTACAAGGGCTAACTGGTTCAGAAATTTGCCCTACATTTACATCCTGCTAATAATTTAGATTACAAGCTGTATTTACCATTTTAAAGGTTTTTTGAGCTCTTTAGCACACACTTTTAAGGCTTAATAAAGCTCTGGCAGCCAGCATATGCAAGGGGGATTAGGAGGAGGGAGGAAGTCGAACCAATTTCCAACCTTCACAATAGGGAGCTTGTGCTGTCTCTTCTTTTCCTGAGACGCTCTGCGATGATAAAGGCGAGCTCAAGCGACTGGGAGGCGTTGAGCCGTGGGTCGCAATGCGTGTGATATCGCAAGCTTAAATCGTTGTAAGTAATCGTTCGAGAGCCTCCAACGCATTCTGTCACATTCTGCCCAGTCATTTCTAGATGTACACCTCCAGGATAGCTCCCTTCTTGATCATGCACATCAAAGAATGCTCTCACCTCAGCCTACAAAGTGTTACACTTAGATAAGGTTTTTTGGCACAAAATCTGAAGACAAATACACATGAACATATAGAGTAATTCATAAGTTATCATGAGCAATTTCCATATCGAAGCAGTTTAATATTAACAAAGATCCCATCTGGATATGGTGACATGCCATAATTTTAAATTTTTCGTAATTATCATGAGATATTTCACACATTATAAACTCTCTCACACACCACAATCATTTGGACAAAATGTATACACTTTACTGATACAAACCTAGGATCTCAGGTCAAATAGCCCATGAAATTGCAGGAACGGTATTTAGTAGGGCATAGGTGCAACAAAGATTATAACGAAAGAACATATAAGAAGATAGTGAGAAAGGTGGGTTACCCTAATTGAATCAAAGGAACGGGTTTTTAGTCCAGAAGGAGCCTTAATAGTATTCCCATGCATGGGGTCACTGACCCAAGTGACGATCTGACCTGCTCCGCGTACCGCCCTGATAAGATGTGGTAACTTCACCCTCATGTTTTCTGCTCCCATTCGGGTTATCACCGTTATCCTGCCAGGTTTATTCCGAGGATTCAGAATATCGATGAGCCTGACCAGCTCACCTGGATCCATTTTGTCACTCACCTATCGAAGTCACAAATATGTTATTAACCACAAAAGATATTATTGGATACAACAATCTCGCAAGTAGTCTATCTAACTAATGAAGCTTAGTGATATATGAAATCCACATTTCCAACCAAGCCCATCCAAATGAATTATATTGCAATAAAACCCAATCAAAGGAACTCTTTGGTAGGTTTTCAAGATTAACAGGGCACTGATCAAAACACACATAATAATGTACTGACTAATTTTCCGAAAACAAATACTAAATTTGTAAACTAAGGGAACTACATTTTGCTAAGTACCTTGATGCCAAGGGGGTTTGCAATTCCTCGAAGAAATTCAACATGTGCACCATCCAATTGCCGAGTACGCTCACCAACCCAGAGCATGTGCGCAGAGCAGTCATAATAAAGGCCAGAAGTTGAATCCTCCCTTGTGAGCGCTTGCTCATAAGGCAAAAGTAAGCACTCATGTGAAGTCCAGAAATCAGTTGTGGACATGATTGGATGACCATCTGCGAGACCAGCAGCCGTCATGAAGCCAAGTGCCTCGTCAACTCGGTTAGCCAATTCGCGGTACCTTCCAAGCACAAATCAAGCAAGAAGATTGTCCAATGACTTCCCAGATGAAATGAACTCATAGTTATCATTTCTTAAACACACCAACATACCTATCACCTTGCTCACTATGCTCTGTGAAATCGAGATTCCACTGGGAAACCCTTTGCATTGCAGCATATCCTCCAGTAGCAAATGCCCTTAGAAGGTTCAATGTGGAAACAGATTGGGAATAGGCCCTGATCATCCTATGAGGATCTGGAATTCTAGATTCTTCATCAAAGGCATCTCCATTCACATTGTCCCCTCTATAGCTTGGCAGCTTCACGCCATCCCGCTCTTCAAATGTATCCGATCTTGGTTTGGCAAATTGACCTGCTATTCTTCCCACCTAAACAGCAGGAAGTGTTAACTATTAACCACAAATGAACAGCTAAATCCACCAAGGGCCTGTTTATTTGGAGGTTTTGTAGGCTACTTTTGCTGAATTATGAGTTTCAAAACATGTTCTAAAATTCAAACCTCTTTGGCACGGGTTCAAAAGTTTATTTTTCAAAGCCTTACTTCAAAAACAAATTCTTTTATTGAACACCAAAGACTATTTTTCTCTAAAACCAACCCTGAGAGCAAATCTTGTTTGCTGCCTACTACCTTACCAAACAATATTTTGAGAAACCTGCTTCTCAGGATTCTTTTAATAAACATAGCTTTTGAAATTTGTTTTTTATAAACATTGTTTTTGCTTGTTTATGAAAACATGTTTTTCAAAACCTCCATTAGAAACCTCTACCGAACCGACCCTTTATCCGAGCAAGGAAAAATATCTTTGTTGCTGAACAATAACATAAACAAATTCAAACCCGGAAAAAGGATGCTAAAGAAAAACAAAAGTGAAAACATGAATAACTTAAGAGCTAAAAGGAAAAGCAAAGCCACTACAGATTAGTGAAAATTGAGTTTCAGGAACAGAATAACAATCAAAATAATCAGTCTTTGTGAGATCCCAGATAAAAAAAAAAACCCAACTTTCATACAAATAACACTGTGAAAACTATAATTAAAGGTCAGAAAGAGCAACTCGAGCGAGAAAGGCAAAACCTTTACGACGGGCATTTGACCACCAAACATAAGCACAACGCCCATCTGTAAAATGACTCTGAAAGTGTCCCTGATGTTATTGGCATTGAATTCTTTGAAGCTCTCCGCACAATCGCCGCCTTGCAATAAGAAAGCATTCCCGAGAGCGGCCTGTCCCAGCTTTTCCTCAAGCTTCCGAGACTCGCCGGCGAATACAATGGGAGGGAAGGATTCAAGGGTCTTCAGCACGGCCTCAAGCTCCGATCTTTCTGGGTATTCCGGGAGCTGCGAAGCCTTCTTGGATTTCCAGCTCTCGGGGCTCCAATCCTTCTGGGCCGGCGGTGTTGCGGCCACGGCGGATATGGGCTTGGCTTTCAGCTTCCTACGGTTAGAACGGCGGCTGGGTAAAGGTGAGAAAATGCTGGGTTTGATCGGAGGGAGGTTGGAGGTTGTGATGACGGCCGAGTTAGCGTGGCCGGCCGTCGCGAAAGTGGCGGCGTTTGTCAGGGCCATCGGGTTGAGATACGTTCGCTTTCCGGACTCAGGGAAGATTCCAGTGAAAGAGGCGCAGGAAAAAAGAACACAAAATGTGTTTCTTCACTTGTTAAAAATGAAAACCCTTATCTTTTTTATATCTTTCTAAAATTATACTAATATGATTATAAATAACCTATCGAAGAGGAAAGGGCAAAAAAAAAAAAAAAAAAAAAAAAAAACTTTCTTAAAATCCTTTTGAATATGAATAGCATTAACGGGTTAAGGTTTGAGAACTGCCGATACGAAAACACGCCGACGATAACGTATGAGAATTGTCGATGCGAAAACACGCCGCCGATAACTCGACACTACCAGTTTTATTTTAGGCAACAACGAAAACCGATACCGACCATGAAAGCTTTCGCGGGAAATCGCAACAAAGTTTGTTTCGAAAACACCTTTCAAGGTTTTAAATAATACTCTTTAACTCTACTGCACAATCGATGGGGAGCACCTGGTCTTAAAAGACCTAGCATATCTCAACTGCAATCCACAAAGGAAGAAAAGAAGTGCGCATGTACAATTACAGTACCAACCAACATGTTTCCAGCGGCTAATTTGGGCAATACAAAAAACTACGAGGACTGACGGAAAGATCCTAAACATTCCCCCTAAAACCGCCATCATCGTCCCCTCCACCACCATCGAGACAAATGGAAGCGACTCCTCCACCATAGTTGGCTTTTGAAGGCAATGCCGTGATCTCTCTCCTCCAGTAAAATCAGACTCAGAGGTAAGGGCTGTACCGCATAGGCATTCTGAACCTCGGCACCTTCCTGCAGAACTCCACCGGTGTTGGATGTTAGAAAGTGGGAAAATGTAAACGGGCAGCCAAAGACAATCCACAACGAAGATATCAAAAAATAGCTGAATGCTTACCCAAATCCATAAGTAGGAGCATACATAACTGGCGCCATGTAGGGTGTTCTGCCTCGAAATCCAGGATAGGGGCTGGGTCGCCGGGGGCGAAATTGCTTCATACCAGGAACATTGGTCCGTTTAGCTGATACCTGGAAATGCATCAAATAATCAGGAGATTAAACTAAGCTCTAAAATAAAAAAGGAAAAGTGAGGATGAGGATGAGGATTCCTTATTCATCTAAAGCGAACTTAGGTTGCAGGCTCCTTATTTTTGACAATGTGGTTCGAAACAAACCAGGAGAGAAGTTCTGCAGTCAGCTTACTTTTAACTGGCGACCATGAAGCTCAGACTCATTGAGAAGAAGGGCTTCTTGAACAGCTTCTACTTCAAGAAATTCAACATAAGCATATCCCTTCGGTTGGCCATACTTATTAGTTCGAATGGTGACTCTATTGACCGTACCACATGACTGGAAATGCTGTTGTACTTCTTCAGGGGTACATGAATAATCCACCTACAAAGCAAGTTACGCACTCTTATTAGGTTCACAAAAGAACACCATTATGAAAGTCGCGTGACTCGTTTCTGTTATTCAACACAAGCAAAAATATAACTTAAAAGAAGAATATCTTGCAAAGGAAAAATCTAGAACTACTCTAGTTTTTGCTTCCAGATGTTTATGCAACGTATAATATACAGGATATATCTTATTTCCCTAAAGTGTTCATAAATGGAAATAAAATTTGGTAGTGCACATGCGATGCAACATGTCCAAAAATATAGGCAACTAATTGAAAAATATTTTGGACAGGTAATTGTGGACAAGATTTTAACAGATATTTCTCACAAGTGAACCAAATCCAGAAAGTACTTCCATCAACTACTGAAATATAAATATTAGCCCACAATAACCAGACAACAAAAAGAAAAGTAACTCAAGATCAATGGAACATTGATCATCACTTTAACACAAAGGACTAGCTATTCAGAAAACACCATGCCATCAGCTTGGAATTAAAAGGACAATTAATCACAACAAACTGGTGATACGTAAAAGAGAGTCTCACATTGCCAACAAACACTGATCGGGAATCCACTTCTTCCCTATTTGCTAGGCTTGCTGCTGCAGCAGCAGGATCTGATTGGAGTATAAGATGAAAATCAGAATGAAGAAACAAAGTAGGAAAAACAAAATCAGCAGCTTTATCATTTTTGAAAGAGAAAGGATAGTATACCAGAAAAAGGTCAACAAGCAAGACTATTGTACCTAAATGATATCCTTAACAGTTAACACCACTCAATAATCTTTAAGAAAACTTTGCAATGTAGTCAAAACGGGAATACATTGGGAAGTAGTCTAGCAGTACACCAGTTTCCAATATCCAAGAGCCATAAAAATCCAATGTCGCCACAGAGAGAAAGGCAAAATAAAAGATGAATCACAGCTGTAGCAAAGTTGAAAATAACAAACCCATGTAGGAGTTACTTCTATGCTCAAACTTTTACATACAAGGACATCTCAATCAGTTTTAAATAAATGGAAAAGAATATATGAGAAGGCCAACTATCATGCAAAATTAGGGGGCACAGGCAAGTACCTCAAATTCTTTCAATGACAACCAAAAGAATAAAAAGGTTTACTTTAAGGCACTACTTCAACAGGCTTATAGAATTCCATTATTGCCCTCATCCTAGCAAAAGAAATCAAGTTTGCCGAGTAACAGTCAAACTTTCAACTTAACTATTTCAATGGCTGTTCCAAATTCACCAGATAGGGGAAATAGTGAGCTACATTGTCAGCTGAAACCCCTCAAGATTCGATCTTTAAACACTAAAGTAATGTATCTCCCCTGTTCAGAATATAGGATAATTTAATCAGGAATCTAAGCTTTGAATTCATAGCTCAATCCCCACCCGAAGGTTACCACCCCAACATCACCATTAGTGAAAATTTACAAACACAAAATCCCTCTTTTCTATCTAACACAGAATGCAGTCAGGAGCCCATATCATGGAAACTACTTTAAACCCTAATGAATCACCGAATTCAAGGAGAGGAGCACCAGGTAAACCATATACACATTAACGAGGGAAGAATGAAAGGGAGAAAACCTTGAACTTGGCCCATTTCCTTCTCGACTTTCGCCTGCATTTCACGGAGAGCCGCGGCTTCATCTTCCATCTCCTTCAATCTCTTCTTCATGTCATCGAGCTCCTACACATTGATCAATTTGTTCCATTAATCCCAACGCAAAACGAAAATAACCCCTAGTTTCGATTCTGAATGGAAAGCTAGGGTTCCGACGATTCAGAACGGCGAATTAAACGGTGATAAAATTAAGAGATAATAAAAGAGTGTTTAAGGGGGAAAGCGAACCACGGTAGTTCCCTCCTCCGCCGCGGCCATCTCCACGTCGCCGTCCTCCATCGCGATCTCTCCCACCTGCTGCTCGCCCCCTCTCTCAATGTCGCGTTTATTATATTATTAGTTTCCCAAGAAATAATAATTAATCAGGTGAGAATCTGATAAATCACTATTTTAGTCCCAAAATTTTAAAGGGAAATATGGTTTTGAAAATTATTTTAATAATACGATTTAAATTATAAGTGTATTAAAAATTGTTATAAAAATGGTTAAATCTTTGATCCTTAACTTGAAAATCATTTCATTTTTGTCCGTCATTTTCAAAAGTTCATAAATAGTTCATCACTTAGTTTTTTTTTTTTTTTACAAGATTCGAGTTATTTTTTATTATTGCATCAGATTTACACATTTAAGATCATCAAATAAGAAACAAATGTTAAATTACTATGTTTGTTCAATAACTAGGCCTAAAATTATTCATGTGTTAGCTCAAATTAGCTCGGATGTTGCCAAAAATTAAGTGGCGGAACCATTTAAGAACAAATTTGAAGTTGAATGAAATTGTAAAATTTTTGGAAATTGTTAATTGCAGTAACCAAAATTTTAGTGGGTGAAAATATATACACATCCTTTAAACTCCAATTGTGCTATAAACAAAATTTTATTTAAAAAAGGAAAATTGTGCTGGCTTTAAAAATAAAAAGGAAAAAAAAGGAAAGAAAAAGGGAGCAGACGGGCAGAGGTTGAAGAAAACCTCAGCCTGGCTTTGGCGGAGCAGACGGGCAGAGGTTGAAGAAAACCTCAGCCTGGCTTTGGCGGAGGTTGAGGCGGAAGTTGCTTCAACCTTCGCCAAAGCCAGGTGGAGGTTGAAGAAACCTCTGCCATAGCCAGGCAGAAGTTGAATAGATCCCATTTTAATTTTATTTTTTGAACAACGCCCATTTAAAACAAAAAGAAAAGAAAAAAATGTTAGAAGTGTGATAAACTCTTTTGTGAACCTTCTTGTAGTTTGACACTTAAAATTTGAAAGTAATTACTGTATTTAGTAAATTAGTTCATGTAAATAACATTGCCAAAATTTTTTGGTTGAGCAACCAAAGGAGACAACAACCCAAGTTAACTAAAGTAACTAAACCTAAAATATAATACGAGTCTTAGGGAGAAAAAAGAAGCCTTACCATATTGGCCCTAAACATGATGTCCAAACACATTCCAAACTGCAAATAAGTGAGTCGCATTTATATTAAAAATGTTACCCCAAGTATATGTTGCTACGCCATGTATGATAGCAAAGTTCAAGCCAAAGTATGGACAACAAATTACATTTTATAATAATTTTTTATATATTTTAACACGTATTTTTATATTTCTAACACATTTATGATATTATTAAAATGAACCAATAATAAAAGTTTGATTACTTTTTTATTCATAATTTGAAATGAACACTCATACTTGTTCTTTTCCATTTTCAGGAAAACTCTATACAATTACCTTTCATTTCTTCCCCCTAGCAGTATTGAATAGTAACTATAACTCAAGTAATTACTCTTCTTTTCGTTTCGTTCCAAGATAAGAATTTAATAGTACAATTATTTATATGTCACAAGTTACAACTTTAAAGTAAACTTTTCTAACTCCATTCGTTTAAGTTAATTCAATGGGTAAGTTCCGGAAGCATCCTCGCCGGGCACCGTGGCCACAACTTGCGTATCCTTCTTTGGTTGAACTGACATCAATGCTCTAACGGCGGGCTTCATCTTTTCACCGGCCCTAACAATCATCAAGAACACAAACCGATAAAAAACCACCATTCCGAACAAGACGGCAAGGTCCACCCACTTGGAATACTCCGTATCCACCTGAAATGTATCTCTCAGGAACTTTCGCCGTCGATTCTTGCCGGGATCGCTCCGGGATAATTCGGAAACGTCCGGCCCTGGAATTCATTCTTCCACATACCTTGGGATGCATATTTGTGGAAGGAAACGTAGTAGAGCGGGTATTTCCAGAATACTTTCGGCAAATCGTCCCTCAACCGGAAAACCCCACCGCCGAGCATCATCAGGCCCTGGATTGCCGAGCCGGTGATGATTCCGAGCAGGAAATTAGGGACGAGACTCGCCACAATCATCATCAAGCTCTCCACCAAAATTATGCACGCAAAAAGATTGGCAACGAAGTAGAAGAAGTGTTCAAGGACTTTCGCCGGATCTTCAAGTCCGAGATGAAGTCCGGCGAGGAAATAAGCAACAGCCCCCGGAACCAGGGATACTAGCAGTAAATATGGTATTCCAGATAGTGTGTTTCCGATGACGAATGCGCCGGGATCATAATGTCCGTTCATTCTTTCTCTTTGGAACACCTATGTGTTTGTCATTTTCAAAATCATACATTTAACTCCCTTAGTTCCCAAACTTAGTCTTACATTCCACTTTCGAAATTATTTTTTTTCAATCCCAAATTTGATCTCACGTGTCACATTCATCCCTGAACTTAAAACCGTTTATTTTCAATCCCAAAGTAAATTTAAGAAACAATAGAGTTATTATATACCTTCATGTCCTCCACAAATGAAGGGAATCCACCAATGGCCATGAAAGTTAGGTATGTAGCAACAAACATTAGCATGTTTGATAGAGCCTGAGAAAAAGAAAAAGAAAAAAATGGAAGTTAACCTTAACTAATTATATATCGATCTACATAGAATTAACCATTACATAATATCTCTGTTTTCTTAATTACCTGTATTGAAGAGTAATCGTGATCAAGAACAGAGTAAAATATGGTGCCAATACCGAATGCTACTACGATATAAGAAACCAGCCGCATCCAATAATACCCAAGATCACGAAACATGTTCAACGACGACCTTCTGGTTAGAACAACGCATTGATCGATGAAATCCGCGTTTTTTCTGCTTTTCTCTAATACTTCGCCTTCCTGTCAAGAACACAGTTGAAAATGATTAGGTGACGGGCATGTATTCGAGTCGAGTCGAGTCGTTGATGGAGGTTTACTCACATTCATGCATATTTCGGAAATCTGCCTTTGGACGTGTATGTAACTTTCAGATGATTTGTACGAATTGACAAGAAGAGCGATGACTTTTTCGGTTGGGATTTTCCCAGTTGATCCCTCTTCAATATCCTATATATATATATATATATATCCACAACTTATATTAAAATGAATGTCAAAGTGCTAATTTGATATCGAATATCAATTAATTGTGGAGTACATATTATTATATTAGTAAGGGTATAAAATATAAAAAATTTTAAAAGTGAACTATTCAAATGGAAAGAAGGGAGTACTAAACATAAAAACCTCGTCGAAATCCTTGTTGATAGTTTTGAGGAAATGATCAGATGGGTTCTGCAAAATGGGGCAAGGAAAACCATTCTCTGCAAAAAACTGCATCAAAGTAAGAAGATCAGCTCCTCCGACTTTTTACGAGTCATAACGTATAACGTAGAACGTACGTTCCTAAATCTTTCTAACCTCATTAGCGGCATTAGTAGGGCCAAAATATATAATTCTTCCGGAGGACAAAAGGCAGACATTATGAAACAGGTTGAAAACTTCAGAGCTCGGCTGATGAATCGAAGCAACAATGGTCTTCCCCCGCTGCCGAGCAATCCTGCTCATCACGTAATACGAGGCGGCACTGTCGAGGCCGCTGGTTGGTTCGTCAAGAAACATAAGCTTAGGGCGAGTCAGAATCTCAATGCAGATGCTAAGTCTCCTCTTTTGTCCGCCGCTCAAACCTTTTTCTCCGAATCCTCCGATTCTGGTGTTCATGGCGTCTCGTAACCCCATCTCCGTTACGACGGTTTCTGCCCTCTGTAATTTTTCAGATTTGGACATGGAGCTTGGGAGCTGGAGTTGAGCTGAATAGTATACGGCTTCTTTTACGGTTAAGGTTGCGATCAATGATGCGTCATCTTGAGTCACGTACGCCTGAAAGTTATGTTGAAAAGTAAGAAATAATAAAAATTGAAAGTGTGAGAACATGAATTGAAAATGATGCAAGATGTGATTCCAACCATAGTTTGTAAAATCGAGATCCTACGTGGGATCGATTTGGATGTAGTATTTGGGATTGATAGGATTGGATCGGATTGCAGGATAATAAGATGTTACACCAAATGTGCAGGTGTAAAATTATTGATGAATAATAAAAACTATTATTATTTGAGTCGTCTTAGCAAATTTTTATAAGATCACATAGAATCGGAGGTAAGATTAATTTGGTATTTTGAGATCGTAGAATTGTACTATCCTACTATACGTATCAGAATTTGGCAAATTATGATTCCAACTACGATTGGAACGGTATCCAGGGCCGACATGGTCAAATAATTAATATATACAATAGTTATTTCTTATTTCCGTAACGTTTTTACTTGTTCTTGGTTTTTTTTTTTTTTGGGAATTTCCTAATACCTATAATATATATAGAGATGCTACTTTTTTTTTTGGTTGAGAAATTAGAATTTTTACACAGACACACACATATATATATATATATATCATTTTTGTATCCATAATATTCGAACCTATAACCTTAGGGTTACAAGGTACTCTCGTTAACCACCACCTCAATCCTCCCCTAATTTTTACACACATATATACATAAAATAAATATGTAATTTTAACTCAACAGAACAGTGAGAGTTGGGATGATAGTTAATGAGAGAGTTTTGTAATATTGAAATCATGAATTCAAACACAAAGGATGTTATAGGTAGAAGTAATAAAATTAAAAAATTCCAAAAAAGAAAATGCACGATGCCCTTAATTAATTAATTAGTGAATTAACGTGGGTGTAACATGGTGTGACCCGTGAGGAGATGCGTGTCATTAGGCTATCAATATTTGCATGTGAAAATAACTCAAATTTATAACAGTATTTGAACTATAATTTCATGCATAATTTAACAATTTAGTACAGCATAACTAAGCACTGCTTCAAAACAAATATAGCATAAATAATTTATTTTAAAAAATTACGCATTTTCGTGCCACTGATATTAAAATTATACTCTACTTATTTTATATAAAATATATTTTTTTTCTAATTTAAAAATGAATTATATCATTTAATTTTTTTAATAAGACAGATCTTAAGTATAAAAGTAAGGTAGAAAAACTTACTGATGTTCCGTAGGCCAAAGGTTGTCGCCTACCGTTGACTAGAATATCTCCACTTTGTCTCGTGGTGGGGCCCAGTCTTCCTGTGTAATATTTTAATGGTATAAATTCAGGCTAAAATCAATATATGTTCTTTTCTTTTTCTTAACAATATGTGATACTCTTTTTATCTACAATCGATGCACGCCCTATAAACCATACTTGTTATTTAGCTTATTTTAATATAATAGTGATACATCGATCAACAACTTTCAAACATATAAGCGAAACTTTTAAGTGACCAAGTCAGTATACGGTGGTTAATCGCCTATATTAATTAGGGCACAAAAGGAATTAAACTGAAGTAAAAGGTCCTGCATGCATGCATGTAAATAATTATTAATTAATATTATAAACGTACGTACGAACCTGCTAATGCATCGAGCAGAGTCGATTTGCCGCAGCCGGAAGGTCCCATAACGGCTAGAAGTTCGCCGGGGTGGGCGTAGCCGCTGACGCCTTCCAAGATCGATCTTCTCTTTCCGGTTTCTCCGTCGGAAACAGTGACCCACAAGTCCTCCCACGTTATACACACGCCGGCCCCATCGCCGGAGTTGTTGGAAAGGGTTGATCGGAAATCCTTATAGTTTTTGCCCTCTAACCCTAGGCCATGAATCCTGACTTCCGGTACTGGCGGCGCTGTGTAACGAGCGGAGGCCATTTTAGCTAGCTCCGGGAAGGAAACGGCCGGCGGGATGTAACTGAAATCGGGATGTGCAGAAAAATACAAAAGCCTTGGCGATATTTATAGTCGAAAATGAAATAGGTTTTGGAGAGTTGAGTATGATCACACGTTATAGTTAGTTGATAAATCTGATTATTGAGTTTACACAGCACACCTACGTTGAAAATATCTTTCAAAATCTATTTTAATAATATGTATGGGCTTTTAATATATACTAATTACATTAAATTATTCATCACGTATACAAAGGTTTTAGTTATTAATTATATATATGTGTGTGTAATTATATCAATAAATTTATTCAAATAATTGAAATTTAGATTTTTTGCGACAAGAAAATCTTTGAAATTAATTAAATACAAATTTTCTTTTCCTTTAGAGAGCTAGCTAGAGTATTAATATTTGACAACTTATAAACATGAGAATTGGAAATTAACATATATTGCATATAATAGATTTTATCAACAAGTTGAGATTCCAAAATTAGTCTATTATCATATATCATATTACAACTAGGTGCACTTATATATATGCCCGATTTATTATTTTTTGCATCACACTAAAACTAATTAATTATGTAAGTTGGTACAGATCCAAGTTCAGATATTATTTTATGAAAAAATGCCACCTATATATATATATATATGTATGTTGCACACAAAAGGGAAAATCGACTCGAGCTAGGGTTTTAGTTCGGTTCGATTTGGAAAATATACAATATATATGTATGTACTTGTTAATATTTTATGGTGGAATAAATTGCACTTTAAGCTATCAAAATTAGACATATATAGTAATTAACTCATATATATCTAATGCAGATTATTACTTTCCTAAAGAAAAAAAGAAAAATAGACATGTCAGCCACATGATATTGACGCAGAGAATAAAATTAAATGTGGTGTAGAATTCATATAATGTTTGATCCTATGCATGGCTTGCAAAATTTCAATCTGGATCGCTAGGTCTTTGATCTGATTCTATTTGATCATAACAAAATTTACTAAAATAACTCAAATAAAAATAGTTTTTTATAATTGATCTATATTTCTGGAAATTTTAAGATCCCATGGTATTGATCTTGATCATATATTCATATCGATTCCATGTAGAATTTCAATCTTGCAAATCTACGCACTCGCAAATGCTAAATTAATTGTGATCAATTAACGTGGTAGTAACATGCATGGGGTGACCTGTGGGATGTGTGCCAGCAGTTAGGCTATTAATGTTTGCAGTTGTGTAAACATGCAAATTAATTCAATTTAATTGGTGACAAATTTTTGTAGGATCCCAGAATTAATTTAAAACGTAAGATATATAGCAATGAAAAAGTTGGTCCGACACACGATCGAGTCTCATCTCCCATTATAAGAAAGGTAAACAAAATAAAATTAGACAAAGAATTCTATCTCGAAAACGAGAAATCTACAGTAGCAGAAGTTCAAACATAAAGGAATGGGAAATGACATTATATCATACAGATTGAGAATTCTTATCTCCATTTTTTAGGAAAGGCTACACCTGCAGCACGCTTGTACATTTTTCCTGAGGTATTAGATTTTTATTTTTTTTTTTAACGTCAGGACTAATTTATTTCAAAAGTAACATTAGAAACAATATTTTGTCCATAAGTACAACAAGTCACATATATATAGGTACATTACATTACTCACACTAAACCTATTATTACATCTTTATCTGAACTTCCACCGGATCTAATTTGACCGTTGGGGCTTTTCGCCGGAAAAACCATTTCCTGGCAATTCTGACCCTCTTTCTCTTACAAGAACGAAACCCAGACTCTCTCGCTAGACATTAACAAACATTACATAAATACTCCAATATATATATTATTACATATAGGATGATATTCCATTGATTTATGTTAATTAATCAATGGGGAATTTCCAGCAGAAGTCGTCGCCATAATTTGCGTATCTTGCTTTGGTTGAACTGACATCCATGCTTTCACGGCGGGCTTCATCTTTTCTCCGGCCTTAATAATCGCCAAGAACAGCAACCGATAAAAAACCACCATTCCAAACAAGATGGCAAGGTCGACCCACTTGGAATACTCCATTTCCACCTGAAATGTCTCTCTCAGGATCATTTCACCGCCGATCCTCGCCGGGCTTGCGCCGGGAACGTTCGGGAAAATCCGGCCCCAAAATTCATTCTTGAACAGACCTTGGTATACATATTTGTGGAAGGCGATGTAGTAGAGTGGGTATTTCCAGAATACTTGTGGTAAATCTTCCGGCAACCGGAAGAACCCACCGCCGAGGACCATCAGGCCCTGGATCCCGGAGCCGACTATGATTCCGACGAGAAAATTAGGGACGAGAGTTGCGATGACCATCATCAGGCTCTCCACCAACATCATGGACACAAAAATAATGGCGGCAAAGTAGAAGAAGTGGTTAAGCACTTCTCCGGTGCCGAGACCCTTCTGAAGTCCGGCGAGAAAATAAGCAATGGCCCCCGGAATAAGTGATATTAGCAGCAAGTATGGCAATCCGGAAAGTATGTTTCCCATGACGAATGCGCTCGGATCATAATGGCCGTTCATTCTTTCTCGTTGGAATACCTGTTAATTCGTCATTTAATTTAGATAGATGTCTCTCTTAGATAACCTTTGTCTATAAACTTGAAAAAAAAATTCATTTTTGTTTCTCAATTCAAAAAATAGCTTCGACATAGTTATATACTCCAATTTCGGCAACAACTAAGTTATTTTTTTACTAGCATGTCAGATTCACACATTTACACGAACAATTAACAAAAAATTAAAAAGTTAAATCACCTTGTTTACCTCTTAACTTAACCAAATATTTTATAGAAAAGTTTGAAATGTAAATACCTTCATCTCCTCCACAAATGAAGGGAATCCACCAATAGCCATGAAAGTTAGGAATGAAGCCACAAACATCAACATTGAAGCTGTAGCCTGGGAAGAAACATAAGTCAACCTTTATTATTTGCTAGTTCTTCTAATTTTTTTGTTTTGTTTTGAAACATGACTTTTTATATGAAACGAAATAAATAGTATATCGTTACATAATCCTCTGTTTTCTTACCTGAATTGAAGAGTGAGTAGGAGCAATAACGGAGAAGAATATGGTGCCAAGACCCAAAGATAGAACGATATAAACAAGAAGTCGCATCCAGTAGTAGCCAATATCACGAAACATATTCAAAGATGATCTTCTCGTCAGAACAAGGCATTGATCAATAAAATTTGCACTTTTTCTATTTTTCTGTAATATTTCGCCTTCCTGTTAGAGCATATATAAGAAATCAAATTCTGACTTTGATGGCAAAATAACCCCAATCAAAAATTTATGTACTTTCCCTTCGTTTCATTTGAAAAGTCCATTTCATAATACCGCAAATAGTATTTTAAAGTGAATTCTTTTAATTAAACAGAGAGACGGGTATATTAGGATATGGTTAGTACTCACATTCATGCATATTTCGGAAATCTTCGTGTGGACCTCTTTGTACCTTTCAGATTTTTTATATGAATTGATAAGAATAGTGATGACTTCCTCTGTGGGTAATTTCCTTGTAGATGCCTCTTCAATATCCTGTATCAAGAGCAGTTTAGGTCAATTTTTGTCATGCAAGAAAGAACAGATGAACATTGCAATTTTTCGATGGATACATTAATTTTTACAAGCGCGCTAACGTATAGAAATACTTTTGAAATATATACCTCATCGAAATCCTTGTTAATAGTTTTGAGGAAATGATCAGATGGATTCTGAAGAGTCGGGCAAGGGAAACCATTCACTGCAAAAAACTGCATCAAAGTAGAAGATCAACTCTCTCTGTACCACTGTTTACGAGTCATAAGGTATAACTCCAAAGTAGGTGGACGTTTCTTATAAATCTTTCTAACCTCATTAGCTGCATTAGTAGGGCCAAAATATATTATTCTCCCGGAAGACAAAAGGCAAACATTCTGAAACAGGCTGAAAACTTCAGAGCTCGGCTGATGAATCGAAGCTATAATGGTCTTCCCCCGCTGCCTGGCGATCCTGCTCATCACGTAATACGAAGCGGCGCTGTCGAGGCCGCTGGTTGGTTCGTCAAGAAACATAAGCTTGGGGCGAGTCAGAATCTCAATGCAGATGCTAAGTCTCCTCTTTTGCCCGCCGCTGAGGCCCTTCGATCCCCAGCCTCCGATTCTGGTGTTCATCGCTTCTTGGAGTCCCATTTCCTTTATGATCTCTTCGGCCCTTTGTGTTTTCTCGGATTTGGACATGGAGTTTGGGAGCTGGAGTTGAGCTGAATAGTATACGGCTTCTCTTACTGTTAGGGTTGTGATCAATGCGTCATCTTGAGTCACGTACGCCTGATAATTTAGTAATAGCAGTAATTAATAAGAGTAAATACGATATTTTAGGCGTAAGGACTCTTTTTAGAGAACATAAAAAAAACACATTTAGAGTTGTACAATGTTAGTCGAGTATTAATAATTTGAACTGTCACCGCTCGATAGTGATAGTGGTGAGAATGACTTGAAATACCACATCCTGATAATAATAATGGTAAGTAGCACATAAGTATAATACCGTAAAAGTGACTTATCAATTTATATTTGACCCGAATTGCCCGACTTTAGTTAACTTTAATTGCCAAAATCTTTTTAGGGTCATATACAAGATCTTGATTCAGGACGTACTTACAGAGGTTCCGTAAGAGAGTGGTTGCCGCCTACCATTAACTAGAATTTCACCACTTTGCCTCGTCGTGGGGTCCAGCCTTCCTGTTTGGCAATCAAGAAGAATGTGTAAGACAAGTCAACAATTATATATGTTTCTTTTCGACCGTTGAATTGATCCACTACAATATTCCACATGGAAAATGATTTTCACCAGTTTTTGTTCGTTAATTTCTTCATTGTTTCTGTGGTGTATATATATTGTTTTTTTCGTTTTAAATCTTTTGAATATTTATGGCGTGTTAAACTGATCCATGATGGTAGTTTCTGACTACAATACGAAAATAAGACACAATGTATAAAAGAATTAAGGTTGTGTCTTGGTGAGTTCGCGAGTTATATGAGCTGACCTAAATAATACGGATACTTAAGGCTTGTTCTTTAGCAAGAACCGAGACCTGGGTTAGGCTGGTTTTGGGGTTGAGACCAAAAAGTAGCCAAAATGGGCTTCGCAGAACTATACTCAAACTCAGGTCTCAGTTTTTGGTTTGAGACCAAAAAACATACCCCCCCCCCCCCCCTCCCCGGTCTCAGTTTTGTTGTCTCTTCTTCTTCCTTCCCCGCGTCCGTCGTCTTCTTCCTTCGCGTCGTCCTTCTACCTCCTCCCTTCTTTCACGCCGTCATCTTCTTCCTTCCTGATTGCAGAACTTTGGTTCAGCAATTGTTGCAGAACCGAAGCTTTGCCTTTTTTTTTTTTTTTTGTTCTGCAACGACGGACGCGGGGGAGGAAGAAGGAAGAAGAAAGAAGAGAAAAAAAAAAAAAAGGGGAAGGAAGAAGCGAGGAAGAAGACGATGAACAATCGTCTTTTTCTTTTCTTTTTTCTTTTTTTATATATATATATTTGTTTTAATTGCATTTTAGTCCCTACCGTTAGTTTTATTTATTTTTAGTCCCTAATGTTAGTTTTCCATCCACTTTTTGGTTTTGGGCAAACTACGGGGGGTTCTTCATAGGTTTTTAAACCACCGGGGGGGGGGGGGTTCCTTACTAGTTTCCGAAACCATGGGGGGTTCTCTACATTTAACCCAAAAATTAATAGGGGTGAAGCACGTCGGTTATTTATTTGAATCATGTTATTTTCATTTTTTTGGAATTTTTTAAAAATTACCGTTAATAAATTTTTTAATTTGTTTAAAATAAATAAATCAAACTTTAGTGAAAATTGAATAGAAGGTTAAAAAATAAGAAAAAAAATTTTCAAAATAAATTTGAACTGAGACTCATGTCTTTACCTTGAGCTGAGTTCTGGTTTGAACCAGAACCCAGAATTCAGAACTTTGTTTCTTACAAATAGGCTGAAACCCATTTGGGTTGAGAATGAAACCAATTCTCAGCCCAAGCTAAAGAACGTGCCCTAAACATGTAAAGTTAGAGTCAAGAATATCGACATGTGTATCCGTCAACTCAAACCCGACATGACTAAGTTATATTATAAGACGAAAATAGAATATGAACGTGTAACATTAGGGTTGATTGATGGGTGTCAATACAGGAACCGTGAATCCAAACCCGAACACGAAACAAAAAAAATTCCACTCCTACTTGCTATTTAGTGAATATATTAAAGTGGGGTCAAGCCGCAGGAACCTAAAAATCAACTTACGTACGTACCTGCTAATGCATCAAGAAGAGTTGATTTGCCGCAGCCGGAAGGACCCATAACGGCTAGAAGTTCGCCGGGACGGGCGTAGCCGCTGACCCCTCCTAGAATCGGTCTTTTCCTTCCCATTTTCCCGTCGGAAACGGTGACCCATAAGTCCTCCCACGTTATAAACACGCCTCCACCGCCACCGTTACCGGAGCCGTTGGAAGATTGTCTTTGCATTTCCCTGAAACTGAACCCATGGCCAGTACTAGTCTCTATCTCTAGGCCAGAAATTCTGACTTCCGGGACGGAGGAGGAGGAGGAGGAGGAGTTTAGTTCATAATCATAGTGATGCTCTTGGGTTTCGACCGGTGGCGGGGTGGAACGAGCTGAAGCCATGCTAGCTATAGGTCAGGGAAGAATACGGCGGGGGTGGGGTGGTTGCTATGAAGATGAGTAGACTGCAAAAGTGTGTGATGATATTTATAGATAAACAAATGAACTCATTTGGTTCAAACTTCATTTTACAGCCCTCGATCAAGCACTTTCACTTTTAGTCTTTTTTGCATGCATAGTTATTTTTTTAATATTTAAATTATAATAAAATCAAAAAAAAAAAAATCGTCACTTTACAATTCACTGAATTATGTATGGTCACTACGTTTTTAATACATCCTTTTCTTCTAAACCTAAATTTTGAAACACAGTTTGAACCTATTCAATATTCTAAACCTTAATATATAAATGATGCTGACTACTAAGAGTTCGGCTACCCCTCCTCTCTCTACTTAAAACTATCTCTTTCAAAATCACATTCGTTCTCCATTGCGTAATTACATAATTATATATTGATAATTTAATTTTTAAAAAAATAGAATACATATTTATATTTTAGTTTTCGAATGTAGTGGAGATTGGAGAACATTAACTCTACTCATTTATTTTTTCGTGTATGCCGTTCTAGGATTGTTGGTAGTGTGATCATCTGTGTTTTCAGGGCTACGATTTCTGACTTCGATACTTTTAAAATAATTAATTTGTTAATCTATACATGACCTAAATTGTCATTTCCAAAATGATGTATGATATAATACCCAAATACAATGCAATCGACACGATAAAATAAAATGTTAACTCATAGACAATATGAATTATCCAAAATAAAATGAAAGTATTGGGATTTGGGGCTCCCTTTTTTGAACTAGGGAAGTGAAGTATCTCACCTCGCTTAAGTTAGTGATCCAAATCCTTCTAGATGGCCTTCACTCTCTCGTTGTACTTCTTTTGGATTTTATAATAAATTTAATATATATTATAATAATTTTTTTTATTACTTACAATACAATTTTTACTATTTAATTAATTATATTTTTTATATTTCCAATATATTTTTACATTAAAAGTTATTTTTTTAAAACAATATTTTCAAAAACATAACTTGAACGAACATGCCGTAATATAATTTTAAAAAATAAATATATAAATAAAGATTAACATAAGAAATTACTTATTTAAATATTATAGCATAAAATTCAAAAAAAAGATTCTTTCATCAAAGGCTCCAAGCAGAAGAAGCACGTCTCTGTGCCTCACTCCATTCTTTGATTTAAACAAAATAAAAATTTCCCTAAACTTTAAACATAAATTTGAGATATAATTCCAAATTTAACCTTTTTGTTGTTTTGAAATGTGAACGCTTCTGATTTCGGCACGGCCATTCACACTTAGAAAAGGACACTGTGGTCCTTACAAAAAAAAAAAAAAAAAGAAGAAGAAGAAAAGGACAATGTGTCGGTTGTTAAAAATTAAAAGGAAAGGACGCCCGTCGAAACATGGTTGATAATTTTTGACATGATGCGAAAATACGACACGAATCTTATACGATATAAACTGGTTAGGATTGAGTTTTGGCAGGTTCGTTGATTATAAAGGTCGATTCAAATAATAAAACGGGTAAGGTTAGCGTTGAGAATATCGACACATGCCCCGTCAAACCAAACCCGACCCAAGTAATTTATATTACTACACGAATCAAATTGTTCACTGGTTAAATGGGTTGATGCGAATAACATGAATATAATTAAAAAGGTAAAATTAGAATTGATAGGTATTGAAACGAGAACTCATCAACCCAAACCCGATAATCTAGACATGATATGAATTGCCGTCTCTACATGAAAATTATTAAAAATGTGTTTTTCATCTGCGCGGAAAATGTTCTAATTTAAACAGCCATGGAAACTAATAAAATTTGGACAATTTTGTTGTTGTTGAAGAAATACTTAATTCTCATTAAGAGTTCTATCAATTTTGCATTATAAATAGACAGAACTGACAGAAATAAGAATCGAACACTGATATTTGGGTCGCCCACCCTACACATTAACCGATAGGGAACTAGCTGGTTACTAAAATTTGGACCACGGACGGTAGATATTAATGCGTATGGTTGCTGCACCTCTAAATTAAGTCAAATAAAATGAAAAGTGACCAGGACAGAACGGGACAGGAATTCAGTGGTTGCCGCCCACGTTAATGGTGTTTTGCTACAATTTATATCTTGAGTTGTCAAATGATAGTTCGTCTCTACTTATTCACGGTGGTTACAAAGAGTCTACTTTCTAATACCGATATAATATTAAAAAAAATTTAATATTAGAAAGTGAAATGTTATAATGGAGTAAATGGAATCCTATAACGCCGATTGAGTTGAGAAATTAACGTTGTTTGAAGATGAAGTATAACGCGGATTGAGTTGAGAATTAACGTTATTTGAAGATGAAGTTTAAACGATGTTCACGTTGTATAACACTTCAGTTTAATGACGGAGGAGCTGATGAATGCAAAATGTAGTTCAAAATTGTAGTTTGAAACTTTGTCTCAATAATGCAACTTCATACTAAACAAAAGTCCAAATTATAGTTGAAACTTGGAAAAGAAAAACATAAAAGAAGTAAGAAACAATATCCCCTCCGTCCCATTCAAAGAGTCATGTTTGTAATATTAGACGAAAGGAGTATATGTTTATGGTGGTATTATATATTTAAACTCACAAATAATTGTAATTTTTTAAATGGAATATTTCAATAGAATATTTTTTTATTTTTTATTTTATATTTATACATTTACTACTATAATTATAGTAAATGTGTGGTTCACGATTAATTGAACTTAACAGCCGATTGACTGCTCGGCATATGGTACGAGGAAACTTTGGACGCGTTTATTTCGTTCAGCCGTCTGTAAGAGTTAATTTGATGACGTATTTTGAATCTTCCTTGCTGACGCTGCATGTACGTGCTGAGCAAAAGATGAACCTCTTTTTTATTTTTTTTATTTGACACTCAGAAAAGAGTTTTGTTTATTGAAAAAAATACAAAAAAAAACTTTCTCTGTCTGAATCAAAAAGTCTATTTTATATTATTAAAAATAGTAATATAAGATGTGTTTTTTAAGTGGGGCGGATGAAGTATAACTTTTGAATTGATATTAAAATATATTCTCTCTATTTTATTAGAAGCGCATAGTTTCATAAATGTATTTTTTTTTATGGATATTAAAATACGACACCTAAAAATCATTGATTTGTCGGCATTTGCTCCATTCATGTATTTACTGTTTTAATATTAAATAAGAAACTATTCTAATAAAACGGAAAGACTAATAACTATGACAGCTAGCCTTACTTGTGCGTCTATGTGAGCCATTTATTCTAGAATCATGTTGTAAGCATTAGATGATGTGTAAGCTTCCACAAGCCTGTCAAGTACTTCCTTTGAGCTCCACGATAGGCCTGGTCCCCACAAGAGTTTTTAAAAATATTTTTTATTACTAAGTATATATGTTTGAGTTCAAAATATATATATATATATACCTAGTTGGAGCCTAAAATAAATTACTATTTTAATTATGAGATTTCTACAATAATGTATTGTGTGAAAATTATATACTATACATAATTGGCCCATCTAATTTATTGAGTCAAGTTATGTCCTGCCTGAGGCTGTGTTTCCTCGGAAACCCGGTTCAGTTTGGAATCCAACCTTCCTGCAGTAAATGCATCAGAAGAAAATCAATAACTTTTCTCAAAATGATTAGCATGAATTTGTATTAATTTTTAAAAAAATTTGAGAATATAATTGGTTTTAACTTGTAAAATAATCAAAAAAGAGAAAAGGGTTCATACGCATAAACCTCAACTTGAATAATCATTTATGGATGAACTAATGGTCTACTCTTTAATTAATCTTATTTAATTTATTTTCTCCCTTGTTTTATTTTTGTTTTACTTGATTGAAAACAAACGAAATAATTTTATCAAATATTTTCTCTGTCGCCTTAAAAGAATCCAGCGTGTGAAATGTACGATGTATTATGATTAAATAAGTAATTTAACACAATTTTATCCTTTTTTTTTTTTTGAATATGGATTAGTTATATATAACACATTATTACTGTAATTCTATGCAATTTAAGAAAATAAAAACAGGGACCAAAATCAATTTACAAACATATCTTTTTATATGAAACGGATAAAATACGAGTATATTAACTTTGAGTGTCAAAATATGATATCCCATTGATTTATGTTGATAATTAATAAATGGGGAGTTTCCGGCCGAAGTTGCCATAATTTGCGTATCTTGCTTCAGCTGAACTGACATCAATGCTTTTCCGGCGGGCTTCATCTTTTCACCGGACCGGCCTTAATAATCGTCAAGGACAGCAACCGATAAAAAACCACCATTCCGAACAAGATGGCAAGGTCCACCCACTTGGAATACTCTGTTTCCACCTGAAATGTCTCTCTCTCAGGACAGTTTCGCAGCCGATTCTCGCCGGGTTTTCTCCGGCAGAGTTTGAAAACGTCCGGCCCTGGAATTCATTCTTGAACAGACCTTGGTACGCATATTTGTGGAAGGCGACGTAGTAGAGTGGGTATTTTTAGAATACTTTTGGTAAATCTTCCAGCAACCGGAAGAACCCACTTCCAAGGACCATCAGGCCCTGGATCCCGGCCCGACTATGACTCCGCCGAGGAAATTAGGGACAAGACTTGCGACAATCATCATCGGGCTCTCGGCCAACATCATGGTCGCAAAAAGAATTGCCGCGAAACAGAAGAAGTGGTTAAGCACTTCTCCGGTGCCAAGTCCGTTTTGAAGTCCGGCGAGAAAATAAGTAATGGTCCCCCATAATCAGTGATATTAGCAGCAAGTATGGCAATCCGGAGAGTATGTTTCCGATGACGAATGCGCTCGGATCATAATGGCCGTTCATTCTTTCTCGTTGGAACACCTGTTAATTCTTCAAATCACTTTGTTCATTTCTTTACTTAACCTAAAATTGCTACGTGTGTTAGTTCAAAATAACTTAAATTTTGTTCAAATTTAAATTTGAGACAATTTTAAAGATTTTTTCTAGTTAAAGAGAATAAAAGGTTGAATATATAAATACCTTCATCTCCTCCACAACTGAAGGGAATCCACCAGCAGACATTATAGTTAGGAATGAAGCCACAAACATCAGCATTGATCCTGTAGCCTGGGAAGAAACATAGTCAACCTTTTTTTTTTTTTTTTTTTTTAAAGCATGACTCTTTATACGTGACGGAATGAGTAGTACTTTTCATATATTCGGTTTTCGTTACATAATTCACTGTTTTCTTACTTACCTGAATTGAAGATTGAGTAGGACCAATAACGGAGAAGAATATGGTGCCAAGACCCAAAGCTAAAACGATATAAACAACCAGCCGCATCCAATAGTAGCCAATGTCACGAAACATATTCACAGATGATCTTCTGGTCAGAACAAGGCATTGATCAATGAAATCTGCAGTTTTTCTGTAATATTTCTCCTTCCTGTGTTAGAACATAATAAAAAAATCATGACTGGGTTTTAGTAGAAGCCTGTAATTCCTTCACTCAAGTTCTGAATTTGATGACAGAAAGTTCGGTGGTTTTATTAGAAAATCAAGTCCACTTTGTAATAATGAAAATAAACGAAGCGTTGAAGTAGACTCTTCTAGGGGTGGTTACTTACACTCATGCATATTTCAGAAATCTGCCTTTGGACCTCTTTGTACCTTTCAGATGTTTTATATGAATTGATAAGAACATTGATGACTTCTTCTGTGGGTAACTTCCCCTCTTCAATATCGTGTATTGTTGGAATTAATTAAACCAAACTTGTATTTACTAATTAGTTAATTATAATTATAGTAGAATTTGTTATTTGTCTATTTCCTATTTAATTGGTTTAGTGTTTGTTTTGGGTAACCTAGTTGTTTTAGGAAATAGTTCTGAATCAGATTAATGGTAGGATTCATGGATAGTTTAGCCTATAAATAAAGGTATTGGGTGATCATTGTAATCACAGAGATAGATGCAAAGAGATACAGAGATAGACAGAGAGATACATGAGAAATTGAATAGCTTTCGGGTTGTTTCTCGACCAAACTTGGGCTTTGGTGTGCCGCACAGATTGTGTGCGTGCAGGTTTGTTTATTGTTTCTTTATTACAAAGAAGTTATATTCCGCTGTGCGTTAATCTCTTTAATATTAGGGCGAAATACAAAAACAACCCCGAGGTTTTTAATAAAAACAAAATAAACCCTCAATTTATAAAAAACACAAATTAAACCTTTGACTGAAAATTCTATATTTTTCAGACAAAAATACCCTTTTAAAACTACAATTAAACATGCATCCGGGCCCTTCATTTCATCTTCTTTTTCTTCACTTATGGCATTATTGGTTGAAACTCTTTTCCCCATCCAGTTTCCCTGCACCACTTGTTCTCTCCATTTCCAGATTTAGTGAACTAAGTGCTTCAAAATCGTACTTTCTACAACTATGATTCTTGTTGCGGCCATTTGCTTCAAAATTTCCAGATTATCTGTGGCCGGGGACAATCAATTGAATATTTACAAGCATTTTCAGTGCGCAACTGTCGATGCCTTTTTGGCAGTTACAGGTTTCAAGCAGAACTGAGAAGTGAGACCTCAAATAACTAGCCGTTTAGTTGCTCAGTTGAGAGCCTTGCATTAAAGTTTCTTCTTGAAACTAACTTGTCAGGCTTTGTAAAGCCAAGGCTTGCCAAATGATATACTATTGTTGAGCTTGGTTTTCTCTGTTCTAGAGGCTTTAGAGGTGCACGATCGATTAAATAACTAGTGGTTGAGCCACCCACGTTAAACCAGAGGCAGTCGCTATTATCGGTAATGTGTTAGGAAAATGACAGACGAGAAGGGATGAGAATCGGGGAGGTTGCCGGTGGAGTGCGTCGCCGTCTGCTGCTGCTGTCCATGCCTTTTGATGCATATGATAGTCCTTGCCGTTTATGGAGTTCTCATTGCGCTGTGTAAAGAGGTGTTGAAAAGGAGCTAAAGGAAAAAATTGCAGAAAGAAAAAATGGACTTCTTGGAGGAAATCAGGGGATGAAAATGAACAGCCCGGATTAAAAGTGTATTTTTGTCTGGAAAATGTAGATTTTTTAGCCAAAGATTTAATTTGTGTTTTTTAAAAACTGGGGGTTTATTTTGTTTTTACTAAAAACCTTAGGGTTGTTTTTGTATTTCGCCCTTAATATTATTTTGGATATATATTCTTTTTATATCTTACAAGTGGTATTAGAGCCTTGGTGTGTCAACTTTAGTGATAAAGATTGATTTTAACTTTTGCAATGGCTAAGTTGCTAGAAAGTTTTGCGCCTTGATTACTAATTTTGGGTGTCTAACCTCCGGGGTATTAAGGTCAGAAGACTTTGAAGTTCTGGAATAAAAAAAAAAAGAAAAAAAAAGAGAGGAGGTTTTGAGGTGTCAATTATGGATTAGAGTAGTTATATTAGCAATATTCCAAAGTTAGTGGGGAGACAAAACTACCCTATTTGGATAACGCTGATGGATAGTCTTCTCGGAGTATTTGGTTTGCGACAATATATTCAGAAGGAGTGACAAATGATGCGGACGATGAAACAAAGGAGACGGTACATTTGACATTATCTCTTATTCGTCAATCTGTTGATAGTTCAATATCTGGAAAAATTTGTCATACGAAAACTGCGAAACAAGCATGGGATATTTTGGTAAAAAGTTATAGAGGGATGGATAAAGTTCGGAAAAATAATGTTTTGAAATTGGAAAAGAAATTTAGAGATAGCAAGATGAGAAAATGTGAAACGATTGATGACTACTTTCATAGATTATTGAAGATCAGAGGTGAGATGACATCAAATGGGTATTTTCTCACCAAAGATATTTTTGTGAATCATGTTCTCAATATACTTACTTGGAGGTTTGATTACTTTGTAGCATTAATAACCGAGACAACATATATTTCAAAGTTGAGTGATTGGAAATTGCTTAATATATTGATTCTTGATGAACAAATGATTAATGTCAAGCAGTTAGTGATCAATGAGTTACAAGAGCATGCATTTGAAAATATTGCTTCAAGAATTGTGGATGAAGAACGTCAAAGTATCATTGAGCAGGAATGTGTCAATGTGGACGAAGGCACTGAAGGTATTAATTTGGTCAAAGAAGAAGAGATCGTTTGTCTCACTGAACAAGAGCGAAATATTGAAATTGATAATCGCGTAGATGAAAGTGATCATGGGATTGTTGAAAGCTCTGTTGAATTGGAGCAGATCAACTGCAGTGAAGTCGACTCATTATTTGGTGGAGAGTCTGACCAGGTTAAAAATATGACAGTGCAGCCTTGGGTTTGCAAGGACATTGTTAGGTTTGACGCCATTGATAAGATTAGTAATGTCGACGGAAAGCTTTGTTCTAAAGACTAATGGGTAGATATCAGTGAGTTCTTTGACTAGTATAAGGAATTTGATAAGGCTTTATCAGAATACAAGTTCGTGTCCTCATCTTATATAAATGTGATGTCTCGAGTTTGCAAGGATATTTTTGGGATTTGCAAGGTTGATGAGAAGATGAACTAGGATGAAGAAGAATGGGTGGATATGAATAAATTCTTCGCCAAAGAGAAGTTTCCACAGAAGATCCATGGAACATACAAATGTGTCTCTACGATGAGTTTGAAAGAGATGAAGAACTACTGCAAGTTGGTTTCGCATGTTGTCTACACTGCGAAAGAACTGACGATAGAGATTCAAGCACATGATGGTGATGGACCTGCTTTGATTCAAGTTTGGTTTAAGGGAGGCTATGTTGGAATTAATTAAACCAAACTTGTATTTACTAATTAGTTAATTATAATTGTAATAGGATTTGTTATTAGTCTATTTCCTATTTGGTTTAGTGTTTATTTTGGGTAACCTAGTTGTTTTAGGAAATAATTCTGAATCAGATTAATGGTAGGATTTAGGGATAGTTTAGCCTATAAATAAAGACATTGGGTGATCATTGTAATTACAGAGATAGATACAAAGAGATACAGAGATAGACAGAGAGATACAGGAGAAACTGAATAGCCTTCCGGTTGTTTCTCGACCAAGCTTAGGCTTTGGTGTGCCACACAGATTGTGTACATGCGGGTTTATTTATTGTTTCGTTATTACAAAGAAATTATATTCCGTTGTGCGTTAATCTTTTTAATATTATTTTGAATATATATTATTTTTATATCCTACATGTATCAACACATATAATCACCTAATTAATTAAGTTTGGTTTAACTAATATTTTCAAACATCGGTGAACAAAATAAAACATGGCAAGAATGAATTCACACGTGACGCACACATGTATAGAATTACTCATCGAAATCCTTGTTTATAGTTTTGAGGAAATGATCAGGTGGGTTTTGGAGAGTTGGGCAAGGGAAGCCATTCGTAGCAAAAAAACTGCATCAAAGTAAGAGCATCTCCAACCATTGATGCCATTTTTAGCATAAATGCCAAAAAGTTGGCATCTAAAATGGCATCAACCATGATGAGAGATCAATGATTGATGCCATTTTTAATGCCATTTAAGAATATTATTATTTTAATAATTTAAATATCTTTATGCTTTTAATAAATATTCTTAAATATTTATTGTTAATACTATTGTTTTTGGATAAAATTTCTTATTATAATTTTATTCTTCGAGTGTCATAAAATATAAAAAATTTTATTTAAAAAACAATAAAATTATGAAATTAAATAATAATTCAATTCAATAAACATGTAATAAAACATTGGAAAATTTGTAAACAACATACACGAATATTGGGAAAACATCGTACTACATAAAAATCGACAATTACAATACGAAAATGCATAAATAAAAATAAAAACTTCAATAATAGGCATTAGAATACTTTTCCCACAAGTGTTCAATCAATGCGTGTGGGCATCTCTATATCTTATTTCCCTAAACTAGTTTCAATAGTTTTGAAACCGTTCATTGTCATCCTCCACCATATCAAGTTCATACTCAGGTTGAGAAATCAGTCCGGTAATAACTGGCGCAGATTTGTCACGTTCATCCTCAATTATCATATTGTGCATGATAATGCGAGCTGACATTATATCTCGCAACACTTCTTTATCCCAATATCGTACTGAATTTCCAACGATATGAAAACGTTCTTGCAAAAAGCCAAAAGCACACTCCACATCTTTTCTACATGCCTCTTGCATTTTGGTAAAATGCTGCGTCTTTGGTGTATGGGGGTTGTGAATAGACTGGACAATGGTTGACCATTTTGGATATATGCCATCAGCTAAATAATAACCCATATTATATTCTTTTCCTTGAATTGTGTAATAAGTGAGGGGAGAAATACCTTGTTAAAGATCGAAAAACAGATTGGATGAATCGAGGACATAACGTCATTGTTAGAGCCCGGCATACCAAAATTAGCATGCCAAAACCACATATCGTAGTCCGCTACAACTTCAAGAATAATTATTGGTGCTCCGCAACGACCCGAATACTGCCCGGCCCATCCCGTTGGACAATTTTTCCATTTCCAATGCATACAATCCAAATTGCCTAACATCCCTGGAAAACTGCGTTGCTCACCAATATACAAAAGTCTAACAATGACATTTGCATTAACTGATCTTAGATAGGTACCTGAAAAAATTTCAACAATTGCCTTGCAGATTCGAGTATAGTCGACTCCCCGATTTTAAAATATTCATCGAAGGCATCCGCTCCTTTCGAATAAGCCAAAACTCGAATAGTAGCTGTGCATTTTTGCAAAGTTGAAGGTCCAAGCTTACCCGTTGCATCCCTTCGTTGTTGGAAGTAGCTGTCATGATTCTGTACCGCATCAACGATACGTAAAAATAGAGGTCTGGACATACGAAATCGCTGGCGGAATATATGCAAAGGGTACAACGGATTTTCTGTAAAATAATCCCGGATTAGAATATTTTCAGCATTAACACGTTCACGATTGATCACTCTATGTCCTAGAATTGAGCCACCATGGGTACGCCGATTGGATCGTTGATTACGATGACGCTCCATGAGAATGTTCTGGTTTTCGATCATCTCTTCTATCATTGCCTCTTTATCACCGAAATCGATTGGAGTATCAAACTCATCATCGGAAGATGAGTTGTCGATACTAACATTTGATGGCCCCTCAACGTTGAAATTTATATTTTCAGAATATTGTGGAGAAACGAAAAGGTTGGATGATATTTTGCGTAAAACGTGTTGAGTAAGGGATGATTGGAATGCATAACTAATGTTGGTATTTATTAAAAAAATGACATAATTAATGATAAGGTTGTTGATTGGGTGAAATATATCGAACGGTCATGGAAAGGATGAAATCCGTCGGATTAAAGAGATGAAGACACGTGGATGAGGAGGTGAATCAAAATGCGGATGTGAAGTGAACGGTTGAGATTAGCTGAAAATCAATCAGACGACTGTGATAAGGATGAAATTTTAGGACAAATAATATCGTGACACGTGAACGATAGGGTTGTTGATAAGGAAATAATGAATCCAATGATTGATGCGAGTCTAAAATTGATCTAACGGGGATAATAAGGCTGAAATCCATTAACCAATAGGAATGTGACACGGCGATGGAAAATGATAGATAAGGCTATCCAAATCTAATGGCTGTTTTTTGCAGGCAATCCATCCTACGGATAATAATCTCCAAATAGATTTCATAATCCACATCCAATTGGCCTATATATACAATAGTAAAACCCACCACATTTTGCATCTTCAATTGCTGAACTTGTAATTCATTTTCTCTTGTTCTTTTCGTTCTCCTTCCAAACTTCTAGTTTCAAAAAATGACTTCTCGAGGCGACGGATTTACTGTTCCTGAAGATGTGCTCTTGTGTAGGTGTCATATAGAAATTGCACAAGACCTAATAACGGGTAGGTATCAAACTTCCCAAGAGTTTTGGGGTCGTATAATCGACCAATACAATGCCTCATTCGGGCTGTGAAGAAGTTGCAAGGATACGTCAACAGCGTCGAGAATTTGCACCGTAGTGGTGCATCGGAGCAAAATTTTTTGAGTATTTTTACAATTCAAGTTTTGTATCTTAGTATATTCTAAATACATTTTATTAGGGTGATTAGTCAAAGTGAAAATTTCTTTGTAGATGGATGAAGTGAAACAATTATACGCAGAACATACAAAAAAATGGCAATTCAAATTTGATCATGTGTGGGACGCAATGAGGCGATTCCTACAGTTAGAAGCTAGCAACACTCCTTCCCAACCGAAGACTAAGAAGAAAACTATGAATATCGTCTCCTCGGACTCCGAAGCTCCCACCCCCGACTATCCAACCCCCCCCCCCCCCTTCTCTCCCAATTTATCTCAATTTTCTATTAATTTGGATTCTGACAGTGGTGGGTCGTCTTCTAAACGACCTATTGGAGTAAAACAAGCCAAAATGAAGAAGAAATTAGATAAACATTCAGCTTTGTCAGATGAACAAATCATGGAAAAGAATGACCAAATGGCGAGAATGGTGGAGGCCTCTACCCAAAAGAAAATTGAGATAGAAAACAAAAGACTAGCTCTTATGGAGGACAAAGAAGACAATAAAACCATGAAAATGGACTTGAATTCATTTGCAGATCCAGACGTGCGTGAATACTGGAGAGCTAAGCAAAATACAATAATAGCCAAACAGCGTCATCGAAGATTAGCACAAGCCTAACAAGATGCGTATGGTAATTTTTTCCACAACATCGGCGGATCTGGAAGCAATTTACCTAGGAGTGGGCAATGGTTCGGTTTATGGTTTCCACAAATCGGTTTATTCGGTATTAAATTTTTTTTTGCCCAATTCAAAAACCGAACCAAATTCGTTTAAAATTCGAAGAAACCAAATCGAATTCGGTTCAAATTCGGTTTGAAACCGTGAAAACCGGATTCAACATTTTGCCTTAAAATTTTTCAAAGGAGGAGAACCGTGAAAACCGATGTCATGTAGAAAGCAAAGCAAGGAGGAGAAGTATGCTTTGAGTTCTGCAATCCATTGCAGAACTGAAGCGCAAAACCTTCTGCAAAGACGGCACCTGCGAAAGGAGCAAGGGATCGCGGCGGCGAGAAGATCCGATCTGGAGCAAACGTGAACGTACGACGGCGAGAGAACGGAAATTGCAGCATGTCGTCGGAATCGGTGATGTTTGTCTGCTGGGTTATCTTCCTCGGCGAACTGCAAAAACGGAGAAGGACAAGAATATAGAGAACGACGGAGAGGGAGGAGAAGTGGGAGGGAACTGAACTGGGGGAGGCGGTTGTGTGATAATACTTTAGAGATTAGGTTTTAGTTTTACTCATTAGGTAAGCTTTAGCCTTTAACCGTAAATGATACCTTTATGACATCTTTATCAATTTAAAATATTATTAAAGCCTTTAGGTGGAAAAAAACTAATAAATATTAATAATAATTTTATTATTTTTTTTTACTATTTTGAATTCAGTTTTTGGTTCGGTTTTTGGTTTGGATACCCAATTCGAAAACTAATTCTAAAACCGAATTCATAATTCGAATTCGGTTTCAAACCAAACCTAATTCGAATTCAGAATTCGAATTGGTTTCTTCGAATTCGGTAAATTCGAATTCGGTTCGAATTTCGAATTGGACCAAACCATGCCACTCCTAGATTTACCGGAGTATTAAAATATTTTCGTCTCAATGTTGTATGTTATATGGTATTAACTATTTTTATATTTATTGTATGTTTTTATTACCCGTTTTTAATTATTGTTTTAGTATGGATGTATTTTGTTCTTGTATTAATTTTCTCCTCCATTAATGAATGTATTACGTTTTTGTATTTTTATTATAATATTTTCAATTTAAATTATTTTACTTTTACTACAAAATAATATTTAATATTTTTTAGTCTATTAATAATTGTATTTTATTAACATTTATAATTTTAAATAGAAAACTTATTTAATTTGAAAAATAAAATTACAAAAAATTTAACTATTAAAAGTATTTAATTATCATAAATTAATTAATCTATTTAAGTAACTAAACAAACTAATAAAGAAGAAAATTCATCTTTTAAAGTAAAAAAAAAAGAATAAAAAGAATAAAATATTAATATTCCAAAAAAGCTGAAGCCATTTCTGGCGTGGAAACCTCCACCGCTGCTATTATAGCAACGGAGGATGGCAACGGTTAGAGAATGGCTAAATGTCATTCCCCACCCGTTAGACACAACCGTTGTTAGAGAATGGCTAAATGTCATTTCCCACCCGTTAGACACAACCGTTGCCAAAATGGCAACGGTTGGAGATGGTCTAAGAAAATCAGCTCTCTCCCCGTTACACTAGAAGAGTTGAGTAGTACGACTGTTCACGAGTCATAAGGTACAACTCCAAAGTATATCTTTCTAACCTCATTCGCGGCATTAGTAGGGCCAAAATATATTATTCTCCCGGAGGACAAAAGGCAGACACTATGAAACAAGTTGAAAACTTCAAAGCTCGGTTGATGAATCGCAGCAATAATTGTCTTCCCTTGCTGCCGAGCAACCCTGCTCATCATGTAATACGAGGCAACGCTGTCGAGGCCGCTGGTTGGCTCGTCAAGAAACATAAGCTTAGGGCGAGTCAGAATCTCAATGCAGATCTAAGTCTCTTCTTTTGGCCGCTGCTGAGGCCCTTTGCTCCCCATCCTCCGATTCTGGTGTTCATCGCATCTTGGAGTCCCATTTCCTTTATGATCGCTTCGGCCCTTCGTGTTTTCTCAGATTTTGAGATGGAGCTTGGGAGCTGGAGTTGAGCTGAATAGTATACGGCTTCTTTTACGGTTAGGGTTGCGATCAACGCGTCATCTTGAGTCACGTAAGCCTGGCATTATTATTCGTAGAGTCCAATATATGAATACATTTTTTTTAACAATTAAATACATAAATTTAATGGGGCATACTATTTGCAGGAACAAATTTACTATTTACGGTAATATTTTCCTGTGAATAGTCTATTTTATCCTTTAGCTAAAAAAAAAAAACCCCATTTACATTTATTCATTTTTCACTCACATGTGTATTTAAATATGGTCAGTAGTCATGAGGATGATCCATATTACACGGTAAGTAAACAATCTATACTTTTTTTTACGTAAAGTTTGTTTGTTAAAATTAAAAAAAAAACCCTGTATGGCCTGAGATTTTACCAAAAAAAACTCCAAAATAGGCGAGATTTTACAAGAGTCGGGATTTTGGAAGAAAATCACGCTCCCAATGGGCGTGATTTTTCTTCTTCAAAATCCCATCCCATCCTGGGGCGGGATTTTGAATCAATTAAGAAAATCCCACCCGGGATGGGATTTTAAGAAATGGGCGGGATTTTTATTGCTTGAATATGGTTTTATTTTAAAAATATTTATAACTAAGGGGCATTATAGACTTTCACAGAAAAATATTCATGTAAATAGTAATTTGATTCCTGCAAATAACAATTCTGTTTAATAACTATATCACTCTTTTAGCACACGAATATGACACGATAAAAGTAATTTGTCAAACTATATTTGACCCGAATGGGCACAATTTGTTAAGAGGCATACTAAACGCAGTAACCGTTTTACTAAACGCAGTAACATTCCCCTGTGAAAAGTCTAAAATACCCCTAACACTTGAAAAAAAAAAAAAAAAAACCAAAATACGGCGACATTTTTGGCCCAAAATCCGGCGACATTTTTGCCCCCCCCCCCTTTCATCCTTCAATTTGATATTTGCAGTAACCACCGGGCGGATCTTCGCCAATCCGGTAAAAAATTCACATTTTTGACAAAAATACTAATACATCCGGACATAATACAACTAAATTAATCAAACCAACTATCTAAAATAATACCGCAAAACATTTTAACTTTAGCCACTAATCTTTTTCCGATCCGAGTCGTCTCGATTTTTATCCGATTTTGTGATTCCACCCGGCTCTACTTTGCAAGAATTATTAAACGGAACAGAGCCCGTGTAATATGGATCGTACTCGTGACTATTTATTCAAATGTTGTGCGGTATTTTTATATTTTATCTAAAGGGTAAAATAGACTTTTCATAAAGGAATGTTACTGCAAATAGTAAAACGGTTACTGCGTATAACAATTTCGTTTGTTAAAAACTATTTAGGGTGTGATGGGACTTACAGAGGTTCCGTAGGGGGGTGGTTGCCGATTACCATCAACTAGAATTTCACCACTCTGCCTCGTCATGGGGTCCAACCTTCCTGTTTGGCACTTAAGAACACTTTGTAAGATAATTTGTTTTATTTTTATAGTATAAAAACAGAAAGCCAAATGGGATTTAAGTAAATCACACTAGCAATTCTTCAACTTGTTCGTAAATTTGATGCTTAGGAAGTTACAATTTTGTATTTATTTTCTTATTTTTAATATCACCCTTACAACTTTAAAAACTCCCGCTTATCGGAATTTAGATAAATCCGTAACTTTACATATGTTCACTTGTGTTTTTCGCCTACTCAAGTAAAAATTAACTTGTGTACGAACCCTCTAATGCATCAAGAAGAGTTGATTTGCCGCAACCGGAAGGACCCATTACGGCTAGAAGTTCGCCGGGACGGGCGTAGCCGCTGACTCCTCCCAGGATCGATCTTTTCCTTCCCGTTTTCCCATCGGGAACAGTGACCCATAAGTCCTCCCACGTTATAAACACGCCTCCGCCGCCACCGTCACTGGAGATGTTGGAAAAGTGTCTTTGCATTTTCTTGAAACTAAAACCATGGCCAGTACTAGTCTCTAGCTCTAGGCCATCAATTCTGACTTCCGGGATGGCGGAGGAGGAGTTTAGTTCATCGTGGTGCTCTTGGGTTTTCGCCGGTGGCGGCGGGGTGTAATGAGCCGAAACCATGCTTGCTATGTATAGCTCCAGGAAGAATATACGGCGGCAAACGGCGGGGGTGGGGTAGTTCCTAAGTAGACTGCAAGTGTGCGATGATATTTATAGATCTACTCCTTCCTTCCCTGTTCCAATAGAAGAGTCTGCTTTGAAATTTTTTTTGGTTTCAATAAAATAGTCTAGTTTTAAATTTTTTACTCCTTATGCTCTTACTAATATAATCATGTGTAGTCCACAATTATGTCATATTTAATAAATAAGGATATAAATGGAAAAAAGAGTGTCGAAGTAGCTATTTTATGTGTTGTATATTGACATTCGTAGCAATAAGTTGTACATCGGTCAAAATTGACTTTTCTAATGGAGCATAAAATATAAATTAACTTAGGGGTGGCGGGTTATGGGTCGGGTCAAAACTGACCCGCACCTAATGGGTCATGACCCAACCCGAACTGTTGATTAGCAGGTCATATGCGGGTTGGGTTATAACCCGCGGGTTAGTTTATTTGACATAACGGGTCAAAATCACTTGACCCAACGGGTTATAACCCGTTCAACCCGTATTTTGACCCATACTTTGACCCGCAATATTTTAATTTATAAAGAATTAATAATTAATTATATAAATACAAAGTATATATATACAATTATACACGCGTGCTGTATATATATTTACGTCCGAACATATACCTTTATATATATTGGTATGTATTTATATTTGCGTAAAATTAATTAATGTAATTTATATTTTAAAATATCTTTTATAATAATTTTATGCTGATAAATTAGGTAATCGAGTCATGACTCATTTTGATTTAAAGGATAATTTATTAGAAAGAAAAAAAAGTGCATTTAGACCTATATAAAAAAAAATGTGCATAAAATGACCAGTTGGGTCATTACATAAACACGTGCACATCATGTTAACCCGTTTAACCTGACAGAGCAGCCCACTTAACTAGACGAGGTAACCCATTTAAACAGACAAGTTGACTCGTTTAACCCGACAGTCAGACTCGTATAATTCGATGGGCGACCCGTTTAATCCGATGGGTCAACCAGTTTAAAACTTAAAATTTTATTTTTTATTCAAAAAAATGTTATTTAAATGTGACAAAAATAAAGAAAATTGAGAAAGAAAAGTCTTAAGTGGCATGCATGGATTCGTGTAGATACATATATTTAATGATTTCTGCTGGTAGGTATAGATTTTTTTTTTTTTTTAACGATTAACTATTACAACGTCTTATGTATTGAATTGAAGAATAAAGTGTTTGGAGAGGGGAAGTAAGAAACTTGAGTGTCGGCATATATATATATATATATATATATATATATATATATGCAGGTTTTGTTAGTTTGCGCACAAATATAAAAGAAACTGACAAACATTTAAATCGCTTGAACATTGATTCATTTCAGACGGGTCAAAAGATAAAAAACGAAACTGACCCACGCTATAAATAAAAGTTGACCCTCAGGTTACAAATAAAAACTTAATCCGCATGTTGATCTTGACTCAACCCAACTTAATCCATTAAGTTCGGGTCAAAACTCAACCTGTAAATCATTTAATCCAATCTAACGGGTTATAAAGATGGGTTAGTTGGACGGGTTATGGGTCAAATTGACACCCCTAAATTAATTAATTAGCCATCGATCACTCCCTGGAATCCAGGAACTATGGCACCAAAAAACTGGCAACAATCGTCATCATGATGCAAACAAGGAGCTAATTTAATTAATTTTGTCAAGTATTCGGGGAAATACTTGGTTTTCAAACGCAAATTTGATAGCTATATTTGGCAAAAACAACGTTTTTAGAAACGCAAAGATTTATGTAGGGGAATGTGTGTCCCAGAAATGCACACCTTGATCGATCACATCAAATGATTGCAAATAATAAAATTTTTATACGTTTTAATAATGTAAATAAATGGATGATTTACGCAGTCTAATTTCATGAATAAGAGAAACTATAAAAATAATATTCGACAAATATAAACAAGAGAATGAGGTACTGATAATAATTTTTATCATTTTATGGTATTTTTTATAAAAAAAAAATCTAAAATTCTCATAAATAAAAACAACTCTCTCAAATTCAATATACGAGATTATTTTATTCTTAAGCGCCAAACTCACCTATAGCGACGTATATGTTCATGGATGAGACATATAATCAATTAATGATGTTTAAAATCATTAATTACTTGATAGTTAGGTTAGTACCAACAGTATTAGGTGTTTGATAGGTTCCAATAATTTCGGATGTATATAGCACCAAACCTCTTCAATATCATTGTAAAACTAAGTTGGAAGAATATTAATAAGGTTATAATATTATTCAATTGGTAATTACTTGATTTAGATTGTTGTGAAAAAAAAAAAATTTTATTTTTTAACTTTAGAAATAGTTATTAGATGTTTCTTGTTAACTCAAATTGAGGTAATATTTCCAAACATAGGACCATTCTAGCCAAAATCGTTTGAAATTAGAAACAAGACTCGTTTAATGCAGGTGTAATATCTGCAACTAAGAAATTGAAGGACAAATCATGGATGACTAGTGGGTGGATATGTGTAAGCTAAGTAGGTGTTTGTTTATCCCCTATAAACTCTTGGTTATATCTTGTAAATACAATTTTACATTAATGAAAACTAAGTTTTGGCTTATAAATTTGCCTTTATCTATAATTTATTATGTTCGGATGGTGCGATTTACAAGTACTTTGGAAATAAGTCATGCTTTAACCCCTTGTCTTCATAAGGGAATTGTGTATGAGCGCATCTTAATTGAGACGTGTGGACATGAGAGCTGACGGAAGCTTTGTCAGTAAGCCATGCTTGCCACACCGTTAGTTCATTTTTGTGGTTCAATAGAGCGACTCGTGACCCGTTGGGCGAGATCAATTTGAACAAACTAGTATTACATGTATAATATGTAAAAGGAAAAAATAGGATTTTTAATTTAACTAGAACTAGGGGTGATATCGAGCCGAGCCCGAACACACCTATGTTTGAGCTCGGCTCGGCTTCATTATCTTGGGCTCGAGCTCGTATAAGATTTATGAGCTCGAGCTCGGTAGGCAGAATCTCCACTTGCCAAAATAAATTTGGCTTATGGAGATTCGAACCCAGGTCCTCTAGGTTCTTCATGCAGTGTCTTACCACTGCACCAAATTTAATTTCATGTTAATATGTATGAATGATAAATTATATATGTATTTTATCTTTTGTAAAAATTATTTTTTCTTATCGAGCTGTTCACGAACGTAATCGAGCCGAGCTCCCTTTTGTTCATTTATTGTTCGTTTATTAATCGAGCCTAAAATTTTGTTCATGTTCGTTTATTAATAAATAAACGATCTCGAACCGAGCTTTTAACGAGCCGATCCCGAGCTTGTTTGTGAACGTTCGTGTTCGTTCTCAACCCTAACTAGAACTATAAAAAAAATAAAATAAAATAAAAAGCAGAACTCTAAAAAGTCAGTTGTCGTAATTAAGACTTAATAACATCTAACGCTAAAAGATACAAGCTAAAAAACCTCCCAACCTAGGAATTCACGAATTTTTTTTCACTCTTTGTTATGAGAAATCCCCAGGTAGAAACGTCTAATAACTGGCTTAATCTTTTCTGCAACCTTAAGAATCCCGAAAAACAAAACCCTGTAAGAGATCGCCATGAGAATCAAGATGGTGAGATCAATCCACTTGGAATAGCTCAGTTCAACTTGCCAAATCTCCCTCAGAATAGTCTCCCCATCGATCCATGAAGACGAAGAAGATGATCCTCCCACCGTCCCGAATGATCGGAATTTGAGCCCTTCAAATTCGTTCTTGTAAAGTCCCTGGAATCCATATTTGTGGAATGAGGCGAAATACAGAGGATATTTCCAGAATATCTTTGGCAAATCGGCCGGCAGCCGGAAGAACCCGCCGCTCAGCATCATCACCCCTTGGAATCCTGCTCCGATGATGAGCCCCATCAGGAAATTCGGGACCAAACTGGCGACGATCATCATCAGGCCTTCCACCAGCATGATGCAAACGAGGAGGACCATGCTGAAGTAGGCGAATTCTCCGGTCCCTGGCTGCAGTCCGACGAGATAGTACGCGATTGCTCCGGGGATCACGGATATTAGGAACAAGAATGGCAGGGAGGAAACTGTGTTGCTAATTACAAATGCAGCAACTCCATAATGGCCGTTCAGTCTTTCTCGCCGGAAGACCTGTATGCATCAATATTATTGCATCGTAACCTTGACTCTTTTAATAGAAGGGAAAAAGTAAAGCATCAGTTTGAAAGATGAATCTGCTAACCTTCATTTCCTCCACAAATGAAGGGAAGCCTCCGATTGCCATGAGAGTTAACAGGGACACTACAAACATGATCATTGAGCCTCGGGCCTGAAAGTAAACGTTAACAAGAATTTTCAAATTTGCAGCGAATAAGTTCTCAAATCTATAAAATGCTGAAGATGAGGCTTACATTTATGGAGCTGTAACTGTTCCCCACGCTAAAAAACACGGTACCTAAGCCGAACCCCATAATTATGTATATAGCGAGGCGCAACCAGTAGTAGCCAATGTCGCGGTACATGTTTATAAACGATCTTTCTGTGAGGACGAGGCTCTGCACGAAAAACCCGGCGTGTCTCCTCGGCTTCTCCATCACTCCAATTTGCTATACATACCACATTACACCAACACAATTTGTATGTCAAATACCAATACATAAGCAAGTATCAAAATGTTTCTTCATAGTTACTATCTACGTTTCCATTAGAAGAGTCTACTTTCTAATGGAACAAAGGGAGTAATAACTATGAGATCTAGCCTTACTTGTGCATTTATGTGAGCCATTTCTCCTAGAATCATGTTGTAATTATCAGATGATGTGTAGGATTCCACAAGCCTGTCAAGTACTTCCTTTGAGGCTGTGTTTCCTCGGAAACCCGGTTCAATGTCCTGATCAGACACGCATTGTTTCAGATTGATTGAAACAATATTACAAAGTAGACTCTTATATGTACTAACTTACCTCATCAAAATCCGTGTTGATCATTCTAAGACAGTGGTCAGCAGGATTCAGGAGATGAGAACCCGGAAAGCCACTCGTGGAGAAAAACTAACCAATCGAAACGAAGACAAGTCATTCTAGCGAATCAGAATCCAATAATCAAACACATAAACACTTAAACAAACCTGGTTTACTGCAAAGGTGGATCCGAAATAGATAGTCCTGCCTAAAGAAAGTAGGCAAAGATTATCAACCAGCTTGAAGATTTCAGCACTAGGTTGATGCATTGATGCTAAAACTGTCATCCCATACTCCTTGGCGAGCTTAACAATCCGATCCATGACGTAGTACGAAGCCGCGCTGTCCAGCCCGCTGGTAGGTTCATCGAGGAAGAGAAGCTTCGGCCTCGTCAGAATCTCAATGCAAATGCTAACTCTCCTCTGCTGCCCGCTGCTCAGGCCTTTGCTTCCCCAACCTCCGATCCTTGTGTCGATGCAACTCTGCAATCCCATCTCCCTTATCGTCCTCTCGGCCCTCCGCCTTTTCTCTGATCTCGACATTGTATTCGGGAGTTGCAGCTGAGCAGAGTAGTACACAGCTTCTCTGGTTGTGAGTGTCCATGTCAGGACGTCATTTTGAGTCACATAAGCCTGCATTAAACGACCAATATATATCAGTTTTCTTCACCGTGGCATTTCAACAAACAGGTAATGGTGGCACCGAAACTGCAGAATTGAAACATTTGATTTGGCAATGAAGAAGAAGAGGTTGTACTGAAGTTCCATAAGCGAGCTGTTGAGTTCGTCCATTGATCAAGATTTCTCCGCTCTGTTTCGATTTCGAGTCTAGCCTCCCTGCAGTAAGTGCACGTATATCATTTTCAATACAATTTTTTATTATTTAATTTCATATTTTATATTGAATTATTTTAATGAACCTTGAAACTATTAAAATCTTTATTCAACACTCTGCATTGGCATAAAATTTTGGCTCATGTTATTGTCAAAATAATAGTTTATCAAATAACTTATTACTAGAGTAAATTTATACGTGGCTACATACAAAGTTACTTTAGATGATCAATTATTGATGTGACTATAACATTAACCTAAAATTTTGACTATATAAAATTGTAATTTGAAAATAAAATCTCGAGGGTATTTGATTATCCGGGGGAGAATTATTCTTACGATACGAGATCTTCTGTCAACTTTTTCTCTGTTCACCTTCAAAAAAATGAAATAGTGAGTCCCATAATACGACACGTGGGTTCCACACTCCATTGTGAGAAGATAGACATGGAAAAAGTTGACAGAACATCTGATACCAGAATTATTGTATGCATCTATTCAAATTACTAAAAATACTAAATACGGCAAGCCTATCATAAACTAGCGATTTCGATTTATATATTAATTCATGGATCTTCTACATTCCTCAAAAATAAAATCTAATCCCCTGAATGTATTTGGTTGTATTATCTTATGTAGTGTAGCAGATACACCGAATAATCTCTTCTTTTAAGAATATAGGGGCACCGGTAACGATATTTCAAAGCCCACAGACAAGGTGACCACCGGCCATTTCAGGCTGAAATTGAAGAAGGTCTATGAAACACATAAGAAAATGAAGTGCTTTTTGGACCGCAGAAAGTAAATGGTACGGGCTTGGGCCACCTTTATCTGAAGAGTACTCTCGTAAATAATTAATCCATTGGATCTTACGAGTACAGACTACAGAGTATTGGATTGGCCTTTTATATTCATGGCTCAGTACTTACAACCTTCTACACACCGACCCTCTTCAACGTTAACTGCAGCTTACATTAATGTTTTGGTACGACTGATAATTTATGACACGATATAAATGAGTTAGACTTAACCTTTAACTGATTTACCTTTAAAATGGACCGACATGAATAATATGAATTAAATGGGTGAAGTTAGAGTTGAGAATATCAACACGTGAATCTGCCAACCCAACCCGTCACATGTAATTTATACTACAACACAAAAATATGACACGATCTCAAAATATTCGCATGTTAAATGGATCATCACGAGTAACGCAAATAATTAAAATGGGCAAGATTAGAGTTGAAGACCGTCGACAGGAATCACCACCCTTAACTGAGTGTATGTCACATCAGTCACTACGATAATTTTCATTATAAATTTTTATTGGATGTATCATCCCTCTTTTAAAGTAAATGATTCGAAAAGTAAAAATACTAAATCAAAGGCTCAATAACTTATGTTTTTTGTCACTTGAATACCTCACCGGTCACTGTAAAAATTTACTATCATTTTTAAGTCGACAAAGACAATAAAAATTGACAAAGGATACAAAGTATATAGTTCAAGATGGAAGAGGGTGAAAGCCATATGAGCATCCCTATAATTAGAAATTAAAAGATTAGGGTTCGAAACCACATCCTAGCGGTTAGTACTAGACTACTAGCGATTAGTACCAGACTGGTTTTCCGCATGTCGCGGGTTCGAAACCCACCTGAAGTGGGAAAATTTGAAATAGGGGCGGGTCCAATGGGCCCGAAATTAAAAAAAGATAAAAATGGACGATAATATATATATATATATATATAATATCTGTATATTAGTAAATTAGTATGGATATTTAATGGAAAAGTTGGTTGTATGGTGGATTATTTATAAAAAGGTACATAATTAATTCAATCGAGCTTACTAAATTTGTACTTAGATTATACAATTGTTGAGATTGTGCAAAAAGGAAATAAAGAAAGAAAAAAGTTGTCAATCATTTCCCATATACAGTGATGATAATAAATATTTCATCTCGTTAAAATAGTCCAATTTTATTTTTTATTTTTTAACCCAATACATATATTAAAAATTAGTGACAAATTACTTATTTTGATAATTATACTTTGCAACTTAATAAAAAATTTCATTCTCGAAACTGGAATTTTCTTGCACAAATATACATACGAAAATTGGTTTTCCAAAACATGCAAATTGATTATGTCTACTTATACTATAGATTGAGTGTTCAAACGTTAATCTTTTGTTTCAAAACATGCTTGCTTATGCATGCGTACTTAAACAACTCTCATAACAGATCTATAGCTAGCGAGACAACTCTCTCCAAAGAACTCGGCAAAGTAGTCCCGTAATTTCAAGAGAAGGGGTGCCTCCTCACAAAGGGACTCGCCAGCTCCCTGTGTGTAAAATTCTTTGAAACTACAAGTCTAATTTTGCATTAACTTATTCACTTTTAATTTCAGTTCGCTGAAATATTTTCCTAAAATGAAAAATAAAACCATAAATTCTTGCAGACAAGAGTCAATTTCTTTAGGGCATAAATTAAAGTTGTCCCATAATATTTATTCGTTTTCGGTCCCAAATATAATAAATAAATATATATATATATGTACATAAATAGACCGAAAAAGACACAAATTAAAGTATAGTAAATCTGAAATATAGATCTGAATTTCTGAAGAACTTAATTCGCAGGTTTAATTATGTATGACAGATTAGATATATTATAAGGTTTCGGAAAAATCAAGATTATACTTCTGTACTGTACTGTAACATGCATTGATATTATAAATCATATAATACGATACGATGCATATATAGCTATACCTGCTAGAGCATCAAGAAGCGTGGACTTCCCACTGCCAGAAGGACCCATAATCCCCAGAAGTTCCCCGGGCCGGGCATACCCGGTCAGCCCTTTAAGGATCGATTTACTTCCCTTCTTCCCATCAGATACACTCACCCATAGATCGTCCCACGTTATGTAAACACCTTTGCTGTGTGAATCCGAATCCAAACCCGAACCTGAACCCGAGCAGCCAGCCGGGCTGGGGCTGGGGCTGGTACTTTTCCTGTACTCATCATCATCCGGTAGTACTCCTCCTCCTTCTATTTCTAATATGGAAACCTTGATGTCGTTTTTGTCATGATCCGGCGGCGGTGGCGGCGCCGTGGAATCACCAGAAGCCATGCTTTTGTGTGTGTGTGTGTTAAAGAAATATGCATGCACTATGAAGGTCAGGTTTCAGGGTTTGTATATATAGAGATTATATCAATGGAAAAAGTAGTGGTACGTGGAAATTAATTAATACTTCGTATCTGTCTCGGGTAAGACTCGGTACAAGACTGTTTATATGAGACGGAAGGAGTGTAACATGCAATAAATGGGACATCGATCGCTTGCATTGAAGCAGTAAGTGTAGTTATAAGAACTATAAAAAGTGGAGGCTGGTAGTTAGATTCATTCATGGTTCCGCCAAATTAATGGTTCGAAACGAAGTGACGACGAAAATTATGTCGACGAATCAAATATACTTGACGACGAGACAGGAATGTGTGATCACACTGAGATGATTTTGTACGCCATTTTTTACTAGGTATCGATTCGGATTATATATAGATTCACACGTCACTTTTATCACGCTGGGTTCATGTTATATTTTTTGTTCTGTGTCAGAAATTGTGATAAAATCATAACGTAAATAGGTTGACGGGTTGCTTTTAGCGTGTTGTGTATCGGGATTTTCGTGTGTAATATCATGCCGCTTTTCTGTATTTTCATGAGTGTAGCGTTTGGAAAGAACTGAACAATTTAAAAGGCAAAGATAACTAATCTAACAGTTTATTGATAAGTTATGACTCCCATTGTAAGAATCGAACAAAATTGAGTTCTCACTAATACCATTTTCTTGTTTCGTTGTAAACTACTAAAAATCATTAATAATAAATGTCATAAACTATATAAAATATTTTATTTTTGTGCTTCCTTTATTTATTACTATCTCATCCACCACCGGCCACCACCCCCGAGATAAAAGAAATTGTACTTTTTGGTTGTCAAAATGATTTTTTTTTTCCTTTTAAAGAAAATACGTGTTTAACAATTTGTTTCTGTTCCAATGAAATAGCCACGTTTCAAATTATATATTTTCTCTTTTTATTCTTACTAATATAATATAATAATGAATGGTCATTTCAATAAAGACGTTAATAAAATAAATGACATCAAATTAACTATTTTAGTTGTTATATTTTGAAATGCACAATAAGTACGTGTTTGAATCGAACTGTATTAACGGAACATATGCGTATATAAGTATACAACTATCATTTTTATGTTTAAAAAAATTCATTTTGGAATGAAATCGACTCACGATCGAGCATGTGCTACTTAAATTATATAAGGTTTTCAATAATTGAAGTTGCTACGTAAAAAGCGCATGACTTGTGATAAGTTTGTACTCTCATAAAAGTTTAAATTATTTTCAAAATCTAGCTCAGGTTATAATCTAAAATCTGAATCTTATCGAATTATGAAAAATATTTTTTCATCTTATTTCTATCGTTAAATTTATTTGTATTTTAAATAAAATAAGACCATAAAGTATGATATAAATTTTATATTTGCATAGTTATAAGAGTCCATCTAATTAATTTGGCAAACTGACGGTCTAACAGTACGGTGACGCGGGCATTAACTTTAGTTTTTTATCTATTTGGATTGTATTATGCAAACATGCATATCGAATTTAACATCTAATGGATCGAGTATTGAGCGTAACTAACTAGCTGCTAATATATCTTGATTAAAAGCTTAATTACTAAATTATAGTGTATCGAATTTAGTTGGTGAAATATCGTATAGATAAATTATCGAATCATCGTCCGACAAAAGACTCCATCAAATGGGGAGGGTCTTGACTACATGAATTGACACTCCACCTACAATACAATAAATAAATTAAAGTATGTAACTTACTTAGAGCTTTTACCATTTGACCATGCATTATAATCCAATTACACAAATCAGAAACTTTTACACTCCAAAAGTATACACACACAAAAAAGAAATCTAAATATTCAAACTTGTTGAATGAATCAAACTGTCAGATCCATCGACGTGTAATCGAATGCTATAGATATGTTTAATTAACTATAACATCTGGCACAAATTAATTCTACAATGAAAAAAACGTATTAATTAATTTACTTGTGAAATAGAGTCCTTAATTTACGTGTTAAGGACAATTAATCTTAACCATCAATAGATAGAGACATTATTTTTTTTAAACGAAAAGATTTTTACAACGTCTTGTCTATTAGACCCGAGAGAACGGGTGGAAGAACTCAAAAGGCTTGGCGATATTTATAGTCGGAAATATGTTTTCTTAGCGGAGATTTGAGTATAATCACACGTTAGAGCTAGTTGACAAATCTACTCACTAAGTACTGATTATTGAGTTTACACAGCACACCTATGTTGAAAATATCTTGCAAAATCACTTTTAAGAATATGTATGGGATTTTAATATATACTAATTACATTAAATTAATCACCACGTATATATTAATTATATATGCGTGTGTAATTATATCAATAAATTTATTCAAATTAAGGCTTAGTTTGATAAAACTTAAGTCTGAATCTGAATTCATTAGATTACTCTGTTTGATCAAATCTGAAATTAGGACTGAAGTCTGAATCTAAAAACTGAAGTCTGAATCTTATTAAGTTATTAAAACTAAAAAATATTATTTTACTTTTTACATCAAATTTACATATACTTTAATAAAGTTATAAAAATATATAATAATTTATTTTTAATTTTTTTATAGTAATAAAAATAATTTATTTTGATTGTTTTTTTGAATTGATAAAATTTAAAAAGTATTCAAAATATTTTTAAAAAACTACTGATACAAGAAATGAGAAAATTGAAAGAGAAAAAAAAAAATTTCAATACAGATTCAGTGATAAGTGATTCACTCATCACTTATTTGTTAGGACGGAATTACGCTTGTTTTTCAGACCCACTTAATTAATTAAGTTACTGGGGTTTTCGTTATCAAACATACTTAACGATTAAACACTTAACTTTAGAATCACTTAATTTATTAAAACTTATGACTAATCGTTATCAAACACATTTTAAGTGATGAATCTATGTTATCAAATGAAGACTAAGATTTTTTGTGACAAGAAAATCTTGAAAATTAATTAAATACAAATTTTCTTTTCGTGTTTAGAGATACATTAGACTTAAGAGTTAATATTTGACCACTTACAAACATGATAATTGGACGTCAATCCGTTGTACAATTCTATCAAGGGAGAATTACATTTACCTCCCCTGAGGTTTGCCTAAACAACAAATAGGTTCCTCAGGTTTCAAAAAATAATATCTCAGTCCCTCCACCACCCAAACTTAAAGTCCAACCTTAAAATATGTAAAAAGACCTAAAAACCAAAGCAAGAAAATATTAAAAATAAAAGTAATTATCTCAATGAATGAAATGACTATGTAACCCTTCTTCATCATTCATCTTTTTTCTTTTTTAAAAACTCTCAATTTCCTGAAAAGCTTCCACCCAGCCTTAAAGGGGGTGGGATCTAGAATGAACAAAATTTTATTAAGAAGCGAATTCTGGGATTCCATCTTTCTTCAAGAAATACCCAAATCTTGTCAATGGATATTTCATACAACTACATACTAATTAATGAACCAAAAGCCTAATAATATACTTACCAATTAATGGATCCCGTTTCCACTCAACCACAAGTACCCAACAGTACGAAGCTTGTGCTCAGTAACCCATTCCCTAACCGATTCAAAGGAGGACTTTTGGGTACTTCCAGATTCAGCCATCTTCTCCGATGAGCAAAGAGAAAAAGAATTGGGGAAGAAGAAGAGAATTTAGTAACCCATTCCCTAACCAATTCAAAGGTTCTGTAATTTTTGGCGATTCCAAATACGTGCAGGAAGAAGAAGAAGAAAAAAAAAGGCTGCATTTTTGTTCAGAGCCGGAATCGTTGTCATCGTCTTCTTCCTCCGTTCGGGTTTATTGCCGCCGCCGCCCGGAGAAGCCCAGCTTCCAATTCCAATTCCCTTCTTTCTCTTCTTCCTCCTGTCGTGCCCAGCAAAAAGAGCCATCTTTTCCAGATCGAAGAAACAGTGAGCTTCCTCTTTTTCCAGATCGCAGAAAAGTGATACGGTTGCATGGCTACCGTAATAGCTGACCAAGTCTCCCTCATCCGTGCATGGACGTTGAGTTGATCGGGTCTACAGCGAGCTCTCAAGCAGCTGCCTTTTTTTTAGCTTCTAGTTACCTTCAGAATTGGTCAACATAGTTAGGATTGCTTCAGTAATTTATTTTAGCAGCTCAGTAAACAAAGTCATTCGTGGCCTATAAATAGTGCAGTGAGATACATCACTGAGCATAAAATAAAGCAATACAATTCCCTCCTTAAGCTCTCTCCCTCCCTCTCGACTTCTCCCTTTTCTGCCCAGAACTCTTTGAGTTCATAATATCAAGCTCCCTCTATCTGCGATCTGGAAAAAGGAAAAACGTCTGAAAGGAAAGAAAGGGGTGATGTGTGGTTTTAGGAGGGTCAAACTCGTTGACCGTTAATTTGGTCTAATTTCCATCATTTGGACTGAAATTGTAACAAAATGGATATATTGTGGACTACATTTGATACATACTAAATATTTGGATTACATTTGAAATATGGATAAAGATTGTGGACTATTTTTTCACTTTTTCCTTTTTAATTTAAAGAAGGGGATTTTATGTTCTAAAATAAAATTAAAAAAAAAAGAAAAAGGAAGGTTATTTACATCCAAATCGTGGCCCTGTAAGGGTATATTGGTCTACATAATTCCTTTTTTTATGACATCAGCATGCCACCTCAGCTTTCAGGGCTCAGGGATGTATTGGACTTCAAGTTTGGGCGACGAAAGGATTGGGATGTTATTTTTTAAAACTTGAGAGACTCATTTGTTATTTAGGCAAACTTCGAGGGAGGTAAGTGTAATTCACCCTTCTATCAATATATAGATTGAGATTCCACGATTATCAAATATTATATTACAACTAGGTGTATTAATATGCATGATTTATAATTTTTTTATTTTTAACCCTTGTATTTCTAACCCAAAGATCGAACTATTACCTCAGAGTTACAAGGTTTACCTATTATCTACCCTCCAAAGTTTAAGAATGACACAAAGGGGGAAATCAACTAGACCTAGGGTTTTGGTTCGCTTTGGGTTTTGAACCGATGGGGTCAATTTGTGTTGGTCCAATTTAATTGGACTCAATTCCCGTTTCATTCTAAGTTGGTTTGGTTTGATTCTTGTCTCTCTTCCAAATATATATATATATATATATATATATTTCTTTTTGCTAGTTTAACGAGGCATGTTGTGTTTTTCAAAAAAGAAAAATTATATGTCACTTTGGTTTAGATAGGCATATATAAAACCCGAACCCAAGCAAAGCCTAAATTTTCATCAAATTGAACCGCGACCTGCTAACCTTAACCCAAGCTAGTTGATAATAAATTCATATCAACTTATTTAAATAACAATTTTTAGAGTTTGATTAGATTTACACATTATATATATAGGCTTAAATATTATTAACCCCCCGTGTTTACAGGAGAGTTTGATCTTTGCCCCCTGTGTTTTTTTTTAATACAAATATTGCCCCCCATGACCATACACTACTGGCAAAAGGCATAGTGGAGGCGGGTTTTCCGGCTCAATGGAGGTGGGTTTTGCCTCTCGGCACCCGCCTCCATTGCCGGCGCCTCCACTATGAGGACCCGCCTCTATTTGTTTCATTGCACCCGCCTCCATTGAGACATTACAAAAACAACTATGGAGGTGGGTTCCAGTCGCACCCTCCTCCATAGTTGTATTATTTTACAACAACATTAGAGGCGGGTTCCATGTTGCACCCGCCTCCAATTAACATGCAAAATGAGAAGTATTGGAGGCGGGTGCTTGCTTCACCCGCCTCCAAAACAAGTCCAACGTGCAAAAATCTAATTTCTCTTATTTCAATTTATGGCTCCAGTAAGAATCGAACTAGCGTCTATGGGAGAACTTGCGCACTTAACTTTTGCACACTAAATTTAACACCAAGCTACATATATTCATGTATTTAAAGTTAAAATTAAAAGTATATATTTATATATTCCCTTCTAAAATTTGTGGTTTTTATTACCTACTAAGTTATCGCATTACTCAAAATTTAGAAAATTTTCAATTGTTTTTAAAACTTTCAATAGGTGAAAACGGAGGAGAATTTTTGGAATACTATTGGAGGCGGGTGCATGTATCACCCGCCTCCAATTAACATGACAAAGGTTTTGGAGGCGGTGCTACATGCACCCGCCTCCAAAAACGGATCTTTTTGGAGGCAGTTTCCAACGAAACCCGCCTCCATTGTGATATGTGATATTATTCACATCTTTTGGAGGCGGGTGTTCGGCGACCCGCCCCGAATGGCTATACACGGAACCCGCCTCCAATTTGGCTCCTCCATTAACCATTTTTGTGGTAGTGATAAGTCAAAGCTTTATATGTAATGCAATGTTTTTTATAATCCTCCTCTATTAAACATTATATTGTTGGACAAAAATACCCTTAACTAATTAAACATTAATATACTATGCATTTTTAATTTATTCATAATCACATATTGATTCAACAAGAAAAGTTCAACTACATACACTAATATACACAGACCAGTTAGTCACCTCTAAACTCTAACAACCTGGAAATTAAGCAATTAAATTAAATATTGTTTATTTCTCCTTAACTATTATCTTCAAATAAAGTCAGTGACCCAATATTGAAAGCAAATATTAGTAAGACTAGTATTGGGTAAAACTAAAATTTTATTATAAAAATCATTTATAGAATCATTAAGTTATTTGATAATGACAAAATGATTGCGTAACGTAACAAAACTCGATACACATATATGTGTAATATTTATAATAGTATATATGGTATAAATTAGTTGATATATTTACAGTACGTTATATATATATATATATATATATATTGTTGGTTAGTATAATTAATTTGGAGATGGTCACGATGAAGAAGAAGCAAGCAGAAATAATAAATAATAAATCGGGATGGGGAGGAATGATATCATATTATAAGTTAGCATATCAAAAGATAAGGAATCATATCATTTTTTTGATTGTGTTTAAGAAAAATTCATAGCTTAAAAGTTTTCATTATATATGCATGTTTTTATTTAAACAGCATCACGAGGTCTTTCCCCCATAAATAGCTTTGTTTCATAGCTTTATTGATAATCTCACGCCACCCCCCCAAAATTCTTTTTAGTTTTAATAGTTAATTTATCTTTTTGCTATTTATGTTTAATTAGTTGAGGGTGTTTTTGTTCAAAAATATAATGCTTAATAAAGAAGGGTTATAAAAGTCATTGCATGATATATAAAGCTTTGACTTATGGTCTTGATGGGCAAAAGACGTATTAAAAGAACACAGGGGTATAAATGTCAAACTCCCCTATAAACATAGAGGGGTTAATAATATTTAAGCCATATATATATAATTATGATTTCGATGATTGGAGTAAAATTATTGGAACTGTTAGAAAATAGTGTAATAATGTGCTGTATTTTATAGGGATGGTCGTTGGAGATGCCCTAAGTATATATGTTGCACAAATTTATTCTTCATTGAAATAAATAGTAATTAGTTTACTTGCGAAATAGAATAATTAAAGACAGGCATATGGGACTATGATATCCAATAAAATATATTGACAATTAATCCTAATCAACCAATAAAATAAAAAACTTCCACATATATATCTGACTTCGTTCTCCGGTTATTGTTCATACGTATTATTTTATCTTTTATTTTAAATGTTGATGATAAGTCAGAGGTTTTGGATTAAGAATAATGAATATATTGATCAATATTGTTATATAAAATGACATAAATGTGTTAAAATTAAAATTTGATGTGACAAAAATAAAGAAAATTGAGAAGAAAAGTCTTAAGTGGCATGCATGGATTCGTGTAGATACATATATTTAATGATTTCTGCTGGTAGGTATAGATTTTTTTTTATTATTTTAATGATTAACTATTACAACGTCTTATCTATTGAATTGAAGAATAAAGTGTTTGGAGAGGGGAAGTAAGAAACTTGAGTGTCGGCATATATATATATATATATGTATGTATGTAGGTTTTGTTAGTTTGCGCACAAATATAAAAGAAACTGACAAACATTTAAATCGTTTGAACATTGACTCATTTCAGACGGAGACACGGTTGAAGAGTCAAAGAAATACTTCGTTTTCAAACACAATTTTAATTTGATAGCTATATTTGCCCATAACAAGGTTTTTAGAACGAAATGCGTGTCCCATAAATGCCCAGATCGATCAATTGAAATTAATTCATGAAATGGATAGATGCCCAATCACATGCATCATAAAATCAGAGAAAGATATTGATATGTGTTCATAATATATGCCCAAAGATATTGATATGTGTTCATAATATATGCCCAACATGTAGCTAATTTTACAAAGAAAATTTTATATATCATATACATATATAGCAGCTGATTTTTAGTAAATGGTAGCTTACACTGACTTATCTTGTGCTCGTGGGCAGTGGCGAAACCAGAACAACATTTTTCTGGGATGTTGCAATAATAGCACCAAACTTCTTCCATATCATTGTAAACTATAAGTCAGAAGATTAGGGTTAAAATTATTCTGTCATTTAAATTGGATTGTTGTCGTGCTCTGGTACGTAAATTGAGAAAATTTCACTTGTCTTTTAACTTCAGAGATAGTTATTAGATGGTTCCGGTTGACAATATCCAAATTATTTCTAACTAGCGCTTGTAAGCGAATCGAAAATAGTTCATTCATATGTGGCCGAACCTCGAATGACCTTTTAAAACCTGAGAAACAAAAGTGAAAGTTATTACATGGCTCCAGTTGCTCAAATCCAAAGTATTTTAGACTAACGCGTGTTAGCTAATCGAAAATAGCTCATTTATATGTGGCCGAAACTTGAATATATGAGACATTTCAAAACTATTTTAAAAAATCAAAAAATTAAAATGGAAAATTATTAAAATTAAAGAATCAAAACGGGACAACAACTCAAATTAGGAAACTAATGAATTAACCAATAACCAAAGTAAAACTCATGCCAAAGAACACATCAAAACTCAAAACAAAAACAGAAGAGAATAATTGATGCATACATTCAAATTCCAGATTTAAGCATGAACCAATTCTTTAGAGTTTAGAAAATATATGTATATTGTTTCTTGTAACAAAGTTAACTTTAGCTAAAATTGTTCGGTATTAGAAACAAGAATAGTTTAGTAAGAAAACGGGACACAAATCATGGGATTGATGATGAGTTTGATTGGTACCGTTGCTGCCCATTCTGGCATTGACTGATTGGATTGGATATATAAAATATGAAACTGGTAGTTGCGTCCGAAGACCGTAGCTATAGCTCTAGCTTTGTTGCCATCATATATTCATGATCGAAGTGGGCAGTGGCACCCTCCGCAGCATGGAGCATGGTTTAAACTAACTTTATTTATTGATTTGTGTCTTCACTTTTGGGTTGCCATTCAACAAGATTGGCTCTAGATCGATCAACCTCATCTTCCAAACTTATATGATCAAAAATATGGTATTTTTTTAATTTGGGCAGTTGTTTCGCTTTAAAAAAGTAGTTCCGTTAATGCAAAAGTTTCATTTTCGTCATTTAAAATTGTCTCAAATTATAATTTTGAAAAATTTAAAGTTATTCTCAATCAACGAGTATGTGAATTGTTTTAAACTAAATTAAAGGATAGACAAAGTGATTAACTTTTTCCTTTCTCTCCATTTGTTGCCTATACACTTTTGGGCTCTCTTATATGCCTCATTGTACTTTGCGGTCTCTTTTTTTTTCATCTGTTGACACTTTTAGTCCCTACGACTAACAGTCGCGAGTTTTGTAAGTCATTTGAGGTTGGTTGTATAACTTTTAAAATTGCATTCTGACCTTAAAAGACTAGTAAAACCTTCTACTACCTGTCATCATAGATTAAAAATACCAACACATGAAAGAATGGCTAGTACGCCTTCCGTTTCAGAAATAATGATAGTATAGAAGAGAGACAAAAAGTATGATTTTTCAGAAATAATAACAACTTATTAAGCTAGTAGTACTCCTTCCGTTTCATGAAAGAGTCTATTTCCTCCGTTCCATTAAAATAATCAACATGAAATTGTACTATTCTAATGAAACGAAACGGAAAGAGAATTAAAGTTAGTAGAGTTTTTGTCCTTGTGCTTTTATTTGGCTCAACTACATCGTCTATCTATCTAACTTGCATTCGTGGTAGGCTACAATAGTTTCCCATTTAATTCATTGATAAATGATAAAAATATCAGTGACAGAAAATGAGATGGACTTGTGTTTCTTCTGTTCAGTGGTTGTAAATCTAGACCACGGCTTCCGCCTGCAAATGTTGTGTGCACTCCATAGCAGGATAAATCGGAAGAAATGTTGTCAGGAAATGCATCTTCTCATCCGCCGACTATTCATTGTAACGCTCCTCTCCCACTTCATCTCAAGGGTTCTCATGATCTCCCAGATTTTCTTCTCTTCTCTGCAATCAATAAATCACCTTTATTAATGCACCCTACGTAGTACCCCGTAGCAGAGAGCTGATACACATATACCTACTCGTTGAGACGTAATGGCGGAGTCAGAAACCTAATGTATGGTGAGACGAGTTATTTAAAGATTTTTCAGTTGAATATATACTAGTTTAAGTTACCTTTACTTTGTCTCTATTTCTTCAAAATTTTGGTGGGACGAGATTAGTTATTTTTGTGATTTTTACACATTACTAGTGTTAGTTTCAAGGCGTCACAAACAATTATGTGCATCTGTTAGGGCTGAGAACGAACACGAACATTCACGAACAAGCTCGAGCTTGGCTAGATAAAAACTTTCATGAATATGCTTTTTAGGCTCGATAATAAACGAACACGAACAAGGTGCTGAAAGCTCGGTAATGTTTGTGAACAAGTTCGATTAAAATATTAACTATATAATATAAATAAAATAAGTATATACAATATTAAAATTTTAAATAATACAAATAATTGAATATGTATATATATTTATATGTACGTAGATATCAATATATGAGTTTGAATTGAATTTTGATTTTTATGTAAGTTGATATAATATATTAAATTAAATATTATAATTTTCTGTTAGTTAATATGAGATAGAACGCATACGAATGTTCACGAACAAGCTGGCTCGGCTCGATTAATAAATAAACAAACACGAATAAGATTTTAGTCTCGATAAATAAATGAACAATAAATGAACACGTCAAAACTCGGTTCGACTCGGCTCATTATGACCCCTAACCTCTGCCACTGTTGCGATGTTTTGGTGCTTACTGATTGAATTACTATCACATACTACAGGGTTTGCGGATTTCACTCGGGTCATTCTTTTTAAGTCTTACCGTTATTATTCGTTCAAAAATTAGAGTAATCGTGCACGGTTGAATGAGTCACCTCAAACTCAACAACGTAACGAAAGAGATTATGGCCCTGTTTGGTAAAGAGACTCAAATCAAGATTTGAACTCCATTTTGTATTTTATAATAGTTTTTTATTATTCCCAATAAACGTTTTTACATTTCAAATAAATTTTTTTACATTTTCAAGGCACGTTCTTAATTTTAATATTTTAAAATCACAATCCAAATTAATGTTTAAATTCAGTTTTAATACCAAATGGGCCCTATACACTAAGGCCTCATGAAAGAGACTTGCCAACTTATTAGGCATTTCCACTGAATCTATAGCTTTGCGGGCTGGAAAATTGGGCTGGGCCCAATCGACAATACTAAAGCCCACTTAACGTCGTAGATCCAACATCTTACGATTTGTAGTTGGGTTTATGTGGATTAGGGAGTAAAAGCCCAGCGACATTACTGAAGCCTCTGATCCATTAAAATATTTTTACAAAATGTTTTACTATTGTATTTGGCTTAACAATCTTTTTACCCCTCGTATTATTGATTGAGGTTGTGTGAGTTTTACGAAATACATGGAAGCAAACACATCGATGGAGATCAATGATCAAATAGTTTTTTCTATAAGAAAGATAAGAACAACAAAGTATAAAAGGAAGACCCGCGTAATTTTCTCTACTATTCTAACAGTTACTTAATCATCAAAGAAGTCTCATTCGATGTGGCTCGAATTTCACCTTTCATAAGTTGGAATCACTCTCCAATTTCTGTTTTTTTTTCCTATTTACAGTCTCTAATTTCGATGTAATGGATGATAATGCAATACTGTAGAATTAAAAAAATGGAATCCAATTTTTTTTTTTAAGCAATAATTAAATTAGACAACAACTCGAAAGGTAACACTCGAAAAATACTACAAAAGTCGGCATAACCGAAAGTCAATTTTAATTTTCACAACGTAACACGTGTGGTAGTTCCGTTTTCTTTTGCATGCTGACATGGCGGCGCGGGATTGGTCTTTAGAGGACTTGTCCAACTTTGAAGATAACATTTTTCTGCTGCTTCAACAGGGTCAACTTCAACTTCGGTTGTTTTCTTATCCCAGAATCAAATTCAGTAGCAACTGTTGTGATCTTCATCTTGCACTTTCCATTATGCTAAAATTTTATTGGGTAATTCCTATGATTTGCTCAAAACCCTTCTCTTACAATTCATCAATGCCGTCTGTCTCTGTTTTTTATTTTTAATTTCTGGAATTTAAGTTTTTTTTTTCTGGGTTTTGGATGATGATGAAGGTTATATTCTGTTTTCCAACTTAGTAGTTTCCTTTGCTAATTTCTTATGATTTCATTTTGCAACTTAATTTTGACAGTTGAGTTGAAAATGGCGGCTACATTCTGTTATCCGAACCTTGCTCTTGAAACCAAGAAACTTGACAGCTTGTACCTTCATTTCAGGGATAACAGGCAAGTCCCACGAATTCTCGATTCTTCTTACATTTTCTTTAAATGGTTAGTTCGGGTTGTACCCCACATAGGGAGACAAAGGATTCGTTGTTGTTGGTTAGTTTGGGTTGTCATGAAAATATTTGAATGTGTTGTCTTTTTGTCAACAATTTCATATGAACTTCTTACAGGAATTACCGTGCAAATTTATGGTCTAGAGTCATTACAAGATCATGGTACTGCAGTTGCCCTAAAACATTTCACAACACCAGTGTAGCATGGCTAGGATCGGAGCTGCCGAGGCGAAATTGGAGAACCCTTTTAAAAAGTAGTTCTGATATTGTTACTGTAGAGGCACTGGAAGATGAGATTTCTAAACCAATTTTGATATGGAGGGCAGTCAAATTGCCCATTTATTCAGTTGCCCTGGTTCCACTTACAGTAGGTGTCATTGTTCATGCCTCATTAGTTTTCTTCTAAAAAGGGAAAAAACCACATCTTTTATATAATCTCTCCGTTCCATTAAAAGAATTGTAACTTGTGGCTCATAAAATAGTTGTGTCACTGGACTCTTCTAGGGAAACGGAGGGAGTATTTGTTGGTTCTGCTGAAATTGAGCAAGCTCTCTCAGTACAGTGAATTCACAAATGTATCATGCTTCATAGCTTCTTGTGAACAGGTTGGAAGTGCTGCAGCTTTTTGGCAAACAGGCCTGTTTTCTGCTCGACGATTTGTCCTTCTTTTCGCATCTTCTATTCTTGTCATTGCTTGGCTGAACTTGAGGTTAGATACTGTTTCATCATATTAGTGCAATTTTTCAAAGATTTTTAGCTCTTGGACATTCTAACTTACCTTCTTTGTTATGTGACTTGTGTGGAGTGAAAAAAAAAAGAAGTGAAATTCTGTCTTTTCTTTCCATTTATCATTGAATTCTTTGTATCCTTATTTACACTTGTGTGATATGGGCAGCAACGACGTTTATGATTTTGATACAGGAGCAGATAAGTACAAGAAAGAGTCAGTTGTGAATATAGTAGGCAGGTAAGGCTTCAATTCCAACATTTTGTTGGTCCTGTATTCCTTATAAACTGCTTTCTTAGCCGCCTCACCCCTTTCGCATTTCTTGGTGTTATATAGAGTTTTTTAAGTTGCAAAAATCACAAATGGCTGATTGGAACTGCGTTTTCTTATGAAAGCCGTACAGGGACCCTTGTTGCTTCATATATATTGCTTATTGTTGGTCTGGCTGGGCTTAGTTGGGCATCCTTGACGGCTGGAAATCTACGTTCAATTTTGTTATTGGCTTCTGCAATCAGTTGTGGATACGTATACCAGGTGATACTAGAATTTGTTTGTACGTAGAATAACTTCAAGAACTTGCAATTTCCTTCACGATGAGATTATTGAAGAAAAAAAGTATATGTTTCTATACTTAAGACCATGTTTGTTTTCATTGTTTTTGTTTATGGTTTCTACTGTAAATTTGATGATTTTTGAATGCAGTGCCCTCCATTCCGGTTAAGCTACCGAGGACTAGGAGAACCCTTGTGCTTCGCAGCATTCGGCCCTTTTGCAACAACTGCTTTTTATTTGCTCCAGGGCAGGTACTCTTACTGTCATCTTGTTTTGCAATGTGTCCAAACCAAATCTTGTTTTGTGATGTTTTGTGTCCAATGACAGCGAGGTCCCGGTTTCGGCAACCATCCTCTCTGCGTCAATCCTTGTTGGCTTTACAACAACATTGATCCTCTTTTGCAGTCACTTCCATCAGGTACTCTCTCTTTCTCATTCACTTCATTCTCTCTTGGTGAAGTTCTGCAATTAACATGGATCATCCAATGATGAATATATTTAGGTGAAGGATGATGTGGCTGTTGGAAAGATTTCCCCCCTGGTTAGTTCACTGATGATCTAATGAAATTTGTTGACAAGAAGAACAAACATACAGAGAATTTCGCTGCAACTAACCATATTTGATTTGTCATACAATTATGCCAGGTTAGGCTAGGCACAAGAGCTGGTTCTGAAGTGATAAAAGTGGCTATAATGATTCTCTATTCATTTTTGTTTGTCGCCGGTCTCTGTGGAAATCTTCCATTGACATGCATTGTAAGTCTTTAAACTCCAGTCGATGTTGCAGAAGTATTCATTTCAGTTTTGTAATTTGATTACCATTTGGTTTTCAGATTTTGTGTGCAGCAACCATCCCTATTGGGAGATTTGTGGTTAGCTATGTTGAGGCAAATCACATGGTAAGGCAAATCACGAGTGTTTTGAAGGCAAAATAATAAATGAACGTGAAACACCCGTGTGAAGAGAGATTGCATATATGCTGCTGCTGAGGTTTGATTTGATTTGATCTGAACTTTTTGTAGGACAATGCAAAGATCTTCATATCTAAATATATCTGTGTGAGATTGCATGCTGCATTTGGAGCAGCTTTAGCTGCTGGACTTGTGGCAGCTAGATTGTTTGCTAGAGTTTACATCCCACAGCCTGTTTTCCCTTAAATTCACTTCCTCATCAGGTGAGCAGTCTCTGGATTTGAGAATTTGATACAAATAGTACACGAGATCAAATTTTCTATCTGTCCTACTCCCGTCTTTTCTATCTACTATCTCACAATGTAGGGTGGAACCCAAATGTTACATTATGGAGTTCACTTCTCTGTTGCGAGAGGATAGACACGAGAGACAGGAGTAGAATAGACGGAAAATAGCACGGGGGGAGAGCTGACAATTTACTTGACTTAAGCCTTTTTGTTTTTCTGGTTGGCTTTCCTTGTTTTTGCAGGAAAAGTAGTCTCTAAAAGCTATTCATTCCAGAAAATATAAAGTGCAGATTCTGATGATTTGATGGTGAAAGTGCAGATTCTTTTTTTTTCTTTCGTCTTCCTGTTTCGAGTTGTACGTGTTACTCAGAAACACTTGTTTCGAATTGTACGTTGTGACTCAAAAACAACACCACATTCTTTTAACAAGATGGTAGAGTAATGGTTTAAAAATCAAAGTAAAACGGAATTGATGGGAAAGCCATTCAGATTCTCACGTTTGCTTTCTATACATTTGTTGTGTACCGCCGCATGTAGTTTATGATAAAAACCAAAACTCTAGACTTAAAAAGTGGAGTGTTTTACATTAACAATCAATTTTTAATAATTTTCAAAAAATTAAGGCCTGTCACGTTGATTCCCAAAATAAATATAGCTTTTTTCACAAAAGGAAATCTTTTCTTTGCGAAAAATTACTTTCTTCACAAACCCTATTTTAAAAAGGGGCATGATATTTACAGTAACCGTTTCGATATTTGCAATAACATTTTCTTAAAAAAAAAAAAAACCCAAAATCCGGCGATATTCCCCCCCCCCCCCCCCCCTCAATTTGATATTTGCAGTAACCACCGGGCGGATCTTCGCCAATCCGGTAAAAAATTCACATTTTCGACAAAAATACTAACACATCCGGACATAATACAACTAAATTAATCAAACCAACTATCTAAAATAATACCGCAAAACATTTTAACTTTAGCCACTAATCTTTTTCCGATCCGAGTCGTCTCGATTTTTATCCGATTTTGTGATTCCACCCGGCTCTGCTTTGCAGGAATTATTAACGGAACAGAGCCCGTGAGTTGCTTTTTCAAATTTTTTTTTTTCAGCCTGCACGGGCTGCATAGTTGGTTTGTAATTTTTTATTTTGCCCAGGGGTATTTTTGTCTTTTTACAGAGAAATATTAGTGCAAATATCGAAACGGTTACTGCGAATATCAATTCCGTTTTAGTTGTTTTTGTAATTAAAGTGATTTTTGAAAATCTTTTTTACTTTGGGAATAATCTCTGACAAACCCTATATTTTTAAAATTTTCATTAAAAAAAACATATTATTAAGGGCAAATTATATGTTTGGCCACTCAACTATTACTCAAGATGACTTTTGACCACTAAATTATTTTTAGCTTAGTTTTGACCACTTAACAAATGAAAACAATTACATGTAGCCATTCTGTTAAATGTGGCTGTTAGGATTGACGGAAATGAATCAAGAGCCTGTTCGGTTGTGTGTTTTCAAACTAATTTTGGGATATTTTTGGGTTTATTCTTGTTCGGTTGTGAATTCATCCCAAAACAAATTTGAACCCAATTTTTCACCATTTGTCTTCTTCTTCCTCTTCATCTCCGTCTTCTTCTTCTTCTTCTTCCCCTTCCTTCTTCTTCTTCTTCACTCCGGCCATCTCATCTTCACTCTCCTCTCCTCTTCTTCTTCTTCTTCTCTTCCTTCTTCCTTCTTCTTCTTCTCCTTCCTTCCTTCTTCTTCTTTCTCTTCTTCTTCTTCATTCCCGTCGCCGCCCGCCGCCGCCGCCGCCGCCATCTCTTCTTCGTCTTCTTCTTCTTCTTCTTCCTTCTTCCCCTTCTTCTTCTCCTTCCTTTTTCTTCTTCCTTCTTCTTCTTCTCCTTCTATCTCTTCTGGCCGGAGTGAAGAAGAAGAAAGAAGAAGAAGAAGAAGAAAGAAGAAGGAGAAGAAGAAGAAGAAGGAAGGAGAAGAAGAAGAAGAGGAGAGTGAAGATGAGATGGCCGGAGTGAAGAAGAAGAAGAAGGAAGGAGAAGAAAAGAAGAAGAAGAAGACGGAGATGAAGAGGAAGAAGAAGACAAATGGTGAAAAATTGGGTTCAAATTTGTTTTGGGATGAATTCACAACCGGACAAGAATAAACCCAAAAATATCCCAAAATTAGTTTGAAAACACACAACCGAACAGGCCCTTGATTCATTTCCGTCAATCCTAACAGCCACATTTAACAGAATGGCTACATGTAATTGTTTTCATTTGTTAAGTGGCCAAAACTAAGTTAAAAATAGTTTAGTGACCAAAAGTCATCTTGAGTAATAGTTGAGTGGCCAAACATATAATTTGCCCTATTATTAATGTCAAAAAATAATAATAATAATAATAATAATAAAACCTTAAAATTCCCACAAAGCAAAAGCACAAACCTATAAAAATGCCAGAGGCGTCTGGTTTATTCATAAACCCTCGAACTGTGTGATCATCCTATCACTTTCCCAACTCATTCCAGTCGATTCCTCCACTCCACTTGTGCAGCTGCAGCTGCCCACCCCAATTCTGCTGTTTATGGCCACATTTGGATGATTTAATCGACACCCAATTCAAGATTTTGTTCATAGTAGTAGTCTAATTCAACTAAAATTTCCTAATCTGTTGTTTTCTGTTCAGTTTTGGTATTTGTTTTGAACAACGTAAATGCATTTCGTAATAGTTACAGTTCGATTCATAGTAGGATTCAGTGATATGTTAACCTATAAATTGCATGTTTCTCACCTCCATTGATTTGCATCATTACTGAATTTGTTTGTTTGATTGGAGTTTGTGGGGTTAATATTATTTCGATGGCGATTCTCAATTCAATCAAGAATTCCTTGAGCTCCATCGCCAGAAGCAAATCTTTTTCGAAATCCCTTCTGGGATTAAGATTTATGAGCAATGTTCCAGAGAATACGGTTTATGGAGGGCCGAAGCCGCAGAATCCAAACCAAAGAGTGACCCTAACCAGTTTGCGCCAGAAGCACAGAAAGGGGGAACCCATTACAATGGTGACGGCCTACGATTATCCATCTGCTGTTCATCTTGACACTGCGGGCATCGATATATGCCTGGTGGGTGACTCTGCTTCCATGGTGGTTCATGGCCATGACACTACTTTGCCCATCACTCTTGATGAGATGCTTGTGCATTGCCGTTCTGTGGCTAGAGGCGCTAAAAGCCCTCTTCTTGTTGGGGACCTCCCTTTTGGTACCTACGAATCCAGTGTTCATCAGGTGATCAAAAAGTTCCCTTTTTGTAGTTTTGCATTGTCCCCTAATTTTGTGATGAAGATTCTACATTGATTAACTTTATTTAATGGGGATATTTTGTTTGATTGAGTCTTGAGGGATCTGAGTGTGGTTACAGGATACTGAGAATGCTGAATTTTGTGCAGGGGAAAGATTAGGACAAGAAAAAGATGCATCTTTTGTTATTGTTCATCTTATTTTACTGCTAAAGAGAGCTTCTTCTTGAAATATGCTAATGCTACAAATTTAACTGTTTTGAGGAATTATATATGGTGCTTTTGTATCTTTAAGGCGAGATATAATTCATGTAGCCGAGCCCACGTAGTGGGACATGCTTCGTTGTTGTGGTATATAGGGCTTTTGTATTGATATTCTTTCTTGTAGAAGTACTTGTGAGTATTAATTGTCCCCTGATATCCTATTTTCAGATAGTGTTGTGCTTCTTGCATTTGTTTTGTTTCTGTTGAAATTGGTTATTGAGCGAATGGTTGGTGATTATTGCAGTTTGACTTATGAGCAGGCAGTTGATACAGCTGTTAGGGTTCTCAAGGAAGGAGGAATGGATGCAATTAAATTGGAAGGTGGAGCACCATCAAGAATAACAGCAGCTAAAGCTATTGTTGAAGCTGGAATTGCTGTGATGGGGCATGTTGGCCTTACACCCCAGGCTATTAGTGTTTTGGGAGGATTTAGGCCTCAAGGTCGAAATGTTGCAAGCGCCATCAAGGTACTTTCTTGAATCGGGGGTATTCACTCTTCATTGTGTCATCGGCTTAGAATGTTAATGGTTCGGGTTCCATGTGCCTGCAGGTTGTGGAGACGGCCTTAGCGTTGCAGGAAGCCGGTTGTTTCGCGGTGGTTTTGGAATGTGTTCCTCCCCCTGTAGCTGCTGCAGCAACATCAGCTCTCCAAATCCCTACCATTGGCATTGGAGCAGGCCCACACTGTAGTGGCCAGGTAACTAACTAGTCAATAATGAGCAAGACCTAATCTTTAAGTGATTTTCCTGAAAGTTGTTCATGTAAGACTACGAGGTACAACTGTTTACGAGTCATAAGGTACAAATCCAAACAAGACTCTTCCATTGGGACAGGAGGGCGTACTTGTTTAACTTATTCTGTCCGGCTATGAATTGAGATGCAGATTGGGCAGCATGATGTTATTTCTTCAATTCTGAGTTAAATGTAAAGAATAAGGCAGACAAATGTATCTAAACTTTTATGACTATATTCCAAAACTGCAGGTGCTAGTTTACCATGATCTATTGGGGATGCTGCAACATCCTCATCATGCTAAGGTTTGTTCTTAGTAGTTCTATTCCATCTGGATTTCTCACTTCCCATCCTCGGTATCTTTATCTTCGCTACTGAGTAATACGATGTTTCATATGATGATTCTTCGATTGCAGGTAACTCCAAAGTTCTGTAAACAGTACGCTCGCGTTGGAGATGTAATCAACAAAGCTCTTTTGGAGTACAAGGAAGAAGTCACAAATGGTTCCTTTCCCAGCGCTGCCTACAGTCCCTATAAAATTTCAGCCGATGACCTGGACAGTTTCTCGAACGAGTTGCAGAAGCTAGGCCTGAGCGAAGCTGCATCTGCAGCAGCCGGAAAAACTTGACACTACTCAATAATCAGGCGGGAAGGCAAATAAAACTACCACACTGATTGATCTGAACTGTTGTATAGAATATAATAAGGGCATTTTGTTCCTCGTTCTTGAATGTAGTTTATTGGTCTTTCACATTTGTTAAGGTAAAATGCAAGCAAGAAACGCTGTCCATTGTCTTTCTTGAATCATAATCTGCGAGTTTCTGCAAGATATGAGAATCAAAAGGGGATACAACTGGGGAAGACTGTCTCCAAGATCAAAGAATGCATTTTTTTAACACGGGATCTTAAGTTTCTCGTATAGAGATGAACCATTAGACTATGCCGTGAATGATATTTGATTTGACGAGACCTTCAAGAAAGAAACAACACCCTGTATTTGTATATTACCAGAAAGAAACAAAAAAACCTGCACAGAACATGATGCATTGGTAAGATCTAAGGAGCAAATGTACAAATCAGCCATTTCGTCTGTTTCCTTTTTGTGGAATCCGAAGTTGAAGGTTTCTTTCGAGAAAAATAAAAGATATTGGTCAAAACAACAATTCTATTTTTATTTTATTTCTTATTTTCCAGGGGAAAAAGACCACACATATATATATATATATATATATTTATTATACATTATCTAAATTAAATTAAAACTAATAACAAATGAAAATGCAATATACTCGTACGGTATTGGGCTTGGCCTTTAATAGCCCAATCCCATGAATAAATACATGGCCCAGTAACATATTATTAACCTTCAGCTTATAAGGTAAAGAATCTCGAGTTCAATTTATACCACACATGAAAGTCTCATATCTTTCATGTGATCTTTCATGTGAGATATACAATAGAAATCTATTTAGGTAAAGAGTCCTTAGGGCATCTTAATAAAGAACGGAATTGATATTCGCAGTAACCGTTTCGATATTTGCAGTAACATTTCCCTGTAAAAAGACAAAAATGACCCTGATCAAAAAAAAAATTACAAACCAACTATGCATCCCGTGAGGGCTGCAAAAAAAATAAAATAAAATAAAATAAAAATAAAAAAGCAACTCACGGGCTCTGTTCCGTTTAATAATTCCTGCAAAGTAGAGCCGGGTGGAATCACAAAATCGGATAAAAATCGAGACGACTCCGATCGAAAAAAGGTTAGTGGCTAAAGTTAAAATGTTTTGCGGTATTGTTTTAGATAGTTGGTTTGATTATTTTAGTTGTATTATGTCCGGATTTGTTAGTATTTTTGTCGAAAATGTGAATCTTTTACCGGATTGGCGAAGATCCGCCCGGTGGTTACTGCAAATATCAAACTGAAGGGGGGGGGGGTGAAATATCACCGGGCGCCGGCGATACTTTTGGCGAAAAATATCGCCGGCGATATTTTGAGTTTTTTTTTTTCAAGTGTTAAGGGTATTTTAGACTTTTTACAAAAAAAAATATTACTGCAAATATTGAAACGGTTACTGTAAATATCATGCCCCTACAAAAACGACCAAAGCCATGGCTGTTAGGTAGTTCACTAGGGACATTATTAAAGTAACTCTGACATATTAATGAAGCTACTTGTGCACCGGTTACACAAGGACGTCCCAACATTGGTCCATTATGAATGCTTCTCTCACTTATTTCACCTATAAAATAAAACGTTTCAAACAAAACCACTATACCATATGTGTTAACTTGACCAACATTTGTTCACTTATACATTTAATTACTTATTGATTATATATAATTATATCCGTAAATGTACGAAAGGTAAATAAATAAAATAGTATGTAAACACGCATTTTTAATTAGGATAATAAATTTAAAAATATATGTCTTTTAACATGATTAAGGGAGTAATGACAATTAAATAAAGTAAAATATGGAAAACTAATAATAATATAACGTTTTAAAAAAATCGTAAAATAAACGGAAATACATTTCTTGTTAAATAATGGGGAAAAAGAATCTTCTATAATCTATCCTATAAATTAGGGGAAATCATTTATTTCCTCACATTTTTCGTATTTACGGATTCTATTTATATTCACCAACTTGCTTATAATATTTTTTTATTTTTATTGTTTAAATATACTTTTTCTTGGACAATTTTACCTTCATAAAATTTTTCTAAAATTAATAAAAATAGAGAGAAAATGTTCTAAAAGAAGGTACAATATATATGTTTAAAATAAAAGGGCAAATTGTAAAAATGATAATAATTCAAGGGCAAAGTGTAATTAAGATTATATTTAAAGAAAAAAAATTTCTCTACGTAATTTGTTTGAACCGCTAATTTGATAAATAAAAAATAAAAAAGAAAAAAGAAAAAAGAAAAAGCACCTTTTTGGCTTTTGCCTGTAAAGCAATAAATAGATAGGATCGTCGTCATCATTCAATAACCTCTCTGATCTTTCCAACTTTTCCTCTTCTCTTTCACAGATCCGATCCCAACCGGAGTCGATTAGGGAGAAATCAACGAAGCAAAGGAAGAAGAAATGGCTTCGCCCCGCGAGGAGAACGTTTACATGGCGAAGCTTGCCGAGCAGGCCGAGCGTTACGAGGAAATGGTCGAATTCATGGAGAAAGTGTCCGCCTCCGCCGGAGAAGGGGATGAGCTCTCCGTCGAGGAGCGAAATCTGTTGTCGGTGGCCTACAAGAACGTGATCGGTGCCAGGAGGGCTTCGTGGAGGATCATTTCGTCCATTGAGCAGAAGGAGGAGTCCCGAGGCAATGCGGATCATGTCAACGCTATCAAGGAGTACAGGGGAAAGATTGAGAAGGAGCTTTCCTCGATTTGCGATGGGATTTTGAAGCTTTTGGATACCAAGTTGATCCCGGCGGCCGGCACCGGCGATTCCAAGGTGTTTTATTTGAAGATGAAGGGGGATTACCATAGGTATTTGGCTGAATTTAAGACCGGGTCTGAGAGGAAAGAGGCTGCTGAGAATACCCTCAATGCCTATAAGGCTGCACAGGTATATTTTAATCGATTTATTTCTTATGCTGTATGCATTTTTAGTTTTTACTAATTTGATTGATCGGATGTGATGTGATTTGAAATTAGTTTGTTTGATTGAGGGTTTGTTGAGAATCGAGGATGTTGGGACCGTTCCTTTCATTATTGATCGATTTTCAGCTTATGTTATGTAGGGATGTTTTTTCTTTAGATACTTTTGGGATCTATCCTATGTTTTCTGGCTGTTCTTTTGATTTTTACCTTGATGATTGCGATTTAGAATCCAATCCCTTATGGTAGTTTTTGTTTGCGAGGACATGTCGCAATGTTGTTTTCTTGTTTGCTTGTTAAAGAGATCGGCTGTCCCACTGATTCAACTATTTATAATTATTGCATTGGCAACGCAAATTTGCAAATAGTGAGTGTAGGTTCACATAGTTGCATAATTGAAATTTCAGAACCAGGGCCTTCTAAATTTTCCCACAATGATAGGGAAATGTTTGTTGCTTTTATCTGTTTTGCTTGCTTCGATAAAGGATATATCTTGAACTGAATGCAATTCAGAATCTTGCTTATGTATCTAATGAGTTTTTTGGGATCTAATCTTTTCGGTTATGATTCTCACCTCATGGCTTTTTTGTGCTTATTTGAAATTTGGTGGTCTACCTTAGAAGAGCTTTATGTTTGTATCCTGAGAGATTTTTTTCAACAATTTTCAGGACATTGCAACTACTGAGTTGGCTCCAACCCATCCAATCCGTCTTGGATTGGCTCTTAACTTCTCTGTGTTCTATTATGAAATTCTGAACTCCCCTGACCGAGCATGCGGTCTGGCAAAACAGGTAACAATTATGTGATTACTTTTTGAGATGTCTGCCATCAGGAAAAAAAGGTTGAGAAGGTTATTTTTTTTCTCCCCTGTTGCTCCCTTATATAATTGAGTTTTTGGTAGTTATTGTATGACCCTCTAGCCATTTAAAGCGAGCCCTTTTCTGATAGAACCTATCTTATCTCAGTATGACGAATTTGTAGAAAATAAATATTTTAAAGTAGGTTTGGGATATGATGTATTAATTTAATCCCCTATTAGACATTCTTCTCTAGTATAAGCCAGTGAATGATGTTATGCTTTTCTTTCACTTGTCAAAGAAAGTGATTTTTCTGTCTTATCTTTTCTTGTTCAGATAAATCTACTTCCTCAGCCTAGAACTAGGAATTATTGTATAATTAAGAAGCTCTACATTGTTATGCGTGCTTAATTTCTTTGCTTGCAAAAAGTGAATGGAAACTAATGGAATCTCCCGAAGGGTAAATTGATCAATGCTTGACCTGTAATTCATATGAAGGATCAGTATATCATTTCAAAGGTGACATTTTGTTGTTGTTCTTACTATTCTGTGATCTTGTCTGATGGGTATCTGGTTTCATCAGGCATTTGATGAAGCCATTGCTGAATTGGACACCCTGGGGGAGGATTCATACAAGGACAGCACTCTCATTATGCAACTACTCCGTGACAATCTAACTTTGTGGACCTCAGACATGCAGGTAGTGATTTCATCTCTTTCCCTTGAAGCTTGATGTACTGACTATGTCTATTTTAGGATATGCTCTTTTAAAAGTTTTTCCATCAACTCATTCGTTGTTGTACTGTTTCTGTTTCTTATATAGGAGGATGGGGTGGATGAGATCAAGGAGACATCCAAGCGCGAGGATGAGCCACCGCAGCAGTGATAATATTTTGAAGCTATCATTTGCAATTTCTGGTTTTCGGTTAAACTAATTTTTACTGTGTTGTTAATTTCCATGGTTTCCTAGGCATTATGGCTTTCTTTCTTGAAGTAAACTCAGGAACTATCAATGTTTTTCTTTGTAAAACTTCAATGACATGTCATAACTCATACCATTTATCTTTTGGGGAATGAGAATGAAGGTTTATTTTTTTTCACTTCGAAGCGCAAGAACTGCAGATTGATCTGCATTTGCAGTAAATTTATGACTTTCTAGTGTCTGAGAGTTCAAGGCTATGAAAGCCGCGACAGTTTTGCCTGAATGTCTAAGAATCAAGGATTCATGGTCATGGTGAAATTTAGCCATTGAATATGTCCTGTTCGATACTATGTTTTCCAAAACGTGTTCTTTTGAAAACATGATAACGTGCAGTCCTTACAGCCTTATATAGGACTTTAGCATTAATATTCGGTTCGGATTGATGGTTTTTCACATCCACATTCCGATCTCCAGGATCACCTTCTTCCTTACTTTGTCGTTGGCTACTTCACTCATATGCGTATTACCAAATAGTATCATTTCCGCCATCCGTAATGACACAGTCAGTGAAAAAAAAACCATATGTATCCTCTCCTCTATCACTTTCTCCCTATGTCATTACCCGCCGCAGGTAGGACGGCTTGCAGGGACCATAGCCTGCCTGAATGAAAGAAAAGTTCGGCTTGCATGGGACCATAACCTGCCGGAATGTAAGAAAAGTTTTTACGAGTAATGATACACTCAGCGAACAAAACCATCCAGACTTGGCAACTACATAACAAAAGTTGTTTAAAATTCAAAGTATCTTGGAGTTCATTATACCATTTTTACCAATTATACTTGAATCGGTGCAGATTCTGAGATGGAACGAGCACCGTGAAAATGGCACATTTCCTTGATCTTCTGACAAACGATTCTGCTGACAATGTATAATTCTTCGTCTTTTTTTACGGGCTGTCCAATTTGCTATGGTTTGATTGGAAGTTTGAAGAGCTCCTGGGCTTGCGCCACGTTTTAAATTCTTTTCATGCTTCCCTATATAAATTTGGTAAATCACAATGGAAGTTTTCTTTTGTGGAAAACAATGGATGATGATGATGATGGATCGTTCTAATATTTCCATGCTTTGTTCCAGCTTCATGTAGATTTCATTTCATGTGGGCTATTCAAGATCCAACCAACTACAGAATATACACGGAGGCTACGTTAAAACTGCATGATCAATATGGCAACTGAGGTCGATCGCCGGCGTCGGACCTCTTCTCAGTGATTCACTCATTCATTGAGGAGGAGGAGGAGCTGAATTGGTCACGAGTAATTTCAATTAATTGATCGGAAATCGTTCTGCAATTCCAAATGTGGGCTTTCTATCTGGTATCACTTCCCTTAACGATGGGGATGGTGGCCGTCACGCTTCATTACTTCGCCGGCGCCGATGTCCCTCGCTACGTACGCTACACCGTGGGCTACGCCTGGTTTTGCTCTATCTCCGTCATCATCCTTGTCCCTGCCGACATCTGGACCGTACGTTCATTCATCTCTCACCTGCTGTCTTTTTTCTTTTTCTTTTTTCCCCCTTTATTCCAATCTTTGATAAATCATCTCGGCACGCTTTGTGTTAACTGTTTTGTGTGTATGAATCCATTTCTTGCTTTCTTGAGAACTAATGGAAGTGTGGAGATGGCGAAAGTGGTTCGGAATTCTGTGGCATTTATAAAATTGTTGTTTCTTAATTTGTTGGATGAGAAATCAAACATTGCTTTGTTTAGTGGTTACATTACACTGCATTGTGTTTGCATATACTCACTCTGTTCCATTAGAAGAGTCCACTTTGTAATATTGTTTCTTGGCGTTTCTGGATTGTGTTTGTATTAAGCTTTGACATTCAAGTCAAAATTGTGTAAATTGTAGCTATGTAAGTACTGTATTACAAGATTACAGATCAGTCTTAGTCAAGTTTATGGATTAAAGGAGGAAAAATGAAGCATCCACATTCATGTAATGGATAGAACATCGTGTTATTCTATTCAACTTACACTCATTTTCAGTTTATCTGAATGCATCTCTGTTGGGATGTTGTACAGGCTACTATAGGTCATGACAAGGGTGGAATTTCTTTCTTCTGGAGCTGGTCGTATTGGAGTACGTTTTGCCTCACATGGTATGCTACTAGCTTCAGTCCTCTTAATGGCGGTTATCGTTTTGCTTAACTCATAGAGATGACAACACTCATGTACTTATATGCTTGACTAAACCATATGTTCTGTCCAATTGCATTTGACGGTTGTTTGGATCTTCTATGCAAGATTTGGACGAAGATGAACATATTCTCATAGATTTTCATATGAAACCATTTCTCTAAGCAGGGCTGTGGTGCCTATACTTCAGGGTTATGAAGATGCTGGGGACTTCACAGTTGCTGACAGATTGAGGACGAGTGTTCGTGTAAACTTGTTCTACTACTTGCTTGTGGCTTCTATTGCACTCTGTGGAGTTATATTGCTCATTGTTTTGCGTAAGAACTGGTTTGTGTCTCACTCTTGGAAAATTTAAATGTGGTCATTATGGGTTTCATGGCATATTGAATCTGCTATTTGCACGCTTCTAAGGCCACTACACATGAAATAGGTATGCTTAGTGCTAGAAATGACATAAGGAATACAGAAATGACAGCACTTAATGCTAGAAATGACCTTCATTTGCTGGATATATCGAATACTATGCCAGTGTTTTTATGAATTGTGCATATACAGGACTGGAAGTATTCGTGGTTTCGCCATGGCATGCTCAAACACATTTGGTCTTGTAACTGGCGCTTTTCTTCTTGGCTTTGGTCTGAGTGAAATACCAAAGGGCACTTGGAGGGATGCTGATTGGATCACCCGTCAAAAGGTTCTTTCTCACAAAGTGTCAAGAATGGCTGTTAAACTTGACGATGCTCATCAGAATTTTTCGAATGCCATTGTAGTAAGTCCTGTTTTTCTCTTTGATTCAAATTCACCTCATGCCAAAGTATCCAAAACTTGGATTTTAATCTCTCACTCACATCAAAGTTTCTCTCTGATATACTAATTTTGGCAACTCATACTTAGATTATCTGTTACTAGGTTGCCCAAGCAACATCAAGGCAGATGTCAAAGCGCGATCCTCTGACGCCTTACATGAGCATTATTGATAGAATGCTGGCTAAGATGGTAATTATGATCTGCATACTCTGTATTCTAGAGTCCTTGGCTTGTTTCCCGCGCTTATGTGTTTTTTTCCCAGTTCTGTCTAATACTTTGGAGCACAAGTTTTCATTTCACAGCTTGATGAAGATCCTTCTTTTAAACCCCAAGGTGGGAGGCTTGGGGAAAATGATATGGACTATGACACTGATGAGAAAACAATGGCAGCACTAAGGCGTCAACTTAGAAAAGCTCGATGGCAATACTACCGGTATAAGAGGTACATTTGTCTTAAAATTTCTCTAAACCTTTGAAGTACTGGACTAACTGTGGCATTCATACAATGTTTATATACAAATAGTTTGTTTTTTTGCGGTGCACCCATCTGTGATAGAACTAATATCTGATTTCTTGGTCATACAGTGAGTATATGAATTTTGTCATAGAAGCCCTTGAGTTGGAAGATACCATAAAGAATTATGAGCATCCCAACGCCACCGGATGGTTTGCTTCTGCTCCAGGCTATTTCCCTTTCTGTATGGTAATTTAAAGTTTTTTGTGCCCATCTTCTGAATTGATGTCCTCTTGCTTTTGCAGGAAATATGTTTCGAGCTTTAGGCCGGAAAGAAGTGGCAAACTAGGGTCTGTTTTTGCTGTGATTGGTATACTTTAGCCTCAATGTTTAAACCTCTCATGCTAGTTCTCTTTACATCCCAGCTGATTGAAACCATTGATAGCAAAATGAATGAATCATTCATAGAATAGCATACTTTTCTGCCATGCTTACATATCATGCTGTAAATTTTATCGTTGGCAATGTTTTCGCTACAATGTTAAGCTGATTGTGTTCGTAAATTTTTGAAGAGCTGGTCTGGCGTTGTATCATTAAAAAGCAGCTGCAGAAATTCCTGGCCTTGGTGTTGGGTTCCATGTCAGTGGCGATTCTTCTTGCTGAGGCAACGATTCTTCCCACGAACGTTAATTTATCTCTGTTCTCTATCCTGATCAATGCTGGGGGAAAACATGAGGTGTTTGTGCAGGTAAAATCTCCATTTTTATGTAGCTTCTTCGTACCTTTATTATAACATGTGAAATAGACCCGTTTTATATGAGTTTTTGAACACGTGAAACCACAACTTTTCGTGTTCCTGCCAGGTTGCTGCATTTGTTCCTTTACTGTACATGTGTATTTGCACATACTATTCCTTGTTCAAGATAGGAAGGTTAACATTCTATTCCCTGACGCCAAGGCAAACAAGCTCAGTCAGTTTGCTCATGATTTGCTCGTAAGTCTCTCTTGTGTGATTGTAGAAACTAGTGTTCTTGTTTTCATCTTTCTTTTGAGATTTTTGCTGTAAATTTTTCACAGGATGGTTGCTCGCTATGCTCCGCCGATCTCTTATAATTTCCTCAACCTCATTCATCTTAGCAATGGCGCAAAGACCATCTTCGAAAAGGTACTTAATCAATCGGTGAATTTCATCGATGATCATCGAGTGTAGTTTGCCAATCTTTCCTGCGTTTAACAGCTCCCTTTTCATTGACAGAGAATGGGGAACATAGATGATGCTGTCCCTTTCTTTGGAAAAGGTTTCAACAAGATTTATCCATTGATAATGGTGGTATACACCGTATTGGTAGCGAGCAACTTCTTCAACCGAATCCTTCGACGTATCGGAAACTGGAAAATTTTCCGGCTCCAGAACGAGCACGCTGATGATCTCGATGGATATGACCCTTCTGGATTGATAATTTTGCAGAGAGGTGAGTTGAAATGAATCTTTGATCTTTCTTTCCCCAACCCAGAAAACGTTATTCGATTTTTCGGCTTTTTTTCTCAGAGCGGATTTGGCTTGAACAAGGACACAAAGTTGGCGAACTTATCATTCCATTAGCAAGAAATTTCAACAATGCAAGCATAGATCTCGAGCCTGGCTTCAATCGTATTCATAAGGTATGATGAAACATTCATTTTTCTTTGGAGAACTGCGCTTTGGATAATGGTACTGATCAATGGGGGATGGTGTTGCGTGGATAAGGCGGCGTCACTGGAGGCGAAAACTTCATCGGCCTTGAAGGAGGCCCAGCGCGACACGACCGGAAAGTACACAGCTATAAGGGGAAAAGAAATCAATCTTGAGAGAAGATCCAGTTTGCCTTTGAGGGATGCAGAAATTAGTCCCCGGAGGAGTACAGAAGGTGAATCATCTTCTGGGTTAGCATCAACCTGGAAAAATATGAAGAATGGGTTTCAAAACTTCAAGATCAACATGGAAGCCAAAAAGTTCATGCCTTTAAGGCAGGGTCAAGATACGAAACACTCGCATGCTTCCTCAGCTGAATCTCTGGACTCAATATTTGAGAAAATAAAGCGGCCTTCTGGGCGTAAACCCGATGACGATCCTGATGCTTGGTGACTCGGGCTTGGCGACTGAGTCCCATCCCTAGCCGAGTTTACAGAAAATTGGTAGAAATAGTAGAAACAGAAAGGAAACCAGATGTACTCAATCCAATCATGGCACATAGAAAACGAGTTCAAATTCCTTAGTCAAACACTCGTATCTTGAAGTTGTGGTATATGGTTGGTATAGAGTTAGCGATAATATGTCTACTTCAATACTATCCACAATAAGCTATCTGAAGTTTAACAAACCAATCAAGGACATATTGCCTTTTATTTACACACTGATGCATCACGCTGTTGTCCTAGAGGCTAGAGTGAATAGAAAAAAACAAAAGGAAACGAAACGAACCAGACCAAACCAAGCCCACGGAGTATCCAAGCAAGCAATTCTGGTTATGGTTGTTGACTACATTTTAAAGATGGAAGGAGCCAATGGAAGAAGCTGACTCGGGTTTCACCGGTGTATCTCTGCCTTCCATACTCCACCAACATATTCCAAAGCTCTCCTACTGTCCACTCCTGGAATGTGATCCATTCAACCACCTGCTCAAAATTAGTTTATAGGAAAAAATAAAACCGTTTGTTTCTCCATAATCGAAACATGAAAGCAAAGTGCGCGTCAACAAAATAGAAAGTTCTAAAGTCTAAAGAAAGGCGAAGCCACAAAAATTCGTATAACATCCAAAACATTTCAAAAGCTAACCCCATGAATGCCGCCTATAAGGCCAAACAGTGTCATAGAAGTAAAGACATTAAGTTGTGTCTGGAGTTTTATTCTACCAAACGTAAGCATTCTTCGAATTCTTTGGCATAGCAGCAAATTATCTGTTGTTACATCGTAGACCAATGACTAACATGATTACCAAGAAAGGTGTTTACAAGGTAAAACCTTCATCATTCAAGATAAAACTCTAAGCTCTCAAATTAACTAAAAGAGCTTCCACTTTGATTAATTTCTTAACTAACAAATCACCTCATCATGTATAATCTGCCAGAAGCATCAATAAGAAACAAAGAAAGTTGTTTAAAACTAAACAACATTTACAGATGGCGAGCGTAAAATACCTGGTCCAACGCCTTCAAAGTTTCCAAACCAAATGTGTGGTATGAGATGAAAGGTCTCAATGCCTACAAGATGTAATGAAGATAGATTAGACCTATTGTAGTAGACCAAGGAAAACAGAAGATTAAGTATATCCAGTAAATAACAAATGCTCACTGGAAAACAGGATAAACAAGGAGCTCACTGGAATTGACAGAATCAATGAACAGCAGGTTAATGAACAGAACTAAATGAAGTAGGAAAATGTATGAGTTCGACATTAATGCGTACTAAATTAATAAGGCGGAGACTAAGGTGGTTTAATGGCCATATGTCCATTGTACCCAAGCCCTATGTGTCAGCAATGTGACCATGAAATTGACAGAATCAATGGCACTAGTGCAGCATGGAAACTAGAAAACCTGAATGCCTACATAAGATAGGACAACCTGAGAAGCAGCAAGCCACTGGATAATAGCTTTAACTTCAGGATCTCCCCCAAAGGCACCACAACCCCAATTTCCTGTGGCAATCCCAACTTCCTCTTGGTGTTGCAGAGCCTGACAGCCATTTACTTCAAACCACTCTGTCAGCTCATTGCTTAGAGCTCCCTCAGTCACTTGAGATGAACTTGAGGGGCCTTCACGAGGCTGCCAAAAAATAAATAAGATGGAATGAGAGTTCTGGGTTTACATATAATAGGGTCTTAACAATATACAGGCATCCACAAAGGCATCAATGCACATAATGGTTGTTTCACTTCACATTAAGGTAATAGACAAGAAAGCTTCGAAAAGAATGAACCAAATAATTCTACCACACTATCATTATTCAACTTCCATTCAGTTTTTTAACACAAAAGTCAACCTCAGATTCCAAGCGTTCATCATGGTTGAATAGTTCTTGATACTGTTGATATTTACTTCGATAGAAAAAGCCACAGTATGCCTTGTTAATCTCCCTGCCAAACCAAAAAGCCCAAGTGTTAGATATGTAAATACATGTATCCGCAAACCATTCAATCGATGATTCAGATTAGTATGAGTTTATGGGTAGGATGGGATAAAAAAATAATATTAATATGCAAAAAACAAAGAGAAAATTCATCATATTCTCATGTAAAGAGAACCAGTTGTCAGAGAAGCATATATTACAATGTACAACAAAAAGAACAAAAAAAACTGATGATGCAGAATAATCAAGATAACTAAGTGTTGCACCTGAGAAGGCATTTAGAGCCATATTGTTTCCTTCCAGGAGAACATAGCGCATCTATAGCAATAATTCTTGTCTTAAGCCTCCCAATGGAATCAGCATTCTTATGGTCAACGTAGTCACCGCAAAACTGGAATGTAGAAGCATATCTACAACAACCATACAAATCTCAAGAATAATATATTTTTCCAAATAGAAGCAAAAAAATGCATACAGAAGTTGTGTGAGAGAGAGGAATGACAAAAGAGAATAATTGAGATGCTTTTCCAATAGGGTGAACTGGGTGCGCATGTGGTATGACCAAAATGATACTCAGATACCACCTTTCAAAAAATTTTCCAAAAATTTTATTTCTAGAAAGACACAATATACAAGTAAAATCGTAAGGATCTTATCTGCTAACTTCTACTTGAGCATATTACTATTCAGAGTTCGAGTAGTTTAGCATTGGTTTAGTAACTAGCAAAATATCCAACAACCTACAAGGACTGAGTTCCATACAAATAAACTAATAACCACAAAAAAGATAACTATAAATGCACAAAGAATAGGAAGCCAATTAAACATAAGTTAGATACAATAAAAAAGTGAATATGAATCTTCAGCCATCAAACTCACCCCGAATAACTGGAAAACCTTTCCGTACCAACAATCTCAATAGCTTCATTTTCTGCCATAGAAGGCAAGAAAAGCATGCCAACAATTAATTCTGGATTAATCATAAAACGGATCTCCTCCTGAAAGAAAGAAAGGAAAAATCATGAACTAAACTCCAGAACTTCACATTCATAGATCAGAAAAGATCGTAAGACAACAAATGGCATGTAAATTCTTAATAATGGATTTGTCAAGATGTGGGATAGAGGATAATTTCATAGACGAGTCAATCTTTAGTCCTTGTTCAATTGTAGGACTCAGCCTACAAGTTGACATGGATTTGGTGGGGTGAATGCACATGCTGATAATAACAGCAGAAGTGTGTAATCCCAGGTAACATCAACAACAAAAATTGTTACCTGGGTGGCAGGAGAGGCATGAATGTATCTTTTTTCAAAATCAGAATTTAACCATGTTCATATATTTGCGTCAAACTCAACTTCTAAATCAGATCCAACCCAACTACAACTAATTTCAACGATGACACCTACTAGGTCGGATTTCCATTTTACAAAAAGTTCAAAATTCATGTTATTATTGAAATATAGTAAACAGATTTAATTTAAGTATAAACAAGAGAATGTGTTTCAACAGATCAAGATACCAAACATGATCTATGTAGCCAACCCCACACAATAAATGAAGACTTTGTTGTTGAATTGAAACATAGAAAACGACTGTATATTTGGTAACAGAAAAAAAATAAATAAATAAATGTCATCAACAAATTGCAGAACTAGATATGCACTGGATGTCATTGCTAAGAAGAAATACTTCAAAAACTAGCTCATCAGATCCATTTCTTCTGAAAAGGATGCATAAATGAATAGAGATTTGAATCAAGAAAAAGAATTATTAGAGCGCCCTAAAAGAAGGTAACCTGTACACAACCCCTGTGGAGAGCACCACCGCCTAAATATTCATTTGCAAAGTCAACTTCCAAAGCTTCACTTAACTGATCCTCAATCAACCCAGAACGACAAACCTACAAAGAAACTGACAGAAGCATGAAAAAGTTTCCACGTAAAAAGGATCTTAAAGTAAGTGCCTTCTTAGTTTCATAAAATGTGAAACAAAGCTTACTACTGAACCATACTATTTTCCGAAAGTTTACAATAAGAATCACTCAATAGTCATTTAAGATCCCTTCTTTTAGAAGAGTCATTTGATACCTTAAAGGAGCATAGGGGCACATTAGATTTGCTCCAGATATCAGGACTTGGATAAGGAATGCCATTAGCTGTCGGCTCAAAAGGAAGAACTTTCCGCTCAAAGGAGACATTGCCTTTAGGCATGCATAAGCATACCCTCTCAAAGTAGTGAATGATGCACTTTATTTTGCTTTCCTGATTCTTCTCGTAACTCTCATATAGAGACCTGAAAACACGTAAATGTCAGATAAAACTGATTTCATATTTCAAAGAAGATTTACAAGAGAAAATAGATTAGACTAGTTATGTGGGGGTGTTTTAAGTTCACCAATCCCATTTGAGTTCTTATCACCACGCCCCCCACCCCTCGCTCTGCCCCAGTAACCTAAATGTCTGATAAAGCAACTGAAGACACACAAGTAGACTACCTGAAACTTTAAACCATAAGATTATACCAGTGCATGCAGGAAATCTGACATCATTATTTCATCCAGTTTTTAATGTCACTGCTAAGTTCCTTAAAGGGGTCAATGATCATCACTGTGAAACCTAACTGGCCAAGTAATCTGTGGAAAAACCATACGAGGTGGTATTCTATAATTCCAAGAAAATCATCACAAATTCCTTAAATGGGTCCTCATTCTAAAGGCAACAGAAGATGGAGGGAAAATATTACACAGTGAGCTTAGCCGAAGAAAAAGCTGCGGACATGAAAACATCACTTGCATTATTTGGCAATATAAAGAAAATAGGTAGTCGAGCGATAATACATACGCAAATAAATGATGAAAGTTGATGGTTGGAAGATATTTTGCACCTCTATTAGCATCTGGAAACAAACAGAAGAACGAGCAGGAAAGTAGAGCAGCAATCAACTCCTGAAAACATCAAAAAAAATATAGGAAAAGGAAAAATCAACATGGACAGACCGACACACCATCCCAACAACAAAAATAATGAAGAAAAAGATAACTCTTGTTTAATTAATCTGCAATCACGGAATGACCTACTCGACTGAGAAGCACAATGCCGGTTTGCTGCCAGTCCAACAGCCGGAGGCAGGTAGTTCCAGTAACAGTTTTTTCAGCACTGGCACTGTGGGCATCCTGATAATGGGACTCCAAAAGGGATGGCAGATTTAAGAGCAAATCAGCCATCTTCGGAAGAGTATCCTCAAACCACCGCACGGATTCATCCCTAGAAATCAACTGTAACAAACAACGATGTCCGTACCAAATCAAGTTCAATGGTAGAGTTAGTAAGCGATGAGAATCAAACGAACTTGAGCGCAACTTAATTAATTATTCGTGCTTACGTCGTCAAAGAAGAGGGAGTATCCCTGGAGAGCAGAGCTCGAGATTGACCAGGAGGAATAGTTGAGGGAGTTGCGAATATCAGAAATGGCGAGCGAGAATAACTGACCAGAGTTGACGTCACTGAATTGCGGTCCACGAGAGAGGGCTTTGAGGGCTTCCACTACCGGCGGTGGCCAGAAAAGGGAGGAAGATCGAAGGTGCAGAGGTAAAAAAGGAAGTATTGACTTCAAGGGGTCATCGGACCGGAGATTCTTCTCCTCCTCCATACCCAGCAGCTTAAGCTCCGTCGGTCGGTGGTTCTGCAGCGGCATCGGAGGCGGCGGTGCAATCCTCGGCGCAGAAACAACAGTTAACTCAACCAAAACAATTTATGGGATCATTCCGCTTCCATTTTAAAGCCAAATCAGATGGTTTTGTAAAATTCTAATGCAATAGTTGAATTTGATGAATTCAATCTAGTCCACTTTGATTGTTTCTTTGTTTGAACAAATCATATTTTATTGGAAAAAAATAGGGCTTATCCATTAAATACAATTTGTAAAACAAGGGAGCTTAATTTGTTAGAATAATTTAAATTTTCCTTCTTTCTTTTTAACAGAAAAAAGAGGACTTTTGGGGATTAAGTTTAAAACCCTCATATTTCTGCAAGAAAACCCCATAACTAAGAACTTTTCCCGCCTTTTCTTCTCCTCTGAGTCATCAGCTTCCACAACCCACCTTCCCTTTTCCCGCTCCGGCCGACCGGCTGTGTATTGCCCAATAAGCTTAAATCTGTAAGAATTTGGGCACTAATCATCATGGAAAATGATGGGTTTGGAAAAGATTTGGCGGGTTTTTTGATCAAGCATCATACGGATCAGCTGCGCTCCATTATTCTTTCTCCCGACCACCGCCTTCACTACCCACTTGTTGTTGAGTATGTCCGCAGCTTTAACTCACTTCCCTTCTCCAGAATTTAATAAAAATTCAGAAATTTTCACAGCTTATATTGATACTTTTGCTGAAGAGACATGGAATTTATTGTCTTTTTAACAGTTTTGCAGAGTTGCTCGATGACAGCCCGAACCTTGCTAATCTCATTTTTTCCCAACCCAATGAATATTTGCCCTTGTTTGATGAATCTGCCATCTGGGCTCAGGTACTTTGTTTTACTAGATAAAGAACAAGTGTGTATGGCGGGTGTTCTTGTCTGAATTCCTGACTGGTTTTCTTTGGAATAGAGTAGAAAGTGATATTTCAGGATTTGGTGAAATATGACAATGCAAGTGTGAAGGTTTATGTGCATGTGCGGATTGACGTTAGTGGTTCTCCTCTAGAATGCCCCGGTTGGTATTTTCATCTTTGGAAATTTTTTATGCTTTGCTTCAATATTTTTTCGGTCTTTTGCCTGATTTTGAGTTGAGTGGTGTCTGTAGAAACCTTTCCAAGTATTGGACGAATTCGAGTGAAGCACCGAGGCGTCCTTCTCACTCTTAAAGGAACCGTAATCAGGTCTGGAGCAGTGAAGATGATTGAAGGAGAAAAGGTTTATGAGTGCCGATGTTGTAAACACAGGTTACTCCATGCATTTTCTTTAGAGTTTAACTGGTTCTGTCTTATAGTGTTTTCAATTGGGTAGTGATAGGAGAATGTCTTCAATGTCAAGGGTGTGATTGACTTATTCACAATTAAAATCAAATTTTGTATGAATGAGTGAGTAAAGTATTAAAGTTTACCCTTTTGTTAGCACTAAAGCTTCTTTTGTTGCAATATTGTTCTAATCCTCTACAAATTTGGATATTGTTCTAATCCTCTACAAATTTGGAAGGCTGTTGCTCCATGTGTAGCAAAAGTTTTTAACTGATTATCTGCTGTTGGGCAGGTTCAAAGTTCATCCTGAAGTAGAAGCTGGAAATTCAATTCCCAAACCGATCATTTGCCCTTCAAAGGCTTGTTCTTGAACATCCTTTATCCTCTTTTGTGTCTTGTTTTCTGTATTAAGTATATTACGTTTTAGAGAATATGGGCCATACTTTAAGAAAACCCTGTGTCCGTTTCAGAAACTCCAAGAAATTGTACATCTTCTTGTCTTCTCTTTCATGCAAGGAATCTTTTACAATTTCCTGCAACTTTGCATATATATTATGTCATTTGCTTTTTGTTGCAGGGCCCGAAGCTCTGTCAAAGCACCAGATTTAATCTTATAGAGGACAACAAAATATGTCATGATTATCAGGAGATTAAAGTCCAAGAGAGCACTCAAGTATTAGGTGTTGGAGCTATTCCTCGTTCAATTCCAGCCATTTTGAAGGATGATTTAGTTGACATTGTGAAAGCTGGAGGTACCTCTAACTCAAGGGATTTTTTTGAAGTTTCAATATTTATTTTGTGATGTTACTATTCAATTTCTATATCCTGTTGTAGGCATTTAACTTGGTCTCTCATTCATAGTTGAAAATTACTGTGTTGACATCTAATGTGATTTAGCACATTTCCTTTCTTAGATGGTGTAACAGATCTTTTTAAATGATTCTAGATGATGTGATAGTTACTGGGGTCTTGACAGCAAAGTGGTCCTCAGATAGAAAGGATGTTCGCTGTGACCTTGAGCCTGTTGTTGTTGCAAATTATGTAAGGTAATTGTTTTGGTGCAGGTGTTGTTTCTGTTCTTTGGATGACTTTTTATGCTTTTTGGCATAATTGTGCTATATCTAATCTTTGAGTGAACTACAATTCTGGCTACATTTGGCAAGACTTTTGTTGTTCTTTACTTGCTTGGAGTGTGATGTACTATTGATGTCTCAAAAAGTTGAACTAACAACTAAAGGATGTTCAGTTAAGCTACAATTTGAACTGTAGTCAAGTATTATGATTATATGCTGTGACATAATTTATATGGTCAAGTGTATTACAGATACACTGTCCATTCTTCTTACAAAAAAGTTAAAAGTGATTACTACAGTTACTGAGAATCAGATATTGGATATTGGATAGGATGATAATTGCAGAAAGCTGCAGATATGTAACTGTCATTATGTATTAATATCCTCAAACCAAGCAAATATTACTTCTACCAGTACATGTGTGTTAGCATAATCTTCAAATAATGTTTTACTTGGATAAAATTGGTACTGAACATTTAGTGGTTATGGTATCCTCTTTTATACTGTTTCACGCATATCTTTATAACCCCTTGGTTTATCTGGTTCAATTTTCGGTTGGATTACCATGTACAGCTGCTTAAAGATATTGGAATTTCATATGAATCTACAGGCGAATGAATGAACTGAAGTCAGGAATAGATATTCCAAATGAAGTAATTATGGAATTCAAGAAGTTCTGGTCAGGCTTTAAGGATAGCCCTTTAAAAGGTTAGGATTTTTCCTTGTCAATAAGCATTTTTTGTTTCTTGAATGATACATCACCTATTTTAGATAATTCCCTCTGCCACCTGGCAATTTCCCAGGTAGGAATGCCATCCTACGTGGTATCTGTCCACAGGTTTTTGGGCTCTTCACTGTAAAGCTTGCAGGTACTTGTTATCATTTAGTGTTGAGTTATGAACCTGGAATAACAAAAAAAGGGATCTTGTAATATATGGTGATTGGTGGCACATCAAGGGGAAATTGAGGAAAATATTGAGTATATATGTCGAATGACTTCATTTCTTTATTTAGTGCAGTGGCATTGACACTTATTGGAGGAGTCCAACATGTAGATGCTTCTGGGACAAAAATTAGAGGAGAGTCTCATCTGCTTCTGGTTGGGGATCCTGGTAATTGCAGCCTAAAATCTTCACCAATGCAGCCTAATCATATGCAATTTTTTTTTGTTAAATAGCGAGATCTCCAATATGTAAATGGTGTATTAACAGTGGGTACATAATGTCCTTTTGCAATGAGATCCAGAAATTTCTCAGCTAAACTTCTACTCTGCTTTTATAGTTTATAGGAAACAATGGTCAAGATATTGACTATTTCTTTACATCATGTTTGTATATCGGATGTATGGAGCTTAAGATTTTCTTTGAGATGTTTGATTGCTGAAGGCATAACTACTTGAATGGACAGGCACTGGGAAGTCGCAATTCTTGAAGTTTGCTGCAAAACTAAGCAACAGATCTGTGATTACGACTGGATTGGGAAGCACAAGTGCTGGATTGACTGTTACTGCAGTCAAGGATGGAGGTATTTTCTCTCAACAATCTGCACTTCGCTTTCAAATTACCTGGAGCAAGGAATTGATAGCTATATTCATATCCAATCCAAAAAATTCTTCTTCCACCTACTATAGTTTTCTAGATCTCTCGTGTCTCTTTTTCTGCATTGAGTAGATTGTCTGAAACTTCAGGTGAGTGGATGCTAGAAGCTGGTGCCCTTGTTTTAGCTGATGGTGGCCTTTGTTGCATAGATGAATTTGATAGGCAAGTCTAAACAAATTGGGTTTATATAATTTTTTGCTCTGGAGCCCTGCATTTAACTCAGCACATTGCTGTTCGTTTGAAATCAAACCAACCATATAATTTTTATCACATTCTGTTGACGCCCTTGCCTGTACCACCATTTCATAGCATGAGGAGCCATGACCGGTCAACCATTCACGAGGCTATGGAGCAGCAGACTATCAGTGTTGCCAAGGTATGGAATCTTCTGTGACTAATACTTCTAATATATCTTTCAGATGTTGCTTTTGCATGCATTTCTTCTGAACTGATTGTAAGAGCTTAAAAATCTCCAGGCTGGTCTTGTGACAACCCTTAACACGAGGACAATTGTTTTTGGTGCAACAAACCCGAAAGGACAGTATGATCCTGATCAATGTATCCTTTCTTTTGGATCTTTCATCTTTTGGTGCCTACCTTCTGCTAATTAAGTATATATATACATGTGGTAATAACCTTGCTGAGCCGATTATAATTCCTCAACATGAGCGATAGCTCTGTCGGTCAATACAACACTCTCTGGACCCTTGCTGAGCAGATTTGATATAGTTCTAGTCCTCTTGGACACGAAAAACCCGGAGTGGGATGCAGTTGTTTCATCTCATATACTTTCTGAGGTAATAGGTTCTAGATTAGTACAAATGGCTCATAACCAGCGCGGATATCTTTTTGAGTGAGAATAATCTTCTCTTTGTTTCTAAATGCTAGGCTGAAAAGGAGAATGACGATAAAGATGAAGATCTTGCTAGCATTTGGCCACTTACAATGCTCAGAAGGTAATGTTCTTTCAACAAAAAATCATAGAGTTTGATTCGCATGGTTGCACTTCTGTTATATGGCAAGTTTATCGTTAAGAAACGCGACTTTCCATGGATGCTTAGTATATATTTCTGAGTCTTTGAGAGGTGATGTTTCATGTCTATTGTAAACCTTTCCTATTCACTTGCTGTCAAATTGGTTTTTGTAGGTACATCCACTTCGTTAAAAGAAACTTCAGACCCGTCCTGTCGAAGGAGGCCGAGAAGGTTATTTCGAGCTATTACCAGCTTCAAAGAAGATCAGCAACTCAAAATGCAGCAAGGACCACTGTCCGAATGCTGGAGAGTTTGATTCGTCTTGCTCAAGGTAGAGAGGATCTTCCATGAATACATCAGTTTACGCCATTGATTCACCTGTGTTTGCTTTACTTTTGTTGTGTTGCAGCACACGCAAGGATGATGTTTAGAGATGAAGTTACAAGACTAGATGCCATTACTGCAATTTTGTGCATTGAATCATCCATGACCACTTCGGCTATCGTGGACAGCGTTGGAAATGCTCTGCATTCAAATTTCGCAGACAATCCTGACGAAGAATGTATCCTTTTTCTGAGTTCCAACTGCGATTATTCGTTGATTTTTCTCTTTTGATTCTAATCCTTCCGTTTCGTAGATGTGATTCTTGACCAAGTAATCAACAGATTCCAAGCAAGAGAAGCTCATCCTGGAGAAGCTGAACATACTTGATACTTGATTACTCCCTGACATGAAAACTGACCGCGAACTCGGGTTCCGGCCTTCCTTTCCTGTTCAGACTCAGATTCTAAGCATTTTGGAGCTACGAACATGGAGAAAGAGAAATTAGGAAGGAATTCCATGGTCCATGGATCATTCGTCTTCCCTGGCATTTAGTATAGTAGCTACAATCATAGGTAGAGATAATCAAAAATCAGGTTTCGCCTTCATCTAGCCCTTTGATGAGTAAATATTACAGTTTTTAAGAACAATAGTTTGGTTATTAGCATTCAACACTCATCAGAAGTAAAAAATTCTCTCATTTAAATTGTCACCGAAACAGGGTACATTTGCGTTCTGCAGAAACTGCAGGTGAACCAGAATAGCATCTGATCTTTCTAATGCCCGACGAATGGCATCATACAACATATGATAAGTAAGAACCCAAAAAATTCTACTTACACTGGTAATAAAAATCAATATAGACCCAAGAATTTCCACCAAAAGCCACCGACGACAACCCAGATCACTACATTCAGGGCGGCGATTACGAAGCCACATCTGAAGACATCAGGAAGATCCAAATAGCCAGCTGTTGGATCAAAATGCAAATTTGGTCAGAGTAAGAACATATGAATGCATAGCAAAATAAAACCTATTTCTTCCCCAAGCCATGAAGAACAAGCTTATAATAAACAGTGCAGGCAAAACTAAAGTTATTTAAGACCAAGGGATAAGCAATTAGGGGGGAAGAAAAAGAAACTAGGAACGAGGAACTGACTAGACTCACCTCCGAAGTATAGAGCAGCTTGGCCACTGCTATAATGAGTCAAAGCACCAAATAAGTTTGTATTGTAGGCTAATGCAAGTGCTGACAGTACAGCAGGTACCCCAGAAGCCACATGCATAGCAAGAAATGCAGAATACAACGCTCCCACGTGTCCAATTTGACTAGCAAATAAGTAATGGATTAAAAAGTAAGACGCCTGAAGGAGAGCAAATGCAGCAGGCCAGCTTAGTGATAGAGAAACCAGGACTTTTGCTACACAGTTGGACATCCAGCTAACTATACCAAGGGTGGTTAATTGGCCAGCCATACTGATAAGAACTGCAAACCAACCCAAAGTATCCCATGCTGATTTTTCACTTAAGCAGTCATCCCAATCAAGAACTCCCAATAACAGCAATATCGATAATCCCAGCATGGCAGCTACAACACTAGGGACACCAAGAGCATCTCTGAGAGAGAAATGTGCACATATATCAGTGCATCAAAGTACAAAGACTATCGTGAAATAAGAATAAGCCTGCAAAATCCTTTGAACGTATCGCTATAAATACTAACAGAAAAGCACAGCAACAAAATAGTTATAGAACTATGAAAATCTTTCAAGTTCAGGCTCAGACTTAGCTAATTATTGACCAGAGCAACTTATCAACCTTATTAGCGGGAATCACCATACTCTGAAAAGATATACTGATAGCAAATTCAGAAGGGAAACCTACCCGAAGACCCACAAGAAGACAGCAAGAAGCATGGTACCAACCATTACCCATTCATTCTTCGTAACAGGACCCATGGCTTCCAGCTTCTTCGCAGCCATAGCAGGTGCCTCCGGTGTATTCTTCATTTCAGGAGGATAAATTGTATACAACACTAGAGGAGTAACTAAAAGGCAAACAAATGCAGGTACGCTAGCGGCTTTGAACCAAGAAACCCAAGGGCTTGCAATTACCACCCCGAGTTCTTCAGCCAGCTTTAGACACAGCAGGTTTTGAGCTGCAGCAGTCAGGTAAAGAGCACTAGAGTTACCAGCAGACTGTCACCCATCACAAGAGCAATGCATAAGTCAAAGAACTGCATAGACCAAAACTCATTCGCAAATCGCAACTGTAGAATACTGATTGTCATAACTGAAGCGATAATCTAAGAGCATATTCACCTATATCTTTACCCAAAAGATTCACAAAAAGCTATACAATTCCGATGAAGTTTCACAGACTTTCCAAAGAAACTTTTTTAATATTCAATTTTATCTAGAATCTACAGCCTTTCTTTTTCTTGCCTCGTGGTTCTAATCAAAAAACAAAAATCCACTTAAGTGCTACACAATTCAAATTCGAAATACCCATTTAATGTCCCAAGCTATTCATAGACTGATTCTTAAGTAAGAATTCTCTAGCAAAATCTAACCGAAAAGGTCCCTGCGATCATCAGATGAACCTATATTGGCATTGAAATATCCATTTAACTTTTATGTTTCGGCAGAGATAATCAGCCATGCGTAGAAAAGCAATACAAACAATTTTGGATTACATAAATTCCATCAAGGCATATCTAAAAATCAAGAAGAAAAGAATACCTGGAACTGCGATTGAATCAAATACGACCCGAGCTTCTTAGCAGAAGGATCGCCAGGCTTACTCCCTGCTGAAAGGGACAAGGACTTAATAATCGGCAAAAAAACACCGCCGGCTCTGGCAGTGGTACTGGGCATTGCCGGAGCAAGTAAAGCCTCGCTCAAGGTCAATCCATAAGACAACCCCAGCGTACTTTTTCCCAACCACTTCACAAAGTAAGTCGCAATTCGATCCCCCAACCCTGTTTTGACGAACCCGCGAGCGAAAAAGAACGAAATGACGATCAGCCAAATCACTTCGTTAGTAAACGCACTAAAAGCAGTGGCAAACGTTAGCGTCTTCGTCACAATCGAGGTCGTCAAGCCAATAAACGCCCAGGCACCGACGGGCAACGGGCTGAATATGAGGCCGGCAATGGTAGACAGAAAAATAGACAAAAGCTGCCATGCTTGAGGAGTGACCTCGGGCGGCCTGGGAACCAAAAACCGAACAACCAACCCAATGGAAACGGAAAGAATTAAAGGAATGATTTTCGCGCCCTTTGGCGTGATGGTGGTGGGCGGTGAGGGCGTATTCGTACTATCATCCTTGCCGGCGCAAAGGGGGGATACTTTTCCGGGAAGGGAAGGTTGTATGAAGGGTCTAGGATTGTAACCGGAGGAGAATTGGAGGGAGAGCGGGGGTTTAAGTTTGAAGGAGGGGGAATTGAGACGGAGAGTGGTGGAGGAAAAGCGTGTACGGAGGTTGCTGATGGAAGGGCGGTGGGAAGTGGCGGTGGCCAAGTATGGGGAATGGAGAACGGAGCTCTCCATTAGAGGGCGGTGGACGGAGGAATCCGATCAGTGTATGTTTGGCTGTGGGAATGAGAAGGTTTAAAGAGAAGCGGAAACTACAAAGTACACTGAACACCACAGCCCACAGAGAGAAAGAGAGTGGAAATTAATGTGATTTATATTTATATTTTATTTTATTTTATATTATTTTGTTTGATGCATCCTCCAAACGAGAGGAGGGAAATTGTTCGGATTTTACAAGTTCTTTTTATTCAACTGTTTCTGTCTTTTTCTCTTGAGAATTATTATGTTCATTACTTCTTTAGTGCAACAAACCAATAGTAAAATATGAAATAAAATTTATCTTTATTTCTAAGTTTTGGTATATCTATAACTCTTTCAAGAAAACAATACTTATTTCTCAAGTGTGTTTGGTTGTACCATTCAATGTGGTGTAACAGATACACGAAATAATCTATCACATCCCTTATATATGAAAAAAATTCATGTTTAAAAAGGGTTTAGGATCTTCTGTTATACATCTTAATAACTTATCGTGACTATTGTTTTTTATATTAATTCTTTTACAAATGATATTGGTTTTTTTTCGCATATACTTTTACTTTGTAAATATGAACGAATTGTGAACGGCATGTATTTTATTACTTAATGTACATCATGTAAAAAAGAAAAAGAAAATTTTAAACTAACCTTTTGATTAAAAAAAATTTAAAACATAATTATTTTAATGGGATAGAATGAGTGTGATCGAATCATTTAAGAATTCTTAATAAATAATAACACTATTTATTATGCATTAAATTAATAATAATTTACAAAGGTGAACCATCAACTAATTCAACCACATTAACTATGCTTTTGTAAGATATTTGTTTAAACCATTTTTATAATTTTGTTTTCAAATAAAACACTTTTATAAAAATGTGTTCAAACATAGCCATATGACATATATGAGTAATGATAGACTCAATAACAAATCATATCAATTTTTTGATATCAATTCATGTGGCATGTATACATTGGTTACATTTCTATTAACTTCACATAATTGACCAATGAATGCATGTCACATGAGTTGCTATCAAATGGTTGGTGAGTCTATCATTACTTGCCGCAATATATAGCTTATAGAAAAACTTCAAATTTTACCAAAAATTACTGCCTGAATTTCTTACATTTTAATTTGGGCTTGCACAGGCCCAATGAATAAAAGGAAGTTGATCCAGTTAGAAGATTGGATTGGACCTTTTGTTGTTTCTTGATACTGTCCATTGACCCACTTCCAATACACAAAAGCACCCCATACAACTTGGATTCACTACTCTTCAGCCCACAAATTTGGGCCTTGGACTAACTTCCCTTGGCCCATAAACATAGCCCATTTTCAATTCTTTCATCTTACGTTTTTCTTGTATCTCGTGACATCACTAATTATGAAAATGTGTTATCACCTAAAGTTAAAGTTAAATCAATCGGTCCCTTGACTTCTTTTTTTTTTTTTTTAGTTTCTTAATCAAATTATTTTATTTTCGTCTGTTAACTATAAAATTTATTTCAATCACTGATAATGACTAGCAACTAACTTGCTTATGTACGGCGAGGACAAAATTCAAATTCTCAATTTTTAAATAATTATCTATATATTATAACCAATAAAACACGAACTCGTTCAGATGCTTACTAGCGCATAAATTATTAGAGACATGAAGGTGACGCCCTCCATATCTTCACATGCATGCATTCAATAACATTATAAGAAAACCACAAGTTGCGTAGATTCACGCACATTGGTTCCAATTTATACACATATATTATATTTGCAATAATACAATCGTTAGATTTCGAGTAATAACTAAGGAGATCTGGTGGGGTCTCATATATATATATATATATTTTGGGGATACGGTATTTGATTTTTTTGGCTTGTGTTATTTTGATTTTTTATAGAAAGATAATATCTGGAGGAAGGGGACGTGCGAGTCCCATAAGCTATTATTGAGATAATTTATGAAGACAAACACGCAAACATTACACGAATCGTAAAATTGAATAGTCAATTAATTAACAACTTCTTATGAAAATGGGCAGGCTTGTTGCAAGTGGTAATTCGATAGATTGAGCAAATTGATCGCTGACGATAACATTCATCCATTAATATAGTACAGATATGGTGATGAAGATGGTCGTGGTTAGGGGTGGGCATCGGTTCGGTTTGTGGTTTCCTCGGTTTCTTCGAATCGGTTTATTCGGTTTTTTTTTTTTTTTCCAATTCGAAAACGAACCTAATTCGTTTAAAATTCGAAGAAACCAAACCGAATTCGCAATTCGAATTTGGTTCGAATTCGGTTTGAAACCGTGAAAACCAAATTCAAACTTTATTAAGAAGATGAATCAGAAGAAGAGGGAGGGGACGACGGCAGGGACTCGGTCGGCGAGTCAAAGGAAGGAACGAAGGAGAGCAGTGAAGTTGCCATACATAGATCTATCAATAAAAGGTAAAAACAAACAAATCAAGTCATTCATTTCAATCTCTTCCTCTTTCTCTTTTGCCAAATTAAATTAAAAAACAAACAAAAAAAGCTTTAAATCTAATGGCAGCTTGGTTACCAGTCCTCAATCTAGCTTCCCCCAAGATAGAGTAGCCATGGTCACAGGCGGCTCAAGGGGAATCGGCCGGACCATCGCCCTCCATCTCTCCAGTCTCCTCCCTTGGAGCTCTCCATTGGCCGGGATTTGCCTTTTTGACTTGATTTGTCCAGAGTTGAAGAAATAAGGAGAAGAAGGGAGGCAGAGGGTGGCGGTGAAGAATTGAAGATCAGCAGTCCTAGTGTAGTGCAGTATTGTGAGTTGGAAAATCAAAGTGGAAACATTTTACTTGATTGAAGGAAAAGAGAGAGCATTATTAATATTAATTATCCTAGTGTAGTGCAGTAGTGTGAGTTGGAAAATCAAAGTGGAAACATTTTGCGTGATTGAAGGAAAAGAGAGAGCATTATTAATATTAATTAGCCACACAAGTCACAATGAATGAATGAGCATCCACGTCATTGAAGGAAACTTTTTATAAAAGTACCATATAAATATTACAAAGTTGGAAAATCAAAGTGGAAGGGAGAATATGAATTCGTTTTTTGGTTTGAATACCCAATTCGAAAACCGATTTCATAATTCGAATTCGGTTTCAAACCAAACCTAATTCGAATTCAGAATTTGAATTAGGTTTTTTCGAATTCGGTAAATTCGAATTCGGTTCGAATTTCGAATTGGCCCAAACCATGCCCACCCCTAGTCGTGGTCGTGGCCCACCTGACTTGGTCGTTAGTGGTTGGTCCAACTTTGGGTGCCAGACGGAAACGGAAACGGAGCCTTTTGGGCATTGGCCAATGCCTAATCATGCCCAACGTATGGTTGGCAGCCCGCAGAAAAAAGGCAGAAGGCAAAAGCCACTTTCGTTTGGGACTGTGGAGTTTTTTAATTTTTAATTTTATTTTTATAAATTTTAATTTTAAATAACAATAATTTCCAATTTTCCTTTTTAATCTTAGTATTCTCCGACCATTGAGTTACTATTACATCTATGAGTTTTACTCCTGGTGAATTTAACTTGAAGGACATAGTCAAATACAGCTAACCCAAATCTTCTGAGGTGAGACTTTGGAGTTAAGAGTCTATAGGAATTGGAATTCCTTCATTTTGATGTAATTTTATGCATGCAAATTCTGTCCCTTCTCTGTCATTCTTTGAGATCAATATGATAGTAAACATAGATGATATATTCAAGGTGGATTATTTATCCAATATATTATGTCAAAATATGTCCAAATGTGATGCGTAATTTCATTTTAAAACCACATCGTTTCACTTAAAAGTATATACTGAAGCGATATTAATTCACTTTCTAAATTACCCCGTTTCATTAACTTCGAGAGATTTGGAGATAATTTTTTGGATAAGTGATTTATTCGAGCTTTATCCATATTTTAGAATTTGGTTTTTCTTAAACGGCTCTACCTACTTGTCACATCTCATTATTCTTTATCCATGTTCTAGAGGTTTAAATTTATCCAAGACATGAAAAAGAAAAAAAAAATGTCTTTCTCGTCTCAAAATAAATGTTATTTTAACTCAATTCATACAAATCAAGAAAATTAGTAAATTTATAATTGTAACTTTATTATAGTTTGATTAAATAAGAAAATACTTTTCTTTTTTTTTTCCAATAAATCACAAGTATTTCCCTAATTCAAATATAAAGGAACCTAAATTATTACTATTTCTTTTTATATAACTTTTCAGTTTTCACTCACTATAGAGCACTTATATACAACCACATGAAGCACTATATACTCTTACACTATTATTAGAGACTTGCGCAACACTTTACACTACGTCGAGGACAATGATTGAACATCACTATCGGTGACTTACACTTGCACATCACGTCAAGCACGTGGAATGAATACCACTATTTGGGACTTGTGCATCCCATAGTCAGGACCTATATTTCACACATCAAAACACCAACACGGGCGAGTAGTTTCCAAAGTAGTTTGTTTTAATATTTGCAACTAATTTGCTAGAAAATAATAAATAAAGACAATTTTTTGGAAAAAAATCGCATTATTTATCCTTAAAATGTCAAAACGTAAGACAAAACAAATCTTGATTCTTGATAATCAATATCTAATTTCCTTAAATGGACAGCCATCTTTGACTGATGCTAATTTTTAAGGTTTTTTATTCAAAAAATTCAAAGATTAATCAAATCACGAAAAATAAAAAAAGTGGTTGGTTGAAAATACTTGAGCATGTAACCGCAGGGTTGGCTAAAGCTATAAACACACACGTTTCCTGGACCTTTCTTCCTTCTTGATTCTTCTTCTTCCACCAAGAGAAGAGGAAGTATTAAATTTGGGCTCTCTCCTCTTGACTTTCCTCCATCTTTTGGGTGGGAAAAGAGGCCAACTAGTCAAAACAACCTCATTTTCACCCGTAATTTGATTCTGTTTTCCCCTCACAGGTTGAGTTGTGGGTGATTTTTGAGGTTTTTTTCTGATTGGGAAATGGCTTCTGTTAATGTTTCCTGCCCTTCCGCGACCCTGCCTCGCTCACAGTAAGCTTTTTTCTTCATCTCTTTACGTTTCAGTATTTGATTTTTTCAATGTTCCTGCAGTTTTGAATCATTCCTAAATAGGGATTGGGAATTAAAAAACAACTACTTTGGTGTTTTCGGCTTCTGGGTTTTCGCGTTCGGTGTGTTCTTTTTTCTTTTTCGTTTCCATGGATCTTAATTGCTAAAGAAAACGTGCTACTTTTGTGTTATACCCTGGGAAACTTAATGTTTTTCCTGTTTCATTGTGTTAAATGGTGGATTTGGTGTTTTTACATTGATGAAGGATCACGGTCAAAAAAAGATAAAGTTCGTCGTGTTAATTTTATTGGATCACCTTAGCCAATCAGTGATTTTCTCGCAGCTATGAGCTAAACTACAAGTTTGGTTTCGTGGGCAGCTACCAAATTTTATTAGTTCCTTTAAATCTGTTGTAAAGTTTTGATCTTGGTAAAGTTTTAGGCTTATTATTCACGGTCTTTAAATTTTCGATTTGACATGCATGTTTTAAGGTTTTTGGTGATGAAATTTGATTTCTTGCTCTGTGAAACTTGGCCGAGTTCCAAGTTTATGATATCCTTGTTCTATAGGTAGCATTTATTTTGGGGTGTTTCAATCCTTCAGAATTTCCAACTTTATGCTATCTTCAAACTACAGTGCTTGGTTATAAAAGTGGTCATTGCTTTGAGTTATGGTTTGCATTTTGCGCCATATTTTGATCTAGTTTCTTACTTTCTTCTAGAGCATTTAAGAGCTTCAGATGGGTGAATGGACTGCATTTTGGCACTGTGAATCCCACAACTGGGTTTCCTTCAGAGTCTCTCCGGCTGAGCGGCAGATCATGCTTCCATATTCGGAGAGATGGTAGAATTAAGTCTGTACTGTTATCTGATGAAGGAGACCTCCTTTCTCAAACTAATGGTGCTGATGTTGCGGTAAAGAAATCTCCAATCAGCGGCCTAGCTTCTGGAATTCAGATGCAGTCTGATTCTATACAATTTGGAACTCTTGCAGCTGATATTGCTTCTACCACAGCTGGATTTCCTGTTGACAATGATGAATCTGAATTGGACCTGCCAACTGAAGGCTTCTCCTCCGTTCCAGATGCCATTGAGGACATTCGCAACGGAAAGGTATATTTCCTCTTAAGATAGATATTGTTGTTAATACATCTGGACAAGTTTACGGAGGCCTTACTTCTGTTTCTTTTATCCATCTTTTGCAGTTTGTATTGGTAGTTGATGATGAAGATAGAGAAAATGAAGGAGATCTAATAATGGCAGCCTCAAAGGTTACCCCAGAGGCTATGGCATTCATTGTGAAGCATGGCACTGGCATTGTTTGTGTGAGCATGAAGGAAGAGGACCTGGAAAGGTTGCATATTCCACTGATGGTAAACAGTAAGGATAATGAGGAGAAGCTTAGCACTGCCTTCACAATTACAGTGGTAAGTGATTCTTTTCTGGAAGCACTCAGAATAGTTTGCATCATCTTTCACTCCCCCAAGTTTTACTTTAACTTGTGTGCGGGGGTCCCAAGGTTATGTACTGGGAGAATGTAATTAAGATCGAGACCGAGACGCATATCTATCTCATTTCAAGGGTTTCAGAAGTTTCTGAATAACCAAAACTACTCTTGCTAAGAACACAAACATGGATAGTAATGTTCTAGTTTGTGTGCTGCATCCATGGATTATGGTCAATTCTTTATGAACAAGAACTAAATCAGTTGAGCACCATGTTGATTGTGTCAAAATTTTGTAAGCTGAGACTTCCTGTATATACTTTTTGTAGGATGCCAAACATGGGACAACTACTGGGGTCTCAGCTCGTGATAGGGCAACTACTATTTTGGCCCTTGCATCTAAAGATTCAAAGCCTGAGGATTTCAACCGCCCTGGCCATATATTCCCATTGAAATATAGGGAAGGCGGTGTCCTGAAAAGAGCTGGGCATACAGAAGCCTCAGTAGATCTTTCCATGCTTGCCGGTTTGGAACCTGTTGGAGTTTTATGTGAGGTGGTTGATGATGATGGATCAATGGCAAGACTACCTAGGCTTCGAGAATTTGCCAAGAAGGAGAACATAAAAATTATATCAATTGCTGATTTAATCAGGTAGATTATAATTATATCCTCTCTTTTGGCGCTGAACTTGCCGCATTAAGTTGATACTCTTTGATAATGTTATCAACCTTAACTGATGAATATTAAGTTCTGCACCCTGATTATTGACTTGTTATTTAGCAATTTCTTTTACTACTCTTGGCTAGTAGATAATATTGGAAGAATGCTTTCTACATAACCTATTGAAAATGTCATCTTTGTATACTACTCCCTTTGAGTATGTACTATGCAGTTTTATTTGTCAATAACTGTCATATCACTGCATTCATCTTTCCTAAACCACAACATGAAAGCTTGTAGAAAGAAGTTGTTATGCTAGGTTGAACAAGAAAGGTCAGGAATTGGGTTACCATTAGCCATTCAAGTAACAGAATGGCATATGTCCATTCGCCCTTGCAGAATGGCATTTGTAAATTGTATCTTTCAGCATTTCTAACATTCAGACTTGTATGCAGTTTCTACTACTGTGGCATAAATGGTGACCTCAATGATGTCAATATGATGCCATTTATGTTTTTATCCCTCGTTTATTTCACAGTTTTCTCCCATTATCTGTTACTCTGTGTGTGTGTGTTTTTTGTCGGGAGGAAAAAGGGGTGGTAGAGGGTTTAGTAGCTGAGAGATCTTGAACCCAGGGTCTCTGAGTTACAATCTCTTGGGTCTTACTACCCAACCCAACCCTCTTGCCCTTATCAGCATCATGTCATTTTGTGAAAGCATGCGGAGAAAATAAATCTTGTAAAATGGCTTTAAATTACAGATACAGGAGGAAAAGAGATAAACTAGTGGAGCATGCATCTTCTGCAATAATACCTACCATGTGGGGGCCCTTTACTGCCCACTGTTATAGGTCTGTCTTGGATGGAATTGAACATATTGCAATGGTCAAGGTGCGAGTCCTAAACTTAAATTCACTTTCTTTCAAGTTAGTTTCACTGCAATAGCTATCTCCGCAGCTAAATCAATTGGAGAAAAAGACGAGGGACAGTTAATATATTTGCTTAGTTTACACTTATATCGGATATGGAAAATTTTTTAAAGAGCTTTTCATCTGCACAGGGTGATATTGGTGATGGAATGGATATTCTGGTCAGAGTACATTCAGAATGCCTGACAGGAGACATATTTGGTTCGGCCAGATGTGACTGTGGCAACCAGTTGGCGCTTGCAATGGAACAGATTGAGGAAGCTGGCCGGGGGGTCTTGGTATATCTCCGTGGTCACGAGGGAAGAGGAATCGGTTTAGGTCACAAACTTCGTGCTTATAATCTGCAAGATGCTGGGCGTGATACTGTGGAAGCAAATGAAGAGCTTGGTTTGCCAGTTGATTCAAGAGAATATGGAATTGGTGCACAGGTACTTGCTCTAACATTTTGTTGTTATTTATTCTGTGAAATCAGAGAATTATTAGCGAACATAGAAAAAGGATGAGCCACAACCCCCATATGTGACTACCGAACTAAATTGATCTTTTCTAGGAGAGTTTCTAGTGAATTTTAGCGTTGTTCTTTGTTCTCTTTGCTGCCACAAATAACCGCTGAGAAACCCGTAGGTGATTAAACTTATTGTTTTCTGCAGATGCTCCGAGATCTTGGAGTGCGGACAATGAAGCTGATGACCAACAATCCTGCAAAGTACTGTGGGCTGAAGGGCTATGGTTTGGCTGTGGCCGGGCGTGTCCCGCTTCAGACATTCGTGACAAAAGAGAACAAGAGATACCTGGAAACCAAACGGGCGAAAATGGGGCATATCTACGACTTTGACTCCAATGGTTATCCCAAGTTAATCAGCAACAACAATGGTAAGCCTGTCTCTGTGACTCCAACTAAATCTGACTCATAAAAAGCTCTATTGTTTGGATGGAAAACCAATATCTTTGATGGAATTTAGCCGCGTTCGGCCGAGAAAACGAAAAACTGTCATGATATCAGCAACCCTTTAGAGCATATATAGTTGACATACTTGTTATAGCCCAGATGGTCATGACTTATGACATGTTTATCTTCCTAGCATGAAGCAAAAATCAAGAAGATTTTTTTTTTTTTTTTTTTTCGGCTTACCATTCTTTTGATTAAGCATTTCATAAGAGCTAGAGATGTTGAGGTGCCGCCACAGTTGGTAGGAAATTGGTGTTTAGTTTATGAATCCTTTATTGTGTATATAGGACTTCCTTGATTAAAAGGAACATTGCTCTTCCTCATGGGAGTAGCTTCATGAATTATTGATTTTACTGTATCGAATTTAGTTGTTGAATTATTGAAACTCCCTCTCTGTTATGTCTTATTGGACAAAACAAATCCGTTTCACTAAAAATTTTAAAGTAAAATAACATTGTTGCAATAATTTGAACATAATAAGATAGAGGGAAAAATTGTAAATTTGGGCCGTTTTATTTGGATTTTTGGTCCGTTTTCAAAAAGCCCCCAAAACTATTGACCTCCTTTTTTATTGTTCAAAACTGGCCATAATGAACCATTGACCTCCTTTTGGATTCCCTGTTCACTTTTGATCCATTTTGTTGGGACATGTTGTACTTTTGGTTTCTTAACTTTTATTGGTTCAAAAATAATTTCTTTTGTTTGGACATGTTGCATTTGGTTCCTTACGTCTCATTGGTACAAAAATAGTTCTTTACGTTTGTATGTTGCAATTTTGGCACATATTTATGGTAAATTTCAAGCAGTGAAACAAGAGGTTAACGGTTTATTGGGGCTTTTTGAAATGGCAAAAAAAAAAAAAGCTGAGACGTTCTCGTGATTTCAATTTGACTTTTTTTTTCCACTTTTTTTCAAAAAGCCCCCCAAAACCATTGACCTCCTTTTTGATTGTTCAAAATTGGCCATAATGAATCACAGTGACCAAAATTGTACCAACATCCAAAGGTAAGGGACTATTTTGGTACTAATGAAACGTAATAGACCAAAGGTGCAACAACATGCAAATGTACCTGACTATTTTTGCATCAATTAGACATAAGGGAGCCAAAAGTACAATAGATTCAACCAAAATTACCATTTTTCTTAAGATAGAATAACTAGAACAGATGAACTCGTCCTTGAGTCCACTTAATGTGGAGTAACCGCCGACGTTGTACTCTCAAGATGTCGTCCGAACTCAATCATGTCTTTCTCTTTCAAGCTGATCCATGCTTCAATCCCATTTCCATTTTTGGCATCCATTAGAGCAACTCCCTCCACAGCTTTGCTTGCATGACTCACCCAACATGGTTTTCCCCAACCAAAATCAACCTCGTATATCGGAAGCCGACACCAGCTAGTACACACGCAAACATCCACGCTATTCCCGGAAAGATGACGTTTTTCTGATATCTCTCGCCGGGAATTTATCAGCATCGTCGAAACATCCTCTGCACTAGCCGAACCCAGTTTCTCACTCGTAGATTTTATGGTATCTTGAATCAAAATCATTAATTTCTCCAAATTCATCTTTTCCGCCCCTTTTGCATCCGATCGAACCAGGACCGGAATCCAAAAGTTCCGGTAGAAAGGCTCTGTTTTAAATTGACTTTTACCCCTCAAGTTCATCGCGAGAACCACAATGGAATCCCGGGTTACGCCGCCGTGTTTCGCGGCGGAGAAGCCGATGAGAGCTTTCCAAATCAACGCTAACACCGCCACGAATCGGGTCGGGTTTCTCGGCTATTGCAGTTTCATCAAAGACGAATCTTCTCGTGACTAAATGGGCTAAGTTCACCGCCGGTGGCGGAAATTTGGGGCCCGTCAGAACCTTCGTCGGAAAGAGGGAAACAATGTTGTCATTATCATAATTAGGAAGAAGACTACTCACTTGATTAGTGCTGCAAGTGTTTGCCCATTCCATGATGAATTTCATCATGGAGAAAGCGTCTGCAATAACATGCGAGATTCTTAGGCCAATTACGAACCGCCGGAATCAAACGTGTTGATCTGAATCGCCATTAACGGGCTCGTCGCCGAGTTAGCCGCCGGCGGACGATCCCACGGCAGAAACTTGCTCAGAGCCTCTGTCTCCGGCTGTTCTCGGAGAAATTCTTCGAGTTTTGCATTCACATTGGCTTCAAAGTATTCAACTCCTTGGTCGGAACACAGAATCAAGAGATCGTCTTTGAGAAACCTGTCGGTGAGAGGGTAAAACTTGGTTAAAACTTGGGACAGGGATCTCTCAATCTTCATGGCTCTGCTGCAATCTTCTTCATCGTGGAAGTAGTAGAAGAGAACGTGGACGTACATTGGAGGAGCTAGCTGATCTAACAGCGAAAGATGGAAGTTTTGAAGATGATTTGGAGTTGGGAGCGATGGTTTTACGAGCTTCTTTTTCAGAATATCAACTTTCAGATTCTCCATTGATGTGCTTTCCTGTTAGTCTTCATCTGAGGTAAAGCTGCAACTGCAAACAAATAAACAAATCTTGTGCAGGCTCAATCATTGGTAGGATGTATTTTTATATGTGGTTCTTGATTTAAATGTAATATAAAATCCAATATCCTCCCTTATATATTTTTTTTCAAAGATAAAAGTTTTCTGTCAGACGGTTAAATGGCCCGACCGTGATGTAGCATATGCTAAATTTGATGCATGTGTTTTCTTTATTATAGACAATACTTTTGTTATAGTATAATCGTAATATTTTATGGGTTAAACTCAATACACTCGAATTAATCTCAACACGCGATACACCAGATGAAAGCCTCGATATATATGTTTTCAAAACATAATCGAATTAAACTCAATACTCATGTTGTCGGACAGTCAAACTATCGAATTCAAGTTTTTGTCCTTTTTCAATTGTGATTGGCATATATATATATATATATATATATATATATATATATATATACCCTATATAATAGAAACTAACATAGGCTTGATTTGAGAGTACCACGTGACTACCACATAAGATTAGTATTTAATATCTACCCTATATTATGTGCCACATGGATGCTATGTTGGCAACATATATAATTATCTACCCTATAACCTCATAATTTAAGATGACTTATCATCTTGTCCACTAGAGTAGGGGTTCATAATTTATGTGTTCAAACTATTCATTTTCTCAATTTTTGTTTCACTTTATTATTTTCCAATTTAACTTATAATTAAATAACAGGTAAACCGAATAGCCACCTAATAATGATGGAAAATTATGGAAATGTGGGGTAGCCATTGGCCAATGCCATTCATGATTTCAATTGTTGTTCCTTTGCTATGTGCTCTACAAATACTTGTACTTCTTTAATTTCTTCTTGCATTGTTCATCGCACCCCATAAAATATTTGTTAATATTATTCTATCACATAATTGTTTTAAATTTTGGCCCAAAAAATGACAACCTACAACCATCCATATACTTTAACGGGTGATTTTATATTAGATACGCCTACAACTGTAGATATCTTATTTCTAAAAATTAATTATTTTACTCATCTCTTCTTGTGTGTGTTAAAAAAATATAAGCTTATGTGATGGAATAATATTTCTAACTCCTATACTTCTCTTGAATCTAACCTAATGCAGACACGTACATTATATGTATTTATAACATGTGTCATATATATAACATAAGTATAATTAACCAATTAAATTCTAAGCTATTACATATTCTTTTAAAACTTAAGTCGAAGAAAAATTATAACCTAATAATACTATTGAAAAAATGTCGGGCATTGCACGGAATACAACTTCTAGTGTATATATATTGTGCTTTAAATGATGAAATGGTTGAGATCCTGCTGGTTTGGCATTAAAATCTCTGTCGCTGAAAAGGAAATTAAAAAAAAAATGATGATTCATCGTTTGCTTTCAATAATTAAGGTTTCATATATTATTGGGATGTGGGTAAGAAGCATTAAATACCATTAATGCATGCAAGGCTCCAACATAATTAAATAATGATCATCTTAAATACTATGCCACCAAAAATGAGTTGAAAAATCAATAAACTTGATATTGTATAAATATTTATAAATAATTTAAAAAATTATATTTTTGCCATTAAAAAAATAAATAAATTTGATAAAGATATTGCGCACGGGCACATTCTGGTTAAAATGCACAAGGAGATCGAGAATTGACAAAAGTTTTGTTAGTGGGCATTGCTTGCCACACGGTTAATTCATTTTGGTGATTCATAAGAGTGACTCGTGACATTTGGTATCAATGTACGAATCGACGATTCCAGATCAATCAAGAGGGCGGAATTCAAATTGCTCTGACTTAAACGGATCCGGAGCGATTCCCGAATTGATAGTTCTAGTATATATATATATATATATATATATATATATGTATATATATATATATATATCTTTATACATACCATTAATAAACTTTCAACTTGGCTCTTCATGTCATTAATCTCAAACCTAATAGAGGAAGTCAGTCAGAAGGTAACAAGTTGTTTATGAACTAAGCAATGAAATAAAGAATGTGAAACGAAAAAGTCATGCAAGAATCGCGAGAGATTATTTAGTGTATTTGTTGCACCAAGTAAAATGATGCAATTAAATATATTTGGTGAATAAGTTATATTTTTCAAAAGAAAAAATATGTAATAAGGTCAGAAACAATTAAATATATATATTTATATTTTACTATAAACTGTGGTGCAGAATTTTTAAGTATTTTCTGTGGATAATTAAGTATAATAACTAATCAGTTTCTGTCGATTGAAAAAATTAACACAAATCTCGATAGGGATTCTTGTTATTCATAAAAAGTTTGTATGATTTGAGGGAGTCTTTGTAATTGCTAAGAATCAGAAGGATCGATTGATGATTAATCAAACTTTAGGGGAGGTAAATGTAATTCACCCTATTTTAAATTATACTAGCCGTTATGGCATTATATAAAAAAGTATGCAAAAACTTGTATCCGACACGTTTGACGGTCCGCCGATAGGTGTATTGAGTTTAGTCTCTAAAGTATTGTTGCTATTTTACGAAATCACGTGTATCAAATTTATCTGCTGATGCATCACAATTATGAGTTTAGTTGCAAAAATATTGTGTATCGAGCTTAATTTCTGATGTGTTGTGTATTGAGTTTACGTGTTGAAGCCTCTGACAATAGGAGAACTGAAAAAAATATCTCTGAGGGGTCTAACTACTCTAACCTATGAACAACTTTTTTTGACAGTTAAATATACACGGTTAATAAGGGTGGAAGAGGGGTTGGAGGGGTTCGGGAACCACCCCACCCCGTCAGTTCCGGCCTTGGTCTTTGATGTGTCGTGATTATTTTAAAACACAAATATATTGAGAAAACACGCACATCGATTTAACGATTGTGTTGCGCTGCAGACAAGAAACTCCATCTAAAACAAAAATTAAGGTTATTAACTAACCATGCATCTAAACATCAAAAAACTGCAATACTTCCATAAATATTTATTTGTTATATGTGGAGAAAACAAAATCTCATAGGTACAATTTTCCAAATATATCAAATTTTGATGTATATTTACAGACCATTGAAGAATTTAAAATTTTCACATTTAATTTATCGATGTAATATTTTTATTTATTGTGTAATTAATTAATTAATTAATTGGAGGTATATTATTATTATTATTATTAATTATTTTGATGGTGAGGTTCCACAATTTGATGAATGACGGGTTCAGCAATTGTCTTCATCTCTTCCAGGTCTTGCTTCACTTCCCCAACCTGTCATTAATCCAAAAATCATTATTAATTAAAAATAAACATTAATTAATTACTAAATTCTATATATTAAAATTATTAATTAATTGTAAATTACTTTGTGGATAAAATCTTCTGCTAATTGAGCTTCTTGAGCTGTCACACTTGATATGTGTTCTACCACCAGAACCGCCTGTTTCATTTTGTTGTTGTCCGGAAGCTTTTCCGCCACCTCCGCCGACACCTTTTCCGTGGCGGTGGCCGCATTCTCCACCATCTCCGCCGCGACTTCTGCTTCTTCTACTACTTTCTCCACCTCTCCTGCACGTGCAATTAATTATTATGTATCGTACATTTCACAAATTGAACCCTTTTAATGAAACTGAAACATTAGATTGTACTTAAAACAAAATACTCTTCTAATTAAACACGCACCTTCCAATACACTCAATCGTTCCCACTTTTGCTTCAAGAATGGCAAAATCGTCAAGAAAGACCCCAAAAGCCATTTGGCCCTGCCAATTCCATTCCATGGAAAATAACATGTGTCGTGTCGTTGAACACTTGCGTGTTAGTCAATAATAATTACTTTTAATTCAACCGATAAGGTTTATGGATCGACCCAATAAGAACGTATAGAATTGTATGTTTAAGGACTAAAATGCACATTTTCTTAGTTCATTGATGACTAAAACAAACAAATATGTCAAGTTCATATAGCACTATTTGTGATCATTTGATCGATTTAAAGTCAAATAACACACTCACAATTTTCCACTATATCAAATGGTACGTATATGGGTTATTTCACATTTATTATGAGTAAAACTGTAATTTCACTCTATGAACGTGAGATGGTGCGGTGTACCATTCGGTACGAAAGATCTTAACTTCGCATAAAGTGCTTTCGATCTTGATAAAATTCAAACCAAACAAGTCGATCGAAACTTACCAAGCAGAAAAGCCTTGCTTGTCTGAAACCGGTAACGTAATTGGCTGAGTTTTCTTGTCTTCTTCATCCTTCACCCTACATTTATCAATTAATTTTAATTAAAGAAAGAAAATTGATATTACAAAAATTACAACGCCGGAAATTGAAGAAAAATATTTAAAATTACACGTCGAAATGGGGGCTTTCCACAGCTTCAAGTGCCTTGGTGCTTCCACCACTGAAGGACCTCAAGTTCAACCCTTGCTTGCCATAACCACCCAAATAGGAATTAGAGAAGAAGACGTCCCGGCGGCAGCCGGGAGACAGCCCCGGGTTGCTACCTGCAGCAGCCGACGGCCGGGAATGGCGAAAAAGCAACGTGACGATGCCCTGAAGTTTGTAAGAAGAATTTCTAGCTGCAGCAGCTGACATTATTGATAGATGATGATCAGAAACAATTAATCCCTGATAATTAGAATGCATCATATTCATATATATATATATATATATATATAGATGATTTAATTTGAAGGACTTGAGAATTAAATCATACGATGTTGTGAAGAAGATGCCAACACGCCAAGGTTTGATACTTAAAAAGAGAAAAACGTCGTCACTTTAAGCCAAAATTTCAGCTTAAAAACAGATATAGAAGTAAGTAACAGTTACTTTCCTTGCAAGTTTAACTTTTATTAATTTATTTCTCGATCTTCTTTATGGATAATTAGTTGATCATGTTGGATATATAAATTATGCCGAGTCCTATCCAGAACAAAGACAACGTCCTGGAGGTTAAATGGGCCTCAATAGGTCGGCCCAAGTAGAGGTCCATGCGAGGTATGCGAACGTTCGAGAAGAGACGCGTGTTACTTACACGTGTACTTTATCGATTGATTCGGCGCACCAATCAAGGAGGAGGTTATAATCGGATAAATGGATATCTTCCTGGGATCTCCTAGACAAAGCTAGGAACTGACGTGTCTAGTTCCTTCCCCTCTACAAGCTACTAGGGACATTCTTGCCTATAAATAGTTGATCGCACTACTGAACAAAGGTAATGAGTAATCATCAGTCTTGTCTTATATTGTGATATTTGTTAAGAAACTGACATACCCATCAAAATAGTATTGGGGAGTTAGTCTCGACTGCAAGTATCACAGCGTAGGACAAGTTCCGGAGACTCGGCGAAGACGAAGGCGGCTTCAACAGAACACTTCATTTTTGTCAAGGATTTTTTAAAAACGTTCATAATTTATTTATTTATTTGCGCGTAATACTCAAAGAATTTTTGTATTATAATATTTATGAATAGGAAATTTAATCGAACCCAACAGATATGAATTACCTTCAAAAGCGTGTATATGATTCTAAAGCATGCTATTACATATTTCAATCCATTTCTCATTTCACCAATAACGTTTTCATTTTCAAAATACGTAAAAACTTGAATCTTGTGTGTTTGATGGTTCGGCAACGAGTGTATATATCGAGTTTAACATTTGAAATATTGCAGTTATATGATAAAAACACGCATATCAAGAGTATCATCTCTAAAGTATTGCGTATAACTTTTAATGTATCACTTATAACATTTGATGTATTGAGTTTAACTACTAATTGATGTATTAATACATTTTTATTACAAAAGAAAAAAAAAAAAAAAGAAGAAAGAAAGAAAAGTATTGCACATGGCTTATAGTCTCTGGTGTATAGAGTTTAGTTATTGATGTAATGCACTTTTTTACCTCAAAAAAAAAAAAAAAAATCAATTATAAGAGTTAGAGTATGGCATCTTTAGAGAAATGTCACCATTAGAAAAATTCTTGTCTATAAAAAAAACATGCATCAAACCGTCCGACAAATCGACACGAGACTCCCTACAGAATGATAAATTTTATAAACATAGACTATTTTAATTGGACGAAGGAAGTATGAATTATGATATTTTAGAAACATCATAATCGTGATAAAGAATTAATTGTAATTAACCAATACAAAATTGATACACAAAACTTAGAAGTTACCATCTAATTAGTGGTGGTACTTTTCGTAGACCAAGTCTTGCTTGCTGATCTTAATCTAATACTACTACCTACCTACCTACTTCCCCACAAATAAACACCCATAAATTGTTAAGAAAATGGCTCAATGAAATGATAGTAACATGTTATTAATCCATAGGCTGATTTGGTCTCCGAAATTATTGACAGCACAATGATTTTCGGTACTGACTCTCATGATCACGAACCGTATCGTAGGATTTAATATCGATTTTAACCCTTTTATTCTAATAGCTTAAATAATAATATTTTAATAATTTCAGTTAAATCTTATGATTTTACGTCCAAATTGATCTTGTGTAAGATCACGATATGTTTGACAACATTTTTATTTTCATGTCGGTTTTGTTTTGAACCAGAAATTTCTTTCTTTTTTTTTAATTTTTAAATTTGATAAAAGATCAAATGAGTTCTTTTTTTCTCTCTCTTTTTTTTTTTTAATAAAAAAGAATACTTCATATATGGTCATTTAAAAAAAAACACTGATGTAGTTTTGATTAATTAAAGTTGATGAAATTAATTGTTAATGTCCATCCACCACAATTGTTTGGATATATATTTAATTTCTTTTCTTGGGGTGTTAGTTCACCAACTTTTTCATCAAGTACAAGTTGAAATGATGAAATTACTAGTCAACTGCTTTTACAACTTTAATAGGTTTTGTGAAAGTAGCTACAATAAATCTATATATATATATAAGGAATTATATATATATATAAGGAATTAAGGGCATGTTTGGTTTATAGAGATTCTGGTCAAGGAAAGTACTATGATTCTTCAATATTAAATTATTTTATTTGGAAGTCATTTTAATTGGTTGGGAAAAGAAAATAAATCAGTGATGTAGGAAAAATAAGTGTTATTTTCCTGGAAAAAGAATCCCCGTTCTAATATGGTATTCTTTTTCTCGGGTTAAAAATTTTCAAAAAAAACAATCGCTATCCTTACTCTTATTTATTTTAAATATTTTATATTTTTGTTATATCAACCATAAAATTTTAAAAAAACCAATAAAAAAAGGAAATATATATTATTTTTCCTAAAAAAGGTAAAAGATTGCCTATGTATAAAAGTCGTCTAACTAATTGGTTGCAACTAATCGTCCACAATATCACAATTTATTTTGGTATATATTGTATCTAACTAAGATTTGTTTATTTTAAATTTTATGTCCAAATATATATACTTAAAACAACATATATACTTTTCACATATGATATTCTTTATAGTTAACTTTTATTTGCTATCAAAATAAATAATATTTTAATGGAAATTAATGTACCATATTTAAAATTTAAAATTTCTCTTTCTTTTAAATTTGGAAAAAAATTGAGTGACAAATTTAATATTTCATTTTACAAAAAATATATATATATATATATATATATACTTTTCCAATTATTTTCTTATTCATATGAATTCTCGCTAGACTAACAACTACATTATAGATCAATAATCAAATCTATAATTTTTTTAAAATTTTAAATTAATTTTGGATGAGTAATTGGCATGTAATTTATTTTTAAAGTTGTAGTTTAATTTATAATTAAATATTCTTTAGCTCTTATTTAGGTTAATAATATTTTTATGAGAAAATAATTAAACTTAATTCGAGAGGGCATTTTTGATATTTAGTTTAGTTAACATTTAAATTCCAAATACATTTCTTAACTAATCCAAACAGAAAAAAATATATTTTTTTTACTTTACTTTCCTTATCATTAAATTCTCAGAAATCATATTCCTCAAAAACTTTACTTTCCCGTGAACCAAACAGGCCCTAAGGGAATGTTAAAAAAATGGATAATTGCTCAAATTAACAAATTATTCCACAGTTTTTTTCCAAGAAAAAAAAAAAAAAGGTTAATTTTTCTATTTGATCAATAATCGCATAGTTACAAGTTTCATTATTAGAAGAAGAAATAGTCTGATCAAAACTCTCATGAAGAAATTTTAAAAAATAAATAAACAGAAAGAAGTAAAAAATTATTTCTCTCGCATCTTCCTAATTAGGTTTCAGGTAGGTGTGGCAATTAAAGGGATAAGGTTAGCGACGGGGTCGACGCTCCTCATATCTAATCTTACATTTTATTTGTGTCGACTTATATATTGAACTTGCAAACTCATAAAAAAAACTCAATTCTAACATATTTATATAGAATTGTATTTTCGCATTGTTAAAAATTACCGATATATATCCAAATTTATGAGTTTGGATTGCAAGCTCACGTATGTGTTCGGCGTTCTCAACTCTAATGGTACATATTTAATTACGTACATGCTTGTCAACACATTTAACTCAAATTTAACCTTAACCTATTTATGTCGAATTGTATATATTTTTGTACTATGTTTGTCAAAAATTATCATTCCTATTTTCATGGTGGATAAGAAAAATACATTATACTATTCTCAGTGTAGAGTAAAAATAAAACTTATACTCTCCAAACCATTCGACTTTTAGAATAGAATCGCCGTTATTTATTATTTTTCGCTTATCATGTGTCATTAACAAAATGAATCGTTTTATTTAATTTAATAATGCCATTCAAAAAAAAAATATAATTCTAATACTAATAATTAATAACACACTATAAATAATAAATACATATAACTTGAGCTATATATATCACCGCCATTGTTTTTATTACTAAAATTATTAGTTAATCCAATTCTACGACTATTGTCTTTGACTAATTACAGATTATTTTGTTCAAACCCTCTCATTCAATTATTCACCATTAATATTCTTGTCAGAAAGAATATGACGAAAAAAAAAGAAGATGAAAATCCAATTTTGAATTGCTTTTGTTTATTATTAGTTTTGAATTGTTTTATCAATGCAAAAATATTTTATACATCTATATCGACCATCATATCGTAGCTATTAAAAATTCAAAAATTACAATTGATGTGACGTAGAAAGTCCGGATCTGGATGCTCCTGTTTGGCCTAATACATATCAATCTTGTATACTCATGCTCAATCTGTTAATTGGCAGCTTGAAGGGATAAAAACGGAGCTTGGATCCGCGTGGATGAGAATGTATAGCTCTGATCTGGCCTAGAAAGTGTTCCGTCACCGGAAACAAACAGTAAAACAAGCGGGGCTATCCCCCTGTGTAACTCCGACGGTCAAGTTAGCAACATGTAAGTAGAAAATGGTATTGACCAAGAGCTTACAAGAATTTACTTCAAGAATGGCCTCCCCCAAATGAGTCTGGTGACTGAGTATTTGTTGCCATACTTTGATATGTCCGTTGCACTGTGATGATTTGTACTTCCAACCACTCTCCCCTTTTCACGATGACTTTTACGCTTCTGTCTATCATGACCTGACTTTGGACTCTTTTTCCATCATTGCTCTGTGTAATCCCTGCATGTATTCAAAAGAGGTTCCTGGTCCTATAATGATTCTTAGCTATTATGTCAATGTTATCGTTATTTTGTCTCAAGCTCGGTTTTTGGAGACTGTCATGGTGCCAATCATGGAAGTCTGGTAGAAACGACCTAAGTTAATAACCGACATAAACTTTATCGACCTAAGCTATGCCGACCTAAAATCCCCAAACTTGGATATCCTGTTTACCGACCTAAGCTTGACCTTGACTATCTCCTTAAGTCGGTTTAATGCCGACCTAAGCCTGACCTTGGACTTTTTGTGCCTAAACTCTCCTTATCTTGATGGGGCCAAGCCCAATGACTTTAACTATTTTTATGCATATCAACAATTTATCTCATAAAACAAACAAAAAATGTACTCTTCCATCTCATATAAAAATTATTATTTTGAGTTAAATTCGTGTCTCATAAATAATTATACATTTGAACTCGACGTCGGCCTCGACATCAACGCAATATTCTCATCCTCACGTGTTTTTCTCTCTTTCTTCTCTGCATGGCTTTATTAATTCCCGTCTTTCCAGCTACGTGGGGGCCCTCGGCCATCTCCACAGGTGGAGTTGGAAGCAAAGAAAAGTCAAGAGGTAGAATGAAGAGCATCAAAGTTAGGGTAAATTTTAGTAACTCCCTCCAAATTACTTCATTTAGTTAAAAGAGTCCAAATATACAATTATTTTTGAATCGTTAAATATAATAAGTAGTTAACGAATAAGCTAACATATTTTGACAATGTACAAATTTTTATAAATGTTAAATTTTACATTTAAAATAAGTAATTTATTATTATTTTTTTCCCTCATACTGATACGGCTACTTTTCAAAAGCAAATCAACTGTGAACCACAAAACATGACTTTTTATTGAAATAAATAAATTATAAACACGATTCTTTTAACTAATGAGAAGAGATAGCTTCAGTATCTAATGCCCTGTTTGTTAAAGAGACTCAAATTATGATTTGAGTTTTAATTTAATTTTATAATATTAAAATTACATTAAAAATATAAAAAGTTATATTAAAAATATAAAAATATAAAAAATTATTATAAAACTAAAATAAGACTAGGGCCTAAGTGTGCTTTTTGCTCAAGTAGCTTCAGTCAGCAATCATCATCAACAACATTTCAAGGCGGCGTCTTCAAAATTTGGCCACTTCCTTCCTTCCATTCCAATCCCCAAATTTCTCCCAACTCCCCTTTTCCCAACAGCCAGCCATCTTTGATCTTTCCTTCTTCTTTCTTCATAATTCATTTCACACCCGCCCCCAAGAAAATCCCTGTTATGAAAATCTAATGTTTAGCCATGGCGGCCTTCCATTTCCAGTTCCAGTTCCAGCCCAGGAAGTTGCTCAACGATTCAATCGAAGATGAATTTGTGAAAACCTGTAAATCCTACTGTAATCCTCAAGTCAACACAGATGGGGGTTGCCCTATCCCCTGTTTATCCCTTTGTTTTCCAATTTGTAACCATCTCCCGTTCGACGAAATGCCTCCTCCAGTTCCCGATCTCGATGCCCTATCGGATAACAGTCATCATCGCGGAGGGATTTCGATTTTTCTCTCAATTTCTCTCGCTATTCTAGCCACTGTTTTCTTCGTTTTCTGCTGTTACTCGGTGTACAGGTTTTATAAGGGGAGGAGCAGCTCTCGATCCAGGGAATTATCATCACCCCAGCCGCCGTCACGGAGGCGGCCCCCGGAAGAGGAAGCCCACCTGGAATTTCTCGATGAAGATCGTGGACCGGTGGTTGACCATCCGATTTGGTATATTAGGACTGTTGGGCTTCAGCCTTCCGTGATCAGCGCCATCACAATCTGTAAGTATAAAAGGGGCGATGGCCTTGTGGAAGGAACAGAGTGCTCTGTTTGTTTGAGTGAGTTTCAAGAAGACGAGACTTTGAGGTTGTTGCCGAAGTGCAACCATGCTTTTCACATCCCTTGTATTGACACTTGGCTTGCGTCCCACACGAATTGCCCCAATTGCCGAGCTGGGATTGTCACGAGCACCCCGAGCTTCCGCCCCGTGGCGCCAAGCCTGCAAATTTCAGCCCTGAATTCAGGCCGCCTGGAGGAATCTCCGGCAGCCACGGCGGAGTCAGTGGAATCTGAGAGGGAAATTAGAGTTCTTGAAGAAGTCAGTATAGACATAGAAGATGAGATGGAATCAAGGGCTAATTCAAGAGAAAGGGAAGGAATTCAACCTGTGAGAAGATCAGTTTCTTTGGATTCAGTATCTGCATCAGTGATCAGTGCTGGGATAGCCAATGTAATTAATAAAGATAAGATTTTGGTGGAAAGTGCTCCGAAGGGAGCTGCTGGAGATGATGATCAGAGCTCAAGCTCATCTTCATCAACAATGGAGATCGGATCTCTGCAAAAGGAGACATCTTCTTCTTCTTCTTCAGTGAAGAGATCACTTTCTTGCAGTGCTAAGGTGTTCTTGTCAAGGTACAGCAGAAGCAGGAACGCAGGTATTTAAATTGCCTTATATTTTGGGTGTTTTTATAATTTTCAGCTTGAATTAGTTGCCTTTGAGAACTCTCAAAAAGGGTGAGAGTTTCCATATATAGCAAATGCACATACAATTGTGATGTTTTTGAATAAGGAGTTCGAAAAACTTGATTGAAAGGCTGATCCAAAAAGTAAGATTTGGACACAAACAGCCACAGGAAAGTATCATACTCTCTCCATACATACATACATACATATATACTCCCTTTGTCTCTTGCTAGAAGAGTTCATTTTGAAACGACATTGGATCGTTCAAATGGGACGGAGGGAGTATATATTAGTAGGGAAACAGAAAATTGTAAGTAACAGTTTTGAGTCGATCTGTTCTCAGTGGATGAAAATCTATCAACTCTATAATATGTTGAGGCTTTGATTTAGCTTTTGTTTCTGGATCCTTTTTGCATTTTCTTTCTTTGTTTCTTTCAGTATCTGTTGCAAAATATCGCATTCAAGGTGCCTGCAATTATAAGAACATTATTCAAGGGTTATTGAGATTGTTACGATAGTTGTCAAGATCGCGATCAGTAAAATTTTATCAAAATGGCTCGAATACGAGTAGTTTTGATACATGCATGTTTCGATGGAACCTATGAATCTCGATCCTATCTATCATAATTCTAAGCATAATTAATTCGATATCAAGAATTAGAGATGAGATAAACTATGAAATCTAATAAGTTTTCTGCACGAGAAACTAGAGTTGGGACAAATCGAGTCGGTGCTTTCTTCCATTAATTTAATTATAAAAATGAATTAGTCGGCCTGTGTGATCAATTCATTAGGCATTTGGCACTTGGATTAGTGCGGTGTTGACGCTGATTGTAATACGCATGTTAAATTTAGTTTATAGTATATCAGATTTTCTTGCTGATAAAATTGCAGTAATGAGTTAATTGAGTCTAAACTCTGATATCATGTATGGCATATTAAATTTTAGTCTATGGTATATCGAGTCAACCCTATGATGTATCGCAGTGATGTTAAAACACAAATATTAAGAAAATTCGTGTATCGAGTTTAGCCTTCACATGCTGGATCGTCTGAAGATCGGACATGAGATTGTCTCATTATACAATAAATATGATTGGCCCTGTTCTTTTGGATGGGTATTGAAAACAGGTTCTGAAAAGTTGATTTTGGAAATTATTAAATATGAAATGTGTATTGGAATATAAAAATGTCTAATTGAAAGATAAAAACATATATTTGAAATGATGAGAAATTAGTATAATATTTAAAACTATCAAAGCCTATTTTTGAAAATATGGAAAAGAACAAGCCCAAATTTTAAGATATATTTTTTAAAAATTATTGGATACATTTGTTGCATCATAACAAATAGTGCAGCAAACATATCATAAACTATCCATTTAAATTTAGATTGATTAATGGGCTCCCTACATGTACATCACTTTCCCCCCAAAATAGTACTATTTTGTTTATTGTATTTAGTTGCACCATCTTACGCGGTGTAACGGATTACACCGAATAAATTTTTTTTTTTAGCTTATATCGTTTAAGATAAGATTATATGTATCATAACCTTAAAATACATACATCCTTTAAGATTTATTTATAATTTTACTTTTTAAATATACGTATATAAAGTTACACTATATCGGAGTTAGTGGTTCAGAAAATTTCACGCTCATGAACCACCACTTTATGAGCGTTTGATCTTGGCGGACGTCTTAATTCTACAACCATGCAAGCTTAAGTGAAATTATATGTGGTTACTTGATGATCTTTGACTCAACAAGGATTCTGAATCACTTGTATATCTTCAGAATGCACCACAGCCCCCTAAATTAATGCCTAATTCTTCTGCAATATTTCTGCACTAGTTAATGCCTGAAGAAAAAGAAAAAGAAAAAGAAAAAGAAAAGGTCAAAAGGATGCATGAAACGAAAGTTGCTTTTTATTCCTTTCCCATTCATTTATCTTTCACGAGAGATTATTTCGTACATATACACTTTGAGAATAAATACTATTTTTCTAAAGGGTGATGAATATACATGGGCCTAAAAATAATAAAAATAATTTTTAGTTTATATTTTACTACTGATTAAAAAGTATATAACGGATATATCGAATAATTTTTCATCTTATTTGGAGCATAATTGGAGGTTAATCTAATAAGCAGCATATTCTTTGGGGTTTGACTTTTTGCCACAGTTGTAGGAAGGAATATTGCAAATCAAATTAAATCTATTTACATAAAAATAATGATATTGTGTATTTGCCTTCACTTTATCAAATTATTCCCTATTTTTATTTATTTATTTTTCTTGGGAATCATATTCCCTACTTTAAGATGTAAGAAGAGAGGGAATCATATGGATGAGGGACGTGTTTTCTATTTTATTTACTTTTATCAATTTTATTATTATAATTATATATGATCGGTAAGATTATAACTAATTTATACTTACAAAATAAACATATAGGTGGAACAAATAGTGGTAAGTCAGTTATCTATACGTGATATACATATATATATATATATATATATATTCGAACTTTAAAAATTATAACTCTTTGAAATACGATTCTTCCATTAAAACATTAAGTGATTTAATAGACGAATTTGTCTTTTATATATGTCAGACTATCAAATTATTTACTCTCACCAGTGGCGGAGCCAGACCCCTGAAGTCAGGAGAGGCAAAATATTTAAGATAAAATTTTTTTTTAACAACTTTTATTTTTGTTATATACAAGCACAAATTTTATACGCAATATTTGTTTTATTATTTTTTTCTCCTTAAAATAGTTACCACTATCTAACATTTCTTCTTTTTTTTACCCTAAAATAAGTATCACTTTTCAATGATATTGAGAAGAATTATGAAATTTAGGCATACAAATTATACAATATTGTATTTTTTTTTAAATTTTAATGTTGCCCTTAATTACGATAATTTTTGGTGGGGCAATTACTCAAATTTTACTAAATTTTACACATTTTATACTATATTAAGTGGGTTTTTGAAAATTTGGGTTGCCCCACCATCCATCGACGTGGCTCCGCCACTAACTCTGACTATTTACTTTGATATCTCAATGGGGGCTTCTTATGCTCAAATTTACTCTCATATAGAAGATATATCTAACATTATTAATGTGTTCACTATCATTTTGAAGCTACAATGATTAAATATACATTGTATTATTTTGTAGTCAAGTGTATTTAATATTATTAATATGTTGTATTAGAAGAATAAGAATTGAGATGAAAGTATTTTTCCCAATTTTTTGAGAGGGTAAAAGATTTATGGATGAAGCTAAAAACGCTTGTAAAAGTGTTGAATGCCTTAATCATAATCAAGCTTCAAATAAATATATAAAATAATAATTAAAAAACAATAAAATTGGAGAGTGGTGAAGTGAGGTATTCTTTTGGCCAGGAGCAAAAAGAGATTTTGAAATTAGTAAAGTCATATAAAAGTTGCATTTGGGCCTTTTAGTATACGAGGATTGGGCTTCTTTCATGATGCCCAACTGCATCTTGGGCCAATGACTAACTGATTCCGTGAGCCATTTTTGTGGGTCAGGTGTCATCAATATTTGATAGGATTAGTAGATAACTAGCTTAGCCGAGCCGAGTTTTGAGGAGTTCATTTATTTATAAAAACTAAAATCTTGTTCGTATTTATTTATTTATTAATTAAGGTGAACTTGACTTTGTTCGTGAACATTCGTATGCGTTTTATCTCACATTAACTAACATAAAATTGTAATATTTAGTTAATTTAATATATTATATCAACTTACATAAAAATCAAAATTTAATGTAAACTCATATATTGATATCTATTTACATATAAGAGTGTAACTATCATCAAACATTTATTGTTTTGTAACCTTCATCCAACCATTAGTATTAGTAACGGTTGTCATCATCTCCATTCTTGAATGATATCTATAGCTACTTGTAACTCTCATCCATTAATAACAATTTACTGATATCCACAACCGATATCAACACTCGATATGAACTCTCGATATCCACATAATCATAGCGTCATCCACTTTATTATTTTTATGAGCATTAAGTCTATTGGGCCAAGCCCATACTGGATGCCAAATAAGATACACCAGAGCCTAATTTCATTTTTTTTTCCAATTCTTTTTATATATGAACATTTTTTAAAATTTTATTAATATAATTATATGTAGTTTATAATTAATATATATTTAAATTAATAAAAATATGAGTAAATAAATAGTAACAAACTAGCTATTTTAATTATTACGTTTTACTTTTTTGTAAATAAACTTTTCTAATCAAACAAATTAGGTAATATTTACTCAATCAACTGCAGCCTGCTCTTTAATTTCTTTTTTTTTTTTTTGAAAATTAAAAATTTTATTAATGGCGTTGAAAATCGCCCAACTACGATTGACAGAAGACAAAGACGCAGACAATACAACTGATTACAATATATTTGATCTGATAATTAACAGATCTGAACCTCAATAGTGTATCTAATATACTAAACTGTAAATCTATACACAGTATAGATCTAACCATAGTAGAATTATATTGCTGAACAAATCTCGTACCGATAATCAGGGATCTGTTACTAATTGCTGATGAAGTTTCAAAACTGCATCTTCAACTGAGTCTGCATACTTCATGACAATGAATGGAATCATCATAGCCAGGGAGAAAATCACCATATATGGAGAACGAAACATTATAGATGGAGAGAGAAATTCCAAAAACGGAGAGAAAAATCACATAAACATGGATAAAATTAAAATTAACGCAAACTAGACAAAATATAGCAAGAACAAAGGTATGTAGAACTGCGTCCCTCATCCTCCGATAAAGGAGGATGAGGGAAGAAGACGATGAAATTTAGTATTTAGAGAGAGATGGAGAGAGGGGGAGAGGCGGCTGCCAAAGGGGAAAATGCTCTTTAATTTCTTTAGTAGTAGGGTAAGTACAATGTTAATCTCAATCGATCTGTCCCTGAAAATTTCTTTTATTTTTAAAGTTTTCCATGTGACAATTTTTTATTAATAATTCTTCCTTAAAATTAAAAATAAACAGCCATGGGGTATTCAATAATTTGAATTTCTAGATCTATAAGCTAGAGTTGACCCATCGTAACTCATTATAAATACCAATTATGGAGTTATTTCAAGATTAATAATAATCTGCCATGGAAGTTGCAAGCTCTCAAGTTACCATTCCAGTCATTGATGTTTCCCTGCTCTCCTCAACCGATCCAGATGTTCGTGCCGAAGCCATTCGTGCCCTCGGCAGCGCCTGCGAAGCGTGGGGCTTCTTCATGGTATGTAGGCAACGTTTATAAATAGTACCCTTTTCATCACAGTGTAAAAGTCATGTTTTGCAACACCTAAAATCCGTAAATTATATACTTACTTATATGATTGATGATTTAATTTGGATGCAGGTTGTAAACCATGAGATCCCAGAAACGTTGACCAATGCGTTGACTGATTCATGTGATGAGTTTTTCAATCTGCATCATGATGATGAGGGGGAGATACAGAAAATTGAGACAAAAAATCCCAGATTTCCTATCATCTTCAAGTCCAGCAATTTCGATGCTAAATCTGATGGGAACCAGAGAAATTTGTTGTTGTGGAGGAATTACCTAAGGTTTTTTTTGCATCCCGAGTTTTACTGTCCCGATCAACCAAAGGAACTCAGGTAATTAATTCGAGAATAACTATTTATAAAATAAACAATGTTTTTTCCAATTCTAGTATAGTAGTTATTTTTTTTTTTGTTATCAATTTCAGTGATGTTGTGTCGGAGTATGCCCAAAAAACAAGAATTTTGGCTAGAAAAATAGTGCAATGTATATCGAAGAGCTTAGGCATGGAAGAAGGTTACATTGAGAAAGCAATGGAATTGGATTCGACAACTCAAATCTTTGCTGCAAATTACTACCCGCCGTGCCCGGATCCGGGATCCACAGTCGGGTTATCACCTCATACGGACCCTAGTCTTCTAACCTTTGTTGTAGAAAATGGAGTGGGTGGCCTTGAGATCCAGCATGAAGGGAAATGGGTCCGGGTCAACTCTATTCCAGGATCCATTTTCGTCAACACTGGAGATATGCTAGAGGTACGTATGTACATTAAATATGTACAAATCAGATTCACGCATATTACAATAAGGGTAGCAAGTGAAAAAGGAAGAGGTTAAATCACATCGTTTGCCGCATACCTAAAATAATGATTCACGTGTTAGTTGAAAATAATTTGAGTTTGGTTGAAATTGAGTTTGTGAAATAATGAAATGTTTTAGATATTAAATTTATAAGCCAAATCATTGGTTATAATATGTAAACACACATGTATCTTGAGTCATTGATGTGTTGCGGTGGGTTGTTGAACTCACGTACAAGATCTGACTGATCTCTCACTATTATGGTGTGTGTATATTGATGAGAGAACACACTAGGTTGATTGGAGTGGAGAGAGGGATTTGGAAATATTATGCATAAATAGAATATGACATATCCCATGAAATGAAATGTTTGATAGTGGTATGACGCAACTATATAGGTACTAGGTTATCAAATAAATGATAGTTAAATATCTAGATAACTCAACGTGATCATGAAATCCACTTTTACTATTACTTAAAAAAAGAAAAGGTTAAATCACGTTATTTGCCTATTAGTTAGGTTCACGTGTTAGTTGAAAATAATTTAAATTTTGTTGAAATTGATCGGTTTGAAAAAAATGAAATGTTTCAGATTGTCAGCAACAGCAAGTACAAGAGCCTTTTGCACAGGGCAGTTGTGAACAATAGCAAGAAAAGGATTTCATTGGTGGTGACCTACAGTCCGTCGCCGGACACCATTGTTGAACCGGCCACTCCGCTGCTCTGCGGTGCTCCGGCTAGATATGCTCCGATGAGTTACATGAAATACGTGGAAGTCCAAAGGTCAACTAGATGTGGTGAAAAGCCAATGTTGGAGAGACTTAAGTTGAACTGATTAATTACGTAATAATGTTTTTAGTAATATAAATTGTACTCTTTTTGCGTCTTTGTCTTTTGTCAATCGCGTTGGACAATTTTCAACACCATTAATAAAATTTTTAATTAGAAAAAAAGAGGTGGGCTTATTTTCCATGAGACAAAAATACAACACAATTAATGTAGTACAATTAAGTTCAATCACAAATTAATCGTAATTATAAAGGATAATGCACCTAATTATCAATCTTTTATTTAGCAGCTAGCCCCAATTATTTAATACAACTTGAGTTTCTCCAACATGGGTTCCTCAGGAACCCTACTAGATCTATGGGCGTCTACGTATTCCATGTAACCCATCGGAGCATACTTAGCCGGAGTTTCCCGAAGCAGCGGCGCGGCCGGTTCAACGACGTTGTCCGGCGACGGACCGTTCGCCACCACCAACGAAATCCTCTTCTTGCTGTTATTCACAACAGCCCTGTGCCAAACACTCTTGTACTTCCCGTTACTCAGAATCTGAAAAACATTTAATCAATCCAGAAATTCAATTATTTATAAAAATGTACTTCCCGTTACATTTTTATAAAATAATTATTAATATCACATAATTGACCAATGAATGCATGTCACATGAATTGTTTATCATTACTCGTTAGGGTATATTATATATCGCAATTTAAGAATCAATATATTAAAAGAAAAAAAACTATAATCCTATTAAAGAAACCATTCACTGAATTTTACTAATGCACCCAATTGTATTAGGCCAAATCTCATAGCCGAATATTTTTTCATACGGAACTGTAGTCTCGCCCTATATTAAGTACCTCGAGTTGATCTGCGGTGTTGACGAAAATGGAGCCCGGAATGGCATGGAGATGGAACCATTTTCCCCGGTGTTGGATCTCAAGGCCACCAACTCCATTTTGTAGAAGAAAGGTCAAAAGACCCGGGTCCGTATGAGGTGGTATGCCGATGGCGGATTCCGGGTCGGGGCACGGAGGGTAGTAATTTGCAGCGAAGATTTGGGTCGTGGAGTCCAAATCCACTGCTTTCTCGATGTAATCTTGTTCCAGGCCTAAACTTTCCGATATTCCTCCGAGTAATTTTCTGGCCAAATCTCTGCTTCTTCCGGCGTACTCCGACACAAGATCACTGAAACAAATATTAGTCACAAATTAATGTCCGTAAAGGGAAAAATGAAACAACATACATAATGCATGACAAGGGTCCTAATGGCCCCTCCGTCCGTAAAGGGACCAGTGTCAGGCAAGCCAATCACAGAGAAAACTTTGTCACTATACCTACCAAACAGCCTTCCACCTACCACCATAAATATGGGCGGGGGCTCCCTGTGACTGTGCCTTCTTACACAGGGCGTGGACCCCACATGTGATGCCTCCTGTGTGAGAGGGCGCAGGCACAGGATATTTGGCTTTCATAAATATGGCACAGTATCCTACAAGTAAAGGGTTCTTCTCTCATTTTTTCTCTTAATTCAATTGATTAGACTTTGAACTCTCATCGACTTAAACGTTGGAGTACTGTTCCGGGACAAGCTCCCGGAACTTCTCACGACCCCTCAGGGCCAACGTAGATCAACAAGTTCCATGCATTTACCTGAGTTGTTTGGGTTGATTTGGACAATAAAACTCGGGACTCACAAAAAACCTGAGATAATCCCTCCAATACAAGATTTTCTCGTTGGCAGGGTTAGCGCCAATGCTAGACCTAACCATGACCGGAAACCTCGTATTCTTAATCTCAAACTGCTGCTTCTGCTCCTCAGGCAGATCAAAAAACTCATCACAGACATCAAATAATGGATTGGTGAGTTCTTCTGGAATTCCATGATTGACCACCTACACATATATGCAAAAACCATGCAAATAATGAATCGGTACAACTGTTTATGAGTCACGAATTAACTAAAATTTGTGCGTGTGTACATACCAGGAAGAAGCCCCATTCCTCGCAGGCCTTGCCGAGGTCACGAACGGCTCCGGCGCGATCATCTGGATTGGTTGAAGACAGAAGGGAAACATCGATGACCGGAACGGTAACTCCGGGACCAGCTTCGACGGATTTGTCTTGATTCTTGAAATGAGCATAGCCGGAAGGGAGGGACTTCAAGTCTTGAGATTGAACTAGTGTTTTGACGCTTGACATTGTTGCGACAGATGAGAATGTACTGCTATACTAACTAACCAAGGGGATATATATATATATATATATATATACATATATATATATATATATTTGGAATGATAAATTAGTAAATGCATCGGTCGCATCCTTATCATAAATTAGCTATTTATATTTATACTGATTAATGGATCTGTTATATGTACATCAATTTCCTTCAAATTAGGGAATGCACAAAATAAAATGACAATCTAGATGCATAAAATGTACAGCAATATGTTAATAATGTGTCGACTTAATTAGTCTTTGGTCGGTGCCGGTTCGTGGTTGTCAAATTTATTGGTTTTTGTTGACTCGCATTGCCGTCCGTCCACGAAACATTTCAATTTGCAAAAATGGACCAACTTTTATGGATAGTAAGGTACACAACACACTTTAAATAAATAACACGAATGATTAAATGAGTAAGATTATGGTTGAATATCGATATGTGAGCCCGACAATCCAAACTCGTCGACACGGGTGATTTATACAACAACACGAAAATACGACACGGATCTGAAATATTGTTCGTGGGTTAAATTGGTCGACACGATAATTAAACAGGTAAGGTTGTGATTGACAAGTGTCGACACGGGAACCTGCCAACCCGAATCCGATAATCCTAACCCGAGACGAATTGTCACCTAACGAAGATAGAAGCAAAGCAAATAGAAAATTTCAAGAGAAAGAAAACACACGGAACTGCTTATTGATGACTTGCAAGTTAATCTAGTTAGATAAATACGTCACCAACTTGTCTAGTTTCCATACCTCCACATCGTTTATAACGATGTATTGTCAATTTCTAACAAAAAAAAAATTATTGTGTATATCATGTGATTTATTGTGTATTGCGTATAATTTCTCATATAGTATGTACGACTTATTACATTTGATGTATTAAATTTAGTTGTCGAAGTTTTGGATGTTTATGGAAAAAAAAAATATGCCGCCTATGCCTATGGTAAAAAGACAAAGTATCAATTTAACTACTATATATTCTAAATAGATTTTACAATTAATTCTCTACAAATTTATCAATTGAACTTTGCCATGGTCTCTGAAGTGTGAAATAAACACATTAATTAATTAAATTTAACCAGTAGTGTCACTATAATTAAATATTCTACTTTTAAAAAATTATTGTTTATAAGAGAAAAAGTGATTTTGTTTTTCCTTCTTCTTTGATATCATTATAATTATAATTATGTGAAATTTATTGTTAAAAAAAATAATAAAATTAACTCATTGGTTTCGTCAAGTCATTAGTTTCTTAATTTGACTTGTAATTCCATACTATGGTCCTTCACTTTGAAGTTTTAGTTTTGTCTTCTAAATCACAAGAAAGAATTTTGGAAAAATTTGAGCTTACTTTTGACTATTACTTGAGATTCACACCTTAAGATAGGGATAACAAATAAAAAAATTAAATTAAATTAAATCACTTCGTTTGTCCCTTAATCTGGTCTAAAACAACTCACTTGCTAACCATTGAAATCCTTTGCTTGCTGTTATTCAACACAACCCTGCGCCAACCGCTCTTGTACTTCCCATTACTTATAAACTGCACAGAATTCCTCATCCGTTATAATTATTCCTCTCGACTTATTTAACCCAACAACCAAAGAAATAAAATTAACTCATTGGTTTCGTGAAGTCATTAGTTTCTTAATTTGACTTGTTCCATACTATGGTCTTTCACTTTTGAAGTTTTAGTTTTGTCTTCTACGTACATCACAAGAAAGAATTTTGGAAAAATTTGAACTTACTTTTGACTATTACTTGAGATTCACACCTTACCTTACGATAGGGATAACAAATTTTTAAAAAAATAATAATAAATAAATCACTTCGTTTGTCCCTTAATATGGTCTAAAACAATTCACGTGCTAACCATTGAAATCCTTTGCTTGCTGTTATTCAGCACAACCCTGCGCCAACCGCTTTTGTACTTCCCACTACTTATAAACTGCACAGAAATCTTCATCCGTTATAATTATTCCTCTCGACTTATTTAACCCGACAACCAAAGAAATAAAATTAACTCATTGGTTTCGTCAAGTCATTAGTTTCTTAATTTGACTTGTTCCATACTGTGGTCTTTCATTTTTGAAGTTTTAGTTTTGTCTTCTAAATCACAAGAAAGAATTTCGGAAAAATTTGATCTTACTTTTGACTATTACTTGAGATTCACACCTTATGATAGGGATAACAAATTTTTAAAAAATAAAAATTAAATCATTGTTTTCGTTATAAACTGCTCTTGTACTTCCCATTACTTATAAACTGCACAAAATTCTTCATCCGTTATAATTATTCCTCTCAACTTATTTAATCCGTTTATGCTCAATCGTAATCTGTTTATATTGTGTCGTATTTTCGTGTTGTGTTATAAGTTGTCACTAGGGGTGTCAAACGGGCGGGTTGAACATGTATTGGGTGGATATTAAATGGGTATTAAGTTAATACTTAATGGGTATTCATTACCTATTCAATTAATGGTCTTAGTTCAAATGGGTAATGGGTAGCTATGGGTACCCATAATACCCATTATACAAAATTGTAAGGCTTATTTAATGGTTTATTAATAAATATTTTTCAAAATTTTTAATTTCATTTTAATTTTTTTTTTAAAAGCAGATTTTAATTATTTGAATATATTCTAAAATTTGAAATATTATATATTGTATACTTTGATATTTAATTATATATAGTGTTTTTGGTCCAAACACAATTTTTAATTTTTTTATATTTATATAAACCCCGTGCATGCCCCGACCCCGAACCGAGGCCCAAAACTGGACCTGGCCCGAAACCAGCCCAGAACTGGGCCTGAACCATGGGCCCAAACTGAACAGGCCCGGCCCAACCCAAACCTAGCCCAAAATCCGAGCTTGAACTCAATTTGGAACCCGAATAAATTTTGAATTAGTATTTATAAGTGGGTAATTTAAAAATATTATAAAAGAATAAATGGAAAAAAATGAAAAATAAAGAAATTGAAAAAATAAGTTTGAAGAAAAAAAGTAAAATGAGCCCAATAAAATAGGTGAGTTATTGGGTTTTTATTTATACTTTTAAGGATAGTTTGAATGGGTATTTTTGATACACATGATGGGCGAATTTTAGGGCACCCAATAGGTTACCCTAAAACTGCTCATTACATATTTATTGGATTTTAGGGCACCCAATGAACCCACCCAATAGGTGAGTTTTAATAATGGGTGCAATAAAAAAGAGAGTCATGCTCAGTTAATTAAAGCCGGCCACCCTATTAATATTAGTTTATAACTAAAACTTAATAATTAAGTTTTAGTTATAAACTAATATTAATAGGGTGGCCGGCTTTAATTAAGTTTTAGTTATAAACTAATATTAATAGGGTGGCCGGCTTTAATTAACTGAGCATGACTCTCTTTTTTATTGCACCCATTATTAACTTGTGATATACAATATGAAGCCTGTATATACTTTACTCGATGATTAAGGTGGCATTAAATTGTAAACCTACAAATTACTCGTATATATAAGACTATATAGTCCCTTCAAGAGACTATTACTTTAGTGGATAATGACTTATGTAATGAATCATGCAATTGCTTGCGTAATGTATCACATGTCATTATCCACTTGAATGAATGACCCCGTGAATGGACTATAGTATTTCCCTTTATTTAACCTACGTCTTCTCATGAAAATCTTTAGTACAAAAAAACATAATTAAATAACCGCAAATGACACTTACCCCTTTCTGTAATACAGCCAGTGACAGTTACCTCCATATATTTTCATAATACACAGTTAGCCACTTATACTTTTGGACCAAAATGTCACTTGGATAAAAAATAGTAAAGATGACAGAGGTTTAACAGAAATGTACAATATGCCTAAAATGCCCTCCTTATATCCCTAAAAATAATAATAATAATAAAAAAATCTGTTCTCCCCTTCCAGCACATCCTGCCCCTTTCCAACCATCAATGGCGGAAGTTTTTTCCGGCCAAAACAAAGAGAAAAAACTGGCAGCTTCAAATTGAGAAAAATCATTTTCCACAAAGATTATACTCTCCTGTTGAGTATGCGTACTCGCCGGTGGGGTTAGCTAAAGTTTCAGATGGTCTACTTCGGATATTTTTAACTCTGTACGAAAAAACCCATTAATGAGAAAATTTAGCAACACAACCCAACAAAAAATTACAAAAATTTTAGCCATTGACTCAAGAATTTGCAACCCGTAGTCAACTTCTTCTTCCTTCCCTGCTTCAGGATTTAGTCATTTGACATGTTGTCCTTGTTGCTCTTGCCTTCTTCTCGGCATTTAATTGATGAATGTATTCTAAAGGCTCTGTTCTCTTGTGGCTTTGGTAGAGAATCATCACTTTTTTTTTTCTAAAACTTTACACAAAGAAACAACTTTACTTTTTCAACAATTTAAAATTAAAATTTTAAAACTCCCTCTAAATACCTATTCACATAAATTCAAAAAAAAATACAATCATTACACTTTTTTATCTCTCACCTACACAATTTTCCAAAAAAAACTTCCCTCCAAAAAAAAAACTTCCCTTTAATAAAATTTTCTCTACCAAAGCCACAAGAGAACAGAGCCAAGACTTCAACCCCATCTTTATTTTCACCGTTTCTGATACGAAGTCCGGTTGCCCTTAATCCTTTGTGTCCGCCTTTTTCTTGTTTCTGAATTGGATGAGTGTTTCTGGGTTTGGCTAAAAGGAGACTATTTGATTTTTGATTTCTTTTTCGTAACTGAAAGTGGAGGTGGGTTTCGTATGAAGATGATCGGTGCTGGATTTTTGTTTCAAATTGGTGCACGGAAAGCAAAGCTGGGTAATTTAGGTAATAGTTAAATGACACCACAATATTCTTGTGGTTCACCCACAACCAAAGAGCATCTACACCACTCTCCATTAGTGTTAAAATTTTCTGTTAAAATGACACTTTAATTATAAAATATAGAGGGTAACAATGTATTTTAGAAATATAGGGGAAAAAACTATCATTGAAGGCATTACATAAGGGGGTAGATGTCATTTGCCCATTAAATAATTAGAGCCTCTATAAATTTGCTTCACGTCCTCTCCCATTTCTTCCAAATAAAAATCTACAATGTCAAGAGTCAAAACCCTAGTTCAATCACAAGACATCAAGTCCCTCCTTTCGGGCTGTGCTCATTTCAATGATCAACACAAATCCGTCGAGGCTGGTCCCGGAGTTACAGTTCCGGTCATCGATGTTTTCTTTCTGTCTTCAACCAATCCAGATGACCGTGCTGGGGCCATTCGTGACCTTGGCAAGGCCTGCGAGGAATGGGGCTTCTTCATGGTACACGCACAAATTTAATTCATAACTCATAAACAGTTGCACCCGATTGATCATTTGCATGGGTTTTCCATGTGCAGGTAGTAAATCATGGCATTCCAGAAGAGCTGACTAATCCATTATTTGATGTCTGTGATGAGTTTTTCGATCTGCCTGAGGATCAGAAACAGCAGTTTGAGATTAAGAATCCGAGGTTTCTTGTCATGGTCAGGTCTAGCATTGGAGCTAACCCTGCAAATGAGAAAATTCTTGTTTTGGAGGGATATCTTAGGTTTTTGGTGAGTCCCGAGTTTTATTGTCCAAATCAACCCAAACAACTCAGTGATCTTGTGTCGGAGTACGCCGGAAGAAGCAGAGATTTGGCCAGAAAATTACTCCGGGTAATATCGGAAAGCTTGAGCCTGGAATACTACTTTGTAATACTGCTTTTAGTAACATAAAGTGTTTTGTTCTAATAGAGCGGAGAAAGTATTAATACACTAGTTAATTAAATAAATAAATTGAATTTCTGAATTGATGAAATGTTGTGTAGATTGTTGGTAACGGGAAGTACAAGAGCGTTTGGCACAGGGCTGTTGTGAATAACAGCAAGAAGAGGATTTCTTTGGTGGCGGCCGGTCCAGTCGCCGGACAACGTTGTTGAACCTGCGGCGCCGCTGGTTCGGAAACCCCGGCTGAGTATGCTCCGATGGGTTACATGGAATACGTAGACGCCCATAGGTCTACTAGAGTTTCTGAGAAGCCTATGTTGGACAAACTCAAGTTGTACTAAATAATTACGATTTGTGGTTGAAGGTTGGCGGTCAAGCCAAATGGGGAGATCGAGAAATTTTAATTTTTTTAAAACTTTTTTATCTTGACACTATTAACTATATATTATATAAAATGTAGGCTGGTTCCGGAGATCGAGAAGTTGTACTACATTAATTTGTCTTGTTGTCTTTTGTGTCATGAACATAATAAATGGATTTTATGATTCCAATTAGTTCATTTGATTCTGTTATTTTAAGTTTGGCACACTTTTTACAAACTTGAAGAAAAACATGCATCTATTACATAATTTATTTATATTTTGGTGTCCTTCAAATATTTGAATATATGTATGATTGGCAATTAATTAAGAAAGTAGGATCAGTACATAGAATTAATTTAAAAAAATTAAAATGAGGAATTAATTGTCATGTTCTTAATTGTTAAAGATATAAAATGAGTGTGGCCTTAGTACATAGAATTAATTAAAAATTTTAAAATGATGGAACTATTTGGTCAACGGTAGATGACTACATGGAATATAACCGGTTTGACTGGAATTATATCGAAGATTTGAGCAAACCAGTGACAAAGGAAATATTTTTTTATTTTATTTAAATTATTATAATTGTAAGTATAATTTCAATTTAAAACGATGTCGTCGGACTAAACATTTTTTTTATGAATCCTTATTGAATAAGAAAATTATAATTTATTGGATGATTGTATCATTAACCTTCTTCTTTTTTTTTTTTAGATACGAGAAAACTTATCATGAACCCATTGATTTCTGCTGCTGGTTTGGCCGTATTGCTTGCTTCTAGTATCAGACTCGGGGTTGGTCAAGAAATTGCTGCGGGTCAAGTTGTAGAGGGTATTGCAAGATAGCTCGAGATAGAGGGAAAAAAATACAGGAACTCAGATAGAAGAATTAAAATTATATTTGTAATTAAATGTATATATACTTGTATCTAAATTTTGATAATCTATATATAACTTTGGACAAAAGAGACACAATAGGAGTCAATCCCACATAATTCTACTATTTTTAGAAAATTTGAACCAGATGTTTTAATAGCATCGTTACCCTTAATGTTTTATATAATAATATTTAATTAAGAATTTCATTCGATCTAAACTCTGATTAATTACATACAATTAAAAAGATTAATTTAACAAAATAATTCATGAATATTGTTGTCGATCTGCGCATATATGTTTTGCTAATAAGTTTAGTTCAAAATTTTGGTCAAATAACCGAATCTCCTTCCGTTGTATTAAAAAAGTATAGTTTCAATAATATATAACTTATATAGATATTTAGCTACAACACTAAAAATAATTAATTTAACACTATTTATTTTACCCAATATTTTAACTTTTTAAGTAAGGGTTCATTATAAATCAAACATTATTATATTAGTAAACGTAGAAAGAGTAAAAAAATGAAAAAACTGAGTAAACTCGTCTATTATAATATGACGAAAATAAATTTTGAAAGTGAAGTCTTCTAATTAAACTCATCTACACATGTACCTTTTGTCGTTAACTTGAATGTAGAAACTACGGAACGCTTATCTAACATGAGAGTAGGGGTTGTATTTACAGCCAAGGATCACAACGTATGCTCTCCACCAAACTATGCCTTATTTCTTCAGGCCCTCGACCAATTTTCAAGATAGAGATTAATTCTCTCTTGTCCATTCGTAACCGTTCCCTCGATTACAATATAAGATCGCTAGCTTAGTAGGGATGCAAGAATCTAGTTTTGCGCCTTATGGGTTTTCCAGCCTCGGCGGCTCATACCCAACACCGTACAAACTAAAAACAAAACAAAAACGAACTCCGACCGTAAGTTTGGTTGATGATGAAATCTCCCCCGAATTAATATACGTATACGTAACCCCACCCATGCACGGTGACGTACATGCCTCTAGCTATATATAGCTTCCCGTCCACCGCCTTTCCGCCACCGCGTACCGGACGCAACATTATTTGCTCTCTCTCTCTCTCTCTATTTATATCAACCCAACTCTCTACATTATTTATTACTAGTCCATACGACGTCGTCCACAATGTTAAGCGTCAAAACCCTAGCTCAATCACAAGACTTCAAGTCCCTCCCTTCCGACTATGCTCATTTCAAGAATCAAGACAAATCCATGGAAGCTGGCCCTGAAATTTCCATTCCGGTCATCGATGTTTCCCTTCTGTCTTCCACCGACCCGGGTTTTCGCACCGGGGTCATTCGCGACCTCGGCAAGGCCTGCGAGGAATGGGGCTTCTTCGTGGTAAGTACCTTTTCTTTTCCGGCTCATAAACAATTATATTTTGTGACTCGATATCTAGTTTGATTTGCATGTGTAGGTCGTAAACCATGACATCCCAGAAACGTTGACGGATGCATTGATGGATTTGTGTGATAAGTTTTTTGATTTGACTGAGGAGGAGAAACAGCAGTTCGAGAGCAAGAATCCGAGGTTTCCCATCATGGTCCGATCCAGCATAGGCGCTAATCCAACGGCTGAAGCAGCCTTGTTCTGGCGGGATTATCTTAGGTTTTTTGTTCATCCCGAGTTTCATTGTCCCGACAAGCCCAAAGAACTCAGGTAATTAAGGTTCGGTTTACTTGTGACCAAATTAAGAAAATTTTCGGTTTTGGCAAAGGAATATTTTTTCGATGAAATTTCTTTTGGAAATTTGGTAAGAAAGAGAAGGGAAAAAAAAATGTAATCATTATGTTAAAAAATTGTAAAGTTTGATTTTAAAGAGAAAAATGAAGATGTTTGGTTTTAAATTTATTTTGAGTAAAAAATAATATTTTTCGTTAAATTGTAACATAGTAAATAGAGCCTTAGTACTACTCATCAATTCCGTAGCTTTCGTTATAAAAGTCCTTCATCTGGTCAAAAGCTTTTTGGACCAAACATATCCCAAAGAACTTTTTGGTCCACTTTAATTTTGTGTTGTTAATTTCAGTGAACTTGCGTCGGAGTACGCCCAAAGAACTAGGGTTTTGGCAAATAAATTACTGGGAAGCATTTCAGAAAGCTTAGATTTGGAAGAAGATTACATCAAGAAAGCAATGGATATGGATTCATCAACCCAAATATTTGCTGTAAATTATTACCCGCCCTGCCCCGACCCGGAATCCGCAATGGGCTTACCACCTCATACCGATCCGGGTCTTTTGACCTTTCTTCTACAAAATGGAGTGGGCGGCCTTGAGATCCAACACCAGGAAAAATGGTTCCGTTTGAATGAAATTCCGGGTGCCATCTTCGTCAACACCGGAGATCATCTCGAGGTATAGATTTTGTTTGTATTACGACACAATATAAACAGGTTAACATTGAGCATCAGCGGGTTCATAAGTTAAATAAGTCGATACCAATAATTTAAGGGAAATTTTGTGCAGATTGTGAGCAATGGGAAGTACAAGAGCGTTTGCCACAGGGCTGTGGTGAATAATAGCGAGAAAAGGATTTCGATGGTCGTGGGGAATGGCCCGTCGTTGGAGACCGTCGTCGAACCGGCGGCGCCGTTGCTCCGGGATGCTCCGGCTAAATATGGTCCGATGAGTTACGGGGAATACGTGGAGGCTAAAAGGACCCCGAGTAGTCTTCACGGGAAGCCCCTGCTGGACAGAATTAAGTTGCAATAAATTAAGGGCAATTCATCCCAAAAGATTATGTTTAGTTGAATAATAATTGGTTAATTTGTATGTGTAAAATTTATTACAGTATGATTTTAACGTATACGTTTGAAATAAGTTATGTTAAATTACTCTATTGGTTATTAAATTAATATTGTGGTGTCACTTTCATCTATCAATTTGAAAATTTGTTTTTAAATGGTCTTAAATCCAAATGCAACAGGCAGCATCCTATGTTTCGGGTTATCACTCGAGTTGTTTTAGACCAGGTTAAGGGAGGAACAAGGAAAAACATTTTCTTGTTTAAAAATATGTTTTCAAAACTTGATTTTGGAACTGATTTTTAGATGTGGAAAATATATTGAAAATATAAAAATGTATAACTTAAAAGATAAAAAGGTGTATTGGGAATAAAAAGGAGTTATAATAATATTCAAAACTACAAAAACATGTTTTTGAAACATGGTAAATAAAATGCCTATCACCTTTTTCCAAAAATTTGTTGCCCCTACTATAAAGTGTGTGAATCTCAAGTGTTTGTCGGAACTAGCCCAAATATTTCCGAAATTCTATTTTGTTGTTTAGAAGACGAAACTAAACTTTTGAAAAGGAATGACCAAAGTGAGACAGCAACCCAAATTAAGAAACTAATAACTTGACTAAACCAATAAGTTATTTGTTATATTTTTGTTAATATATTTTTGAGAAAAATTATAGCCCCATCAGGGAACTATTCAGTCATTGAATTTGGCCTTGTATGGATTTTAATGCAATTGCATAGTAAATTAAATAAACCAAATCCAATGACTAATCAATAATTCACTGATGGGACAGTAATTTTTTTTTTTGGGTATGAATCACATATTAATATGTACATCAAAGAAAAAAGATCACTTTTTTTTTTCTTTCAAATAAACAATAAGTTAATAAAAGTAGAACGAATTTTCAATTAAATAGGTAATTTAGGTGTACGTCTCCATCTTGAGAAAAGGAGGATGGTGATTGAATATGTCATTTTCTATTATATATTTTAAAATTAAGTGATTATAAATATAATTTTTAAAATTAAATATTTTACCATTAATATTGGTAATTTGTTCATTTCAAAATCACTGTATGATGACTCGCTCCCCTATTTCTAGATCAAATTATTGCTGATGTAATTAGTGTTGAAATCCTTCAATAACCATCTCATGAAGGAGTAGCTAACAAATATTAATTGCTTCATCCCTACTTAATTTGCTTGGATTGGCTAGTGGAGAAATTATTCAATGCATTCGTTGTAAGATTGCGCAACAAGATAAATTTAGAGGAAAAGTGTTATTTTTGGGAGAAGGTAATGTACATATAGGGGCACATGAATTAATATAAACATGAACAGTTAGTTTATGATAAGTTTGTTGAACTAATTTTAAGAGTACAACAGATGCATACAATAATTTATCCCACTAGTCCCTTCGTTTCATTAGAATAGTCTATTTTGAAAATTATTTTTTGTTCCAACAGAAGTGTTCACTTTCAAATTTGTTACTTCTCTTACCCTTATTAATATAATCATTTGCGGTCCACAGTTAGGCCATATTTAATACTTAATAAATAAGTATATAAATAGAATAAATGGAGTCAAAATAGAATAAGTTGTATATTTGTCAAAGTGAACTCTTTTAATGAATCGAAAAAAATTATACATAACCAGGTCCCCACTCCCAAGTTAACTGTTTCATGATCTTTCTAGATAACAATATTTGCACGCACACCAAACAATTAATTAAAAAAAAACCAACAACATTGATGAATTAATCAGTTAGAGAAATAGACATATATATTGGCAGTTGAATTTGAATAATTCAAATTCAAATTCAAATTCAAGTTCATCATTGTTGGCCTCCACGTACTCCACATTGCACCATTTATGTTGCTATCGATCGGCATTAGTGACACCACTGGATAAATTTATTTATTTATTTAATGTGTTAAGTTCAGGGATAACCGTAAAATACTTCAATTGATAATTAATTATGTAGACGTGGCAATCATTCAAACATTCACCCATATAAATAAATAAATATATATATATATATCATCTGTCACACGGTCTATCCAGTCAACTTACTTTTTTTTCCCTTCACAGATATGCGATATTCAACATTCATACTTTTCCTTTTTACTATAAGTAATACTTTTTTCTCTTTTTTTTTTTAAGAAAAAAAAAATATGCAAGACATTAGCAACTAAACTCGATATATTATATGTCATTAGTGTTACGCACTACATCATTGGCTACGTGCAATATGCAATACATCCAATGATATATGCAATATTTTTTTTACTTTTTGTTAAAAATTAATAATACATCAACATTTAAACCCAACAACCGATAGGAGTTACGTTCCCTTAAGTCGGAGGAGGCTCGGAAAATTTAAGCAAAGATAAAATAAAAGTCAAATAATTAAGGAGAGATTTTCGAGTCCCAAGAAAATTGTAAGTTCGTAGAAAAATATGAGAGCCATGTACCCCTTGTGGATGTATGGAAACAAGACAAGTAGGTGACGCATATATCTAACTAGACCAACTCCATTGCTTGCAACAAGTAAAAAATAAGCAAAGAAATTACTTAGTTGCCCTTCATGCAATCGAAAATTAGATACTTTTCTCTTATTGCTTCCTCTTGTGTAAATCGGAGAAACGGTTCCATTGTCGTCATCCTCCTATTGCTTCCTATTGATTCACTGAAGCAAATCGGCAACTTGAGTTGCGAACGAAAACGAAACCGGCGACGGAAATCGAGAGTTCTGAACGACGGAATAGGCGAAATCGAAGACGGCAACCGAAATTGCAAAAGAAGAACCGAAGTTTTGCAATTGAAATGTCAGAGCTTCTGCAGTTGGAAATTGCATAACCGAAGTTTTGCAATTTCTGGACAAAAAGAAAAAAATTACATAAATAAAAAAAGGACCTTCGCTGTCCTGCAACGAAGGTCTGGGAGACCTTCGCTACCCTGCAGCGAAGGTTTCCTGCAGACCTTCGCTAAAGGTCCTGTTTTTCCTTCTTTTTCTTTTTTCTTTTTTTCCGTCCATGATTGCCGCCCATGGTTGCCGGCGAGAAGGTTTTCTTCTCGCCGGCAACAATGGTGTTTTCAAAAAAGAATTAATTAACTAAAATGAGGATATTTTTGTATTTTCACTATTTAAAATTTTAAAAAATGTCATACATATAGTAAAACCGGTCCTGTAAATAACATACCCCATTATTTTTACAATAAGAGAGCGAGTCCTATAACGTAATATTAAATTTTCATCCTTCATTATAAGAAGGTAAAATAGACAGAATATCTATAAACTCAATACACATACTATTGGGAACAAAAATTTTGATGAGAAACTCAAAGACACAAAGATCTGAATCCACGTTTCAAAATAATAATAATAATAATAATAATAAGAAGAATAAAATCTATATCTATAAAAATAAAAGAAAAGAGCCTAAGGATCGAACATATGATCTCAGAGTTATAAGGCTCGCCCATTATCTACTACATCAATATATTTATCATATCTAATATAATATTTTAATTATTATTTAATTATATTTTTTATATTAAAAAACTATTTTAAAATCATGTTTTAAGACATGATAACTAACTAGCCCACAAAGATCGAAGCATATGATCGTACAAATTGTGATCGAGGAAAACGTTGTCATTTGCAATAAATTTTTTACAATTTGTTCAAAATATTTATTTGGCATGGGATTAATTCCGCCTAATATTAGATATATACTATGATCGTCTCATAAATCAGTCTCATAGTTAATACTAATAAATCATTACATTATTAACTCAGGCAAATAATAATAATAATAATAATAATAATAATAATAACAATAAAAGTATGTCACGTACAAGACACTATGTATTAATATTTGTACAAAAAATAATTTGTCCTTTTATCTCTAGTACTCTTACCATTCTATATAAAAAGTCTTATGTTGAGTTGTATTTGCCACACTAACTTAGAATGAATTGTTTCGTTAAACTCTTTTAACGAGACGGATAGAATATACCTTTTGTTCTATATGAAGATATTTAAAAATACTATCATAGTACTCCCTCAATTTCTCTACTTCAATGAAATAGTATTGGACGTCTAAAGCTATACTTTATGATTTATAAACAATTTTATTTCACGACTCTTTCATTAAAACAGATGAAATTGGCTATCAAATATTACAAACAAAATTCTTTATATAAAACTACCTAAGAAAGTAATATACTACTCTATTCATTTCACTCAAGAAGTTCACTTTGTATTACTAATTTTAATAATACAAAGTAGACTCTTTGAATAGAAATGAGGGAGTATTTGGTAACCCATGCTGCACACCTAGTAATACTATTTTCACTAAAACAAAATCTTGCTTGTATTTTCTTACATTTCATATTTTTAATAAAATAATAACATGTAGCTCTAATTAATCTTTATTTAAAGAATATAAATAAATAAATAAATAAATAAAATTGTGTCAAAATATTTATTTTAAATATAATACGTAGTATAGAATCCACAATAAATTGTACATTTTTCAAATCAAAATGTTTAGGAGACGATGCTAGTAGCTAGTAATTAAAGCCAAGGGACAGGACAGCAATGGGAGTCAACAAATGCCAATAAATTTGACAAACAACCAAATAAATAGGAATATTTTGGAATTCTTGGCTTCTCATCTTTTTTGACTTTTTAATATGCATCTAGAATTGCTGCATTCCCATTCCTTTTTCAGTTTTTGTTGTTGCTATGTTTTTTCCTATATTTTTCCAACGTTTTCCTCACGCACACGTCCATCAAATCCACGTGGACAATTTGTGGTTGTTCCCTTTGAAAACTTTTGTCTAGTCTGAGAATTTTAAGATGATTTTATTAATTTTTTATTATTGTTGTATCCGTAATGAACACTGACTTTCTTGAATATGTCTTCTAGAATTTCTTGTAGCTAAGAGCTAACTCTGAGTTCAACTCCGACACTTAAATTAGACAAACTCTTTAAAGATAATAAGAGACTAATCCAATGAAAATCAATTACCCGTGGCAAGCATTCATCAATTTATAGGCGAGAGAGAAGGATTTAGGGCGGTGGACGTGAAGTGGGACATTATTATGGTCGGCCTATATTCAACACACATATTTCCTCTTAGCCAATGATTGAACTCGACTAAAACTGAATTAGTATATTTCTTGCCAGTTGTTCATAATCGCGCGCTTCTTTTCGATAAGCAACTGCTGGTGAAATTCTCACACGCGTCTTGCTTCTAGAAGCGCCTGTGTTGAACACGGCTCTAGACTTGTATCCAAATGGGTCTTTAGAACATAATGGATCGGACTCAAGTCAATAGCCCATATCCAACAAGTGCATAAGTATATATTTTGATTCTCAGATGCATCGTTTATTGATAAATATACACATATCGCAGCTAGACCGTCAACCTCTAACGTAAATCTAATCTGTATGAACATATATAATGGGCTCGTTTATAATTATTGTTGATTCCAGCGCAACGGCGAACTAAGTTGGTTCCTTTTTAAAAAAACGGTCACCGTCCAGAAGCTATTATTATAAAATAAAAGAAAGACATTGTCGGATCTCTCTAGAAGATTGATAATAAAAATTTCATCAGAAGCGACCAATACAATTTTTTTATATTTAAAAATGAAACGAAAATGTACGTAGATCCACCTTAGCTGTATGTATAGGAACCATATTCTAAGATCTGAATAAGTAATACTTCTTCCGTCTCATTAGGAAAGTCCAATTTCATAAATATTTTTTGTTCTAATAGAACAGTACATGTTAAAATTTTTTACTTCTCATACCCTTACTAATATAATCATGTGTCAAATTAGTTAATTTAGGTGTTGTGCATTGACATTCAAATTAGTTAGCTACTCCGACTCTGCAAATTAGTTGGTTTTAGACTTCTAGGTGTTGTTTTTCATTTGAATAAAAAAAACTATAAAAATATATAATTAAACGATAAATATATGACTCATATGGACCAAATGTGCCAAAACAATAAAGAACGAAAACCACAAGTATAACGGTACTAAAAAGAGGGAGTAAAAATGCAACGAGGGCAAAATAACAAGAAGAAATTAAAGTGTGATTTTTCCAATTTATAATTGTAGAATTTGTTCAAGTAACTTTCTTTGATATGTTAGTGTGTGAAAAACTTTAAATTCCCTAGTTTGCTTGATAACCGTCATTTCGTTTTCATGATTCATAAGAAATATTCCAAATCAACAAATTATACATTATCATTCATAAATGGTTATAAAGTAAGAATTTTATATGAAAAAATATCAAAATTTTTTAACAGATTTATTTCTTTAATAAATAAACATATACAAATAGAACTTTAGACTGTACTAATAAACGAACAAAACTTGAATATGCCAAACTTTGATCTTCAGCTCGGCTCGTTATCACCGCTGAACAAGGACAGTACATTTCAAAGGTACGATGATGAAACCGGCCGACTAAAACCGCATAGCCACCCATTCCATAGCCACCCTAGCTCTGGTCGCATTGCCTCTCTCTCTCTCTCTCTCTATAAATTAGCTTCAGATAACCTTCCCTGTCTCCCACGCCACTCAACTTCCAACTCGCTCCTTTTGTTGTTTGTCCAAAATTAAGGTATAATTCTCATCTGTCTCGTCAATGGCAAGCGTCAAAACACTTGCTCAGTCCCAGGATCTCAAGTCTCTCCCTTCAAACTACACCCAATTCAAGAATCAAGATAAATCAATCCTACCCGGCCCGGAAGTTACAGTTCCGGTCATCGATTTCTCCCTCCTTTCCTCAACCAATCCGAACGAGCGAGCCAGAGCCATTTCCGACCTCGGCAAGGCCTGCGAGGAATGGGGCTTTTTCATGGTAATTGAGAAAGAAGACAAAAAAAGAAAGAAAAATCCCAGTTGATTAGACAGAAAGATTGATCCTTAATTTACTGTTTGTGTTTGATCTGAATGGTTGCAGGTGGTCAACCATGGCATTCCGGAGACGTTGACCAATCCACTGTTTGATGCGTGTGATGAGTTTTTCGATTTGCCCGACGAGGATAAACAGCGGTTTCAGTCCGGGAATCCGAGGTTTCCGTTCATGGCCAGGTCCACCGTCGGCGCTAATCCGTTGAACGAGAAAATCTTGTTTTGGAGGGATTATCTCAGATTTTTTGTGCACCCTGAGTTTTACTGTCCCGACCAACCCAAACAATTCAAGTAAGTACGATGATTAGCTCAGTTCTTCAATAAGGGCGACCATACCCATTAGACGTAACTTTTGACAATTATTTGTTATTAATTTCAGTGATCTTGTGTCGGAGTACGTCCAAAAGGCTAGAGTTTTGGCCAGAAAACTTATCGGAGGGATATCGGAGAGTTTAGGCATGGAAGAAGACTACATCGAGAAAGCAATGGACTTGGACTCCACAACCCAAATCTTTGCCGCAAATTACTACCCGCCCTGCCCGGACCCGGAATCCGCCATCGGAATACCACCTCATACCGACCATGGCCTCTTGACCTTTCTTCTCCAAAACAGAGTCGGCGGCCTCGAGATCCAGAACCAGGGAAAATGGTTCCATCTCAACGCAATCCCCGGCTCCATTTTCGTCAACACCGGGGATCAGCTCGAAGTATAAATATTACCTTTTATGTTTTATTAAAAGAGTCATTTTTTTATTTCATTAACTTAATTAGATGAAATCTTGATGATCAGATTGTGAGCAACGGGAAGTACAAGAGCGTCTGGCACAGGGCTGTTGTGAACAACTCCAAGAAAAGGATCTCGCTGGTTGTGCCGAACGGCCCGTCGCCGGACACCGTTGTTGAACCGGCTGCGCCGCTGCTCCGTGACGCTCCGGCGAGATATGCCCCGATGAAGTACATGGAATACATTGAGGTTCAAAGGTCAACTAGATCTCCGGACAAACCCATCTTGGAAAGACTCAAGTTGTACTAGTGAACCATCAATTCCGGAGGCCGGCGGCTAAGGAAATAGTACGTGCGTGATTCTTATGCAATAAAAAATGATAGAAAGTATTAAATTTGTATTAGAAAGTTTAGCAGATTCCGTGTAACATGTGACAAATTATAGTACGTTACGTTGCGGGTAAGGTAGTTGAGGTGGTGAGCTAGATGGCTCTTTCAGAATTTTATGTGTCGTATTTATCACTCCAGTCAACTTTTGATGTACACTTATGTATTCAGTTTGACTTAGAGTCGTCGTCCAATTGATTTTGGATCCTTTTCTTTTCTAACTTCCACTACAAAAATGAAAATAGTACTCCAACGGCCCTCAGACACGTCTTATTTCAATTTGAAAAATGTAAAATTTATTATGAATTATAAAATATAAGATTTAAAATAAATAATTTGACACTATATTTTTCAATGCACATGATTATATCAGGTAAAAAATAATAATGAATCACACATGATTATATTAGTAGATAACATGTCCCGTAGCAAGCTAGAAGTAACAGGGACGTCAGCTGTCGCAACATTTTTTCTTTAGACAAAAATAGAGGAATTTTATTAAATAGGTGAAGTGAAATAACGCGCAAGCAAGAGCGTGCTTCCACAAACTGTAATCAAGTTTGTGAATTTTGTCATAAGCGACTAGGTTATGGAGTTGGGGGGTGGGGGGCGGACGCTTAATTGCTTCTATAATTGGAGAATTCTTCGCAGATTAGTGAACATTTTCATTAAACTTCTTTTGGTCACTACTATTTTATCTTAAAAGGAAAATTTATAATTTATACCCAACTGACCCAAGAGAACGCCTGGGACCGTCCTTGCCTAACCTCATGTCGGCACCAGTTAATCTATACCCAACAGAGCAGATGAAGTATTTATTGCACTAAAATTGTTTTAAATATGACGAAATATAACACTGGGCTGGGCCTCGGTTGAAAGGCCCAAATGGTCTAATCCAACTCAAACTCCGCAGATTATATATGAAATTATTATCCATTTTGGTTTTGTATACGGAGGGAGTAAATTATAACATAAATTCCAAAATTCACTTGCTAAATTAAGGATTATTGAAATATTAGAAACTTGAAGTTGTATTTTCTAAAATGCTTTCATAAAAATTTCAGAAAAATATTAATTGTTAAGGAAAATAGAAAGGAAAAAAAAAACACATGCACGTACAAACCAAAAAAATTAAAAAGTCTCTTAAAATTAATAGGTATTTTTTTCAATTAACAAGCAATTTTTTCCTTTTCTCAAAGGTGATACTTTTTAAAAGAGGTGTTAATAGGGTATCTCTTGTCCTGTGTTCCCATGTACCCCCCTCACATTGTATGAGCCCCTTGAATGTGAAGGGGTACATAAGGACATATAACCTCCTCCCGTTAATCAGAGGATACACTCAATGTGTGATCAATCATAGACAACATGCGATACATTTGATGCATTAAAGGTCACAAACGATACACGATACATTAAAAGCTATATTTCAATTCTTAATCGCGATATGTTTGTTTCTGTAATATACACACGATAATTTTAAAGTTACACTTGCTTCCCTAAAAACATCACGTTTTATCAGATAGATTGATTTGCCAGAAGGGAAGAAGAAAAAAAAAAAAACAAAACAAAAAACGTACTCTCCCAAGCAATCAATCAGCAGACAGCTATCAGTATTCCTAATATGGATAATGTGATTGAACTAATCCTAACTGAGCCACCTTTTTGTCCACAAACGTACGCTCGTCGCCATTTCTAATTCTGAGTATGGCTGCTCTGCTTCGCCGCCTTTCCAAGGCTTCTCCGGCTCTGGTAGAACCACCATCAACTCTCCCAAGCGTTAAAATACTCTCGGAATCACCCGGCCTCAACTCTATCCCTCCTGAATACGCCCACCGCAACAGCACCGCCGCCTCAGAAGACGACGGCCCCGAAGTTTCAATTCCGATCATCGACTTTTCCCTCCTCTGCTCCGGCGACCCCGATCAGCGTGTCGAAGCTATCCGGGACCTCGCCGGAGCCTGCCAAGATTGGGGCTTCTTCATGGTGTGGGCAAACCCAGTTGAATCGAACAATCTGAATTTAATTAATGTTGTTAATTATTTGGATTTGGATATATGCAGGTGGTGAATCACGGGATGCCGGAAAGTCTGATCGGAGCAATTCTGGAAGTGACCGACGAATTCTTCAACTTGCCCGAGGAGGAGAAGATGGAGTATGAAACAAAGCACGTCTTAGATCCCATAAGATATGGAACCAGCTTTAATGCTTCTAAAGAGAAGATCTTTTTCTGGAGGGATTATCTCAAGGTCTTGGTTCATCCTCACTCCCATGGCCCCCGTAATCCCAAGATTTTCAGGTACTGTAATAATCATTATTAATTCATTTTAGTATTTGCATGATTTGAACCTGATATAATATTAACGAGTTAGAATTCAATTTTGGCGGGTTTAAAATTAAATAAGTCGACACTAATGGTTAAACAAGAAAAATTATAGTTGGAAGTATCTATCACGAACCCGGCAAATTAAATTCACGAAGCTGAACATAGAATAATTTTTAGTGCAGTACCAAAACTTGGATATGAACGTGATATTATATAAGTGGGTGAATGTTGAGTCTGAATAAATTCACGAGTTATACAGGTTGACACAAATAACTTTTAATAAAAGCAAAATCGAACAGTGTCAATGTTGAAATTGCCAAAACTTATCCACTAATTCAAACACGACACCTACAGAATGAGACATTGGATTTTTATTGTGGTAGGGGCCAAAGGCTCCAAGGAAAACATGAGAAGCATTGAGATTTTGCAAATCAATCTTGTCGATTTTACTTCATCATGGACTTTGTTTGGTGATTGTCTGGGCAAATAGCTAATTGTCAGTCATTGTGCGCACTTATTCTTTGGCCCCTTTGAATTTTTGAATGGAATCATAAGAATTTTGATTAAGCTGTGTAGTAATTAATCACCCTGGAAATTCTTTCAAATGGAAGATAAGAAATCATGAATTGGCCAATTATAGATAATACTCCCTCTGTTCTATTAGAATAATCCACTTTGTAATACCGTTTTAGTTCAACAAAGTGGATTCTTCTAATAAAACGAAATGAGTAATTGAATTATAAACATGATCATTTTACGTGGCTATTGGAGTTGCTTGCCACTAGCATTAATGCAATGGGGCGAGAACGTTCAGCAGTATATACCACTTTCACAAATTTAAAAGGGATAAAAATATAATTGTACCTTTATTGTAAGAGTAACACATGTACATTGTTATGCAAGGAATCTCTTCCCGCAACATAAGTACTTTAGATGAGATTTTCCGTTTCGTGTTATATAGTTATCATGTACCAACTTTATAAAATAAAGTAAAACATCAAAACTTGTATGGACCTTATTTATGTATGTGAATGTGATCGTATACAAGAGTCGTGCATTCTGTAACTTTTTTTCTAGTAGTAGTAATAATACTAGTTAGTAGTTATTTGAATTAAACTTCGGCATTTTTATTTTACATTTTCAATAGTATTGGTTTTACTATCAAAATTGATACTTTTAAATATTATCACAAGTGGTATTGTTCATCGAGGTGGTCGCAATGTGTACCCATTTCACAAAAGACCACCTCAAAACAAGAAGTGGTACGGAAGATCTGAACTACATCGATCAATTCGTCGTCTTGTTAAGATTAATTTTGTTACCTTTGATGATCTGGGCTCGAAGTAATTAAAAGTAATTGAATTGCAATTCTGCTGTGTGTAGTGATCTTTTATCCGAGTACGCTCAAAGGATCCGAGAACTGGTAGCGAAATTAATGGGAGGAATATCAGAAAGCCTGGGTTTAGAAGAAGACAACATATATAAAACCCTGGATATGGAGTCGGGTCAACAAATCTTCATAGCGAATTACTACCCGCCGTGCCCGGAGCCGGAGCTGGCCATCGGAATGCCTCCACATTCCGATCACGGCCTCCTCACCCTTCTCCTCCAGAACGGAGTGGGAGGGCTTGAGATTCAACATCAGGGGAGATGGGTGCGTGTTAATGCGCTCCCCAACTCCTTCTTGGTCAACACTGGTGATCACCTTGAGGTAGGTTTCAATCATCATTTCCCTTCTAATCATCTTTTTTTTTGTGTGTGTGTAGGATCGGAATTACACACATGATCGATTTGGGGTGTAAGATCGGATTCTACTAAAAAACGAAAAGTTATAGTACTCCTTATGCTCCACTAAAATAGTCTATTTTCAAAAATATTTTTCGTGTTCCAGTAGAGTGAGAAAAGTATTAGTCATTTTAAGTAAATTGTTCATCAACAAGTATTCGTGGATATTGGTACCATCTATATACTTGATATTTATATATTATATTTCAAATTTAGGGAAATACTATAGTGTTTTTATGTAATCATTCATTCACTGAATAATGGCCTGTGATGCATTACTAATGTCATTTCTCACTCGTTGAATGATTTCGTGAAAGGCCTATAGTCTGACTTTCAAATTTATAGTAATAATTTTATATGCTTTCATCAATATTGAAATTTACATTTTTGTCATTAAATAATACATTTTGCATAGTATAAATTTATACTGCGGATGCACAGAATAATTTTTCGGTGCGCTAAATATGAACAGATATTCAGCAACGGGAGATACAGAAGCGTGGTGCACAGGGCGGCGGTGAACAACAGAGCGAAAAGAATATCGATCGCCGTCGCTAACAGTCCGCCGCTGGAAGCGGAGGTCGGCCCTTCCCTGGGCTGCTTCTGTTAGCGCAGAATCAGGATTCCGGCGAAGATTCTCAAGTGGCAGCAAAATACCACGCAATGAAGTACGGGGATTATGTGCAGTCACAACAAGATAACAAGCTAGATGGTAAATCCTGCTTGGATCGAGTCAGGAAGAAGAAGTAACAGACCGTCGATCCTTAATTTGTTTTAAAATCTTACATCATGTAAACGTTGACGTTGTGATGACGTTAAAATGCCATGCAATATTCTCTAGAAAAAGAGACAGGGAATTAACATTAGTGTGTTGGCGATTATATATTTTAGACTCCTTTATAATTCTTCGAATCTTGTAATAGTGGTCTCGATGAAAGACCAAGTAATATTATTCTTAGAAGGAAAAAAAAAAGGACAATGAATTAATATTAACGTGGCGATCATATACTTTTAAATATTAGATTGCTTCACAGTTCAAATATGTATTATTAATATTCGCTGGAAGAGGATTGGTGAATTTTATTTCAGAGGAGCAATTGTAGTAGTAAGTAGAAGTGACTATTGCCTTTCCACAACATCAATCTTAATCTTTGAGATTAGGATTAGTGGAATTTTCTATTTAAGGCCATTATCTCTTTTCTTTGGAACCAATCATGATCGTATAAATTCATTTTCTTTCATCAATAATGGTAATTAAACTTTAAAATTTTTAGTGACTTTTACAAATTTTGGTGGCACTAAAGTGTTCTTAGTTCTAATCATGATCACACAACTTCATTTTCATTTGTCCATTGTCACCACCGATCAACAGCCTAAAAGAGGAAACAAACAAAACATGATAAAAATTGATAGACATCCACTTCGTTTTGTATTTTGCACTTTTATTACTTTACACTTGTAAAAGAAAATTTAAATTTTTTTATTTATTTATGTTTTTTCTTTTTAATAAAAGAATCATGTTCCTATTTCTGTCCATTGCATACTCTTAGGATGGGGGGGGGGGGGGGGGGGGGGGGGGGGGGGGGGGGGGATTTATATCTAACAAAGCGCGTATTGAATTTAGCCTCTGATGTATCGTAATTATATTATGAAAATATGTTGATCGAATTCAACATCTGTATATTGCGTATTGAGTTTAGCCTATGAGATATTGAGTATAGTTGTTGAAATGTCGCGTATCGACTTTAGCCTACGATGTATTGCACTTTGAACTTACTTAGGGCCTGTTCTTTACTACCAAACTGAGACTTGGTTTGAGGTTTTTTTGGGTCTGAGACCAAAAACTAGCCCAAATTAGTGCAAACCCATGTTTCTTAGGAATGGACTCAAACCCAGTCTCAGACTAGGTTTGAGTCCAAAAACTGAAAACCCCCTCCCCGCGTAGCAACGCATTTTTCCTCCCCCAAATCCCACGAACGGGCATTTGCGATTTTGAAAAGGCCCTCTCCGATCGAACCAAAGAAGCAGCCAGGAACGAAGGTTGTGACAGTAGCGGCATCTCCGACATCATTTCTTCGTAATTCATCTTCATCAACAACCCCATCATCTTCCTGGTTCCACCGAAGCCTCGGGAAGTTCAAAAAATTGGATCTAGAATGATTCAAACAGATTCTGAAATACCTTCGACGGAGGAGATTCTGAAATACCTCTGATTAATATATTCTGAAATACCTTCGATGGAGGAAATTCTGAAATACCTCTGATTAATTTGCTTGATTTTGATTATTTAGTTCTGGATTTTTATATTGACTTTGTGAGGTCCCCATTTGCATCCAGATGTTTTTGATTATCAAGCAAATAAATCGGAATGTGCTGCCGGGGAAAAAAAAAAAAAAAAAGGGAGTTGGGGAAGAAGATGAACAGTGTCACCAACACTGTTCATCAATTTTTTTATAAATAGACCCCTGTTATTTTTTTTTCTTAAATGATGGCCCCAACTTATTTTTTAAAAATTAAATAGGAAAAATTAAATATTAAACTATCTTAAATTAAAAATATTATAATTTAAAACACAAATATTCATATTAAAACTTAAATATATCATTAACATTAGGAACAATTACTATTTTAGTAATATTATTATACTGTAAAATTTATTTTTGGTCGAATATGTAAAAAAAAAAAGAAAGATTGGGGGTTTATTTGCTAATAAAAGTAAAATAATTGAAAGGTAAGTTAAAGGAAAAGGAAATTGGACGATTTTGCTCTGAAAAATTAGCTTCCGTCAGGGACTTAACGGTTGGGTTTGACAAAGTGACCATTTTTGCACTTTTTTAAAGTTATGTGATTAAAATCAGCTTTTCAAAGTTGCGTGATTATTTTTACAAATTTTGCAAAGTTACGTGATTAATTGTGCACTTCACTCAAATAAATAAAATCAGAAAATAAAAAAAAAAATTTAAAAAGTATTGGAAAAAATTTTGGTTGAAACTCATGTTCTTTATCTTGGGCTAAGTTTTGGTTTGAAACCAGAACTTAAAACTTTATTTCTGACAAATGGGCTGAAACCCATTTGGACTGATGCCTAGTTTCAAATTAGAACTCAGTTTTAACTAAACAACAGGCCCTTAATCTTTGTAATAGTGAATTTAGCTGCTAACATTCGCAATTATGAATTCATCTGTTGAAATATCGCATGTATAATTTAGCTTATGATCTATAGGATATTGAGTTACTTACTTTCTAGATCATCGAATTTAGCCCCACTGTATGGCTGTTATATTAAGACATGACTATCAGCACGTATGGAATTTAATACCCATAAAACAACTCTATTTTCATGGGAGGGAAGTAGTAAATTACCTTGGATTTTGAAATTTGATAGAGACAACGACTCCAAAATGTAAAAACTCTCCTATAAATTCCCATGGTTTCTGGCTAATGAGCATAAGCATGGTGGCGAGGCGATCCCCTTTTGCATGACAGCAACGTGTCAGCTTCTACGAGAGCCCTAAAAAAGCTGCAGACTTCACCAACTTTCTCGTCACTCTCTTCAACTTCCGACTGATTTCTCAGCCGTTCACCAACAAATCCGGGTTCAGTTCAGTTCAGTTCTGCAACCTCCCTATCTCTGTTTTTCAAAAACAAAATAATAATAATTGGGTCTTTCTGTTTAGTGTTTAGTTCGATTGGTCTGAATTTTTGACAAAACTGCAGACGAATTGCAGATTTGGGGGAAGAAATGGAGGCTAATTCTGGGGAAGATCATGAAACAGAGCCGAACAGAGCAATGAAGAGAACACTCCTTGTGTTGAACGTCGCCATGTTAGGACTCGGCAACTGTGGCGGCCCTTTAATTCAGCGCCTCTACTTCGTAAAAGGGGGCAAGAAAATATGGTTTTCATGCTGGTTACAAACCGCCGGCTGGCCGTTCCTAATTTTTCCGATCTTGCTTTCCTACACCAGCCGCCGGAGAAAACAGAGTCCCGCGGATCCCGCGAAACTTTATTCCATGAAGCTTAGGTTGTTTCTCAGTTGCGCCGTCATCGGAATCCTGACAGGGCTCGACGATTACCTGGCGGCGTACGGCGTCTCGCGCCTCCCGGTGACGACCTCTGCTCTTGTAATCGCGACCCAGCTGGCGTTCACCGCCGCATTCGCCTTCCTTCTGGTGAGGCAAAAGTTCACGCACTTCACCGTCAACGCCGTGTTCTTGCTTTCCGTCGGTGCTGTGGTGCTCGCGTTTCATTCCAGCACCGATCGGCCGGCGAAGGAGTCCCGGTTGCAGTATTATATTGGGTTTTGTATGACGCTTGGTGCGTCAGCTCTGTACGGGTTCGTTCTGCCGCTGATGGAATTGACTTGCCGGAAAGCTAAGCAAGTGATGACGTATTCCCTGGTTATGGAGATGCAGCTGGTTATATCCCTTTTTGCCACCGCTTTCTGCACGATCGGAATGCTCATCAATCATGATTTTCAGGTATCTCTCAACTTATATTTGAAACAGTCACATTTTGGTCAATCTTCTATACTCTCATTACATTTTTTGTCGTCTTCTCTTTTGGCATTTATAATCCCTATGATCTTTGTTATGGTCGATTTTATAAGTCATTTGAGAGGTGATCATGTAAATTTTAAAATTGTATTTTGCCCCAAAATAACCTACAAACTCGGTTACAACATGTCATAAAAACTAAATGTGCCAAAACCGACAAATGGAACGGAAGGAGTACAAGTTTTGCTAATTAATTTTTGACCAAATATTTGTAACTTTACCTAAAGTGCCCAAATGATCTATAAAATCACGGCTGCTGTTATTGCCAGAGCAATAATTAGCAGCCAGAGCAACATTTTGTTTTTATTCCTAAATTGCCCTTCATTTTTTTAATGGGTCTCTAAATCTGAATGGGTCATTGGAACAAGAACAGAGAGCTTCCTTAGGAAGCCATTAATAAATTTCAACTCTGTTCTCTAGAAGGCTTCGGAGGACGAAACGAAAGGAAGCTCTCTTTCCTTTCATCGCTTCCATATTAACTCCGCCGCCGCGTTCTTTCTTTCGATTTCGATTTTGATTTGGGTTTCTCCTCCGCAATGCGATTACCCAAAAATCCGTAGAGGAATTTAGGTGCCGGAGGAGATGGATTCTCCGGCTAAAGTGGCTGTTCTTGTTTGCTTCGTGGTGCTTTGTTCTATGCCGTTGATGTGTTTTGGGATTCGTTATTTTCCCACTAATGCCGGTGGGAATATAGAAACAGAGTTTGGATTTGCAGAGGCGCCGGACTACCGGAACGGGGTGGGGTGTCCGGCGGCCAGTGAAGCAATGACATTCTGTGATCGTTCCTTGGTTCATATTGCCATGACGCTGGATTCGGAGTACCTCCGCGGGTCTATAGCGGCGGTCCACTCTGTTCTCCGCCACGCGTCTTGCCCGGAACACGTTTTCTTTCACTTCATCGCCGCCGAGTTTGACCCGGCGAGTCCTCGGGTCCTGAACCGGATCGTCAGGTCCGCATTCCCTTCTCTCAACTTTAAAATCTATGTTTTCAGGGAGGATTCGGTGATAAATTTGATCTCCTCTTCGATCCGGCAAGCGCTTGAGAACCCGTTGAATTACGCCCGGAACTATTTGGGCGACATGCTTGACCCGTGTGTGAAACGGGTCATATATTTGGACTCCGATGTGATTCTAGTGGACGACGTGAAGAAGCTCTGGGATGTTGAGCTGAGCGAGAACCGGGTCATTGGAGCCCCGGAGTATTGCAGAAAAAGATTTAAAAAAATGAAGGGCAATTTAAGAATAAGAACAAAATGTTGCTCGGTTGCTAATTATTACTCTGTCAATAACAGCAGCCTAAAATCACCTATTAAAGTTCTTTAAAGGTAAAGAGCAAAAGTGCCCAATTGAAAAAATAAAATGATTAAAAATTTAAAAGTATCATAAAAGTATAAGAAAGTATTGATAATGATGGGCTTATTAATATTTTTTTGCAGGCAATATCGAGAGAGGCGAGTGTGTTTGAGCTCGGAGAAAGCGCATACTATTTAACCCTTGTATTTAGCGCGTTTCTGTGGCAGCTTTTCTTCTTGGGGGCCATCGGAGTGACTTTTCTTTCGTCGGCGTTGCTATCCGGCATCGTGATCGCTACTCTGCTTCCGGTGACGGAGTCCTTGGCGGTGCTGTTTTTCCACGAAAGATTCCGATCTGAAAAGGGAATTTCTCTGACTCTGTCTCTTTGGGGCTTTGTTTCTTACTTCTACGGTGAAATACAGGGAAACAAGAAGAAAACCACGCAGCAGCGAGGAGAATTGGAACTAAACGGCGGCGTTTGATTTCAGGGGGGAAGGTCTTACCATGGAGGATTTGCTTGGTTGGCAATGGAAATGTGTTGATTGGTTAGAAGGAATAAACTAATTTTTAGTGGTTAATTTGTAAAGAATTAGTAAACTATTTGTGTTGTACTATTTTCTTATATATTTCTTCTTTGTTATATTAAAAGAATCCACTTTTATTAGTGTACAATTTATTATGGATGTCACTGTACAATTTTAAAAATAAATAATTTGACATCATTTATTCTATTTAAGTTCTCACTTCTTTTTTTTTAATTTTAAGTATAGGCTAATTTTGCACCACATATAATTATATTAGTAATTCTAATGGAACGGATGGAGTAGAAATTTTTTTTTTTTTTTTTGAATTCAACACTATTTCAATCCTATCATCAACTCACAACTGCTGAAGCACTGGTTGTGTCTAACTAATTATGTTTAAATGATACTCTAATTTGTGAAAGTGATTATATTTGTACTCCTTCCATTCAAAGAAAAAGAGTTGGGGGTTTCTTTTTAATTTTTAATTTTTTATATCATATTCATACATTTATTTGTTATCAACAATTATTTCATAATTAGAAAATAACATAGTTTATGTATCAAAGAGTTTAGTTTAATTTAATTAGAAGAGTCTAGTTTTTGTCTCATAAGCAACAGTATGGTATGAAAATTTTATTTACTCTTTGTATTAGAAGAGTTTACTTTTAATATTTATTTTTGTTTCGTAGAATAGTTTTTTTTAATAATTTTTTACTTTTCCCAACTTCACTAATATAATATTCTCTCCGTCCCACTCAAAGAATCCACTTTAAAAAATAAATTTTGTCTCATTTAAAGAGTTCATTTTAAATTTATTTACATTACATACCCTTACTAATATAACAATGTGTTGTTCACAATTAAACCTTACTTCTAAAGTAAGGATATAAGTGAAAAATGTGGTGGTAAAATACTTATTTTAAGTGTTATACCTCACAACTCATAATAAGTTGTACACATTTTAAAGTGGACTCTTTGAGTGGGACGGAGGGAGTAATATATTGTCCCTAATAACTCATAAACTTAAACAAGAAGAGAAATAAGTAGAGATAAATTAGTTATTTTAATTATTGTACATTAAAATTTATAATAAATTATTCATTTTCATAGTCTGACTTTTCTAATAGAACGTAAAGAATAATAACATTTTTCAAAAGAATAGTAACAACTAACAATAATAACATTTTTAGGACTCAATTGAAAACTATCATAAAAACCAACAACCATATTTGTAATTTAAATAGTCTGTATTTAGTAAATTGCTATTTCTAATCCCTAATGCTGTAGCCTTCAAGTCCAACAACATCTAAAGCTACATTTCGTAGTAAGCTGCCATGGCCGCCCGCTGCTCCATCTTCCTCACTCTCCTGCGGTACTGATCCCATTTCTACTATCTTTTAGCTCCCTTTTATCTCACTAAGTGGGCTTCTGATTAATTGCGGAAAGGTTATTTTATTGCTTCAAATTTTTGATCGCAGAAATGGCAGTAAAGAGAGGGGGAGGCTCTTGCGATCTTTCTCTTCTGGGGCGGAAGTTGCGAATTACCAATACTACGAAAGGGATTGTGACACCATCGCTGAAGCTTCCGCCGTTGATGATTTGAGGAGTAGAATCTTGAGGCTTAGACTCCCCAAAAGAAGCGCCACCAACGTACTCCATAGATGGGTTAGCGAAGGACATGACGTCGCCATTTCCGAACTCCGGGAAATCTCCAGGGAACTCCGAAAGTCTCATCGATATAAGCACGCCCTTGAGGTTCCATTCCTTTCTTTCTTTTGTTATTATTGTTTCCCTCTTTTAGCTGGAATTGAAATCCAATTTTTCTAATTTGGGTATTTGGTTATTGTATTTGCTTGTGTTTTTTGTCATTGTAATGAAGTTAGATTTTTCCCCTTTTCAAAACGTTAGTTCTTGTAATCCGAAATCCTTGAATTAGGGAAAGGGTTGTTGTTAATTTTGGCCAATTTTATTCCCTTGAGGTGTAGAATTTGTTAGTATAATTGAAGATAAGTTGGTTTGATTTGGCTGGAGTTTCAATGAATTAGGAGCTGAACAGAACTTCTGTGTGCCCTCTTTTCTGATGGTTTGTTTTGTTTAGCTCTAATTGAATATATGAATTGGCAAGTAATTCTTTGCAGCACTCATATTGAACCGAAAGTCGAGGCCTTGTTAGTGTATTACTCCCTCCGATCCGCTAGAAGAGTCCAATGGTGTAATTGCTTACGAGTCACTAGGTACAACTCCAAAATGTACTCTTCTAGTGGAATGGAGGGAGTTGTTTTGTTTCTGATCAGACAAAAATAAATTATATCTCTAGATTTAGTTGCTTTTCAGTGTCTAGATTAGGTCCTCTTCCTTCTGTACCGGGAAAGTTCGTTGCTTCTTGAGTTTTTTTTATTTCGCTGTTATTAAATGTAACACATTCATATAGTTACATGGTTAGTTGACAATCTCTTGCGTGTACTGTAGCCAATATTTTGAATCCATTTTGTATTTTTAGTCAGTTCAATGATAATTTGGAACTTGTTTATCGTAGTAGTTCGAGCATAATTTACTGATTTTGATCTTTAGGTGATACTGGTATTGCTTAGGAATAAGCTTTCTTCTTGTAAGAGTTCTTTATTGGGTTTGTATAAGGCTTGGTAGGCACTTTAGTGTCCAAATGTGCTGGCTCTGATTTAGAACGTTATATGATTCAGCTGGTCTTGTAGTTGATTTTTCATTATTTACGCGAGAAGGAAGAAATTCTTGGCTTTTTTGTCTATGCTTTTCCAAATAATTGGTTATGTGCTTTGATAGATGAGTTTGAAATGATCTTGCAGATATCAGAATGGATGGTCTCTAAAGAGGAGTTAAAGTTAGCTGACTCTGATTATGCTGTCCGGATTGACATGATGACCAAGGTCTTCGGCATTGATGCAGCCGAGCGTTACTTTGAAGGTCTCCCCCCAAGTGCAAAAACTTGCGAAACATATACTGCTCTTCTGCACTCGTATGCTGCATGCAAACTGGTTGAGAAGGCTGAGGACCTATTTGATAGGATAAAGGAAGCAAACCTTTCTTTGAGTGCAATCACATACAACGAGTTGATGACTTTATACACATCAGTTGGCCAACAGGAGAAAATACCCTTTATTGTGGAAGAAATGGAGCGTCAAGAAGTGGCACCGGATCTATTTACTTACAACCTACTCTTGAGTTCATGTGCTGCATCTGCTGACATTGACGGGGTACAAAGGATTCTCGAAAAGATGAGTGTTCAATCTGGGTACAACGAAAGCTGGTCGAGATATGCTAACCTTGTGAAGGTATATATCAGCTCGGGCAACCTGGCGAACTCTGATTGCAACTTGCTGGTTGAAAGTGAGAAGCCTATTACACAAAGGGAATGGATAACTTATGACTTCCTTGTTATCCTGTATGGAGGGCTGGGAAACAAAGATAAACTTGATCAGATATGGAAGTCCTTGCTATCGACCAAGCAAAAGATGATCGGCCGAAACTACGCTGGTATAGTTGCCTCCTATCTGATATTAGGGCACTTGAAAGAGGTTAAAGAAACTCTCCAGCAATGGAAGCAATCCACAACTGCAGAATTTGATGGCTCTGTTTGCAGTAAGCTTCTCAATGCACTGGAAGAAGTTGGGTTGAGTGAAGAAGCTGCTGCTCTTCGTATGCTGCTTCTTGAAGAAAAGGTTTTGACAGATTGAAGAAATAGCAGAGTTTTGGCGCTGCTACTGTTTTATTTTCTTCTTTTGGCAACTAAAGAATAATGGAGATGGAACAATCTTGGGGAAACTATGAATTTCACTCATTAGATTTTTCCCAGGGCTGGTCAGTCCGAACCGAAATGAACCAAATTTGGTTCGGTCCGATTTGGTTCTACGGCAATTAGGGTTGGTTTGGGTTCGAGTTTATACACGAGTACCTGAACCCAAACTGATTTGATATAAATTTTTGTTTCGAAAAAAGGCCATTTCTCGTTAAAGTAATGATATACATATCTTTTGTCAAGTGTATTTGACTGCACAATTTTACGTAGTATAGCGAATGCATAATAATTTCTCCTTTTGAAGAGACAGTCGAATCAAATGGAAGTTTTTCCAGGGTCCTCCCAATTCAAAACCCAAAACGAACCAAAACTCTCAACTCAAGTTGGGTCAGTTCGGATTGGGTCTTTTTTATTCTAGGGCGAATTACCCTTACCTCCCTCGAGGTTTGGTCGTATTACGAATAAGTTCCTATGGTTTTAGAAATTACAAATACCTCCCTGAGGTTTGGTCATAATCACCAAATCAATCTCTATTAGTAATGGTTGAGAACAAACACATACTTTCACAAACAAGTTTAAGACCGATTCTGTAAAAGCTCATCTCAAGTTCATTTATTCAATAAATAAACATGAAAGGAATTTTAAGACTCGATTAATTAATAAACAATTACAGTTTGAGTGCTCCAAATTTTAGCGCGGCTCAACTTGATATCATCCATAAGCATTAATTTATTCCACGAAAGAAGTTAGTAAAAGGTTTTAAGCGTGCATGTATGGGCGTTAGATCACATGTAGGCTAAGTGAAGCTTACGTTTCCCTTCCGTTTTCCTTAGAATTGAATTGAACTCGTTCTCGATTCACGAGTTGTATCCATAACCATAAAGCGTTTCTTTTTCTTTATTAGTTTAAATCAGCGAGCTAGTTATATCTTCTCTGTTTACCATTTTAGAATAGAGTAACGCTTAGCGAAAGAAACAAATTATTATAACGAGGCTTCGCAAAGTGACATTTCTATCGGAGCTGTGAAATTAGTTCTACTTAATTTGTTCAGTTTCTGCTACTCATTAAGGTAAAATACAAACGTTTTTTCTATCTTTGCTACTCGTTTCAAAATAAAATACAAATAAACGAACAACCAAGTAAATTTTTTCATTATTAAACTGAATAAGACATAACAAATTGAAACATTCTTGCTCTCACGTTGCATGATGCGTTTCTGGTGCTATATTGGCTTAAAGCAAGGCTTTTCTCTAAAACTTTGTTTTTGAAAATATAAATCTTTAATCTTGCTTCCTTTCTTCTCCACTCTTCAGTTTTACTACCTTTAAGAGCTTGAATCCGCCATTAGAGGAGCATCTTTCTTCGCATAATCTCCTGAAGAAAAGCTTCAAAAATCTGTCAACTTTCCTTTCCATTTCTTTCTATGGTTAATTTTCTTCTCGTGCAGCCATGGCTAAGGGAGTAGTAACCTCCGAGACAGAAAGAACCCCCGCCATCTCCAACCTCAACAAAACCCATCATCATCCCAAACCTCAGCATCCCCGAAACGGAAGAATCCCAACGCCATTTTCTCACTTCTCCCCAAAATTCTCCGTTTACATCCTCATCCTCTGTTGCTTACTCTTCATCGTCTTCCAAATCCAATCCCTACAAATCCCATCAACAACAACCCCTCCCAACACATGGGATTTCAATTTCGTCCAAAAATTGCAGAACGCCATCACCGCCAACGCGACCCGGGAAGCCGACCGGTGTTACAGGGAACTCGATTCCCTCTCCGGCAAGCTCAGCGACGCCGTCACTTTCCTGCCGCTGAAGGACTTGCGATTCGCGAATTCGGCGCAGAACGGCCACACGTGGTTCATGAGCTCAATGTACGATACACACGAAGAAGGCGAAGTTCAATTCCAGCAATTCCCTTCGGAGGCTTCAAAGGGGCGACTTTTATGCCTAAAAGGGAAAGATCCACATGAAGGTTCATGGAATTCTTATGCCCTGGCGTGGCCGGAAGGTTTGCCCCGAAATTCAACCTTCATGAAAGGGCTCACTTTTGTGTCTAATAATCACTATAACTACGATAACATCTGGCATGGATTGTCAGCCATGGTGCCCTTCGTGGCGTGGCACATAAGGAACAGATGCGAAATCCCAACTCGTTGGGTCCTGTACCACTGGGGCGAGCTCAGGTTGAAGATGGGGCCGTGGCTGAGGACGTTAATGGAGGCCACGTTTGGGGAACCCCTTCACATCGAAGACTTTCATTATCACGACGACAATGACGATGATAATCCGGCTTGTTTTGAGGATGCGGTGGTGATGCGGCACAACGAAGGCGGGATGTCGAGCCAGAGGAGGGTCGAGGTTTATGATCTGCTTAGATGCAAGGCGAGGATCTACTGTAATGTCAGCGTCGAGGGTCGGCTCGCCGACGTCGATGAGAAGGGCGTTCCGGTGATCGGAATGACCATGTTCATGAGGACCGGGCCGAGGTCGTTTAGGAATGATTCTGTTGTTATTGGGATCTTTCAGAAGGAATGTGAGAAAGTTCAGGCCTGCAAATTCAGGGTTGCTCATTCCAATAATCTCAGTTTCTGTGATCAGGTTTGTACATTTTCTTACTTTCCATTTCCCAATTTAAGATGATCATTTTGAGTATATTAGAGAATGATAGCATTAGAAGAGTCCGATTTCTAAATTAAAAACAGCATCAGAAAGTGTATTGTTCTAATAAAACCGGGTTCGATTGATTGTGGAGTGTGGACCTTAACATCTGAATTTTTGTTTTATTCCAAGACTATCTGATTGCATAACTGTGCTTGTCCTTCCACACATCAAATAATTAGTATCGCCTACTCTATATTAACCCTAAATCATAACGGTGCTCCGTTATGACACAGAATAAGCGATACAGATGATCTGATCCGATTATCCTGCCTCTCAAAGCTAACCGTGATACGATACTCTTCAATCTTTCTTACCAATTTTTAATTTGTTCTCTTCATTTCTATTGATTGATCTTTAATCACTCTCCACGTGTGATTAGCGTACCCTTTACTTTGCTCGATCAATATGCACTTCCCAAAGCACAGAAATTACAACAAAAAAAATGTAAAAATGAGTGCATTCCTTCAATGTTACGACATTCAGTTGACTTCATCAATTCTTACGTTAAATTGTGCCTGATTTTTTTCTTGTTCGATTAATTTAACGTTAATCTTCCATTAATTTCAGGTGAAGCTAATGAGTTTAACAGACGTTCTAATATCTCCACACGGGGCGCAGTTAACCAACATGTTCTTCATGGATAGAAACAGCAGCGTGATGGAGTTCTTCCCAAAGGGGTGGCTGAAACTCGCCGGAGTTGGGCAATTCGTGTACCACTGGATCGCCAGCTGGTCGGGGATGAAACACCAGGGTGCATGGCGGGATCCCGACGGCGATAAGTGCCCCTACCCGGAAGATGACCGGCGCTGCATGTCCATTTACAAGGGTGGCATGATTGGATATAATCAGACGTATTTTTCGGAGTGGGCAAAAAATGTTCTGAACGATGTTAGGTTGAGGAAGATTGAAGAAGCTTTAATCTTGAAGAACAACACGGCCACCGCCGGCGGTGGAGCCGGAACTTCTCTTGGTGGCATTTGTGCTTGCAATTAGTTACACCTTTCTTTTTGGCTATAATTAATTCAGATCACAATACTAATTATAAAGTATACTTCTTTTGATATTATACTTTGTTTAATACAACAAACCAACAACCAAAAAAATACTCTGGAGATTGCACTCTGGTTAAATTTAAGTCCACGTGGCCTGGTGCCGAAAGTGTATGGGTTACTTTTCTTGATTTTGTTTCTCAATCGCTGGTTGCTAGAAATCAATTACATTTTTCCTCTAAAAAAAAAAAAAAAAAAAAAACATGATAACAAGCCAAAAAGTACTAGCATTTTCGGTTTGAATTCTTTGTTATACTATTGTGTGTCTATCATATTGTGTGTCTATCAATTTGGAACGAGGAATAGTGAATCATACATAATTGAGAATCAACCAAATCTGTCAGCTAAAATAAGTTTTAATTTAATTTTCATTCCATTTTAATTGAACAAATAAAATCCAAATATAATAATAATAAATTGATTCGATTAATTGTTCATTATAAAGAGTAAAACTTAAGATTTGGGCGTTGAATTTTCCACCCTCATTGCATTCTTAATTCTACTTTCAAAAGCTTTCTTACATGGTTCATTATAACCTACGTATCATTTGAAAGATCAATTTTTTGGCTCGACAAAGAAAGATTTTTCACTTTCATTTTCTTACTTTTGGTAAGGTAAGGTATGGATCACACCCTAAAAATGCAAGATGGAGAATGAATAATCATCCATTTCTCATTATCTCTCTATCCTTAAAGACGGGTTCAAATCCCCTGTATCTCTATCATGTATCGTCCTTTTGTATTTACATTTGGAAGGTAAAGAACGCGACATTTTTAACAATCAAATTGTTACCCCTGAATGTGAATACGGGGGGCTATACACGGTAGAGATCAAATGGATCTGCTTCCCCCTAAAATCCCCATAGCAAGCCCACTCAATAATAGAAAGGAAATCTATGCTAAACATTTGACACAAAAAGTATTGAACTAAAAATATTACGGTTAAATATGCTAATTTCCCACACTCTAAGGATTAAAAATTTAAAACTGCAATTTCGCAACATTAAACTTCGTCCCAAATTAAGAGGAAAAACTCGGGCCCTGCATCTCGAGACTTGGCTAAAAGGCGATATCCCTCGCCCGCAGGGCCCACACCGCCCAGCCCCATGAGCCTCGTGTGAGGGGTAAATCAGGGTGACTCAGCGATAACATTGGCAGGAGGACCAGTGCCTGGTGCCCACAAGGATCCACCCCCCACATTGGGGGGATGAAAATCCCACACTGCGGCTGCCAGGGCTCGATCCTGCGTCCTTGGCTGCAATCTGCTGCCAAGTTACCAACTGAGCTAAGCCCCTGGGGGCAATGCATCTCGAGACTTGGCATTGGATTGTGACCGATGAAATGGTTCCGTCTGGCCCACGGGCTCAATAGTCAATAGTAGTTTATTTGAAATCGGGGGCCCAATTCAACTTTCAGGGCCGGGTTTGATTTGATATGTAAACTTCTGTGGGCCATAGTACTGTACTGTACCCCATGGCATTTACCACTAGTGAGAACAAATTTCACCCAACAAAAAGCTGATCCCTATAAACAAATTCCTCTGTACTTTGCAGTGAATTTATATTTATTTTATTCTAAAGGCAAAACAAAATTTAAAATGTTTAAAATTTATACTATTACTATATTATGATAACAAATGTGATTATTATATAAGAGAAAATGAATGAATATTCAAAATAAAAATTATTAAATATTTCATTTGTTTCATTAAAAGAATTCAGTATCTATATATATATTTTTTAGTTCTATTGAAATAGTCTAGTTTGATTTTTATTTTTAACAATAACTTTTCATATCATTGTAATATAATTATTTTTATTCACAATAACTCACATTTAAAAAGTAAAACCATCAGCAAAAAAAAAAGATAGTATCAAATTACTTATTTTAAGTGTTGCTCGTATCCTGCAACCAAAAAAAAAGTTGTATACTTTTAAAACTAAGCTTTTATAATGAAACGAAAAGAATACAATACATATTGTCTTGTAGACACAATTAATGTTAGTCATTACAAACAATTAACTATAATTTTCGTTATGTATATTATTATCTCCGTTCTATATAAAGAGTCTAATTTTTTTAAAAATAAATTGCCCCACTAAAAGATTTCACAATTTAAATTTTTTTACGCAGAATACCTCTACTAATATAATAACGTGTGTCTACAATAAAAGCAAAGATATAAGTAAAAAATATAGTGTCAAATTACGTATTTTAGATGTTGTGCTTGTCATCCATAATCAGTTGTCAATTTTTAAAACCAAACTCTTTTAATACGGTATAATCAGATCAGGAAACTTCATTCATAACATTATTTCTTAGATTTTTGATGACATAATAATTACAAAATTTTCTCTGTCTTGTGAATTTTTTGTGTTAACATACATAATACAATAAATATTCCTTTTGTAACACGATAGGATAATTTAACGCAAAGAAAATCCAAATTGTACATTAGGGTTGTTGATTAGAATTGGAAATTATGGAATTAATTAATAATGTAAAGTGTACAATAAATAATAAAAAAATTGCAGCATCTTTCTTGAAGATTTTAAATTAATCTCAAAATATTCTCACCACAAATCTAATTAAAGATTGTGCCAAATTGGAAAACAAATAGTATAGGGTTTCAGGCAAAAATCCAAGAAACAAAGGTAGAAAAGCACGAGGGGAAAGATCCAAATGTGGACCTGCCTTGCCTTCCGTTCCGCCACCATCACCACCGGTTCGAAAATGCACGTATCAAATTTAATTTCTTATCTATTGCGGTTTAATATAGAAAGACACGTATTAAATTTAATTTATGACGTATTAAGTGTAAGTGTTAATGTATTATATATATATATATATAATTACGTGTAATATATGATGTATATATTGTGTATCGAGTTTTGTTTCTGATATATTAACGTATTATGAATTAAGATAGATGCATAAAACACAATTTTTGTCTCATAGTCGAAACCGCCATGCCTCCTACTCCCCCATCAATCATGCTTTGTTCTTATTCACGATCATCTCATCTCATGCATTGCAATGGACCTGATCATTTTGTTGAACCTCAATCAACAATCAATAATGTATTACTCGTATTATTTAATCAGCTACCAAATTCTATAATCTTAAAATAAATTGTGTTAAATTAGCTAATTTAGGTGTTGTACCTTAACATTCATAATAAGTTGTACATTGGTCAAAGTTGACCATTTTAGTGGAACGGAGGGAGTATAACTTATCTTTTGCCTCACTTTTAGTTATCATAGTTTTCTTATAGTCTTCAAAATTTGTAAGAACTCAAGACTTATTTATTTATTTATTTTATTCTATATAAAGAAAAATATAAATGAAGGAAATGCCAAGGAATTAAGAATGAGTTTTAACTACATTTAATTGATGCTTGATATGAATTGTGTTAAGCTAATCTCCAAAAACAAAAAAAACAAAAAAAAAAATTTAATAAAAAAATCAAAAATTATTGTGGAAACTCGATGTCATTTCGTTTTCCAAAATTTGGGGAAAGAGAAAGGAAAGCTATCCCATCACAAAGACATCTAACTCAACCATACACTTTTACGAATTACAAATTGAACTCTTTCAATAAAACGAAAAAAATATATCATATTTCATAACAGCAACATATGCATATTTTGTCATTCGTTTGTGATTTTAAATTACCGTGTATATATACTTCTTAAGTGATATTACATTTTAAAAAATTGAACTCATAACTTCAGAGTTACAAAGCTCTCCTGTTAACCACGGTCTCAAACCTTCTCTCCAACAATGACAGTGCGCTATGTGTACATAACTTGTCGACAGTGTTCTGATGCGCTAACGTTGTTGTACCTTTCTATTATGAAAAGGGTAGAAAATAATAGAGAGAATAAGTACAAGAAACAAAAGCTAGCAATTAATTGAACCAAGATCGATAATTACTTTATTTGTTTATTTCCCCACAACAAATTATATATTCACAATGGACAACTTGTCTTTATTTGTTTATTTATTTTATTTTGTTTGTTTACTATCTACCTCTCTGTTCATGAAAAGGCCAGTTGCTGTTCCATGAATATACAGGAAATAGTTTTTTTTTTCTTTTTTTTTAATTATATTTTTAATCTATGTTCATTTTTTTAGGTGGCATTTATAATCTATTACATAAAAATATGGGGTTCGAAAGAGAGAAATGAAGAAGTTTGGGTGCCACTTGCAAAATCCTGTCAACCTACGTGTTAAAATAATGAAAACTTACATAAGTGAGAGGTTAAGTTTTTTTTTTTTTTTTTAACTCTTAAATGACTGTAATGCGTGTTACCATTTAGATATTTACTGGTTTTCAAAATAAATAGGGATGGTTAAATTGCTTCATTGGTCCTTTAGTTTGGTCTGTTGTCTCTCTTCGGTCAATCAATTTAAAATGTTTTTATTTTAGGAATGGTTCTAAACTCAAATTGTTATAGCTGTTGAACTATTTCTAACTAGCACATGAAATTCCCGCGCATTAATACGCGCAACAAATGAGAAAGGCAAATGTGAAACCGCTTTGTTTGCTCATTAATTTGGCTTATAACAGCTCACGTGCTAGTCGAAAATCGCTAAAATTTTGCCAAAATTTGGGTTTAGGTCATTTTTGTACTATTTTTTAAGTTGGGGGACAAAAATAGAACTTTATTCTGTTGAGATACCGAGCAAAACAATAGTTAAAGATCAATATAATAATTTAACTTAGATAAAATACTCTTTGTTTGTTTTGACGAAATAGTCGTATTTTAAACATAAATTTTTATATAGTTTGAAAGTACAACACTTAAAATGCATTATTGTGTTTTATCGGAACAAAATAATTTTTTTTAAACCAAACTCTTTTATTTATTGAAACGTATATTGATTCAAATACATGTCCATCGTGGGTTGGAAGATGAAGGGAATGTATTTAAGATCCCGTCCACCAGAATTATAACTAGGTCCCACCCAGCCTTTCCGTTTTCCTCATTTCTTTTCACCTATCATTGTCCATGGCAGAAGTGCCTTATTGCAAATTTTTGGTTTTTGTGTTTTATATATTTTGATTTCATTTTTTCATAATAATAGAAATACATGTTAATTTTCACGAGATAAAATTTGTAATCCTGTTACCTCTTTTTTTTGGAGGCAAAAATTTACTTTCATCAATAAAATGATTCATTCATATCGATATAAGTGGTTGTAAAGGTTATTAGCTAGCTACGAAAAGTCTATTGATTATTGTGTTTCATATTAATTAGGGGAAATAAAGTTTCAAAATATGAATATGCCTAGCAAATCTTCAAATGAAGAGGTTGGGCTTTCATTGCTTTTACTTCACCTTACTTAAGATTTAAAGATAGAGGCAGGGCGGGCAATGAAAGCTCATTTAGTAGACAACAGGCGAGCAACAAACACCTTATATAGGGCGTTAAGCACCTACCTTACTAAGAAAGGGGCAAGCCAAAACCTACTTCTAAAAAGTGGCTGCTCCAAGGCATCTATAGCCTTGAAAACACCAACATTGCCACGTCTTAAATGATCTAGAGATCAAAAAATCGATTGCTTCTGTCTTTTAGTGAAGAAAACTCCATAATAAAGCTACGAAACTACGTTATGAAAAATTAGCTGTCGAGAAAGAAAAATCATAGTGATCATTACCCGCAATTGATATGCTTGAATTGTACAATAGACTCTACCAATCAAGACCATGATTTCGAATTTTTCCTTTACTTAAAAATATATTTAAAAATCATGTCAAATATACCAAAAAAATAAAAATTTAAATAAAATGGATTGATAGATAGATAGGATCTCTGAATCCCCATTGCAATTATTGATGAGTTTGAATGGCCAAGACAAGATTTGACAATTGGTTTCAATATTTGTAGTGAGTTTGTGACTGCAAAGGGCACATGTTATGGCAAATGAAGGACCCCATTTTACCAAACTTTTTTGCAATGGTAAAATCCAGACTGATATATAGCATCTGTCTGGCCCTGATCTGGTGGACAAATTCCAATTATCTCCAGACAAGCCATAAAATCCACTTTCAATTATTGGCCTTTGGCAATTGGGAATTCCCCTCCACCAATCTAATCCTTCCCCCCATTCAAGTCCACCCATAACCATAACTTTCTCACGAGAGATTATTCAGTACATCTACGGCACTGCATATATATGATAGCGCAGTCAGATATATTCCGTGAATGAAGTGTTATTTTGGCAACTGCTGCACTACTTTTAAATATGCATTCGGATACATCTAATAATTTCTCCATGACTTTACCCTTCTTTCCCTTCCAACATTTACTTAATTACTGTATCATTTTCTCCTGCTCCCATGAGGTGTTGGTCATGGCATTTTGGTCCTTTATATCTTGGATCACATGGATTCTTTGCTCTAATTTTTATCGTGTATCACAATAGTAACGTATTAATTTTCTTACAAAAGTATGTGATATGTAAAAATAATAGGTACATGTGATTTCGACTACAATACCAACGGCCCTTGGAACAATATTGGAGTACAAGGCAAATTGGTGACAACATACCAAGAAGTAGAGCACAGACTTTGCGGTACAAACCATTGTCATTTTTTGTCCCGCTTTTAGCATTTTTTTATCCTGCGTTTACCCTCTCGCATTAATCAATACAAACTGCCATTCATTCACCAAGAAATTAATAACCATTTTCCATCAAACTAAACAATAAAGCATCCCAAGAGTTCTTAATTCTTATCCTGATCTTGACAACGAAAGATTTCTGTCAATGTTGGTAAACCAGCATTTAATTTGCACGCCCCACTCCTTCCAAAAGACAAAAATTAATCAAACATTGAGCTTTCAAGAATGAAGGATAACTGTTTCAAAGTAACTATTTCTGGATTTAGATTTTGTCTTTGAGCCTCTCCGGTCAGAAGTTTGAAGATATTTTTCCAAAATTAATGTTTGATGTTATTCCAGTAATGTGGAAGTGGTCCAATTAGTTGCATGGCATCAAATTAAATTACAGAATGCGAGTTTAATTTTGGTGAAAGAATACATAGTAGTAGCTCAAGCGATAACAAGTTATGAGCGCAAATTACGCAATTTTCAGGTTAAAAAACCTCTAGGAGACATTCCCAAACGTGCGTACAAGTCTCAAATGAGATGTCGTATCAACAAGGTAGTGTGCATTGGGTTTGACCAGGATTACTATAGTCAGAATTTGTGTACTATTAAGCAAATTCTTGTCAAGGCGGTAGTTCGTAGAGATCATTCACCCAAGTGGTAAACAGAGGTGTCCACGTCGTAGCCTTGCCACAAGGCGGACCTCGTGTATGTCACGAGGCGTTCTCTAGTATATATTTAAGTGTATTCATTAGCAGTTATAATTCCAAAAAAAGGGGGAAAAAATTTATAGTGATGAAGATTTCATTCTAACCATACAAATAGAATACTGTAATATTTCTGCTGCTGCTGAGAAAGAATATTGTGGTGCTGTCACAAGTCTGAGCAGAGTACTGAATGTTTTAGCAAAAGTCCAGACTTGAAGAAACCTTTAAAAAAAATTATCTTCAAGAAAATGCAAACAAAATCTGTCACTTTGACAATTTGGGGGAAAGAAATCCAAATTTTTAGAGATCGAATCAGCAAAATCAAGCCCTCCAAAAACAGTAACAGTGTTCCCATTACAAACCAGGCTGTAGCTGTAGGAGAGAGTCCTTAAAAAATCCTTTGAAGAAGCCGACAACCAAAGATAGTTCCAAGCCTCCCCATGTGGGATTACTCCCTTTTTGTTACTTCACTTCACTTCACTTCTCCAGCTTTCTTCTCAGTTGCTTGCTCTTCTTTTTGCTGTTGAATTTTTGGACTTTAATTCAGATTGTTCTCTGGGCTCTTTTATCTGAAGTTCAATCTGAAGTTCTCTGAGCTTCTTGAACAAAAGATGTGGGAATCAGAGAGTGATTCTGGTACTGTCAGGGATTATGGGAATGGACTTCTCAGCACAAACAAACAGGGAGGGTTAAAAACTGATGGTTTTGAGCAGAAAGGCCAATCATGGTATGAAGTTCTTCACATTTTTCTCTGTTTTTATATGTCTTTAATTGATTGAGTAAATGCCACAGTGACAAAACTGATTTTCCTGTAAATATAGGTTTGTTGCAACTGATATCCCAAGTGACTTCTTAGTTCAAATTGGAGATGTTAGTTTCCATTTACATAAGGTAACCTTTGAATTTGATACACAAACTTATAAAACTGTCCTAACAACTTAGGTATTTGATGACATCACTGACCCTTTTGTCTTTGTTTCAGTATCCTCTGCTTTCAAGAAGTGGGAAACTGAACAGAATCATATATGAATCTAGGGAAGACCTGAACAAGATGGTCCTAGATGACCTTCCTGGAGGACCAGAGGCCTTTGAACTTGCAGCCAAATTCTGCTATGGGGTTGCTGTTGATCTGACAGCAACCAACATATCTGGCCTTAGATGTGCAGCAGAGTACTTAGAAATGACTGAGGACTTAGAAGAAGGCAATCTCATCTTCAAGACTGAGGCTTTTCTCAGCTATGTTGTTTTGTCATCTTGGAGGGATTCCATTTTAGTCCTCAAAAGCAGCGAAAAGCTCTCACCATGGGCAGAAAACCTTCAGATTGTGAGGAGATGCAGTGAGTCCATAGCCTGGAAAGCCTGTGCTAATCCAAAAGGGATAAGATGGCAATACACGGGGAGGCCACCGAAAGTTTCTAGCCCGAGTTGGAATGAAATTAAGGACTCCAGCCCCAGCAGGAACCAGCAAGTCCCTCCAGATTGGTGGTTTGAAGATGTTTCAATTCTCAGGATCGATCACTTTGTTCGTGTCATCACCGCGATCAAAGTAAAAGGGATGAGGTATGAACTAATCGGAGCAGCAATAATGCATTATGCAGCAAAATGGCTCCCTGGATTAATAAAGGAGGGATCACCAATATTTGATGATGGAGCTGGAAGCATTTACAATAGTACAGACACAGCCATGAACAGCAATTGGAAAGGGGGGCTTCATATGATCGTGGCGGGCACGAAAGAAGACATACCAACAGTTCAGGCCAAAGATCAGAGAATGATAGTTGAGAGCCTCATTAGTATAATCCCTCCACAGAAGGACAGTGTTTCTTGCAGCTTTCTTCTTCGGCTTTTGCGAATGGCAAACTTGTTGAAAGTGGCTGCTGCTCTTGTCACTGAATTGGAGAAAAGGGTTGGCATGCAATTTGAACAGGCTACATTGGCAGATCTTCTCATCCCTTCCTACAACAAAACTGACACACTTTATGATGTTGATCTTGTTCAAAGATTGTTGGAGCATTTCTTGGTTCAAGAACAGACAGAAAGTTCAAGTCCAAGCAGACAATCATTTGCTGATTTGTCCCAAAGAGGAGCAAATCCAAATGCTAAGATGAGAGTGGCAAGGCTTGTAGACAGTTATCTAACAGAGGTGGCCAGAGATCGAAATCTTTCGCTGACAAAATTTCAAGTCCTTGCAGAGGCACTCCCTGATTCAGCAAGAACCTGTGATGATGGATTATATCGCGCCGTCGATTCCTATCTTAAGGTAGATAGTTACTTTACTCTTCCATCATTTCTTCAGAGCAAATGATTCGGGGAATGAAAATACTCAGGGAATAACGTAGCATCACATGGTAGTTATCACTTTGCGATTCTAATTTTAAGTAGTCAATAATTTTTTGCCATACGAATGCCACATCATTCACTATAACTGTTCCCTATAAATTTTCTTTGAGCATATCATCACTCGTTGGGAAAATTTGCATTTTTGCATTTTCTTTCCCTCCATTTTGTATGATTTGCTTTAAGTTTGGATATATAATGACATTGGCATCCATTTATAGGCTCATCCCACACTCTCAGAGCATGAAAGGAAGAGGCTTTGCAGAGTGATGGATTGCCAGAAACTCTCCATTGATGCATGCATGCACGCTGCTCAGAACGAGAGACTTCCTCTGAGAGTGGTAGTACAAGTGCTCTTCTCTGAACAGGTGAAGATAAGCAACGCCATAGCCAACAATGCCCTCAAAGATGCAGGGGAATCCCATTACCAGCCAATGGTACCGAGCCGAAAAACATTGCTTGAAGGGACGCCTCAGTCCTTTCAAGAAGGATGGGCGACGGCCAAGAAAGACATCAACACACTGAAATTCGAGCTCGAGACTGTGAAAACAAAGTACATTGAGCTGCAGAACGAAATGGAAGCTCTACAGAAGCAATTCGACAAAATGGCGAAGCCGAAGCAAGCGTCAGCAGGAGGAGGCGGAGGAGGATGGACCTCAGGATGGAGAAAACTGGGAAAGCTCACAAAGATGACACATTTAGAAAACCATGAGGAAGGAGCACATACAGACCAGCCTAAAAAGGCACCTAGAAGGTGGAGAAATTCTATTTCTTGAAATACATTACATTTTACCTCTGCAAAAGCACATTTCTTTGTATCCTTAGATGCTTTCATTCGTTTGGGTTTTCTTTCATCCTTCTTTAAAGTATTCCAAAGGTTTTCTTTCTTTTTTGGTCTATGTTACTATACTTTTCTGTGAAAGTTGTACCTTTTCTTTCTTTGTTACTACCTTTGTCTGAGGAAGTTGTACCTTATAGATCTTCTGTATTCTATTGCTGATGGGTTGAAATCTTGAAGACATTGTCTGCCCCAAGGAAATATTAGGCAATGGTGCCTTCTAAAACGAGGCAATTATTGTCGTGTTCAAGTTTACAAGTTTGTGTTTCATACTCAATTTTAACCCGCAAACCTGCCTGACTCAACCCTTGCCTGTTTATATTGACGTTCTTGTTGGGTCAGTTTCTATTTGAATCAACTCTACATTCCGTAATAACAAAACAGAGGAAAACAAAAGGCACATCAATATTATTCGATGGGATCTTCAACAGTTTCATTTAGCCATGGAAATAACATCAGACAGGGCTGAAAACCCATATCATATCATCTGTTTTAACATTAATCCACTTATTACATCATGATGCAAACCATACGAAAACGGGAACTACTAGTTACTCGGCGCGCAACACTTCAATCTCAAAAACCAACACGGAGTTAGGCTGAATGCCCCAGGCAGGGAATCCACCAGGTCCATAAGCGTAATCAGGAGAGCACTGCAAGAAATGAACCATTTAAGATAAGGTAACAGCAACCCAAACAGGCAGTGAAAAGTTTATACAGCCGGAAAAGACCTGAAATGGTGTTTATTCCAAATGTTGAAAACAGTCTATCAATGTAAAATACAAATCCGATTAACGTTGATGAGTGAAAAAAAGCCTAGGGAGGGGTATATATACAGTCTAAAAGACAAATTTCATGGATTAAAAGCAGTAGCTTTAGCAAATCCAAGGCCTCTTCAGATAGTGGGAGTCTTCACTAAGAAACATTCATTTTGATCTACTAAATTTGCATATAATTAACAAGTAAATAAGTTTAGAAATTAGAATACCCGTAATCGAGCCACTTCTCCTATTTGCATTCCAAGCACACCCTCGTCCCAACCTGCCAAGGAAAACGAGCAAACCAGTTGAGAAATAATGGGCGCTTCAGGGACATTGCTAATTTAAGAAGATGACTTGGGATCGTCAGCAGCAGGGCTCAAATCTGAACTACAATAAGTTTCCCAGCTGAATGCAACATAAAATCAAGAACGCATCACATGTCCAATGACTTATACAGGTCGATCAGGCATCCATCAGGCCAAGAACTAAGAAGTCAACCAAGGTTGATATGGTCGATATTGGTAGCTTCATAACAACGCTAATCTCAACATAAGGCACTTCTTGTCTTTGAATAAAAGCGAAGAAACAGATTTTGATAATGTACAAAAGTATAGTATAACAAACTAAAGTTGGGTTCCACAACTTCCACAAAGATTCTTTATAATCACATGCTTTCAGTTAAATTTAATCCTTAAATGCTAAAACTAAAGCAGAAAATGTTAAACCTTTCCAAAATCACTCACTCAAAATTTGAAGAAGTGGTAAGATTACAATGTGTATGCCAAAAAGAACACTTGCACATCTTACCTTTAATAACTTTTCCCTTTCCAACCTGAAAAGCAAATGGCTGTTGGCCAGGATCCTTGGTGCTGTGGTAAACATTAAAAACATTGTATGAAAAAGAAAAACATAAAATCATTGTAAAAAAGCAAGAAAATATTAGGAATGCGAAAGAAACTAATCTACTAAAAAGGGCCGACAAAACTTAATCTTTTACCTCCAGAATTTCTGGGAAAGATCGCCATTCTTTCCTGCAAGTACGCAGAAAAACGTGTGATTACGCAAAATAAGTACTAATTTATCACGTTATACAGTTGAATTGCAGAAACAAAACGGTGGGATTTCTTAACGCAATTCTGAGATAGAGAATGAACAATTGAAAAGGGGGAGTTTAGCAGTGTTTACCGAAGCCAGTACAGTGTACGGTGACCGTCTGACCGGGGGCCGGCTTGGGTCCAGTACCAGTCCTCAGAACTTCCTTCTCCACTCCCATTTTTTGTCTGCTGAAATCTGATCGATGTTTTGAGTAATTTGGGCGTTAGGGTTTGGAATAGTATCAGCACTAATGTATTTATATATACCAAGCTGCATAAATTGATAATCGGTATCATTTAAAAAATTGTAAATTGTAATAAAAATAGTAAGGTAATAATTTTTAAAAATACCCCTATATAAATATATATTGCAGCCAATGTCGTTAATTAATAATTCTCAAATTTTACTAATATAACTAAAATAGTTTACTAAAATATAAATCTATTGTTGTTCGTCTTTTCTCTAAAAATTTAAATATAAGTGATTTGAATCTATAACTTTTCTAATTACATCCAAAAGTTTCGATGTCGAATTCCTTAATTGCAACAAAAAGTTGTGAAGAGTCGGCGTCGTTTGGAGTTTGGTGATACTTTCTCAGTATTATAATGTATAATAAACTTAGTTGAATCGTACACTATGAATATTTGAACTATATTAGATCTAATACATAACCTATAGATACAACTAACTTGTATGAATTAAATTGATGCACACGAAAACTAAAAAAACACTCTTTAAGTTAATAAATTATTAATTTGTCGATCAAATAATATCTCCCTACCGTACTAATATCTCTCTACAGTACTCCAAAATTATTAATTTATAAAGATTTTACTATATTAACTAAACTCGTACTTAACACAACAACACACTGAAGTTTAGAGAAAATTTTGAAACTAAGACTCTCCTATTTGAATATAAAGAGTATTACGTAGTTGGCACAGGTACAAAATAAGGAGTAGAAAAAATCTCAAACTTAGAAATATACTGTCATGATTTTCAGTATTCCACATGGAATGTGTGAGACTTCAATGTGTAATATAAAAGGAACTTAACACTCTTTACTTCATTAGCTAGCTTTTGAGGTGAGTTAATCCCCGATTTTCTGACACATCGAGAGATGAAATAGAGTATTATTACATGACAATAATATAAAATGAGCGATAAATAGGTAAAAAGTTGGGATGGAGGTAATAGAAAAACATTATAATCTATGCAAACTTTTGGCCCCTTTTGTGCAAACTCGCACTTTCAATCTATTTTCTTTCACATTTTGACATTTTTGGTCACTCTTAACGGTTGACTTATGAAGTTAACAGTAATTTAAACTGTTTTAAAAAAGTTATAAATTTTTTAGGCCAAATAATAATTACTCAAACTTTTAAAGATCTAGTTTTTCGTAATTTACAAATAATGGTCTAAATTTATCTAAGAAGAGTCAATGTTGTCGTACGAAAAATAAGCGTGGTTCACTATTTTTAGACTTCTAAAGGGTTTAGTTTTCACAATTTACTAAAAAATATTGGTAATTTTTTAAAAATTTCACTCTGGCCCCAAATAACTGGTCAATCAGTTGATTGCTCTGGTAAGAGGGACCAAAAATGCCAAAATGTGAAAGAAGATGTTTTCCTACCAAAGTATCTTTTCTGTACAAATTTATCCCAAATATTTACTTGTCATATTTTCCAGTCAAAAAGTAAAAAGCCCCTTTATCCCTTCAATTTTGACTCAAAACAAAGGCACACAATCCTCTAGAATTTACCCACGATTCTAACACGGATGAATCGAATATTTAAGGCGGTCTTGTGTTCTCATTTCCATCTATCATTCCCTCACAAAATCAATCGGTTCTCCTCTGTACTTTTGCCTCTTCTCGGCACTTTCTTTCTGGGTTTTGTGGGGGTTGAGTTTCAGATATATATCCGTTGCTGAACTCATCCAAACATGTAAGGATAATCCCAGTTGGAGAAAGATCATGGAGATTGCAAGAATCAGGCAGTTGATGCTTCTTTGGTCTGGGATTAGAAATACCCGTGTGGCCCTCGTGGGTGGAAACCATACCGCTTCCAGATTTTGCACCCGTTAGATTTCTTTTTCCTTCTTTCTCTTGCAATAATCGTTGATTTCAGACAATAAATTCCCAAATTTGGCTGTTGCCATACCTTGAAATTGGCATCTGATCGCGGCAGTGAATGTGCATTTGAGGCTCTATTGATCGGAAAAGATCGCATCTTTTTTTATTGAACATGGATTTAACTCAAGGGTTCAGAGCTACCGGTCGAATCAAGGCCAAGGTGGTGAATGGCGGTGGGATTGGATTGGATTCCAATACCCTTTTGGTTATTAAGTTGCCTGATTCGCGGGTTTTGCAGATCATGTCGAGATCGTTGTTTCTGGCGATTATTTTGCTCACATTGCCTTCGATTGGTTCTATTTTAAGAGGTTCTTCGAGCCCCCTTGATGAGCCTAATGGTATGAACGGTAATCTTGCTGGTTTCAGGATTTTGCCTAATTTATTCCGTGATTTGACTGATGAAGGCCTCTTAAGGAAGGGTCAGAAGGGCCTAATCTTGGGTTCTAGTCCTAACATTGTTGATTTCCTGAAAGATTTGGAGTTTTTGAGGGCCAATGACTATAATATAGTCATTGAAACAAACTCTGGGGACAAGAAATTGAATATGGCCAACGAAACATTTGATTTTGTTTTCAGCTTGAGCTTAAAGAGCACTGAATGTGTTGATCTTGTCCTGAAGAATGGTGGCATTGTGATCACACAGTTTAGCAATGATCCTTCAAGAGTCCTGCAACGACAACAGAGTTATAGAATGGTGTATTTGCGAAGATTTGAGAATACATTCGTGGCGATGAGGAAAGTTAGCAAGAGGAATGGTGGCTTGAGCAATGCTGCAACTAGATCAACACGTTCTAGGAGGATTGCACAAGAGGATAGGAAACTGGCATTGAAGGGCTTAGAGGATGCATTGCTCGAGCCTCCTAGAAGGACATTGTTCGAGTCCCCCAGGAGCGAAACGAGGAAGATGAAATTCCTTCCTGTCCTACTAGGGGACTCCTTGAAAAGCTACAAGCGTAGAATCTTGATTTCCGATGAGAAAAACGGTGTATTTGATGACTGGTTCTACAGTAACTATCCAACTCAAAACCAAGATTTTGAGGTTTTCAATCTGGAGGTAAATGTGGAAAGACGTGGTTCAGAAAAATTATCATCATCGGGAAGCATCTCGCCCGAACCAGTGGGGATATCGGATTGGCTGAGGAATAATGTGAGGCAAGAAGATTTCGTAGTAATGAAGGCAGAGGCACAAATGGTTGATGAGATGATTAAGGATAACGCGATTCGACTGGTGGATGAATTGTTTTTGGAATGCAAGAACGAGTTTCAAGATGATGAAGCCGAAGCTGAAGATGGAAATCATAGCAAGAGAACATATTGGCAGTGTTTAGCACAATATGGAATCCTGAGAGATCAGGGTGTTGCAGTTCATCAATGGTGGAATTGATAACCATTACATTTCATTGATGGCTTCCTTGTTTGGTTTGGCAGTCTATTCTTGGATTTGTGGTTCAGGGGGGAATATATTGTCGGTGTTTTTTAAAACATGGCAACGAACCGTCCTTACGACTTCTTGTTTCTGGTTTTGTGTTGAACACTTCCCTTTTTAAGGAGTATTATGTTGTCCACTTCTAGTTTTCCTAGATTGTGATAAATGCTTTTCTGGTTCTCCTGTAGCAGATAACATATGAACTTTGTACTATGATGAAGAATGAAAACTCTCCCCCAAGATTTATAGTAGTATGTTTTGATTCGAAACTACAGACGTTCAGTATCGCCTATTCAGCACCAACCCTCGATGTCAAATCACTAGAACTGCAATTAAACTCTAGCAAGATCTAACAAAATGGTGAACATGAGAGAAGAACAAACACAAGGAAACTAAATTTGGGAAGATTCGAGCCAGGTTAAACAGAGGCTTTACTCTAGTTGGTAAATAAGATCAATGAGTGCTTAATTTTTCACAGAAACTTGAATATACAGGTTCTACAGGATGGGGCAGATATCAATCCCCAGTTGCTATGAACCCCCAAGGAGAGGAGAGGAAAAAAAAAGTCTCTCATAAGGGATTTTCTAAATTAACTCAGAAAATACAGAAAAATCTAAAACATCATACCTAAGAATCATTAATACTAGCTTCAGCTTCTAACAAGCCATCGTGATTCTGTTCCAACATGTAGTCACAAAGCTCCAGAAGCTGATCAGCAAGCGGAGGAATACCCGGGTTGCGTCCATCATTGTACTTATGGGCATTGACCGCGATCTGCCACACATCATGTCTAAAGTCTTCATGGTCTTTATATTCCATCTTCCTTACCTTGTCCCTTATAGTGGACAGATCCATCGGCCGATCAACGAAATGAAGGTAGTCAGGAGCTTCCTTCTTCGTGACTGGCTTTAAAAAGAGGTAAGAAAT